>VDFB02000015.1:341809129-341856811 GCA_007258455.2 Sequoia sempervirens
AGAGAAGGGGGGAAACACCCCCCGACCACAGAACAAAGAACAAAGGTAAGACAAACAAACAAGCCCGACAGAACCTGGACCGAGATGGGACCGGAACCTGGAACTTCAGAAAAGTTCCAGAGTTCAGTTTCGGTTTCGGTTCCGCCCCCGACAGAACAAAGGAAAAAAGGGCATGAAGAAAACAAAACAGAAAAGGGGAAAAACAAGGCAAGGACACAAGATGAAGACCCACCCCAAAAACCAAACACCTGCACGCTGGGCTCAACCCTTATGGGAGCCTCATTTAATCCACGTGCTGAATTTAAAACATAATTTCCCCTGCAGCTGCACAAGAAGAAAACAAGTTAGAGAATATGTAACCTTGATGCAAATGGTCCTCCATTTGGTCTTCATGAACACTTGAAACATAGGTTGCCCTGATTGAGCCCATAGGTGAAAATTAGGTAACATTTCTGGAGACCTCAGCTGGATGTTTTCCTGCTAAACATGTAGACCAGTAGCCTAGGTCAATCCATTGGGCATGGAGTCATTGGGAAAACTAAAAAATAGACTTGGAGTGGCCTTGTGCATGGCTGTAACTCACCTGAGACTCATAGAACATAACAGGTTGCCAAAAACTTAATGAAAATAGGAAAAAACTGAGGTGAAACTTTTTACCGTGCTAGGACAACACTTAGGGAATGAAAACTGAACCTATTCTCTAGAATTTTAACAGCTAAATACAGATTTAGGTCCATACCTCAAAAGCAACGTTTGAGGTGAATCCCATTCACTGGGATTGGTTCCACTACACCATCCAACCTAGATAGCTAGAAAGCATTATGCTATTTTTCCTCAGTAATGATATACGGCCCAGTCCAAAGTGCATCAAATTTGGAGTGCTTTCCAGGCTTTCTTTTTAATTCATCCCACTTTAGCACTATGTCACCTTCTTGGAACACTTTGGGAGATGCCTTTTTATCGAATGAACTTTTCATTTGAGCCTGATATTGCTCGATCCTTTTCACTGCTTCAGCTTTGAGTTCTTCAAGCTCAATTAACTGAGCCAACCTTGTTGTCATAGGTTCCTCCTCAATCATATCAAGTTGGTTTACCAGATCGAGGGCTAGGAGTTCAACTGAAATGGGAAATCTTGCCTCTTTTCCGTTCACTAACTTGTATGGAGAAAGTCCTATAGACCTTTTTGACGTAATCCTATCAGCCCACAAGGTTGATTTCAGCTTGGTGTGCCAGGCCTTCTGATTGTCCTTCATAGTTCTCTTAATGATCCTCAGGAGATTCTTGTTAGTGGACTCAACTTGTCCATTGCCCTGTGGATAATAGTTAGAGGATGTACTTAGATATATACCATTTTTGACATCCCAATCAAAAATTTTAACACTCACAAAAGCAAGGGCATTGTCTGACACAATAGAATCTGGGATACCAAATCTGGTAACTAGCTCTTCGTAGAAATTCAGGACAACAGATTCATTAGCTTCTTTGAGTGCCACAACTTCAGTCCATTTTGAAAAATAATCAGTGGCTGTGAGTATCCACTTGTGGCCTACACTTGATGGCAGGTTTATAACCCCAATGAAATCCAAACCCCATTTCATGAAGGGCTGATCAATTTGAATTGGTTGCAGCGGGAGGGTTGCCAGCTTCTCCTTTCCAACAAAAATAACACACTCTTTGCATCTTCTTACCCATGCATGAGCATCTTTAAATAAGGCAAGCCAGTAATAGCCTCCTTTCATTATTTTAAGAGCTATGGCTCTCGGAGAAAAGTGTTCGCCAGCTGACCCTTGATGAAATTCATACAACACTCTATCAACTTGATCAGCTTCAATACATCTTAACAGGACACCATGGAAATCTCTTCTAAACAACAAACCATTTAAAAGAACATAAGGTATGGATTGTAGTCGATAATACCTTCTTTTGGATCTAGTCAGATTAGGAGGGCACTCACCAGTTAATAAAAAATGTGTCATTTTTGTAATCCAACCAATAGGAGAAGGTATAGCAGTTTGTTGTCCATCTTGGAGTGCTAAAACATAACTTTCCTCCTCGTTTACACTACTGTTGCTGTCCTCAATAAGCTGTTCGCAGAGACCTCTCCCTCTTATTAGTTTGGTAACCTTTATTTCAAGGTCATACTCCATCACCTTAGTGACCTGACCAGCTCTTCTATCACTCAAATCTTTGTTTAATAAAAACTCTTTCACACTTGGATGAGCAACCATCAGTATAATCTTGTTATTGGAAAGCATGTGCCTAAACTTCTTTAAGATTCTTATGACAATAGGAACATGTCTCTCTACAAAAGTATACTTGAGCTTGTAATCTTTGAGTCCCTGACTGAAGAACGCCACGGGTTGTTCAGATCCTTCATCATTTTGCTGTACAAGTATCGCTGAAAGCGAATCAATATTTCCATAGGCATATAAAATGAAATTTTTAGAAAAGTTAGGGTTCAGAAGTGTAGGTGTAGTTGCTAATGCCTCTTTTATAAGCTCAAAACTTCTTTTCCCTTCTTCAGTCCAGCTGAAAGGTACATTATTTCTCAGCATGTGAGTTATTGGACTTAATAAATCAATAATGTCAGGGATAAACCTCCTAACAAAGTTAATCCTATCGATAAAACTTTGCAGACATTTCTTGTGCATTGGTAAAGGAAGAGTTAAGATAGCACTTATCCTTTCAGGGTCAATAGTAATACCCTATTTAGATACCACATAACCAAGCAATCTTCCTTCATGAACAACAAACACACACTTCTTGGGGTTAAGTGATATCCTAAATTCCCTACATTTTTCAAAAATCTGCCTCAAATGACTCAGATGATCCTTAGCCTCCTTAGAAAAAACTGTGATATCATCAAGATAGACTAAGACTATCTTGTACATTAAACTCTGAAAGGCCATATCCATCACCTTTTGAAAGGTTGCCCCAGCATTAGATAAACCAAAGGGAATTTTCTGATAGGCCACAATTCCCCATTTTGTGGTGAAGGCTGTCTTGTACCAATCCTCTTTTTTCACTAATATCTGGTTGTAGCCAGAATAGCCATCTAATAAGGAAAACCTTTCCGACCCTGAAACTACTTGAAGTATTTGCTCCATAGAAGGTAGAGGATGACGGTCCTTTAAGGAGACCCTATTTAAGTCACAAAAATGTACACAGAGTCTTATTTCACCATTTTTCTTTCTTACTGGTACTAGGTTTGAAACCCATGAGGTGTGCTTGATGGAGAAAATAATGTTGCTTTCAATCAACTTATCTAGCTCCCTTTTCATCAAAGGTTCTAATTTAGAATTCAAGGGCCTCTGCTTTTGCCTAACAGGTTTGACATTAGGCTCAAGTTCAATGGTATGTTGAGCAAGCTAGGGATTAAATCCCTTCAAATCACTATATTTCTAGGAAAAGATATCATTAAATTCTTGACAAAGCTGAATAAAAACATGCTTCTCTTCAGCTGTACATACCTTGCCTAACTTAAGAAGCTTTTCTTTGAAGACTTCAAATTCTTCGTAGTGATCTTGCTGAACCTGAATACTCCCCTTAGGTTTTCTAGCTTCATCATCAGTATTAAAAATGGATTCTAAAGTGACCAGGCCTTTGGGCAACTTGTTGTTTTTTAACTGGATAATCTGGTCACTGTACTGGTGCTGTAGCTTTTCCTGATTGGTATGTGAGAACTCCGCTTCTTCTCTTAAAAAACTAACAATCTATTGGTCACTATCAAAGACTTGCCAGTGTATATTATTATCAGGCACAATAGGCCTAACTACAATCTTGATATGCTGATTAGGTTTATCACTGCAGATTTCCTTTGGAATATCATGTTCAGCTCCTACAACAACTAATCTATCAGCATGTTTATTCTGAGCTCTAGGAATGGAAATGAGATTAAATGCCTCAAATCCCTCTAAGAGGTCCCATACCCTATTTCTATAAGACCTGAGCATATCATTTTTAACAACATTAAGGTTTCTCACCTGATTGACAACCAACTCGCTGTCACCATAAACTTTAGACAACAGATACCTCTTTGTCTCGCCCACTCCAAGCCCTGGACTAGAGCTTCATATTCAATAGAATTACTAGAATAGCTAAAACATAATCTGAAAGCTAGATAGTACTTTTGACCTTCTGGTGATACCAACATACATCCACCACTAGTACCTACTCGACTCCTTGATCCATCAAAATACAGCTCCCACAGATCATTTTCATGCTGTTCACTATGCTGTTCCTTGTTCTTTTCAATATTAGGCATAAAAGAGTCCATCTCATGCATCATATAAACCCTGATATCAACCTCCTCCAGTTGCTCACCTATGCCAACTTCATGAGCTTGAGGTGCCCACTCTTTAGGAAGAATATTTGATGTTCTTTCTATTTGAATCTCAGCCTCTTGAACAACAGGCTGCTCCACTTGTACACTTGTAAACAAGTTGGCATTGATAGGAGACAGATTGTAAGGTTCAACATGAACCTTGGCTATGGGTTCTAATTTAATAGTGGCTCTAGTGCCATATCTAGTTCTAAACAGCATGTGAGACCAATCGGAGGATAGGTAACCACCTATCTTGGCCATAAAATCCCTAGATAAACAAAGGGAAAAGTATGGGGGCAACTCAATAATGTATATATCTTGTGGTATTGCAAAATTGGGACATACATGTAGAGTTAAGCTCAAATTTTTAATGACCCCCACCGTGTTAACAACAGTACCATCTAATTGCACTACCCCCTTTTCCAGTGGCTCATATTCAATTCCCAACTTATCGACAATTTGTTTGGGCATAACTGAACTACTAGCCCCTGAGTCAATCATACAATTGTGAACCAGATGATCTCCTATAATCAATGACAAATAAAAAGGAGGTAGCTTGGCCTTAGTAGCTTGTTATTCATTATTACCAACCGTAGTGTTAGCCAACGAAACCTTCTCCTTTTCTACACTAGGCTCATATGAGACACTTAAGCCTGATAAGGCAGATTGAAGCAGGTCCTTTTGACCCAAAATACTCAGAGAATCCCATATTGACATGGGTACATTAATTTTTTTCATATGCTCTAATATACTGAAAGTTGTAAAAGGTTTAACTTGACCTTTGGGAGGAATAACATCACCTTTAACTGAAGGCGCCTAGGTTGATGAATCAGACTGTTGCTTGCCTACCAAAGGCTAGCCCCTTGATAGCATTCAGATTTGGTCAACTTTTGATGAGCCAGGAGCATTTTGATGCTAGTTTAGCCTTTGTTTTGATTGAGTCTGAACTATATTAGGCTGATGTCCCTCATCTATTGCCCTCTTCTTACTGTGTGTATTGTCTGCAATTGAAGAATCAGCGTGGACTACTCCACAAAATTCATCCCCTTGCCAGTTTAAGAATGTAGACTCATGTGTCTATTGCTCTTGCTGCTGTACTTCAGTTGTTACAAGCACACTAGACTGTATTGCTGAACTGTTCTGAACCATCAAGGCTTGGTTAAGCAACCCATTTACATAGGTACTCTGATTGTGGGGTTGATTACATAGAAAGCACCACTCATAATCTTGAACTAAATTGTTCTGGACAGGTGCAAGCTCTTTGGAAGTGCTTGCAATATTGGAGTCATAAGCTTGATATGGCCTTGGGTTAGGAGTAGATCTTTGGCATTGATTATAAAGCTGATAAGGTGGTCTATTGGTCTGATTTTGTTGGTAATTAGACTGAAATGAGGGCTAATAAGGCTTAAAACCTTGATTTTTCTATTTTTTGAGATTAACCATCTCATTGCCAAAGGTCGTTAGAAGGCCTTTAATCTCTTGCAGTTTGTTAGACTGAGCTGGAAATGCATTTACTTGGTCGTTAGGCTGGGTATCAGGTGCTGACAATGCTGGTGTACTTGGAATAACAACCAAAGGAGGTAACTGCATAGGGATTGGAGGCTGAAAAGCGAGAAATATTGGCATAGGTGGTCTTGGGGCAATTTTACCAGCTTGTATGATGTTGTTCTCAGCTCTAACAACTACACCATATGCTGTAGGAAGTGTATCACCTCCCATTGATTGAATCATTACATAAATGTCACTATTTAAAGCTCTTAAATAGTATAAAAATACATGATTAGCAATAGGTCTTATAGTTTGTGGGATTCTATCCCACGTCCTCTGGAAACGGTGATTGAAATCTGACATAACTTCATGTGGAGCCCTCTTGATTGTAGACAAATTCTCCACCAATGACAAGTGGTTTGATTTATCTTCAAAAACCTGGCACAACTAACTGCCTAACTCATCCCATGTTGCTATGGAGTTGACCGACAGGCCTCTGAACCATTGCAAGGGTTTTCCTTTAAATGACACTGTCAGCAATCTAAGTGCAACATTTTCTTTGATCACATGGTGAACAACACACAGGTTGGCAACATCCTTTATATGCTTTTATGGGGTGGTATGATCCTCACCATGAAAATATGGCAAAATTTTTAAGGCAGCGACATGAATTTCATCATGCTGAGTCAGATTCAGTGGGCTGGCTTGGTTAAAAGCAACAAATGGCTAGTTCCTCACTGCTAGAATCATTGTCATTGGGATATACTTAGTAATAACAACAGGAACAGTAGTATGGCCTCTCACAGAATAACTCGACTTGGATCTTCTGAAATGAACAACTTTCTTTTGAACCTTCTGGATTTCTCTCCCCCTTCTTCTAGGCGGGGACAACTGCAAATACTCAAAAATAGACAAATTACTCCTAGTCTGCACTCTTCTCATGAGCTGTAATGCATTGGAACTGCTAAATTTGAGCTTGAAGTCACCAAGTATGCTAAAATTTGTCTCTTAAAGACTACAATTTCTGCTGTACATACCAAACAACAGTATGATAATTTTGATTTGAGACTAAAACACAGCTCTCAGTCCCACCAGGTGTGCCAAAAACTGTTGTCAAATAAAGTTTTTACCCTTGCTAAGCTATCAACTATAGCAACCTATTGACACATGGGAACACTTCGAGGTTGTGGATGACCTGAGAATGAAGTGGACCTCTAGATTATGGGCTGGTTCCCCTTAAGATACCTTGAGAAAACTAAAGAATGATAAGGAAAAGAGTAGAAGGATATACTTGAATTTAAAACCTATCACTAACAGGTGATACACCAAAGATAAAAATGTGACAATACTACATAAAAATCACATAAAATCTCAATAGAGCTAAACAATCTCACAATACAAAGATTTATGTTTACAAAAAATGAGTCTATGTAAGGTTCCGACTGTTTTAATGCTTAACACAAGGAAAACAAAGATGTTTTCATAGATATAAATGCAATAGAAAGAGATCACTAACATAAACCAGCTTTATGACATAATATCCTTTGCATCCAGTACTGAAGGAATCTGATAAAATAAAGGATCACACAAAATTTTATCATGCAACTCACAACCAATACTAAATGTTAACAACGAAAATCTGTGAAGGAAATGAATTTCTATTGATAAAATAAGGAGTGTCTGTCTTACAGATCTGTAGTATTCATGAAAATGAGTTACAAAGTCTGAATAATGCTCTTTCAACAATCTCCTAACCAAGAACTACTTTACAAAAAAGGCAAAAATGCCATATATACCAAAGAGTGTCGGCCCCTGCCCTAGGGTTTTTACAAAAATGAGTTGGCACCTGGACACATCAGCCCTAGAAGCACTTTGGAATGAAGTTAATGAGGCATTAAATGCACATACCCTATTTGCGTCGGTGAAAGCTCGCTCCTAGGCATGGCCTTTAGATCTTTACAATGATCGCATTAACTTTGCGGCCCTCGTGTCCAGGCTCGAGACTTGGTCAGAGCCGCTTTGAATGCTCTGCGACATGGTCATTAATGTTGGTCCATTTTTACTAGCCGACGCTCCAGCTGTTATCGTGACTCGCAACCTCTTTCCCTTCAGCTCTCCTCTTGCGCTAGATCCTTCTGCAAGTTGACCTCCTTCGAGAAGAAGCATCAAATTTACCCTGTCAGACTCAAACGTCATTGCTTTACCGAGCCAACCCATGTCACACACATTCTGTTGATCATTCTTTATAGGGGGAGTCAAATAGTCAAATTACCCATGGTCCATCCCTAGCTCCCTTTGATTGGTGGAACGCACACCACGTAAGCTTTTCAGGCATTCAAAGGTTGTTCAAGAGGATCGCATGTCGGTGAGACACTAGTCGTGTCTCACCGATGCGATTAGACTTCACAGCAGGAGTCGACATGACACACAACTGTCGGCAAGACCTTATATCGAGTTGCAAAAGTTACATCGATGTCCCAAAATTGTTGCCCAGACTACCGCTATTGGCCAAAACAACACCAGGTCAGCGGGACCTCATAGCAAAATCCTCCACTCTCCCTGAGCTCACCTCACTTCAGCATGACCCTATCGGGTCGACAAGACTTCATGTATTGGCAAGAGGTCACAGCGGGCGCCAAGAGTCATACCGATATCCTTTTTGATTGGCAAGTCCATCGCTATCAGCAAGACTCTCCATTGTTGGCAGGACCTTTCACCAAGCCTTTCATCCTTCGGCGAGACACCATTGGGTTGGGGAGACTTTATGGCGAACTCAAATCTTCTGTTGAGACCTTTCAAAACTGGCGGGAGTGGGGCCAAGATGGAACGAGAACTAGGATCGGGGTCAGAGTGGGGGGCAACATAAAAGAGTTGGCGGGACCGGAACCGGAACCAAATCCAGACCTGAAACTTTTCTGAAGTTTCAATTTTAGATTCCGACCCGGTCCTACCCTTGACAAAACTCAAAAGAAGAAGAAAAGGACAAGAAGGAAGAAAGACGAACGAGAGAAAGAACCCCCTGAAAAAATACAAGGAACAAAGAAAAAAGAACAAGACCGAAAGAATTGGGACCAGAGTCGGAATAGGGACAAAACCAAAGAGTCAGTGGAACTGGAACAGGAACCAAATTTGGACCTGAAACTTTTTGAAGTTTCAAGTTCAGATTCTGTTCTGATCTCGCCCATGACAACATACAAGGAATGAAGGAAGAAAGAAAAACACAAGGAAGAACAAAGAGGAGGAGACATCCCCTGACCACCGACAGCAAAAAAGTAAAGAAAAGAAGGGCAGAACTGGGATCAGAACCAGAACAGAAATAGGAACTGGAACTTTGGAAAAGTTCAAAGTTCGGATTCCATCCCGAACCTACCTTTGACAACATGCAAAGATGATGGAAAAGGGAGTAAAAGGAAGAAAGAGAAGGGGGGAAACACCCCCTGACCATAGAATAAAGAACAAAGGTAAGACAAACAAACAAGCTTGGCAGAACTGAGACTGGGATGGGACCGAAACCTGGAACTTTAGAAAAGTTCCAGAGTTGGTCGGTTTAGTTCGCTGCAAACAAAGGAAAAAGGGGCATGAAGAAAACAAAATAGAAAAGGGGAAAAACAAGGCAAGGACACAAGATGAAGACCCACCCCAAAAATTGAACACTTGCACATTGGGCTCAACCCTTATGGGAGACTCATTTAATCCACGTGCCGAATTTAAAACATAATTTCCCCTGCAGTTGCACAAGAGGAAAAAAAGTTAGAGAATATGTAACCTTGATGCAAATGTTCCTCCATTTGGTCTTCATGAACACTTGAAACATAGGTTGCCCTGATTGAGCCTGTAGGTGAAAATCGGGTAACAGGTATTTGTTCAATAAGTTTAAGAAGATACTGATTCACCCCCCCTCTCAGTATCTTGGATATTCAACAATCAGTATTAGAGCTTGGTTCCTCCAGAAAATGCTAATAGCTTGAGGAAGATATTGAAGATGGAACAAATGGATGATAAAGAAGAGACCTGGGCTGCGCTTGAGGATCTTGAGAAGGTTGAAAGTGAAAACATAGATTTGAAAGAAAATCTTGATGAAGCAAATGAATGTGTCCAAAAATTAAAAGAGAAATTGAAGAAGTTCAAAGAAAGACATAGGGAAGTAAGTGAGTAGTTGAAGCAAGCTAATGAAGAGATTACTAGTTTGAAGGTGCAAGTAGAGGAAAATAAAAGAATTGAAGAATGTTGAATAAAATGGTACAAAGAAATTCTAATGAATGCACTAAGCTTGAACAGGAAATTGTGAATCTGAAAGTAGATCTGGAGAAAGAAAAACTATGTGAAAATAATTTCAAATCCATCTCCGACAAGCTTGATGAGTTGTTTTTTAGGGCAGAAGCCAAGTAAAGACAAAGGAGGCTTGGGAATGGAAGGAGGTGAAAACTCTAAGGATAATCAAAAGACTCAGAATAAAGGGAAGCATAAAAGAAATCCAAGAAACTTTTCCAGAAGACCGCCTATCAGTCAGCCAAATGATCAAAGGTATCTATCCTTCAATTGTGTTTTCTTTTCATGTAATAAATTTGGTCATAGGGAAATTGAGTGCATGAGTAGGATGAATCAGTTTCCTGGCTCCTTCTCCGATCATTGTTTTTCATGCAAGAAAGTTGGACACAGAGCTAGTGAATGCAGAACTCATATGGTGAATTGGTCTAATGGAGGGAGAATGAATCAATCTTTTAATGGCTACTACTATACATGTAACAATCTTGGACACAAAGCTAATCATTGTAGGTCAAGGGTCAATGGAGGACAAACTAATTAGAAAAATGTTATTTGCTACAATTGCAACAAACTAGGACATATCTCAAGAGTTTGCAGAAGTAAAAAGGGAAAGCAATCTACTCCAGTAGAAAAGAATGACCCAGTGAATAAAATTGACAATAATGAGGTTAAGAAAGAAATGAATAAGATTCAGAGGAAGAAAGATGAGCCTGAAATGACAAATGCGTTTGTGCCCTCATCTGGTATAGACAATTCCTCTGAGAATTAGACCTAGCAAGGTCTTAGGGGGAGCTTTAACAAAAAAATGTTTGAACCCCTTGATGTTTGGCGTGTTAGTCGTTGGCACAAGAATATTGTGAATGCTTGAACTAGACCTACTCAAACATCATCAAATAAGTCAATAAACAAGTCTAAAACAATCATTCCCCATGCAATTCATTCAAATGCAATGAACAAGAAAACAAAGATAGAATATCAAATGAAAGCTTATTGAAATACTATTCAAAAAATTCAAACTAGCATCCCATGGGGGAATTGGTGCTTCTTTGATGTGGAAAGAAGCCCTTTCCCATTCCTTGCAAAACTTTGATCCACTTGATGATGATTGTGTGCTCCTTGATGAAATTTGCAATAACCTAGCTAAGATTGATGAAAAACTATGAAGACCTAGATGAAGTGTTGATGAACTTGCATAAAATCTCTAAATAATGACTTTGCCTCAAGTTGTGGATCCAAAATCAATAGAGAAGCTCTCCATTTATAGGAAAGAAGGATGGAGGAATGAGAAACATGAAGGATGTGGGATTAAAGATGAACCAATAACAATGTGCCACTTGTCAACATGCTATTGAAGAGAGGTGGAGCACATTTTGATCAATGTGCAAATAAATGCAATTAGGTGGAAATTTGAAATTAAAAAGATGGCTTGTGGAGGAAGAGTTGAAAGATGAGTTAATGCCACTTGGCTCAAGAAAAGGACATGTAAGAGGATTTAATGCCATGTTGGAGGACAAGTCCTTTTGGGAGGGAGATTTCAAAATGGAGGAATATTCCAAATAGATGCCTTTTTGAATGAAAATAAAAGAATTTATAAATCAATTAAATTGATTTACTTGTGCAAGTTGCAAAATCTAGAGGATTTGATGGATTAGAGTTAGAGTTAATTAGGATTTAATTAACTTAGATGGGGATTAGTTTGATTTGACATTTGACTTATATTTTTGGATTTATTTAAATCAAATGGGAGGAATAATGGACATTAGACTTAATTAAATAAAGTTTGATTTATTTAATTAAAAGAAGATGATGTTAGACTTAATCAAATAAATGTTAATTTATTCAATTAAAAGAAGGAATATGATTTAATCAACTAAAGTGATTTATTTAATTAAAAGAGGAACATTAGGATTAATCAAATAAAATGAGTTATCTAATTAATAGAAGATAATGATTTAATCAAATAAAGGGATATATTTAATTAAAAGAGGAATTATTATGAATTTAATTAAATAAGCGTTATTCAATTAAAAGGAGTGATGAAGAGAGAACTGATGTTAGTAAATCAGGATCAGGTGCACGAGATCAATTAATATAATTTGAACGTCTACATTTTGCCTCTCTTTGAAGCAATGTACCTGCTATGTTGGTTCAAAGAATAACCTTGCCAAGATCAAAATTAAAAAAAATTCTATTTTTTTGGATGCCCCAGCGAAAAGAAGTATGTTGGTACATTGCCGCTTCGAGAGATTGAATGAAAATCTTGATTTGAGGGTCGATCTCACAACAAAGAGGTTCAAGATGGACGTATTGATGATGTTGCTTGTATGGATGATATGATAATTATGTTTATAGGGATGATATGATAATGATTTTATGATTATGTAGTGGATGCAAATGTATGGTTTATGAGATGCTTAGAATAACCAATCTATTTTATGCAACGATGAAATGCAATGCATGTGAGATGATCAATGTTTCCTATTATGATATGATATGATATGTAGCATGCTGACAGTTTGTGGATGCAGGATGGATGCATTGGTGATTTTTTTTGATTAACTGTCATGGTACCATGTTAGCGCGGATAGAAGAAAGAAGAAATGAGATGATGATAAGAGGATCCAACAAGTCCATGATCTATGAGACTTTATTAGAGATGATGATAATGATGATGATGCTTTTCTTATCAAGAATTGGGATTTTAAAAGGGATTACTTACCTTATGTTTGATAACACACATAGGCATGAGGCATCAAGGTATAGAGAACCAAGATGGCGTTGTGTCTAGTGTGATGGAATTTGACTTGACAATCAGATGGGAGTATCCCTATTCACACCTGGCATACAAAACCTTATTTAGAATGTAATTTAGATATTTTAAACATCTCAGACCAAAGCATAGAAAGGAAAGCATTCCTATGTGGTCAACAAGATACCCAAAACACCCTCCCTATAGACCAAACAAAGTAAGCATGACTAAGGTTAAATTACAAGAATATCCAACAAGCACAATAGACAAAAGATAATGATTGATGCCCCATTCCTTTCTCTCTAAATAATTTTGATTAGACATCATCGAGAGGTCATTGGAATGAGCGCAATAAGATAAATCAAAGAAAAGATCAAGTAAACATACAAGCCAATGTTTTTCATACCACTAGCCAAGACTAAACTACGGTGATGCTTGATGTTGATGTCCATTGTAGGAAGGATGCATCCTAGGACATGATGTTATCAGATGATTTGGGGAAAATTGGATGATGGGCTATTAGTATCAAGAGTTGACCAGCTTGTTTACTTACTGACCTAGACTTGAGACCTTGACGCTTTAGTTTTCACTTTTAATCTGCTAGACCTTTTTCCAATTGTTTCACCAAAGATTGGGGGTGACGATGATTTATTATGAGCGGATGTTTATTCAGGTGAAAGTGAAATATGACAATGAATTTTTTCAAATATTTGGATGTTTTTGTTGTTTTGCAATGTTTTGAGGCTGTTTTTGGTATTTTCAAGATGTTTTGCAAATATTTTGATTTTTAAATTTTCTAAATTTTTTGGGTTTTTTGAGATTTTGACAAGAGACTAACCTAAAGACCTATCCTGGGGGCCTTGGGGGCTGATCATAGATTAGCCTTGCTTACATTATACATGCAGAGACCACGTAGTTTGATTGACACAAACTTGATTATTAATGAGATATGAATAAATGGATTGCCAGTTTATTGTGATGGACTCCTAAAGGACTGACCTAAGTATCTCAGGGGATGATCAAAGATCAACGTTGCCTATGTTTAGAGCTTAGAGACTCGTAGTTCGACAATATGACTCTATTTTTGAATTTTTTGACTTTTTGACCTGTTTTTGGATTTTGATATGTTTTGAATGTTTTTGAATGTTTTTGCTTTTATGAATGTTTTTGGATTTTTGGATTTTTTTGATGTTTTTTTTGTTTTTGATATGATTTGGATGTTTTTAGATTTTTGCCTGATTTTGACGATTTGGATGTGTGACGATATCAGTGATTTGTTTTGGGATTTTTGTTGAAAACCAAGCTAAGGTAAATTGATCTGATTGATGGATTGATAATGATAACATTGTTGAGGATACACAACAATGCAAGGATAGTGTTAAGCAACATAATGATTGGGAAGGATATCCCAAGATGAGGGATTGATTAGATTTGATTGATCAAGATTGTGAAGCTTGATTTGGAACAAAATCTGTTTGAATGATTTGCTGTGACCTTGAAGCACACATTAGATGTGACTGATATTGATTGTTTAGATTGATGTTCGATGAAAGATAAAGCTTGATAAGGAACATCTTCTTGTCAAAATATGCCATGGGATAGTGACTTTGATTTTGGATGAAAAATGCCTTGACCAATTTGATTTTATATTTTCCAATGTTCATATCACCACATAAGTTGGAAGATATAGATCAATATTTATTTCTGAAGCAAGATGTACATACCTGTCCCAATGTCTAGCAATGTATAGAATGCTATGGATGGATGCTTGGATAGGTGTATGGATGGATGGATATGGTAAGCACAAAAAGGATGTCAAGGATTATCTTGTGATAAGATAAAAGGTTCGGATAGAGGATGGTCATTTGGATAGTGCTTCATGGCTTATCTAGTAGGATAGGATCAATGAAAATGACTCATGTCAAGATGTTTACCATAAGCAAGTGTAAAGTGTGCACCAAACTTTGTCAAGATCAAGATAAGTTAGAAGATGGATGAAAATGGATTGGATAAATGGTTCATGGATGAATGGATTTATTATGGATAAGATGGATGGAATGCTAGATTTATTACGGATGAGATAAGATGCTTCCACCTGAAATGGTGCACGTAGATGCTCGATTCTACACATGATGCCTATTTTCCAGGTTTTCATCATGGTACCTGTCCAAAGCACACCCATAGTGGTTTTCACTAGAAGACGATTTTTTTCTTTATTGTTTTGAATCATTTTTCTAATTTTTTTGGATTTTTTAAATTTTTTTAGATTTTTCTGAAAGATTTTAAGCTCATGCTGAATCACCTAGTGGTATCAATGTAGATGTTTCTATCATGATGTTCCATCGGTAGCTTGCTTGAAAAATTTGCTTTGCTAAGATATGTGTACTTGAATACAACTTTTGATATTCTTGATCTGCTTTGTTGATATTAGAGTTAAATTTATCTTTGTGCACACATTACGATAGAGTGCCTTCTAAATCCTTATGATGAAGGGGTTCTGCCAATACATGGTCAAGTTGAGAATTGGATATCATACATGGAGGCATGGATGGCATTATGTGTTTAGGAATATATGGATTAGTTGAAAGCTTGGAACCTTTGACTCTCCAAACTTGGGAAGATGAGCAATGATGGGTGGATACAAAAGTGTGCATGGAATTAGGACCAACTGCTTGATATGCTTTGTACGTTGCTTGAGAAGTTTTCTTTTGCTTTTGTGGACATCTTTGATGGATAAATTTCCCTTATTTATTTTTCCCCATAGTTTCTTTGACTGATGGAGTTTGATAGGGATAATCTTTCTTTGTATTTTTTAGTATCCATGTATATTTGATTTGTCCATTATGATTCTCAACTTCTTTTTCTTTGATAATGTTCTTTTTTCTTTGATTTACATCCTTCTTTTGATGTTGGTTCAAATTTGTGGATGGGGTGATGGGTGGATGAAGATTCATGATGTGGCTGGTTGTAGTATTGGCATTGGTTTCATCATAAGGATTGTTCATGCTTCCTATGTTGACGCTTGTAGTAGATAAAATTTCCTCTAGTATTATAGAGGTATCACTGATATTTTTAGATCCCTTAATTATTGAATAACCAAGACCTTGATGCTTAGGATTGCCAATAATTTGCACTATTTCTAGGATACCTTGTTCATGTAGGCCTAATCCTTTGCCTTGATAATTCATATGTTGAAACATTTTATCTGCAATACTATATGATTTACCTGTAAACAAGTTGCTACTCCTCTACTCTGTTATGGATCTTCAAAGGTGATAGCTTCTTCATTGATAAGATAGATTTCCCTAAAAAGGTAAGTGATCCAATTTTATAAGTGATAGGGTCCTCCATAAGTGTTATAACTTCTTGATTCATATCTTTGGCTTGATCTTGTGAAATATCAGATTTTAATGCTTCTTCAAGAGGTGTGGATGATTCATTGTCCACGTAAAATTCTCCCTCATGATTCATTTTTGATATTCCTTCATAGGATCCTTCTGATTCACAACTTCTGTAGAATCCTTCTTCATGACCCATTTCTGATATGTCTCTTGATTTTTCTATATCTTGATCACGTGTACAAATGTAAAGAGTAGGAAACTATTGTTCCTTGGTAATGATATCAAGAGTATGAGACTCTTGTTTTGAATGAAGATCATCTACATTTCCATTATGAGTAAGTATCTCATGGGTAGATGGAAGAGTATGTGCTATATGGACATGATCATTATTTGTGACATATTGTATAGATAGGAGAGTTTCCATTAGATCATTGTAGTATCTTGGAGATACAAATTCTTGATCTTGATTACTTTTGATATGGTTTGGATCAAGTTCTTGACATGGGTTAGTTTCAAAGGATGGATTTCTTATAAAGGCCTCTTAGATATCTTCATTAGGCATGGGAAGTGGCTCAATATCCTATTGATCTTTGAGTGAATTTGGATCAAATGTTGAGTTGAGGATCCCTTTAGTATCTATAACCATGAGGTCAAAGGATGTGAATATGTCTTGGAAAGGACCATTGCTAGACTTTGGTGAAAGATGTTGATCATGCTTTGTAATAAATTCTTGAGACATGTACTCTAACTCATTAGTTGATGTAGAGACATTTTAACATGATCATTGGTTGATGGATCGTAGATTATGTCAATAGGATCAAATAATTCTAAAACTCCTTGAAATAGATCATTTTTGAATATTGTTGAGTATTTTTGATCATGACTAAAGAGTGACTCTTGATGCATGTTGATTTGATAATTAGATGGGGTAGAAACATATTCAAGGTGATCATTGATGGATAGTTCTTGATCATTGTTTTCAACAATTGTGGTGGGGAGATTGTCAATGCTATCACTAGTGGTTGAATCTTCATCATTGTCCTTAATAGTTATTATTTTTTGTTCAATAAGGTCTTGGATGATATTTTTGAGTCGAATACAATTTGATGTTGTGTGTCCCTTTATTTTATGAAAATAACAAATGTGCTTCTCATTATACCATGGTGGTTTAACTTGAGGCTCTTGATAATTTTCATAAACAAGGATTTTAATGAGATTCTCCTGTACCCATTTTTTCATGACATATTCGATTGGTTCCCCAAGTGGTGTGTATTTTCATTTGTTACCTTGTGAGATTTGTACTTTAAATTGACCTTGTGGTCATGATTGATCTTTGAGATGTGGCGATTGGGTTTGTTGTTGATGTTGTTGATCTTGATATCCAACTTCTTTACATTGGAGATATTGTTCTTGATGTGGTTGTGGACACAACTCAATGCTTTGATGACATGGTTTAACCAATGTAAGAGTGTATTGATTTTGGGTTGGAGATGTCTCTTGGTGCAATGAGTCAACTATTTTGGTAAGTGTAGCAATTTGATCTTGACACCCTTGATATAGTTGACTTGGTTTTTTGTTCAAGCAGATTTGGAATGTATAATTGTGGTGTTTGTATGGGATCATGGACAAATTGATTTTGGATAATGTTCTTATTTGAGATGATGTTTGGATTTGGCATTATAGGTTGAAATTGAACATTGTTGTGGTTGGGAATCACATTGCCTTGATTTAGGTAACTTTGATTTTGCATGGTTTTACCTTGACTTGGATCAATACATGGAGTCGTTAACATATTGTTTGGAATTTGAGCAACATTTGTATGATTCACAAACATATCTATCCCAAAGTTTACCAAGTGTGGATTTGAAATGTTTATGTTTAGTAAAATTGTACTCAGTATATTCACATTTGGCATGTATGGATTTGGTGGGATAATGTTGTTTGTTTGGAGACTCATGCATTGATTGTTTGGTTGATAGATTTGTAGGTTTGGACTTTGATTTAAATCTACCATAGGGGAAGGTGTTCCAAAATTTGGATTGGGAATACTCACATTTGTTGTACCATTTAGGTTTGTAGGAGATAATGATGCCATGTATGGATTGTATAAATGTAAGTTTTGATAATCAATCGACATTGTAAGGCTTTGAAATTTTGGTTGATTTAGATTACTCATGATGTATGGAGTAAATTTATATTCCATGTTCTTCTTGTGTTTTGACCTTGTTGACCTCTAAGGGATTTAGGACCAATGATGAGATGAAGGATGAAAGGGGTGAATGATATGGGTGTTGAACTTTTAAGACCCTTAGAGGAATACTAGACTTTAAGATTCTTTGGATTTTTTGATTTGGATTTGATTTGATTTGATTTGGATAATGGAATTATAAACCCCAAGATGTTGGATGTTATCTTGGAATAAACTTGTCCACAAGGAGGATAATTTAACTAAATGGGTGAGGAAGGATACATCCCTACACACTTAGCCAAACAAAGTGATTTTGATTTTGATTTGAAGGATTTTACCAAAAGTCTAGTATGAATTATTTTTCCAATGGTTCAAAAGTTGTTTGTGAGATGGGTTTTTGATTGATGTTTGAGAGGGATGAAATGATTGGTTGTTTTGATCCTAAATGAACCTAAGAGGGACTTGTTTACAAGACCAAGGTTTTGAAGAAAATGCTTTTCCCTAAGAGTACTTTAAACCAAAAGATCAATGTTTGCTCAAAATACCATACGGAAAAAGATAAACTAGCACATGTGTGGGGTTCAATTGATTTCATCTTGATTAATAATTTCTTTTATGACATCCACACTTCTTGCCTAGTTTTTCAAACTAAATGTCTATGTCTTAATTTCATTTCATCCCACCAGGTCCATTATGTGGAAATCAAGAGAATCAAGGCAATAGTTCCCTAATGTTGAATTTAGAGAGAAAATTGAGATATAAATCCAAATACTTTGAAGCCTCTAAGGATGAAATCCCTAGGGACGAGCAGTAGCACTTGGATTTTTCAAAGGTATTTGATCCTTCTAAAGGTTTGAAATTTGATGTCCTTGTTGAATGTTTATTTTCAAGATTTTGGATCCAAGTGCCAAAATGTGAATGCTTGATCTAAACCTTCTCAAACATCATCAAACAACCCAATGTTAGTCAATACACAAGTCTAAAAAAATCATTTCCTATGCAATTCATTCAAATACAATGAACAAGAAAATAAAGATAGAATAACAAATGAAAGCTTATTGAATTCCTATTCAAAACATTAAAACCAACATCCCATGGGGGAATTGGTGCTTCTTTGATGTGGAAAGAAGCCCTTTCCCATTCCTTGCAAAGTTTTGATCCACTTGATGATGATTGTGTGCTCCTTGATGAAATTTGCAATAACCTAGCTAAGATTCATGAAAAACTATAAGACTTGGATGAAGTGTTGATGAACTTGCATAAAATTTGTAGATAATGACTTTTCCTCAAGTTGTGGATCCAAAATCAATAGAGAAGCTCTCCATTTATAGGAAAGAAGGATGGAGGAATGAGAAACATGAAGGATGGGGATTAAAGATGAACCAATAACAATGTGCCACTTGTCAACATGCTATTCAAGAGAGGTGGAGCACATTTTGATCAATGTGCAAATAAATGCAATTAGGTGGAAATTTGAAATTAAAAAGATGGCTTGTGGAGGAAGAGTTGAAAGATGAGTTAATGCCACTTGGCTCAAGAAAAGGACATGTAAGAGGATTTAATGCCATGTTGGAGGACAAGTCCTTTTGGGAGGGAGATTTCAAAATGGAGGACTGTTAGAGTAAAGTAATTAATTAATTTTACTCTCATCTTAAGATTTCACTTTATGCATATATTGGTCATTTAATAATTAATATTTAATTATTAAATGCTCTCACCTTAGGGTTAGGTTTTCCTTTCGGTGTGTATCTCCTTTATAAGGATTGATCTCTTGTATTGTATTTACTTCTTGATTCATTTTTTCCTCTGATAATACATCTTTTACTTTGTCAGAGCCAAAACCCTTGTCTTCGTTCTCTCTCTTTCTCTATGATAGGTTTCTTGAATGTAGGTTTCTTTGGGTTATGTGGATTTGTATTTCTCAAATCCTACATGGTATCAGAGCCAGATCTGCTGTAGCCTGTTCAGTCTTTTGAAAGATTTTGAGATCCAGGTTTTGGTTGCTTCAGATCTGTGTTTTTTTATCTTCTGGTTTTTTGGAATAGGGGGTACTTTTTTTTGGTGCACTTTGAGCCCAAACGAACCTCACCGTTGAGCTCAGCAACGCAAAAAACCCTATTTCATATAATATCGTCGGGTCCGGTTTCTGGTTATCTAGAAGGGAAATTTTTTTGCCCAAAAGCCATACAGCCCTAGGAGCCCGCAGCGATGCAGGCACAAAAATTAAAAATCAATTTTTGCATTTTTGGGCCGTCGCTTTACCCTTCGACCTTCGCGCGACCACCCGGTGACGCAGCAGCCACTCCGGCCCGTGAACAACCGCCCGACAACCAGCCGTGATACCACCGGCAACGCCCAGCGGTCGCGGTCGCCAATGGTAACCGCCAGCGGTTAACCGCCAGCCACCAGCGCGCGGCCAGAGAGCCGCCCGAGCTCCGCCCTCCACCAGTCTGCCACCAGGGCGCCACCAGGCCCCTGTTTGAAATTTTTTTTACCTCTTTCAGTAAATCGGGGATAAATCGGGCGTCCGAGCTCCGTTTTTTGAAAACAAACAGGCGTTGGAAAGCTGGCTCCGATCCCGTTCTAATGGTGTAGGAATTTTTCCAGATCTTTTCAGTTTGATTGCATTTTTTCGCAGTCAAAGTCTGATGAGCCTTTTTGCACTCCGGGGGGCATAACTTGCTCGTTTTTGCTCCGTTTTTCGAAAGCGAATAGGCGTCGGAAAGGTGGTTCTGTGCTCTTTCCAGATCTGCAACCTGTTTCATCAGTAAATTTACCAGGTACTCATAATTTTGTCTGAAGCATTTTTTGCTTTCTCAAGCTTTTCAGCTTTAAAAACTGTACTGGGGTTTGGGTTCTCGTATTGTGGGGGGTGTTTTTTTTCTTGCTTTCTATAATTTTCATCAGAAAACTAGAACACCAAAACTCTCAAAACAAACAAACCCCTTCTGCATCTTCTGTCTAGTTCTGAAAGACCACTTAATAATAAAAAAAATTCAGAGCAGTTGAGACACAGTTCACAAGATGGCCGTCAGACCTATTGAACCTCTTACACCGCATAATTACCACACTTGGAAGGGTCGCATGATGACTCTTCTCCAGTCTCGAGGGTTATGGTCCTGTTTGGATGAGGTTCAGCCTCAGTTGACACGTGCCTTTGAGGTTATGCAGCACAGGAACAATATGGATCAGGCTATGGGATTGATGGCTTTACACATTTCTGACAGTCTCCTGTTTCATCTTGAGGGTTGTCTCACTCCTCAAGCCATTTGGACCAAGTTTGATGGGCTTTTTGGTACTGTCAACGAGTTCAGAGCTTTGCAGCTTGAGGCAGAGTTAACTTCCTTGGTACCTGATTCATTTCCCTCTATTGAGGACTTTTTGATGAAGTTCAAACAGCAAAGATCTATCTTACAGGGTTGTGGTAAGACTAAGACTGATACAGAGTGCATTTTCCTGATCCTCTCCAAGCTTCAGGGTCCATTTCAGATTTTCTCTTCGACCTTCTATTCCACCATGGATGCCTTGGGTGCTCGACATGTCATGCCTTCCTTTGAGGTCTTTTGTGATCGTTTGACTCGTGAGCAAGCTAAGCTTAAGTAGTTGGATTCACTTTCAGGTTCACAGAACCAAGCGTTGGTAGCCCAGTCCTCCACAGGAAAACAAAATCATAAACCAAAGACCACAGAGCATTGGAAGGATTCCAGTTCACAGCACATCTTTGATTCACCTTCTCCTAAGGGGGAATCATCGAAGAAAGATAGACCTAAGTGTGCTTATTGTAATAAGCCGGGACATTTTGAGTCCAAGTGTTATGAGAAGAAGATAGATGGATATGCCAAACAGGTTTCAGATTTGACAGCTCTTCTTGAGAGGAACAATATTCATCACTCTTCTTCATCTACATCAGGCGAGTCTTCTTCTTCATCTTCATTCCAGTTAGATGGACAGGCCCCACATAAGGGTCATGCATTATGTGCAACCCTAGTTCACATTCATCTAGATGGCTATTGGATTCAGGTGCTTCACACCATATGGCATCTTCTCAGGACATGTTCTCATCCTTCGAGGCTACATCCTCACCACACATATTGATGGGTAATAACACTTATATGAGTGTATGTGGGAAAGGTTCTATCAACATTGATGATGGTACATTCAATGATGTACTATGTGTTCCATCTTTGTCCACTAACCTTCTCTCCATCTATCAGATTGCTCATAGTGGGACAGGGAAGATAGTTGAGTTTACACCTGATTCAGTGCACATCAGAGACATTCAGACTGGCAACATTGTTGCAACAGGGACAGTTGATCACTCTTCCCGATTGTATGCATTCACACACTTTGGTCCACCATCTCCATTGTCTGAGTTTTCCTCTCTTTCTACAAGAGAGCATGCAGTATCTGAGGTGAAGTTTGGTCACTTGAACTTATGTGTTCTTCCATCTATTCATGAGACTAGTGTTGAGACTTCTACACCTCTACCTCCTGTTGAGATCACATCTATTCAACAGGATTCCTCTTCAGCTATGACTAACATTGTTGCTCCTCTCATCGAGCCATCAAGTGTAGTTGTTGAGGCCATATCAGAGGAAATTCCTTTCCTCACAGATGACAGTTTCAGCACACCTGTTATCCCATCTTCATTGGAGATTCCATTTCAGGATCATCTTGGGTTGTTTGATTCACCATCTTGTTATTCAGACACTCATACTGCAGTTCCATTCTTTAGTGAGCATCATCCAGGATTTCCATTTTCACCTCACATTCAGGGATTTCCTCTTCCTCGACCGTTGGATCTGTTTCTTCCTCCGAGGAGACGCATTGTTTTGATCATTGGCACAGGGGTTCTCTGGGGGGGTTTTGGAGCCTCTTCTCTCTCCTATGGGGGAACATATTTTGTACTTGCATGATAGAAGCAGTTCTTGGGGGGTCATGTTGACTCCTCCTTCTATCTCTCTTCTTCTTTCACTCTTGTTCATCTCTTTTTGGAGAGGAGTTTTTTCCCACTGGGTTTTCTCCTTTACTCCGCTTTATAGAGATTTCCTTGTATTCGGGTACCTGATCAGGCCATGTTGCCGGGACCCTCTATTGCATTGTAGTTCCTTTGCTTTCTTCTGCATTGTTTGTAGCTGCATTGTAGCTCATCTTAAGGGGGGGTGTTAGAGTAAAGTAATTAATTAACTTTACTCTCCTCTTAAGATTTCACTTTATGCATATATTAGTCATTTAATAATTAATATTTAATTATTAAATGCTCTCACCTTAGGGTTAGGTTTTCCTTTTCGGTGTTGATCTCCTTTTTAAGGATTGATCTCTTGTATTGTAATTAATTCTTGATTCATTTTTTTCCTCTGATAATAGATCTTGCACTTTGTCAGAGCCAAAACCCTCGTCTTCGTTCTCTCTTTCTCTGTGACAGGTTTCTTGCATGCAGGTTATTTGGGTTCTGTGGATTTGTATTTCTCAAATCCTACAAGGACTATTCCAAATAGATGCCTTTTTGAATGAAAATAAAAGAATTTATAAATCAATTAAATTGATTTACTTGTGCAAGTTGCAAAATCTAGAGGATTTGATGGATTAGAGTTAGAGTTAATTAGGATTTAATTAACTTAGATGGGGATTAGTTTGATTTGACATTTGACTTATATTTTTGGATTTATTTAAATCAAATAGGAGGAATAATGGACATTAGAATTAATTAAATAAAGTTTGATTTATTTAATTAAAAGGAGATGATGTTAGACTTAATCAAATAAATGTTAATTTATTCAATTAAAAGAAGGAATATGATTTAATCAACTAAAGTGATTTATTTAATTAAAAGAGGAACATTAGGATTAATCAAATAAAATGATTTATTTAATTAATAGAAGATAATGATTTAATCAAATAAAGGGATTTATTTAATTAAAAGAGGAATTATTATGAATTTAATTAAATAAGGTTTATTCAATTAAAAGGAGTGATTAAGAGAGAACTAATGTTAGTAAATCGGGATCAAGTGCATGAGATCAATCAATATAATTTGAACGTCTATAGATATGTTGTAAGGAATGGATAGTAAGAGGTTATGCAAGTGGAACTGGAAGAAAATATGCTGTCATGATCATTTGCAGAGAAAATTAGGGTTTTTCTGTGTAGAGAAGAAGAGTTTTTAGTAGATTTTTGAAATTTGTCATATTTAATGTGAATTAGGGTAGATCAATGTTGTATTAAGTAAATGTGTAAGAAATTTTAATCACTTATGCGTTTGAAGAAATTGGAGAGAATTTTGGAGTGTTCTTGAGGAGACTTGGAGTTCGAGCTGTGTAAACCCTAGTTCTAGTTCTTTGCAAAGAAAAAGGTATTTTGCTTATCTGTGTTGTGGGATTGTGTTAATCATCTTTTTGAAACTGTTTGAGCTCAATTTGTGGAGAAATGGCATCCCCTGTAGTTTTTAAAGTGTCAGGAAAACCTAGACCATCATATAAGAAATATTCTATGAAGGTTTTCGAAGACGATGGGCGCCTTCTCATCAATCCCTCACGGGATTATGCCGATTGAAGAAATAAGAATGTACATTCGAATAAAGAATGACGAATTCAATCACAATAAATTGATAGATATTTGGTAGAATGAGCTCACTAGGGATAATTTCTTGATGAAACCTGAATATTCGAATATTGTTGCGAAGAAATTGGATAGATGAAATTAATTTCCTAATTTCAATTCCAAGGTTGATGATAAATATGAAAAACCAGTTCTCAGCAGAATGCATGATAAATTATTGTGGATTGATAGACCCCATCTGATAACTAAGGAAGCAATTAAGGTTCTTATCGAACTTTGTGATATGAAACCGATACCCATGTTGAAAGTAGTGAAAAATGAAGTGGTGATGAAACTCATCGATGCCACATATGACATGAGAGAATTTACTACAAAGCCTATCACTAATCCTGCTATAATAATGATCAGTCATAAAATTTACTTCACTAATAGAGAAAACTTTGTTTATTCCACAACTATTTATATTGGTTTTGATATGGCAGTTAATGGTGTAGATTATGATTTGTACGAGCTTCCCCGACAACAATTGCTTGAGAACTTAAGGATGACCAAAGAAAGGAAGTGTGCATTTAAATTTGGTTCCTTGATTATGTGTCTATTGTTTAATTTTCTGAAGAAATTTCCTAGAAGGGATGATATGATGTTTTGGGATACATCCAGACCGGTGGCACATCAGATCTTTGATCACATACATAATCTGGTTGATTTGAAGAACAAAGATAATTCTCTAACATCATTCTTTGCTGTATTCAAGAGCAACATGAATGAGAGAGAAAGAATTTTGAGGAAAGTTGTCGAGAAATACAAAAATGATATCATATTTCATGTCTCTTCTAATGAATGTGTGTGCAACATATTTTCTAACCTAAAATAATGCAAAACAAAAAAAATGCAAAGGGAGGAAAAGCACAAAACAACACCTCAAGATTATGGCTTAAGTTGAAACTCAAACTTAAAAAAGATAATGAAACCCGTTTTACCTTGTTTGAGCTTGATGGAGTTGTTTTCCCTGATTGATGGCTTGATATGTGTGCTCTACATTGATTTCGGTAGCATAACAACTTGTTGTAGCTTGATTTGGATGCAAGGATGAAGGGTTTTGGATATGGATGCAAGATGGGTAGCTTGAAAGATGGAGATGATGAGTGCTTAGGATTAGGGTTGGATGAGAAGAGATTGTGAAGAATGCAAGAAGGAGAGGAACAAAATGGCTAAGTGTTAGCCATTTAACCTAGGAAGATCAAACAGACGGTGGAGATTGAAAGAGGGCAACAAATCAAGGGCTAAGATGAAGAGTTGAATAAAGGAATTAAAAATTCCTTTTTAATGTTAATGAGGATGATAAATGAAATTAAATATTTCTTGAGAAAGATAAAGGAATTAAAAATTCCTTGGGAGATGAGAGAGGAATTAATAATTCCTCAAAAAGGACTTTGGGAAGACAAAAGGAATTAAAAATTCCTTGGGCGATGAGAGAGGAATTAAAAATTCCTCAAAAAGGACCTTGGAAAGACAAAAGGAATTAAAAATTCCTTGGGGGATGGGAAGAGTTGACTAAAAGGGGTGATTAGATAAGTTGATGAGAGATTAGAGGAAGGTTAGGTGGTTAATGAAGATTAAAAGCCAACTTGCAAAAGTTGGAGGATGTGACACATCTTAATAAGGGATTAGGGATGTGCACATCCCTAATGATGGGATTAGGAAGTGGATTAGGATTAGGTGGATGTGATGGGAGATAAAATTAATTAAATAAATGGATCATTTATTTAATTCTTTGAAGGAAAGGAATAAAGGGTAAGGTATTTAATTATTCAACCAAATACCTTAGGGATTTAGAGGAATTTAAGGGTATTAATTAAATAATAGCAATATTACTTAATTAATGCAAATAAGAGGATATTTAGACAAAAAAGGATAAATTTGGACAAATGTAATTGTCCAAATTTGCGATAGGAGATTGGGAAGCACAAATGGATTTAAGGACAAAGGTGATGTTGCCCTAGTCAAGCTACAAGCCAAAATAGGTTGATTATGGATGGAGTGTTGTCAATGAGGGAATGATATATCCAAAACAACATGAGGATAGGGAAGGATACATCTCGATGATGATGATGAAAGTGTTGTTGATGAGGGAAGGATACATCTTGATGATGGCGATGAAAGTGTTGTTGATGAGGGAATGATACATCCCAAAACAACACCAAAGGATAGGGAAGGATACATCCCGACGATGATGATGATTGGATCAAGGCTAGGAAAGGGACTAAGGATGTGATTAGATGATTTATGTTAGATTGAATGGATTAATATTGGGTGGAGATGTGATATGGTTGAAATAAACAAAAATGATGAAGGAAAAGATGCTTAGAATAACCAATCTATATTATCATAAGATTAAAGAGAGGATGAAATGATGAGGATGGAAGAAACGATGCTTAGAATAACCAATCTATATTATCCTAAGAAGATTGAAGAGATGATGATATGTTGAGGATGAAGAAAGTGGAGGGATGGAAATAGATTGGATGGATAGATGAGGGAGAGTGATGAAGGATAAATGGATAGTAACCAAATCAAGCAAGTTAATTGTTATGCATTATGCTGCCATGTAATGAGCACTAAATTTGATATAGCATGATATAATATGCACTAGGGTATGAAGAACCAAGGTGACTGTGTATCACATGCATGGGATTGACACAAAAAACAAAAAGACTAGTCCAACATCCCAAAGTCACGGGGGGATTTGGTAGGGCCAATGTTGGAAAACCACAAACACAAAGGATGCCCCAGCATAACACAAGACCACAAGGATCTTGGTGGGTACTACGTGGGACAAACAAGAAGACAAAAACAAACAAAAGATCAAGATACGCCCCTATGTTGACCAGTCAAAGCACACCATGATATGATGGATCAAGGCGACCATGATGAGGGATGATAGGAAGCTCAAATGATAAACAAAAGCCAAAAGCATCAAAATATCACAATCAATTTCAAACGTCCTTTGCCACAGGATCAAAAGGTGGATGGGATTGATGTGGTTTGATGTAGGAAGTATGCATCCTATTAAGAACAAAGATGGAAACTAAACTAAGTAATCAACATGACGCAAGATATTTGAAATTGATTTAACTTCGCGATACTAGTGGATCTCATTTGTTAAGAGCCAACTAGATAGGGACATACTTAATGACACGACACAATGACAAGACACAAGACATAAGACTGATACACCCTAAAGACCTAGGGGCTCGGAGGATGATCAATGATTAGTCTTGCCTACATGAAAGCGTAGAGCCCTCGTAGTTCGATAAAAGATTGATGACTGACCAGGGATAAAAGTAGAAAGAGGAAAATGGAGACTGCAGAGGATGATTGAGACTAGACAGACAAAAAAACCTGAGGGCAGATCAAATGATTGACCTTGCCTACATGAAAGTGCAAGGGCAATGTAGTTCAAACAAAGGACGATGACCGACCATGGATAAGAGAATGATGAGATGACCGAGATAAGGGGATAAAATGATGGAACAAATATGGTGAGACAAGATAGACCTTGTGGATAAGATAGGATTATGGTGATTACACAAAGCTTAGGGATGAGATAGTTATCCAAATCATCAAAAGATGAATTGGGAGGATGACATGATGGAGAGATGAGTGATGCAAAGTGATAGGAGATTGGAAATATGTGTGAAAGAAGTGGGAGTGATAATGATGAGATAGATGGAATTGGGTTGTGTGGGGGGAAGCCTATAGCTAGATACCAATGAAAAGGGATTAGGAGAGGGAATGAGGATAAAAATGAATGGATAGGGAGATAAGGATGGGGGATGGAAGGGATGCTATGATGGATGGATAGGAAGATAAGAATGGGGAGATGAAAATCATTTTATTTTGGATGGGTAAGGAGATAAGGATGGGGAGATGTAAATAATTTTATTTTGGATGGGTAAGGAGATAAGGACGGGGAGATGAAAGGGATGCTATGATGGATGAATAGGAAGATAAGGATGGGGAGATGAAAAGCATTTTCTTTTGAATGGGTAAGGAGATAAGGATGGGGAGATGGAAGGGAGGCTAGAATGGATGAATAATGTCTCCAAGGACTATGTCACAAGGAAGGGGATGCCCCACTCTAGATATGTCATGTATGATGAGGCAGGATGGATGGAAGATAGAAGGATGGAAAAATAAGGGAGTGAAATGGATATGGATAGGATGCATGGATAAGGAAGGGGGATTGATGGTAGCATGAAAAATGGATAGGGAAGGTAAATGAATGTGGAAAAGGAATACAATAATATATGGATGAAGGGAATGTATACCAAGAGGTGTCCAAAGCATGCATAGATAGGTGCCCCTGTCTTTATTAAGATCACAACAAGGATGGAGGGATTGGAGATAAATGGGATATGATGGATAGGATGGGGAAGATAATTAGGATGGAGGAGATGGATGAAGGGGATGCATAGCATGAAGCTACCCCCAAGTGTGGAAGGAGACGAATGGGGATTTACACATGATTCATGTTTGCCAGGTTTTCATTATGGTACTTATCCAAGGCACTTTTTTTCCAAGTTTTTACCATTGGATGAATTATTTCTCTTTACTTTTTTTTGACTTTTTTTGGATTTTTTGGATTTTTTTTTTTACTTTTTTGGATAGAATGTGGATGGAGATGGATAAGGAAGGATAGGGATGTGGATAAGTGGATTTAGAAGACATGTGATAAGGAGATGGATGGAGGATTCAAGCATAAAGTTCCATACGAGGTATTAAGAGCCCATGTGTGTAGCGACTAGTGGATGTTGGTACAACCAATGTTATGAAGATGGATGGATTATGCAAGGGAATGGATTAAAGGGATTTGATGTGGGAGATATGTGGGATAATGGATGGGATATTGGAAAGTGTATGGATGGAATGATGGGGTGGATGTGTGATGGGGAAATGTTTTCAGGACCAACATTGACACATATGGTGGTGGATGTGAAAGGATAGGAGGATTAATGGACGAAAAATGTGGGGATAATGGAGGAGATAGGATAGTGAATTTTGGGACATAAGGTCCCAAAATAGATTTAGGAGATGGAGAGTGTGTATGATTAGCTTTTGGATTAGCAACTTTGGATTTTGTTACAAATTTTTCATTTGAAGGCATTGCATCTTTTTTATTTGGGATCCACATGGTTTTGATTTTTGATTTGGTGGGCCTTAGTGGCCAGTGGGTTTGATTTGGATTTTGGATTTTATTTTTATTTTCTTCAACATGTATTTTTAAGAGGAAATGAGGAGCCTTAGATTCATGTGGATGCTTGGATTTATGCATTCTGACTTAGCATCCAAATTGCGTTTAAGAGCAACGAGATGGGTATGAGGAGATGGATGATGCAGAGGAAACATGAATGGAGTGATGGAGGTAGGATTTTGGGGATGATATGTGGATGGGGAATGTGTAGGTAGGTGCCTTTGTTGATCTTGATTAGGGAACATGAGAGTAGGATGTTTAAGATGGGTGACATGGATAGGTGATGGAAGGATAAAAGGATGAATAGGATGGGATGGAGGAGGTGATTGTGGGGTATAAGGGCCCAAAATGGACTTAGTGGCTGGAGGATGTGTGATGGTGGATGGAGGAACATAAGGACCCAAAATAGATGGAGTAGATGAAGGATGGGAGATGGTGGATGGAGGGATGTAAGGACCCAAAATGGATTTGAAAGATGAAGGAGAAATATGGATGGTTGTTTTGAGGCTATACAATGGAGGGGGGATGGCAACAAATGGTTTTGTGGAGTGACAAGAAGAGCCTATTATTCTTTTGGAGGAGGCTTGTTGAGGACGTGTAGAGGTTGTACCAACCTTTTTGGATTGTGAGTCTTGCGAGATATATCCAAGACCTTGTGTATGTCAATTTTATTTGACATGGATGGGCTCTAAAATACCTTGCTCATGAAGGCCTAAACCTTTTCCTTGATAGTTCATGCTTTTGAGCATTCGATCTATGGTAGGATGCTTGTTACTTTGGAAGAATGATGTGAGTCCATTATTAGGTGGAGGAGGATGGGTGGCTTATATTCTTTGTTCTTCTTCTGCAATAAAACCACCATAGATGAATGTAAGAGTATTGAGGGAATATAAAGGTGGTGCGGGGATAGTAGGGTCAGGCGACGATGGAGGATCATGAGACAAAGATGATGGGGTAGCAATATCTTGATTAGGAGTAGTGAGTGGTAAGGGATCAGGAGAGGGATTAGGTGATATGATAGGATCTAGAGTTGTGGCCATGGGTGATAAGGGCTCATGCAATGGAGTGATTGGATCTTGAGTGTCTAGGGGATCATGGGATGGAATGGATGGGGGAGTGTGATCTTGAGATGGACTAGATGGGATGGTAGGATCTTGATGTGGAGGGGATATGTTGGTATGCTTTGGATTAGGCTCTTGGCATGACTTGTCTTGTGTGGGTGGCATGATGACGGAGTGTTGGAGGGACTTCTTAAGTGGGGGAGATGGAAGGATGGAGGATTCATGATGTTCATGGGAATGTATTTTGGTGATACTAGGAGTGAGAGGAGTGGATTGGATTTGGGTGTCTTTGACGGATTGGGTGGATATAGGAGTAGAAGATGGTGATGGGGTTTGGTTATCTTCGATGGGTTTGACGACTCTTAGAGTAGGAGATGGGGGTTCAATGGATTCAGTGGGTTTGATGGTTTCAATGGTTTGAGTGGTGCTAGGGGTGGTAACAACAATGATAGGTGTGGGATGGAGAAGGGTCTCATCACTAGTGACTATGGATGAGGGATTGGGATGGCATGGCTCCACGACTTCAGGATGTGGAGTTGGGGATGTATTCTTTGTCATGAGTCCTTGGAGAACTTCTGGAGTGAGAAACTTTCATATTGTAGGCTTAGATGGAATGGTAGGAGTGGATGAAGGATTATGGATTGGTGGAGGATTAGGATTATGGATTGGTGGACGAAGATTAGATTGAGGAATAGGATTGGATGGAGGACTAAGAGTAGATGGAGGATTAGGATTGGTGGGGGGATTGAGATTAGATGGAGGGTTAGGACATGGTGGAGTGGAAGATGGAATGAAATAGGAGGATATGGATGGTGGATTAGGATAGGAGGACGTGGGTGGTGGATTGTAGTAGAGGTATTGGGGTAAAAGAGTAGGATGGGAAGATTGGGGTAGTGGATTAGGATAGGAAGACATGGATGGTGGATTAGGATAGGAAGGTTAGGATGTAGGATTAAGATAGGTTGATGGGGATTTAGGATTAAGATAAGAAGGTGTGGATGTTGAATTAGGATGGGTAGATTGGTATGGAGGATTAGGATATGAGGACATAGATAGTGGATTAGGACAAGAGGATGTAGGCAGTGAATTGTAATAAAGATATTGGGATAATAGAGTAGAATGGGAAGATTGGGGTGGTGGATTAGGATAGGAAGATGTGGATGGTGGATTAGGATAGGAAGGTGAGGATGTAGGATTAGGATAGGTTGATGGGGATGTAGGATTAAGATAAGAAGGCGTGGATGTTGAATTACGATGGGTAGATTGGTATGGAGGATTAGGATAGTGGGACATGGATGGGGGATTGTAGTAGGAGTATTGGGATGGCAGATTGGGATGGGAAGATTGGGATGGTGGATTAGGATAGGAGGATGTGGATGTTGGATAAGAGAAAGATGTAGATGAAGGATATGATGAATATGCGGATGGGGAAGATAATGGATATCCCTTGTCAAAGGTAGCATAAGGAGCGTTATTAGGCGTGGATGAAGACGTAATGGGATAGCTTAAAGGGGTGATTGTATTTTGGAAAGGAGTTGGGGAAAGCTTACTAGAAATGATAGCATCAAGGGGATCTATGTCATATACCTCTTGATCAACAAGACTCTCATTATTGTTGTCAACGTAATTAGGATTCCCCTTGACTACTATTTTTGGTTGCATTGGTGAAGGATAATGATTCATGACATTAGATTAGATGGATACGGATTGAAAAGCTGGGAATAGATGATTAGAAGGAAAGAAAAGGTGATGAAAGGATAAATAGGATGAATTTGAAGAAGATGAAAGAAGGGGATCTTAAGATTTGTTTTGATATTAGAAGATCCTAGATGGCAATGGACTAAAGCTCAAATTGGGATTTAGGTTAAGCTCAGATTGGGATTGGATTAAAGCTCAAATTCAAATTGGATTGAAGCTCAGATTAGGATGATTGGAGTATGTGATGGGATTGATTCTAAACCAAGTTCAAGGGTTTTAACTAGATGACATAAGGTGCTGACAATTGGATTTTGCTAGATTTGGCAATTTTCAAAAATTGCTAGATTTTGCCACTTTAGGTAATTTCACATGCATATCTTTGAGAGTCCAATTTTTTCCTAAAAAAATCTAAGAACTAATATAGGATGAATTTCCAACTAACATCCTAAATCTAAAATATGAGTTTCGAGTTATTAACGAAAATGACTTTTTAAAAACTGGAAAAAAACACTAAATTACTATTTTGAGGGTCAAGATGAAAGTTTCAAGCCCCAAAAAAGTGTCAAAATGGGGGCCAACCGACATAGGGTCATTGGGAATCCACATGCCACTTCATAACACAACCACCAATAAATTTTTATCCCAAACAGACACCTAATTCAAAAGTTATGGCCTCCAGAAGTTCTTGCATGAAAATCAAAACCCCTAAAATGAAGTCTAGGTGATGGGGATCAATGAATCGATGATGGATGTGGAATCTAATGATGTTCTAAGATGCACCTATGTGATTTGGTCAATGAAATGATGAATTTTGGAAAGTGTTGATGAACAAGAATGATGATGACAAGAAGATAGATGGTCTTTTCTTGGGAGAATTTGCTTGTTTAGGGATGGTAAGAAAAAATTTGCCTAAATCAAAGATGACTTAAGAAAGAGGTGAATCTGCTAAGAAAATTCACCTATCAGGTGATCAAATTCGCCCAAACGTTGACTAGAGCAAGAAACAAGCAATTTTGACAATCAGGTTCACCTAAACAGCTAGCAAGTTCACCTAAACAGGGTACATAATAACCCAACATAGTGACAAATTCACCTAAACTAGTGACAATTTTTCCCAAACACCAATCAGATTGGCCTAAATAGGTGACAGGCTCACCAAAATAGTGAGCAGATTCACCTAAACAGAGATCAGACTCACCTAAATAGGGAGCATATTCGCTTAAACAAAGATCAAACTCGCCCAAACAGGGAGCAGGTTCACCCAAACTTCAAAGGACCTAAGGAATAGGTGAATTTGTAAGGAAAATTTTCCCAAGCTGATAGTAGGTTCACCCAGACACAAGAAACTGGCAAATTTTCTAGGAAAATTTTCCCAAACTGATTACAGGTTCGCCTAAATAGTTGGAAAGTCACCTAAACAACTACAAATTCACCTAAATAGTTGTAGATTTTCCCAAACAACTGCAAGTTCACCTTGTAGACACCTAAATTTAATCACTTCCATATGATTAAATTTGTTGCATTTACGTCTATCATATTAATATTAATTTATTAAATTAATATTACACCCTTTGTCCCATACCGATAAAGTATTTAATTTAGTCATTATCTCTCTTGATTTTAGGAAATCAATTTAAAAATTCCCTTCACTTTCTCTCCTTGTCACATCCTCCCACATTCGCCACTGGGCTCTGAAATAGATTGCTAATTAGCCTTAATCCAATATTTGCGGACAACCTTAACTTTCAGAAAACCACATTGCACCCAGCACCACCTTTTGGTCAATTCTTCCATTTTTCCTTTTGATGTTAACTCCTTTCCTATGTGAATTTTAATTCACATTTATTTGCTCTGTGATTCCTTCCTCTCAAATGTGAAATTCTTTAATTCACATCTCCATTCTCCCCAAGGTTTAACCTCGACTCACTGGCCAATCTCCACATGTGACCAAATCCCACCTTTTTGGAGCCCACCTTTTACCCTCTAGATCATCCTATGAGTGTGAATTTTTAATTCACATTTATATCCCCAACCACCTTTCCTTTTCCCATGTAGATTTTTGAGGAATTCTAAAATTCTTCAAAAGTCCCTTTCACTCCCACTTGGGGACAAGAAATCCCTTTTTGTGGAAATCCTCTCATCCCCCAAGGTGCATGTCCTTTTCCACCTCATGTACCTTTTTGACAACTCATTTCCACCTCATACCCTCTTGTCCACTTCACCCTCCACATGTCAAGATGTGAGGGCTTGTGGGTTCTCAACCCACCATAGCCCTTCATCTTAACCTTGTTGGATCAATCTTGACCCTTGAATTCTCTAGAGAATTCAAATTCCTCTATAAATACCCCCTCCTCAAGGGTATTTCCAACACTTTGCACTCTCATAACTACATGCTGTCCATTTGAATTCTCAAGCCTTTTTCAATCATTCAACTATCTTTGTTCATCATTTTGCATATTGAAGCTTTCATTTTAGTCATTCAATCAATCATCTAAGGAGCACACAACCAATCCAAGCAAGGGCCAATCAAAGAGGTATCAACAACAAGGGAGGTAAAAATATTTGTGTTTCATTTTGTTTGCATTTCTTTTCGTTGAACCACTCTTTTGGCTAATCTTGAGGTGTCCTTGGTGTTTTATTATTCATGTTTCTTAGTTATTTTGCATGTTTAGAGCAGTAGGAATTCCAAGGTATACATTTCTGGCACGCCCGGTGGGACCCACACACGGGTCTTGCATTTAATGTTTCTTTGAGTTAAGATTTTGTAGGAAAAGCTCGCAGAGTTGCGGCAGCGCCCTCGCAGAGTTGCGGTAGCGCCCTTCACAAAGTTGCGGTAGCGCCCTCCACAGAGTTGCGGTAGCGCCCTCGCAGAGTTGCGGTAGCGCCCTTCACAGAGTTAAGGTGATGCCAGAAGTTAAGGTGAGTGCCATCAGCAGAAGGCGTAGCTTCATTGCAGCTAAGGTACGCCTTTACAAGACTTGGCGAAATTTTACGAAGCAAAGACTCTTTACGAGTTGCTGTGAGTTTCACCGAAACATTTTGGAGGGTAAATGGACGCTTTGGACTTTGTTTTGCTCTAGTTTTGCCATATCCATCGATAACTCTCTAACGTTGTTTTGGCAAGAGTATTGCTGTTTTTCATTAACGTTTTTGCAGCATATTGTGGCAAAATTTGACTAAAGGCGAAAAAGAAAGAGGACAACTAACATTTGTTTGCAAGGGCATCTACATAATCGATTTCCAAAAATTATCTTTGTTGCTCTCAAACATAGTCTAATTAGGGGATTAAATCTCATTGTTTGCAGTGGTTGCTTATTTTTGTGTTACCCAAGGGGGCATTGATTTGTTTTCACTTTCCCCTTGCACTTCGTGTGAGCCTGGGGAGTAGTTGGAAACAGTTAGTGTCTTCTTTTTAGTGGGACCTGCTTGGGGATTTCATCACCCCAAGGGACGATTCCAACCATGTGTACCGGCGGGGTATATAAAGGGGGGAGAACGAAAGTTGTACCCCAATCTAGTTGCGTCGTAATTGGCGGAGCGTCGAAGCTAGGGTGATACCTAGATAGACGTGAAGAGTTGGTCCGAGCCTTTCAATATCTCGCTGGGGTTCCCGACTCACGCTTGTGACGGACTGGTGTTTACGGTTGTGCCTCACGTACCGAGAGTATATCGAGGACTCCCTAGAAGCCTTGTGCATCCTAGATTAAGACTTTGCCTTGCCATACCCGTACTATTAATCATAGGATTGTGCTTGCTTGAGGTGTTTCCTTGTGGAAATTCTGTCAAATTTTGATACTTTTGACTTGTTTCATCATTTTGCGTCCTTGCCATAGCCTTTGCCATCAAAAAACCAAGCTTTGTTCCCGCAGAAAAGCGGTAGCGCCCTGCGCAAAAATGCGGTAGCGCCCCTGTTTTGCTGCAGAAGCGCGGTAGCGCCCCTGTTTTGCCGCAGAAATGCGATAGCGCCCCTGTTTTGCTACAGAAAGGTGGTAGCGCCCCTGATTTGCTGCAGAAACGCGGTAGCGCCCTTGATTCACTGCAGAACGCTACCTACGCCCTGATTTTTGCTGTCAACACCCCGAAAGTACCCCATTTGGATTCATTTTTCCTCTAAATCACCACCTCATCATTCCCAACTATTATCCCATTATCTTAAGTCTTCATTTTATCATTTTAAGCCTCCCAAAACCTCCATTTCATCCATTTAAACCCCCATTCTACCACCCCAAATTTTCACGAATCACCTCTAGTCTACCTTTTCATTTTAATTTTCCATTCACAAGTCAATACCCTCACCTATCAAACATCATAACTTTGCCATTCTCACCTCTTAAACACCACCCATAGCCAAACCGCCTTAACCTTGCATTACAAAGTGGTTATCTAAATTGCCTATAGTGCTTGAATTTGATTACTAGTCTTTAACTTCAATCCCAATCAATTTTCCTCTATCTTGAGGTGAATTCGGTGTTGTAAGTTATCATCCTCGGCCCAATCAATCCATTCCTAGCTTAAGGTGGATTCGGTGCCGAAATCATCCTATTAATCAATCAAAGCTCTAGGGTTACTAAGGGTAATCTCACGTGATCAAGCTTAAGTCCTCTTCCAATCCAAATCCAATCAAATTCAAATCCAATCCAATCAAATTCAAATCCAATCAAATCCCATCAAATCCAATCCAAATCCAATCAAATTCAAATCCAATCCAAATCCAATCAAATCAAATCCAAATCAAATCAAATCCAAATCAAATCCAATTCAAATCTAATCAAATCCCATCAAATCAAATCCAAATCCAATCAAATTAAATCCAATCCAATCAAATTCAAATCCAATCAAATCCCATCAAATCAAATCCAAATCAAATCAAATCCAAATCAAATCCAATTCAAATCCAATCAAATCCAATCAAATCAAATCCAAGTCCAATCAAATCCAATCAAAACCAATCCAATCCAATCCAATCCAAATCCAATCCAATTGATCAAATTCCAATTAGATCCAATCCACACTCCATCACAACCAAATCATTTGACAAAGGCATTAACCTACTCATCTAGCATTTGTATGCCCGTTCAGACCCGTTCACAAGTAAGGAAGATGGCCGACCTTCAAGCTCAAAATGCCCAATCCAACAATCCTCAAGATCCCAACAACACCTCATCAGATCCCAACAAGGGTACCAACATCTTACATGACCCTCACAATGGTACTTCATCGCACTCCAACATTGAGAATTAGAATAACTCGCCACATGGAGAAGAGAGCATGGTTAATCAACCTGAACTCACACTTGAGGAACATTTTAGCAATCCTGCCAATGTGCAAATGACCGACCGTTTGCTTGCAAAACTTGGGGAAGAAATCTTGGCCCACTTGATTGAGAAGGGTGTTAAACCTCCCTCCAATGTTGACTTGTCCAAATATAAGGGTGCCCCATCTCACGCACTCCAAGGGTCCCAAAATGCACCCGAAGGTTCATACTTTTCCAATGTTCCTCCAATCGAGGGTTGGAATCAACCCGAATTTGGTAATGCCGTTCTCTATCAAGTTAATTATCCCCCACGCACTTCCACCGTAGCCACAGGAGGACCCCAAGTGCCTGATCCCAATAACCCTTTTGCTTATGGCATGCCACAAAGCATTCCACAACTTCCGCCATTAACATAAACTGCACCCCCTCCGCTGAACCAACCTATAACCAATGTTGGGGGCACCTCCTTTGCTACTCCACTTCCACCTCCCGGGATTACCAACACACCACCTCAACAGATTCCCCAATCTACTATCCTGCCTCAAATACCACCACAAGGCGCACCCCAACTAAACATTCCGAGCGGAGCCCAACAACTTCCTTTACAAAGTGTGCCCACACAACCCCCGCCGTCTCATCCGCAACAACCTATACCCAATACTTTGACCTCTTCACAACAACCATCCTACCAACCACAAGGCAACCCTTCTCAACCATCTACCCAAACCATATCTCCCTTTCTTGCATCCCTTTTGCGTCCAAAGGTTCAACCACAACATAATATCCCACCTCAGTCCATGCAACACTCGATGCCACAACAACAACCTCCACAACACTACTACCACCATAATCAACAACAATTTCACCAACAACCATTTTATACAACCTCCCAACAATCACAACCATATCTTCAATACCAACAGGCCAACACGCAACGTCCCATCCAAGTCCCTCAACAACCTACCCCACACCTTCACCAAACAAATTCATATTACGTCCCACAATAACAACCCCCATATCAACAAAACCCCCTACCTTACCATCAAGTCATATCATCATCCAATCATCCAAACCCACATTTTAACAATCCAACACCCTTTCCACAAGATCCCTCATCTTTCTATCATCCATATCCCCCCAACCCACCCCCTGCTAGTTCGGACTTGTTGGAAATCAAAGCTGCCCTTAAGGACCTTCAAGTAGGGGGCACAAAGCAATCATTTAAGTTTGAAGATATATGCCCATATCCGTTCGATCCATCCATCTCATTGATCCCATTCCCTAAACACTTCGAGATTCCAAAATTTGACAAATACAAGGGAGACAAAGACCCTAAGGCCCACTTGCAAGAGTTTTATGCACAGTGTCAAGAAGTCATGTATAATGATAACTATCTCTTACGTCTGTTCCCAAGAAGTCTAGCGAGCCACGCCCTAGATTGGTTCATGACTCTTGAAAAGGGGTCTATAAAAACTTTTGCAGACTTATCAGAACAGTTTGTCTCCTACTTCTCCTTCAATTTGCGGAAGGATACTGACACCTTAGATCTCTTGAAAGAGAAACAACGGGATGGAGAAACCTTTACCAGCTACCTCCAACGGTGGCGTGCATTAGCCAGTCGAATGAAAAATCCTTTGAAAGAAAAAGACATGGTCACTCTTTTTGTGGAAAATTCACATCCCGACATGGCCCACAATTTTAGACTACACTGTGTCACCACTTTCGCTGAGATAGTGGAAAAGGGACCTATCCTTGAACGGGCCCTTATCGCCAAAGGACACATTAAAATACATAGTCATGACAAAGAACGGTCATTCAGAGATAAATCATGATTTTGGAACAAAAATAAAAATTCAGTGAACGATGGAGTGACAGACACCAAACATGTTCAAGTGGCTAATGCATCCCAAGGGCAACAACAGTCTGTACCCAACGCCATATCAGTACCGCAGGGGGCACCTCGTCCCCCTCAACAGTCAAACCAAAGAAATCAGGGGAACACCAAACGTCAATACACCCAATTGGGTGAACCCTTGAGTGTTGTTTTCAATAAATTGTTACAAATCAATTATCCCATCACATATCCTGTCACCAAACCATTCGATGAGTCCAAACCCCAGCCGGCATGGTTTAAAGACAATGAGTATTGTGACTTTCATAAAATCAAGGGACACTCCTTGAATAAGTGTCAGGGTTTAAAAAATTATGTCCAAGATCTCATTGATCGAGGAGATATCAAGGTTGACCCCAGTCAACCTTCGTCGTCCAATGCTCAACTACAAATCTATCAAAACGCCTTCCCCAACCATAGTCAAGGTCCTAGCACCTCCACTAGTCATCCCCAAGACAACAGCACCAATAATGTGACTTACAAGAATGTGCCCTTCAATTATGAAGGTGTTATTCATTACATTGAGCAGGTGGAACCCCAAGTATCCATGATACACGTTAAAGCCAAAGACCCTCAATGTGCTGTGACTATGCGACGGGCTCGCATCACCGTCCCTGCAGCCTCCACACCCGTCCAACCCGCTCCTGTAAACTCTCAATATAACATCCTTGATCACCTAAGGAAGACCCCCGCTCATATATCTATTCTGGATTTGCTTAAGTCTTCCCCGATATATCAAGAGATCCTCAATAAAGCCTTGCAGGAAACCCATGTCCCAAATGACATCGACCCCACACAATTCCAAGCTTTGGTGGGACACTTGGCTTTGTCTCACCACCTCCACTTCAGCCAAAATGATATGCCCAACATTGGCATCAATCACAACCGCCCCCTACATATCGAAGTCATAATTGCCCGTCATAAAATAAAAAGGGTCTTGGTAGATAATGGCTCTGCCCTTAATCTATGTACTTTGAAATTCATAAAATAGATAGGGTATTCTCAAGCGGACCTAAGCAACCAGATAATTACAATCAAGGCTTATGACAATGCAGAAAGAAATTCAGAAGGCATCATCAGTCTTCCTATACAAGTGGGACCTGTGCTCCAGTATACTACCTGCCATGTCCTTGATCTGGACTTACCGTATAATCTCCTCCTTGGCCGCCCATGGCTCCATGCTATGCAGGCTGTTCCATCCACATACCACCAATGCCTCAAATTCCCGGTTAATGAACAGGAGGTCACCATCTATGCCGACCCCCAACCGTTTGAGTATTGTCAAGCTTTAGAAGCATCTTTCCCCCATTTACATTATTGTCCTGGGGTCGAAATGGGGGCCTCCCACTCGTTATCCTCCAATCCATCATCCTCCACTGTAACAACCACTCCATCTTCCACTGATCCTACAGTCACAAAAGTTTAGATCATTGACAAAGGGTGCGGTGAGTATGAGATGCATACGGCTCTTAATGTAGCCACCATGCCACCATCGCCACATGAGTATGGTCAACCTCCCCATGCTACCCCAAAGGAGGACAAGACTGTCACCTTCCGTGGCAAAAATATTCCTACCACCACCTTTGTATCTCCAAGTATCAAAACAGATGCGCCAGAAGAAGACATAAGTCAGTGGGTCTACCGCGAAGAGCCCGAACCAGAAACTCCTCTAAAGAAATATTTTCAGGAAAAATATCCTTGGCCAACAAAGTTCGTGGAAAAACATAACTACCAAGGTAGAGGCCTAGGTAAAGAGGAACAAGGGCGATTGCAACCCATTGATACGTCTCTGCTACCAAAAAATGTGGGCATTGGGTATGACAGAAAGCAAAAGAGTCCCGCAACATCATCTAATACTTCCAATAGTATCACCGTGGACGATGGCTCATTGGAAGACATACCCGAGGAGGAATCCATCATACATGCATACGATGATGTCGATCACACTGATTTATCCTCCATGTTCGAATGCCTATCTGTTTGCACCATCAGCCTATCCCTTCGTCACCCTGAACTCATTGACTGGGACCTACACAACACCACACCTGTCAGTATGACTACGGACACCTACGTCAACCTTATGGGATTGGGGGAGGATGAACACTCCAGTCGCAAAAATAAAAATCAGAAAAATAAAAAGAGGTCATCCAGTGAAAACCTCCCTGAGGCACTTCTTGACCTAGAAAAAGTAAAAATAAAGGACGCATCTGAAGGCGAAAACCTCGAAGAGGCACCAGAAGATGGAGATGTTCATCTTCCCCTTATGGGAACTCAGCTATCTGCCAGATCATCTATCCTGATTGAAGAAACACAAGAAGTTAATTTGGGAACTGCTGAAAATCCGAAGATCACCTATGTAGCCAAATCACTCTCCGAACAAGAATATCCAATCTTTGCGCAGCTACTCCAAGAAGGCATCATCAATTTTGCCTGGTCATATTCAGACATGCCAGGCTTAGACCCCGCTTTAGTGGTTCACCACTTAGACATTCATCCAAACGCCAAACCCGTCAAGCAAAAACTTCGTAAGATGCATCCGCAAGTTGCATTGTTAGTAAAGAAAGAATTGGAGAAATTACTGGACGCCGGTTTTATCAGACCTATTGACTACTCCAAATGGATCTCTAACATAGTGCCGGTTGCTAAACCAAATGGTGACATTCGAGTCTACACAGATTTTAGGGATCTCAACAAAGCCTGCCCAAAAGATGATTTCCCTCTTCCTAATATTGACATGTTGGTTGATTTAACAGCAGGACATGAGATGTTGTCCCTCATGGATGGCTTCTCTGGTTACAACCAGATCCGAATTGCACCAGAAGACCAGCACAAAACTGTCTTCACAACTCCTTGGGGCACCTTCTGCTACAATGTTATGCCCTTCGCTCTCAAAAACGCAGGGGCAACATATCAGAGAGCCATGACGGTTATCTTCCATGACCTCATCCATATCATCATGGAGGATTATGTTTATGACCTATTAGGGAAGTCCAAGACACGAGCAGAACATCCGGCTATTCTGAAGAAGATATTTGAGCGACTAGAGCACTATAAGTTGCGGTTGAATCCAAAGAAGTGTGTCTTTGGGGTTACGTCGGGGAAATTGCTGGGTTTCATCGTCTCCCGCAGAGGTATTGAAGTTGATCCTGCCAAAGTAAAGGCTATTTTGGACATGCCACCTCCACGCAATCTAAAGCAGTTAAGGAGCCTCCAAGGAAAGATGCAGTCTATCCGACGGTTCATAGCCCAACTTGTAGATAAATGTCAACCTTTACTCATCTTTTGAAGAAAGATTCTACATTCCGATGGACAACATAGTGTCAAATGGGTTTTGATAAAATCAAGGAATACTTAGCTCATCCCCCAATTTTGATGCCGCCTATCCCAGGAAAACCCCTCCTGCTTTATATCTCTGCTACCTCGGTCGCACTGGGGGCATTATTGGCACAGCACGATGAGTCACTCAAAGAAAGAGCAATCTATTACATCAGCAGAACACTAGTCGGCTATGAGTTAAATTATTCTCCTATGGAAAAAGCATGCCTTGCGCTAGTCTTCAGTACACAAAAACTCCGCCATTACATGCTCAGTCACCAGTCAAATTAATTGCTAAAATTGACCCTTTGAAATATCTGTTGTCTAGAACCACCTTGACTGGCCGCATGGCCAAATGGGTCATGCTGCTAAGTGAATTTGACATCAAGTATGTAGAGCGCAAAGCTATTAAAGGACAGGTTATTGCTGATCAATTGGCTAAAGCACCACTAGTAGACGCCTACCCAATAGACACTGAATTCCTAGATGAAGGAATCTACACAATAACAGAAGCACCAACTTGGACGTTATACTTTGATGGCTCATACACTCACAGTGGATCTGGCACAAGAATTCTATTAGTCACCCCTCAAGGTGACTACATCCCAAAATCCTTTAGAATAGCATTTCCCTGCACCAACAATATGGCGGAATATGAAGCCCTCCTCACCGGCCTTAGAATTGCAAAACAATGGCACATTACACATTTGAAAGTCTTTGGGGATTCCTTGTTGGTTATCAGACAAGTTAATGATGAATTCCCCACAAAGGATGACAAACTGCTACCCTATAAACGCATGGTGGACGACTTCAAGAAGTATTTCACCTCCATACAGTTTGACCAAATCCCTCGGGTGCAGAATAAAGCAGCAAATGCCATGGCCACTATTGGCTCTTTGATCGACATGCCCAAAGATCGGACAAAGTGTGAGTTTCTGGTCGAACAACTGTTAATCCCTGCGTATGATGTCCCTGACACTGACATGGTGTGCGATATCGTAGGTCCCGCCTCCCCATGGTACCAAGACATATATACTTACCTCCGTGAGAACACCATACCCCCAGAACTTACACGCAACCAACGTAAATCCTTTATCCATCGTTCATCCTGATACATCCTCGTTGGTGATACGCTTTATCGTCGCGGGTATGATGGAATCCTCCTGCGATGTCTGAATGAGACCGAAGCCCAAACGGTGCTAACAGAAGTACATGGTGGTATTTGTGGGGCTCACTCAAATGGTATGGCTTTAGCCAAAAGAATCCTACGGGCTGGATATTACTGGCCTACAATGGAACGTGATGCTTGCAAATTTGTAAAGAAATGCCTTCCCTGTCAACAGCATGCGGATTTGATCCATGCCCCGGCACAAGATCTGCAGCCTCTCCTAGCACCGTGGCTGTTCTCTCAATGGGGTTTTGATTTGATTGGCAAGATTCACCCACCATCATCCGACAGCCATACATTCATCATCACTACAACTGAGTACTTCACCAAATGGGTGGAAGCAATGCCGCTCTCCCAAATCACTGGTACTCAGATTTCTAAATTTATCCTTTACCATATTCTCTGCAGATATGGTATTCCCTCCACCATCATTTCTGATAACAGAAAGCCATTTAAGAACCAAGCCATGAAGCACCTATGCGATACTTTCCATATTCAGCATCGTTGGTCGACGCCTTATTACCCTCAGGGTAATGGTCAAGCAGAGGCGATCAATAAGACCCTCATCCGCATTCTCAAAAAGGTGGTCAATAACACTGGACGAGATTGGCACCTTCACATTCATCCCGCCCTTTGGGCATACCGCACATCCATCCGCACCCCAACAGGCGCCACCCCATACTCTTTAGTATATGGCACCGAAGCCATCTTGCCAATCGAAGTCGAGCTCCCCTCATTGAGAATTTCTTTGAAGAACCTCATCAGCGAAGAAGATGCTTGCGTTGCTCGGCTTGCACAACTAGAGTTACTGGATGAATGCAGAATACGGGCCTATGATCACCTACAAGTATACCAGAATCGTCTAAAACGTCACTACAGTAAAAAGGTCCGTCCCAGGCAATTCCAGGTTGGTGAACTTGTGCTCAAAGAAAATCACCGCACTCAGCAAGATCGTGACAAGAAAGGAAAATTTGAAGCAAACTGGTTAGGACTATATATCATAACTGCTAAATATGGATCTGGAGCTTACAGGTTGACCACTTTGGAAGGGGACCCCCTCGACGAACCTGTCAATATTCTCCATCTAAAAAGGTTCTACACTTAAGTCCGCTTGGTCTACCCTGTCAAAAAACCAAAAAAATAAAAAATCCCCAAAAAAAAAAGAGAAATAAATTCGTCCTATGGTGAAAACCACCTCTTGATGGCGCCTTGGATAAGTATGGATGGTGAAAACCCGATAACAGGCGTCATCCATAGAGGGCTTAATCATTATCTACCTCGTATCCTAGTTACTTTATGTTATCATCCACACTTTCATCCCCCCGCATCAACTTAGGCCGCCTGGTACTTGTTGATTGAGCATTGGATGGCTCACCTTTACCTATCCCTCATCCTGAGCTTCCTTATATCCCACTTCGAGCTTATGTCTTTCGTCTGTCGGCCCGTGTCATCATATAGGATCATCCATCGTGTCGGTCTCCATCTGGATCTCATCCTCTTGTCCCACTTCCATCTTTTTGTCCGAACTACGTTGCTCCTCCGCTTTCACGTAGGCAAGGTTGGTCATTTGATCCTCCCCCGGGGCATTTGTCGGTCATATCGTGTGTCCATCATCGGTCACCATTGTCCTCTTTCCGCTTTATCCATAGTCCCTTTTCATGAACTACGAGGGCTCTGCGCTTTCACGTAGGCAAGGCCAATCTTTGATCGGCCCCCGAGCCCCTAGGTCTTTAGGTTGTGTCTTGTCCCCTTTGTGGTTGTCTCATCAAGCTATGCCCTTATCTAGCTAATTTTTTAACAAACAAGACCCACTTGTACCAATAAAATCCGATCAATTTTAAATATCCTTTATCATATCGATCTTTTCGCTTAGCATCCAGCATAGGTCTTAACAGGATACATCCTTCCTAACAGACCTCATCAATCCCATCCATCCCCTTGATCCTATGGCAATGGACATTTGAAATTGATTGTTATCTTTTGATACTTTTGGTTTTTGTCTATCATTTGAGCTCCCTATAATCACTTGTCAAGGCCACCACGATCCATCATATTATGGCGTGTTTTGACTAGTCCACATAGGGGCATATCGTGATCTTTTCTTTGATTGTGTCTTCTTGGTTGTCCCACATAGTACCCACCAAGATCCCCGAGGTCTTGTGTTATGTTGGGGCATCCTTCTGTGTTTGCGGTTATCCCAATACTGGGCCCGACTAAAGTCTTTTTTCGAGACTTTGGGGTATTGGGATAGCCTTCTTGTCTAGCGTGTTTGTCTCATGCATTAGACACTGATCTACCTCGGTCCTCTATACCTTGGTGTGTCGTGTCTTATGCTATAGCAAAAACCAGTGCTCCAAAGATGATAAATTGAATTAGGATTGCATTTTTCATAATCATTGCATTCACACTCACCCTATGGTTTTGGTTGTGCAAATACTTGCCCTCATTCTCTTACATTCTTCTCAGGATACTGATACCTTTTGATAGATGCCAGACTACATCCATCATCACGTATCCACCTCCCCTCCACTTACCCTACCAGTTCTTATTGGCACCTATAGCCGCATACTGTCCATGCATCCATTGCTACCTGCATTCCCACATGTTAGGTCCATATCCCCATCACCACCTGCATCACAAAATATTAGACGCATAATACAACACATTTTGCATATATAAACTATTCATACAAAATCCATCACACACATATACATACATAACGCATCTACCAACTAGCCATCCATATATCTAAAACCATCATAGATCCCAATAGGTACACATAACATATCACCATTACCATACATCCATACAATAAGCACATATCTCCAATCATTCATACACATATCATAAATGAATATAAGCATGATCATTAACATTCCAACATATAGATCAATATTTCATGAATATAAGCATAAATAAACCAACACATGAACATAAATAAGTCACTCTATCCATCCACGAAACACATAATGATACACACATATGCATATAGTCCTCCATCATAAATATAAATATACTACATGGTGCTAATAAGAACTGTCACATATCCATATAGCATGTGTCACATATACATCATACATATATCCGTCACATGACAAAGTACAAAATACAGGGATATAGAACATCC
>VDFB02000015.1:341856911-342149629 GCA_007258455.2 Sequoia sempervirens
ATGCACATGCAAATGTTGACTCCTGCTTATGTTAATACCATTTCTCAAACAACATACTAAAATTTAACTTCATACAACAATTGCATATATGCATATGCATATTGCAAATATGCATATTTGCATATATGCAATATGCATATGCATAGATGCAATATGCATATGCATATCTAACTTCGGTACATAGTGTAACAACAAATGCATACATGTAAGATTGATTGTAATTGAAGAACAAACTAACCATGCATCTAATTGAGTTGATTCAAAATGAACAACATATCAAACAATTGTACATAGTGTAACAATAAATGCATACATGTAAGATCAATTGTAATTGAAGAAAAAACTAACCATACATCTAATTGATCTGATTCGAAATAAGCAACATATCAAACAATGGTACATAGTGTAACAACATACTGAGATATAACATCATACAACAAATGAAAAACATACTAACCATATGCTGACTCCTACTTATGTTAATACCATTTCTCAAACAACATACTGAAATTTAACTTCATACAACAATTGCATATATGCATATATGCATAGATGCAATATATGCATATCTAACTTTGGTACATAGTGTAACAACAAATGCATACATGTAAGATAGATTGTAATTGAAGAACAAACTAACCATGCATCTAATTGAGCTGATTCAAAATGAACAACATATCAAACAATTGTACATAAGTGTAACAACAAATTCATACATGTAAGATTGAGTGTAATTGAAGAACAAACTAACCATGCATCTAATTGAGGTGATTGGAAATGACCAACATATCAAACAATGGTACATAGTGTAACAACATACTGAAATATAACATCATACAACAAATGTAGAACATAATAACCATATGCTGACTCCTACTTATGTTAATACCATCTCTCAAACAACATACTGAAATTTAACTTCATACAACAAATGCATGTGCAACATATATAACAATGTTACATAGTGTAACAACATACTGAAATATAACTTCATACAACAAATGTAGAACATACTAACCATATGCTGACTCCTACATATGTTAACATTGAGTGTAATTATTGAAGAACAAACTAACCATGCATGTAGTTGAGTTGATTCAAAATGAACAAAATATCAAATAATTGAACATAGTGTAACAACAAATTCATACATGTAAGATTGAGTGTAATTGATGAAGAAACTAACCATGCATCTAATTGAGTTGATTGGAAATGAACAACATATCAAACAATGGTAGAAAGTGTAACAACAAATGCATACATGTAAGATCGAATGTAATTGAAGAAAAAACTAACCATGCATGTAGTTGAGTTGATTCGAAATGAACAAAATATCAAACAATTGTACATAGTGTAACAACAAATTCATATATGTAAGATTGAGTGTAATTGATGAACAAACTAACCATGCATCTAATTGACCTAATATTAACATAAGTAGGAGTCAACCATCATCACACATAGCTGTAAGGGAGAGGGGCCGATATTTATAGTCACTTTAATTGAAGAACAAACAAAGCATACATATGATCACTTCAATAGACATGTAATTGTAGACCTACAACTTGCATAGTTATAATGGCAGTATTAGAACACTATCATACACTCCATAGTTTCGGGTGGCATGCACCTATGTTTTGGCCAAAGTATGTATGTATGTATGTATGTGTGTACAGTATACACAATATTACTGCATGTATGTGTAGACAGATACAATAATATTACCGCAGAAGGGGAGCAGTGTACAAGATAATATTGATATAGTATGTATGTGTACAGATAGAGACATGTATTGTAGAGAGCATCTATATTACCACATACATGTATGCATAGTGTATAGGATACTATACACACATGCATAAGATTTATGTGTATAAGACATACACACATGCACAAAAGGCTATTACCATACAACAGCATGCATAATGCATGTGTATAGTATGTATGTTGACATTGTGGAGAAGATCATATAGCACGTTGATATGATTTATACGTAGAGGACACATGTGTATGATTTATTTACCACGCTGCCACATGCATGTGTATAGTATGCATACATGTGTAATGTATATTACTCATACAACAACAATACACAACGCATACGTGTGTATAGTATGTAGCAATAATATGCCACATGTATGTGAGGGTAATGATAATATATTCATGCTACGTGTGTATAGTAGCATTAATAATAATATCCATACACATGTATAGGTAGATAGTGCATACACACATCCATACATGTATGTGTGTATACATACTATATACACACATCCATACATGTATGTGTGTATACATACTATACACACATACATCTAGGTATGTGTGTATAAGTATGTATGTCTATGTCTCAAATAGAAACATACATACATACATAAATAATTATGTAGTATGTATGTATGTATGTGTGCATACATGCATACATAATATTTTATTGTTTAGTCTAATATTATAAAGATGTTGAATATTATATCAATTTAAAAAGAAATGTTTAGTCAATTAAATATTAAAATGATTACTAAATTGACTAGGAAAATCGTATAAATGATTAGTCAATTAAAAAAATAAAATGATTACAAAATTGACTAGGAAAATTCTATAAATGGATATGACTATTCTCTAAATCAGTCATATTTGAAGCAGAGACGAAGGACAGGGAAGAGTGGACGATGGGGGTTGAGAATTTTTGAGCGAGGGGTTCACGGCAATGGTCGAAAGAGCCGGCTAAAACATAGGTGCATAAAACCCTTCAGAGTCAAGCTGCAGAAACACACAAATGGTATGTATATGTATACACACAGTCGACAAAAAATATACACATACTGCCACTATACATCTGCAAATTACAGAGGTACAAAACACAAACTAAGCTCTATTTGAATGGCAGATTGTGTGTATATGTGTGTATACACACATATATATGCATATATTCCAATTACAGAGGTATAAAACCAAAAAAAACACATATATTATGGGGGTCTGTGTGTATATGTGTGTGTAGACATATAAATATGGATATATATAGACATATACGCATAGTCGACCGTATATACACATAAATGTAACTATATACATGCATATACACACATTGGGCCATTTATATGCATATATATAACTGTATTCTCACATATAGACATAGTCTGCCATTATATAGTTCTATTATTGCTGGAAAATTACATTTGTGGGTCGTTGCTATGTGTATATGTGTGTATACACAGATATATATGCATATATATACATTTATATGCATATATATCTGTGTATACACACATTTACAAACAATCGGCCATATATATGCATATACATATCTCAATAGTCACATATACACATAGTCGGCCATAAAATACATAGTAGCGGCCATGAATAAGCTGCAACAAAGCTTCATTACATGATGAAAGCATTACAACTTTTTCTTGCACATTTAACAAAAGAAAATTGCAAGAAAAACCTAGAAAAATATTGCAATGCATAGTTACTGCCTGAGTGAGGTTGGAAGACAACCTCACTTGCATAGCAAGAAGTTATATAGTTTCATTTTACTAAATATGGTGTTGATAAACATAGAAAGCATGAAAAATGTATCACCACCACTCGACCATGGCCTCACCACCGTCGGCGTTTGTCCTAACCAGAGCTGGTTCTGAATGGAACTGCTGAAAATGAATGATGTCTCATGAATGGGTGTTTCATGAACAAAATGCAAGACCAAGCGAATGGTGTGCATGTCGAGGTGGTTGGCGTTAAGACCGACAACAGGGAATGTGTAGTAGTTAATGCGCATTAACTAGGATATACATATGCAAGTACTGGTGTGGTGCCAAACAACCATCGGTCATATAGATGTCCATGATAGGTATACGCCTAATTTTTACTCTTTTTTGGGAATTTTTGGAAATTGCCCCCAAAACCTTGGAAAGCGTGCTCGAAGTCTTTCCAAATTTTTATTTCAAACTAACAGCTCGATAGTGAAGGCACGTGGCAAAAAAAATTTAGTCGACTTGGATGCTGATGCTGTGGACCCCTCGCTCAAGGTTACCCTACCCACCATCTAACCCTCTCCCTTATTATTGAGTAGCATAATAGTACTTCACATATCTCATTCATAATCACATGAATGAGACCTTTTGCTAATTTTTCATAATTAGACGTTTCTTACATGAGATTGATCAAACTTATTTTTCCCATCAACATTGTACACTAAAATCCAAGCCATGCAAGATGATTGAGATGATCCTGACCATTCCTCATGGCCAATTTACTTTCCACTTTGCATCTGTCATCAACAAAATTGATTGCATCACTGCTAGGCTTTTCATTGACTGTGATAGCTCCATAAGAGAGAAGACGTGACGATTATCAGATTAGAAAGAAAGCATATTCATTATTTGGAGGAGATATTTAGTCATCATCATCAATATCTTCTCTTTTAGCGACGCCTTGTTTGATGATCTTCCAATCTATTTACGCTGAACTTGAATCATAATAACTACTCCTTACCCACAAATGTTGAATCATAGTTGCTTCTTGCAACCAAATTTCTTTGTTAAAGTCTCACCCACCTGCAGGTATCTGCATATATTTATATCATGTCATATGGGATATTATTTGTAATACTTATCGACATTGAAATCACAAAGATCAACAAATTACTACTTCACACATTGGAGGCGCTACTGCACTTTGTTGTCACCTAGGTGTGTTTGTAGCTCCTCCTTTGATTATTATGTATCCACTCCTAAAGAAGTTTTATGCTTCCTAGCACAAAATTTTCCATCTTAATATTGTTGCTTAACGTTTATCCACCATAAAAAAAACCACCTTTCAAATATTGTTCTTTCTTTATGTTTATCTCACATGATATAACCATTGTTGTATTGGATATTATATGGATCGATCAACTTTGATTTAACTGGTGTTCTTAATAGCTGTGTTGGTAGACAAGTGAGTGGTGGAAAAGCATATATCCCTATTCGATATGGGATGCTTGGGAACACTACCAATATTTGTAGTAAAGCTCATATCAACCATTCTGAACCTGTCTTTGTGTATCGAGTGCTGAAGGCTATAGCTTAGCCCAATTCAATTACTAGTCGTAGGGGTAGGGATTATGAAAACTATGGAATAGGGCCCCCTACCTACATAACTATTAGCTGTAGGGATGGAGAAGCAGTAACTAGAGGCCCGATATTCTTATCTCTTGATGGTTGAGAGAAGAATGTCATTGCATGATAATTTTATGAAAAATAAATTCATGTGGAGAGTTAATAAATTCATGTGGAGAGTTATCTACAATTAAGACCATTGAATAAAAGAGATAAATCAAACCTCAATTTAGAAGAAACAAAAAAATATTTAGAATTTTTTTTGCTATGCTAACTCTTTAGAATACCGCATGTTGGCTAACTACTACATAGAGAGGGGGTTTAAGACAATTTTTGAGTAAATTGTCTTAACTTGAGATAATTTTTTTTTGTGTATTGTCTTAAATATTGTCTTTAAGTGAGTGTCTCAAATTATTGTCTTAAAAATTGTCTTTGTAAAGACAATGTAAAACAAAAGTATTTTTGTCTCTTTAGAGATAATTTTACTTTTATCTTTTTAGAGACAATTTCACTTTTGTCTCTTTAGAGACAATAGTTGGGATTAAAGACATATTATCTCTCTAGAGACAATATGGAGACAATATGTCTTGAATCTCAACTATTGTCTATAGACAATATGCCTTTAATCCCGACTCTAGAGATAATATGAAAAATGTATGGAAAAAATAAAAAAAATATTTTAAATATTTTTTAGTGTTTCCAGATTCTCGTTTTCCATAGAAAAGAGAATTCAACATTATTTTCATCACCTAAGTATGCACCCTTGCTAAGTTGCATGATCCATGTATATATTTGTGCCTAAGAGTGTTGGAAATGAGACAATGTATTTGAGGTTTTAGCATAAAACATAGAAAAACATATCAATCATCCATTTGTACATAATGAAATAGTTTCTAAGAAGGAAAAAATATTGAATTTTATTGAGAAAATATATTCTTATAGTAGATACAAGTCTAAAAATGACTGATTTTCCTTCAAAATCTGAAAAATTACATCTATTTCTTTAGTCTCAAAGACTGATTTTTGAGTTACAGTACAATATTTTGCTGAGAAGAACTTAAAAGGTTACAAAATATAGTAGAAAAAGTAATAACTAACTAACAAAGTGAGCCAAGCTTCCCTTTTGGCTATCCTACATTGGAGAGAATGTAGAACATCATCTAATGACCATTAAATGACTCTTTAAAAATTGTTGCTGACTGTTTCCTTTCATTTGGGTGCTTGAAACTACCTTGAAACTGCCTTCATCATGCTTTTGACAACTGAAAACTCCTTGGTGGCATTGGAGAAGGGAAATGCTAACTTTTTCAATCTTCATTAGTAGCTTAAAAGACTCCAAAAGTTTCCTTCCACACCTAAATATTTGCAACTGTTGTCTCTCATCTACTAGATAGGTGGGTAGTTGGTCAAACTTCCTTCCAGATATTTAAAACATCTTTCAAAAGATGCTTGAAAAGTGTCATCAACTGCCCCAACAATAGCACTTAACTATTCAACAACTTATTTACATAAGGAATGAAGTCTCTCCAATTGATTTCTAAAGCAACAATTCCAGGTTCCCCAACTATAATATTATACATGTCTTGCACCAATACAATTTCACTACCCAACTCTTCAATGTATAAGGGTTCCACAGTTTTACCTATCACCTACAATCCAATCCAAATTAATTCAATATTTGTAATGTAAATAAACAAATAACTGGTGGCAACCCAGTCATCTACTAATAGTTTACCAGTTAAACTAACAATCTTTCTGCCATTGAACTACTGAGTTTTTGTGGTATCAAAAAAGTAACCAGTTGACCTAACAAGCATTCTGCCACTTTTTTTTTAATTATCAAATTTACAAATGTATTTGATGGATGAGGCTTTCCAAATTTAGTAGTAAACTACAAATAATGTAATAAGCTTAAATGTTGCAAGTATGGTGCTTTCATATAATAGATTACTGTGTTATGGGAAATTACTTGATTTAGAGAAAAAAGAAATAAGTGATCAAGAATGATCTTTCTCATATACACTGTATCATTGGCAACCTCCTTCAACCCAAGATACATGGAAACTATTAACTTCTGCACCATTTCCTCTCACATGAATGCATTATTTCTTTGCTTACACAAGCAGATGTAACATATATTATGAGTATAACAGAGAAAAATAATATCAAAAATAGAGGGGGAGATAAGGAACTTGATAAGTAGATAGGTATAAAAATCATGTGGCTAAGTAAAAAGTTGATGAAATTAATAGTAAAGAGTATTATTTTTAATAAATATGATAGCATATATTATGAAAACAAATAAAAACCAAAATGCAGTGTCATCGTTAAGATGACATTCAAGCATATTGAAAACATTGAGAACAAGAGATAGTACTGAAAATATTACTTGAGGAGTAGTTCCAAGGAGGTGTGAGACCATTAGCTTCTTCATTAAATGATGATCTCTTCCATAGTTAGACAAGGCCACCATTGAATTATCCAACAACAACACTTGCAAGGTTGTATGGAGTTTTTTCGCTGTAATAGATGAATGATGGTCTATCATGGCTTGCAACCCACATTTACAGTTGACATTTTCAAGGGCTTTGATTTATAATGGATTTAAAAAAAACTTGAAAAAGTCTTCTTAGATAAACCTTTGTGATTTTAAAAAAAGTATTAAAAAAATTTGGTCAATGAGTAACACCACAGAGCTCCATATAAGTATGTATGTTGCTACGCTTATCTATTGATATGAAATCAACCCACTTGTTGAATGTAATGGGGTACGATATTTAGTCTATGTGGGTTTATAAAGAAACTTACTTGTTTGGTGGCTTTGGCTGAGTTCAATACAACAACATCAAATGCAAGGCCTGTACAGACTGAATAGACTAGACCATAATGCTTAGCCCACTAGTAGAACGTTCGATGAGGCACCTTATCCTTGCAAAGAATAAGGTCCCTCACCACCATCCATGCACCCACACCTACATTTGAAGTTCATTCACTCATTAGTCATTTTCCATATTAAGCAATAAAGAACACAAGATAAGAATCATGAAGCTAACCTGGTGGATATTTATTTTTCTTTGATGATCTAGATTTGATGGCGATGATTACTAAACCCACCACCATTACAACCTGAATGGAAGTCCATGCTACATATAGATATTGGAACACATTGCTAGAATTTAACTGCGAAAAAAGAAAACATCTACCTCCATTCACATATCAACCAAAATATTGTTACAGACTTGAAAATTGGTACTATAGTTGGGCTATCAAGAGTTTATTTCTTCAAACCAAATTTATTGGCCATTTGTGTTAATATGAATGAACATTTGAAAACAAAAATGCACATGTAGAGAATTCAAATATGTGTAACAATAGAGAATATGACACTTTAAAGAATTAGCAAGCACTTAAATTTGAAACAAGTGATTGTAAAGTTTGTAGAGATTTAGTAATTGTGAAACTCAAGGCTTTGATTCCCTAAATACCAACAATCAGTAAGAAAATAGTTTGAATGGTATGGAAATGGAATCCAAGGGAGTTATATAATAATGGTAAAATATGTGTAAGTAATAAAAGAGTGATTATGTTTAAATTCTCACATTTAATTAAAATTGCTTACTAACACAATGTTGAGACCAAGAATTATTCATCATTATAACCCTTCTAGAAAATTTTAATAATTATATATGAGAGTAAAAACCTAATATATTTAAAGTTCCAAACTATCCTTGAAGATATATTAAATTTTGTATGCAATTGAAAGTTGAACAAACCTTCCCACAGTATGAGTCAAAAATTGAGTTTTTGTAGCATAACGATCATGTTCTGTGCATGTCATCTCCACCATTGTACACCCCTTCTAACAAGTAGATTTCAAGACTTCCAACTTCAACAATGGATAAGATTAAGAATTCAACTTCCAAGAAAAATTATGTCCACAATATTCAAAGAAACACATATTGTAATTTTCATCATTTTGAGTAGTTTTCTTCAAAATATTTCAATTTCAAAGCTTGCCATGTTCTCTGACAAGTACAAAAACTAAATGATTGATTGCCCTTACCTCAAATTCAAATATCGAGAGAAAATCATTGCACTTTTGTGCACAACTATCATCTTTGCTAATGTGGACTTTATCATAGACAAAGGGAAGACTTGCCCAACTGGCTTTGTCGCTCTCTGGTCTGAACATTGTATGAGTGCACAAAATTTCACATTTCTTAAGAAAAACCTACTGTAATAATAATTAGGTTTCGGGAAATATAATGATCTTTAAAGATTCATAGATGATTAAGCAGTCCATTTGTATAAAAGGCTATGAATTCTATTGTAAAGGGAAGATGCCCATAAAAGACAAAGATTTCAATCACTGTAAGTGTTAGAAGCTTTTTCAAGAAATTGGAAGCAACTGCTTTAATTGGAAAAGGATTTCACCCAATTTTAGCAACTATGGAAATAAAAGCTGAAGAATCTATTATGAAATGAAGGGTCTAAAAGAATGATCCCAAAAATAGCAACAAGAAAGGAAAAGTGGGTATCCAAAACCTTCTAGTTAAATCCTAAAAGATGACTTGGAGATTTTGTGAGATGACCCTAGGCTTTGATAGTGAAGGCTCTATTCAAAAAGCTTATAAATCAAGTTATATGTTCAATTATACAGAGATTAAGGATAAATTAATACATTTAATTTTGAGTTTTGTTATGACATATGCTAAACAAACTCAATTAGTTTCAGGAGTTTAAACATCTAAAATGTTGTGTTCAATGATGTGCAAAATTTCTATATTCAAGACTTTAAAAATGGGGAAAAAAATCTCAATAATTAAAAAAATAGATAAGAAATAAACAAATTGACCATATAAAAAAACTCAATAAAAAATGTAACTTATTTACCTCCAAAAATAGATTTCTTGGAAATTCTTTGATAGAGAGCACATCTACAAACACAGTGCACGTACATAATCACATAATTCTGAGCGCCATGGATTGAACTTGGAGGCTTCAACATAGTTATTATCGTCCATGTACACTCCAGAAAAAAAAGAGTAGGAAAGTTTTAATCCTTTTGGAAATTGATAACCTACATAACAACAAAATATTGATCAAAATAGTGTACAGGTATGTGCAGGATCATCATGGAAAAAATAGGCCCTTAAGTGGCAAAAAAATTAGAAAAATCAAAGTTAGGCAACTTGACGTAAAAAATTGAATAAGTTATCTATATTATTTCAAAAATATGTAAGAATAGAATTTGTATAAAATTGAATGTAGTTTCTAAACTACTAGGTTTGTTTAAAAAAAGAAATCTATTTGGTGAAAATTTGAAATTTCAATGCAGAGTACTTAAATTTCGGGAAAAAATAAGAAGTGTCCGTCTGACCACCCTAACCACAATAAAATGATAATATTTTTTATAAGATTTTAGCTATAAGTAGAGGACTCATGTCCCGATGTGATGCATATTTTTTTGTAATTTTTTTCCAAGTAAATAATTAATTATGAATTTTTTATTACAACTTTTGAAAAATATAAAAAACTTGTATGTCTGACCACCTTAACTTGGTCAAAACTTCATGAAATTCATTTTTTCTTTTTTTAATCCTATAGTATGTGAAGCATAGAATGTGACACATGTTTTTGATTCTAAAAATGTGATACCATTTGAAAGCTATGGATGTTTTTCAATCAGTCTATCAATCAAGACTTTATTCGTAATTTGAATAGAAAATGAATAATATTTACTTATTAAATTCAAAGTAAAGCATAACTTATATTGGTGGAAAGCTGAGAATATCCTTTAAAAACCCTTTTCGTTTCATCAATTTTGGGTATAAAAAAAGTCATCAGCCACATACCCATCATATTGCCACTTTTTGGCCCATCATGATCCTGCACATACCCGTACTGTGTATTAATGGTTTTCCTACAACATCTAGGTAGAGTTTAAAGTATGTTGATAATGGTATGCATGATAAATCAATTTGAACAAATTGGAATAGCACCAACCTAATATTTTTATATACAAGTTTGAAAAAGTGAAGTTTTAGATTGGATTTGATGATAGATTATTCAGTGTGATAAAAATGTGAAATATCAAAAAACTATCTTATTAACTTCTTGCACTATAAATTAGAAGAAAGAGAAAAATGAACAGGCTCACCAACTCAACCAAAACTTGATAGTCTTGATCTCTAAGGTGTATCATCTAGTTGAGGAAGTTCATCCTCCTGTATTCCTTCCAAAGTGGAATAGTACAATTTAGGCCTCCTATGTACTTTAGGTAAATGTTATGAAGGGAAAGGTCATTTGGAACCCATGGTGGAGTGGAAACACTATCAATCTTGCATCATTGATATGCAAGTGGAGAAGAACATCTCTTAAAAATCATGGATCAACATGTAACGCCCCGCTTTGGTTACCGTTAAAACAAAGTGTAAAGAATGAAATTTACATAACAATTTTTTTTTTTAAATATTTAATTTACACAATTTCCATAAGGTTTCCAAGACGATGTTACTTAATCCTAATAAATAAACTCAGCACACTATCATAAACATAAGTAGAAATATAATCTCATGAATGATCCAATTTACAATAAATTATACAATTGTATATCCTCATGTCAAGATTACAATAGGTGAGACTTCAATGAATCTCAATACACCAAAATGATAGTACAATGTGAACGCTCTTATACAAGAGGTAATTATACAAAGAAGATTGTGATCATATCACGTCTAACATCCATATCCATGAACATGCTCTGCATCCACAGTCACGAACAATGAAGTAACTGGAACTAGCTGCAAGCATAGGATCAATTGCAAGAAAAAATAAGGAAGGTGAAGCATGGTTTCCTCCCGACCACGTGAAACTCGAAGGTCCACTCCCTCCGTGCTAGGAGATAATGATAGGTCCACAAGCAAAGAAGACAGATCATTACGTTTACATGGTTTACAAATTCACATCACGACATAACGATTACAAATTATAATAGATACAAACCCAGTAACAAATCACATCAAATAGAAATTTGAACTCAAGAATCACCATCATGGTATAGACTAAGAGTGTCATCACACTGTCGGGATAGGTTACCCTGGTGAATCTTCCTAGACTACCAGCCCTCTCTAAGAGTTACCTTGGTAGCCTCTACCGATTCTCGGCCCCTATGCAGACTAATGTGGAGTCACTTCATCTTTCAAGAAGACAATATGATGACCAACCATTCCAGGCCTTCTCAACCTTTTCTCAATCTATACGAGCATTAAGAAAGTAGGCTAGGAAAACATTTATAATTAGTATTAACAACTACCCAAACCCTAATACATTAGTTAGGTTTTCACTGAATTACACACCTACGATAGGTTACCCAGACAATCACTTCAGGATTTCAGCCCCTACCGCAAGCCACTCTTTCTATAACATGACTCAACATAATACAATCTAGGGGTAGCTATCAAGCACAAAAATCAAAACTAGAATGTTTATGTCCTTCACTAGAGGCAAATCACAATCTCTAGGATGTCACTTCGAAAGACCACAAAATAATACAAAGCTATACCCCCACGTAAGACAATTGTAATATTAGCACCATCATAGAAATGTAATAATCTTACCAATACAAATTCCATTTTTCAAACTTTTGATGAAAATACAATAACATCATCAATATTACTCTATATACTCACACCAAATAGTTAAAATTTACTAAACTTCAAGAGTTAAAAATTCACAATAACAAACTATAGATATTAATTGATCACATACTATTTTAAGAAAACACATCAATAACATTATAGAATAAAGATATTTTAAATCTTTTAAAGAAATAAGATAAATCACAATAAAATTCTATAAACTATCCCTTATTAATTACAATATAAATTCTTTATATAATGGAATTCCAATACTTTAAAATTATAAGAAATAATATAAATTCTTTATATATTAGAATTTTCCAATACCTTAAAATTTATAAGAAACAATATAAATTCTAAACTTAAGTTACTATAGACTTTAATCCAACTAACATTTATGCTTGTTCATTTTCTAATATTAGAAAGATTTCCTAACATGATTAATTTGTCTTAGTGATACTGCCACTGTAAAAAAAATTAGATGATGACTTGTAACTAAGACAAAGTCTAACAACTAGTTCGTACTTTCACTGGTAGTAAAAGGTGTATACACTGACACAGGAATTCCTTTTCATGCAAAAGATATTTCATTCGACATTTTAATGGTGAAAGAATCAAATAAGTTCACGTCTGACAGTCAACTACTTTTACACGGCCATGCATAACATTTGCGGAAATACATGCAATAGCTAAGGTCTCTCACAACAGTAGTTAACTCCATTGTTTATATTTTGGACAGAGAAGATTAGGAGGGCACAAAATTTAACACAAGAGTATCTGATAAAGTCTGGCGCAGAAATCACAAGGTGGACACATGCAATTATAACTTTAAGAGTCTCATTCAATAGAGGATATTATACAAAGCACGATTTAGACTAGTAGCTGGGCGTATCTTACCAGTAGTTCTTTCTCCATTACAAACTATAGTTGCATGAATCTAAAGCAAGAGTTGTTTAATTTGGTTAATAGATATATTATGAGGAAGTTTCAACAAAGGAAAAGATCTGTGGTAACTTCAACTTGGTAACTGCAGACTTAGGCATGCCTTCTCAAAACGTGTAGTAGAAGGAATCACAGGTACGAGACTTCAAGAAGAAATTAAATCACATACCAAACATGTTCAATGCCACTCTAAAGGAAATTCGACTAAGCTTATACTGCTATTATATTTAGAAACCAAACTAGTAATAAAGCGTCTTCTTACATGTTGTTTACAAGCGATATCAAACAAATGTTTACCTTCACAATTGATAAAGGCCAAAATCTATACTAATTGCAGAGTTCATGAAAAGACTCACTATATTTTAAGGATTGTACTTATTATCAACAATTTGAAATAAGACATAGAGCCTTTCATTGATTAAAAGAATCGACATGATGGATATAGTTTAGAGATTATATATACTTTAAGAATGATGGACAATAGATCTCTGATCAAGGGTTATACAGAGAACAACTTAAGCAGATGGCAACTCACATTCACAAGGAGGAAGATCTATGGTAGAAGACCAAAAGGGTCAATCACCTATCAAGAAATTCAGCATCAAGATCCATTATGTCGAGTTTTAGTAGATACTATTCACAAATATAATGAATAGGTTATATATAAGCATAAAAGTCAAATAACACTGATCTACAGGCGACTGAATAATAATTTGCAGAATGATTTATATATATATATATTTTATATAAAAGTTTAAATACCCTTCTAATATCATTTCTTTGCTGTATGTGCAGGTTTAGCAAATCAATTTCCATTCAAATCTACGAAATTCAGCATTATGTTTCCAAAATTGATCTCTAGAATTTAAAATAAGAAGAAAACCTGATTAAATTTTGATATCTGGCTGAAAAACTATGCCTTGAATCTTTTGTCAACTTTGATATCAATACACCTGACTTCAATGAAGAATTGCCAATGAACTCAGCATCAAAATTACACTTCAAAACAAAATCCTAAAGAAAAATTCTTCTGAAACAATTGCCGTGAAACAAAACCGCTAAAAAGTGCTGCCGTAAGATTTCTTCCTGTGAATGCACAAATCCCCCAAAAAATATCCCTCTTTTAGATATTAATTCATGCAATAAAGATTTCAATCATTCAATTTTAACTGATAGTTCAATTCGCATTGTAAATAACTCATTTAGTTCAACTCATTCTTGAAAATATCAGAACAGACCTATAACTAACAATCACAGATTCTAATCTCGTCGAAAATATCTTGCTTTAAAAATATCTATTTCACATAATTCAAGTTGCACAATTAAATCAGCAATAATAATATTTTAATTAAAAGCATTGCAAAGAATTAACTTTCACTGATAAATTCAACAACTTATTTAATTTAACTTAATAAATTAAATCACAAACGTTGGTATAAAAATTAATAAACATTTAATAAAATAAATATTAAATACGTAAACACAAAACAATAAATATATATGAACATGATAAGACAAACTGGACAACTATACGGGGTAACACAAAGATACTCATTCGAAAATGAATGATGGTTTAAAAGGACATGTCAATACCTCCAACAACATAATTATATTGGATTAGGGTACGCTCAGACTTGACAAGCAGGTGGAGCTGCTACCCGGTACCTGTGTCTGCAGGAAAACATCAAGGTTAAAACATATATATACTCATGTTAGAAAACACACCGTGAATAAGAATTGCAGCGTAGTAGGGTACTGACGAATGAGTAATGCTACACTGTCTTATCCACCAAAACAACAAGCAAGATCAATCATATACAATCATAACAACATGATAACATAAGCAATAGTCATAACCAATAAGCCATATCATGAATGAATCTATCACAGTATCATTGAACCAACATAACCAAATAACGAGGATGTCAATGTATCATCCACAAAATCAAAACAACATAATATAAAAATCACCTCTGAACAGGAACAACATAGTATCATAGTAAACTAAAATATCTATCAAGCAGAATCAAACCAAAAACAACTAAGACAAGATGTCACAGCGGGAGGGACACTACATCCTCCCCCCCTAGGATAAGGCTTACTCCTGGAAGCCGTAAACTGGGTACAACAAACATAGCTTAAAAAGTTTCATATGCTCAACACAACAAAATAAGTTTCAGTCTAACAAGGAAACAAGAAGAAAAGGTACTACATCCCTTCTTCTACTATCAAATTACTTGTTATCGGATAGAGGACACTCCTCAGGGTCCTCATCTGAATCCATAATTGTCTTTATGGAAGTGGAAGACTGTATGCAATGGCTTTCCTTTTCTTCCTTAGAGAGAATAGGTGCGTTAGGTCCACACCCAAATGGCCAATTTCGAACAATGAACAGTTTCTTCACTTTAACTAGATGTTCCGATTCTACAATCTTTTTCCCTTTTCCCATTTTGACATGAGAGAGAGCTTGAGCCAAGGTCTCATCATCAGATTCACAAAGTGGAGATGTTGGTGTGGAGTTTTCTTTGATGACCACAACTTTATGATCATCTCGAGTATCCAGCTGCTCCACACGCTCATTTTCATGAGAACTCAGAAGGGAAGTAATCTGGCAGTTAGCTCCACGACCACCACCTTGTCCTCGACCACGACCTCTACCTCGATGTCTAGGCATGGTCCTACATAACACCACATAGAACGAGTCTCAGATATGAAGCGAGAATAAGGAAAGGGAAAGAACAAATCTCAAGAATCTAAATACTATATCCATAACTAATATAAATATACTTCACATACACCTATCCTAAAGTTCCCTAAGTCTACTTCCTCATATACACTCACCAAGTCAGTATCCTACATCCTTGGAGAGGAATCATGACACAACACTTTGGCCGACATTGAAAACAATAAAAATAAATAATTTAGCCACTAAAGTCATAAATAAACCTTAAATGAAATTCAATTTCAACATTAAATCGAGTGTAACCACAAGGATTACAAATAGATAAGATCACAAAGTGTGGCCAAACCTTCACAACCAAACATAAACAAGGTGTTGACCTTCGCAATCAACATATATTCATCAATAATTACAAAGAAAGTCCACAATCTTCAAAATAGTACAATACATCACTGCGTGACTAGACACTAGCCACCTAACGAGGAAGGAGAGAACTTTTCAGGCTATAACAATAGTAGTCTTCTAGTGGTGCGAAGTGATCTCTGACATGTCTTAATTACATGACGTAGAAGACAACAGGATAACACGAACTACAAATTCTAACACCTAGGACAATGTAATGGGCTTACTAATATCCAGAGTACCCAGTGTTAGAACCTAGTGCTCTGATACCATCTATAACGCCCCGCCTTGGTTATCGTTAAAACAAAGTGTAAAGAATGAAATTTACATAACAATTTTTTTTTTAAATATTTAATTTACACAATTGCCATAAGGTTTCCAAGACGACGTTACTTAATCCTAATAAATAAACTCAGCACACTATCATAAACATAAGTAGAAATATAATTTCATGAATGATCCAATTTACAATAAATTATACAATTGTATATCCTCATGTCAAGATTACAATAGGTGAGACTTCAATGAATCTCAATACACCAAAATGATAGTACAATGTGAACGCTCTTATACAAGAGGTAATTATAAAAAGAAGATTGTGATCATATCACGTCTGACATCCATATCCACGAACATGCTCTACATCCACAGTCACGAAAAATGAAGTAACTGGAACTAGCTGCAAGCATAGGATCAATTGCAAGAAAAAATAAGGAAGGTGTAGCACGGTTTCCTCCTGACCACGTGAAACCCGAAGGTCCACTCCCTCCGTGCTAGGAGATAATGACAGGTCCACAAGCAAAGAAGATAGATCATTACGTTGACGTGGTTTACAAATTCACATCATGACATAACGATTACAAATCATAACAGATACAAACCCAGTAACAAATCACATCAAATAGAAATCTAAACACAAGAATCACCATCATGGTATAGACTAAGAGTGTCATCACACTGTCAGGATAGGTTACCCTGGTGAATCTTCCTAGACTACCGGCCCTCTCCAAGAGTTACCTTGGTAGCCTCTACCTGATTCCCGGCCCCTATGCAGAATAATGTGGAGTCACTTCGTCTTTCGAGAAGACAAGATGATGACCAGCTATTCCAAGCCTTCTTAGCCTTTTCTCAATCTATACGAGCATTAAGAAATTAGGCAAGGAAAACATTTATCTGAATTAGTATTAACAACTACCCAACCCCTAATACATTAGTTAGGTTTTCACTGAATTACACACCTACGATAGGTTACCCAGACAATCACTTCAGGATTTCGGCCCCTACCGCAAGCCACTCTTTCTATAACATGACTCAACATAAAATCAATCTAGGGGTAGCTATCAAGCACAAAAATCAAAACCAAAATGTTTATGTCCTTCACTAGAGGCAAATCACAATCGATCTAGGATGTCACTTCGAAAGACCACAAAATAATACAAAGCTATACCCCCACGTAAGACAATTGTAATATGAGCACCATCATAGAAATGTAATAATCTTACCAATACAAATTCCATTTTTCAAACTTTTGATGAAAATACAATAACATCATCAATATTACTCTATATACTCACACCAAATAGTTACAATTTACCAAACTTCAAGAGTTAAAAATTCACAATAACAAACTATAGATATTAATTAATCACATACTATTTTAAGAAAACACATCAATAACATTATAGAATAAAGATATTTTAAATCTTTTAAAGAAATACGATAAATCACAATAAAATTCTATAAACTATCCCTTATTAATTACAATATAAATTCTTTATATAATGGAATTCCAATACTTTAAAATTATAAGAAATAGTATAAATTCTTTATATATTAGAATTTTCGAATACCTTAAAATTTATAAGAAACAATATAAATTCTAAACTTAAGTTACTATAGACTTTAATCCAACTAACATTTATGCTTGTTCATTTTCTAATATTAGAAAGATTTACTAACATGATTAATTTTTCTTAGTGATACTGCCACTGTAAAATTCTTTTCATGATGACTTGTAACTAAGACAAAGTCTAACAACTAGTTCGTACTTTCACTGGGAGTAAAAGGCATATACACTGACACAAGAATTCCTTTTCATGCAAAAGATATTTCATTCGACATTTTAATGGTGAAAGAATCAGATAAGTTCACGTCTGATGGTCAACTAATTTTACACGGCCATGCATAACATTTGTGGAAATACATGCAATAGATAAGGTCTCTCACAGCAGTAGTTAACTCCATTGTTTATATTTTGGACAGAGAAGATTAGGAGGGCGCGGAATTTAACACAGGAGTATCTGATAAAGTCTGGCACAAAAATCACAAGGTGGACGCATGCAATTATAACTTTAAGAGTCTCATGTTAGAGGATATTATACAAAGCGCGATTTAGACTAGTACTTGGGCGTATCTTACCAGTAGTTCTTTCTCCATTACAAACTATAGTTGCGCGAATCTAAAGCAAGAGTTGTTTAATTTGGTTAATAGATATATTATGAGGAAGTTTCAATAAAGGAAAAGATCTTTGGTAACTTCAGCCTGGTAACTGCAGACTTAGGCGTGCCTTCTCAAAATGTGTAGTAGAAGGAATCACAGGTACGAGACTTCAAGAAGAAAGTAAATCACATACTAGACATTTTCAACGCCACTCTAAAGGAAATTTGACTAAGCTTATACTGCTATTATATTCAGAAACCAAACTAGTAATAAAGCGTCTTCTTACATGTTGTTTACAAGCGATATCAAACAAATGTTTACCTTCACAATTGATAAAGGCCAAAATCTATACTAATTGCAGAGTTCATGAAAAGACTCACTATATTTTAAGGATTACTTATTATCAACGATTTGAAATAAGACATAGAGCCTTTCATCGATTAAAAGAATCGACATGATGGATATAGTTTAGAGATTATATATACTTTTAGAATGATGGACAACAGATCTCTGATCAAGGGTTATACAGAGAACAACTTAAGCAGATGGCAGCTCACATTCACAAGGAGGAAGATCTATGGTAGAAGACCAAAAGGTTCAATCACCTATCAAGAAATTCGGCATGAAGATCCATTATGTCAAGTTTTAGTAGATACTATTCATAGATATAATGAATAGGTTATATATAAGCATAAAAGTCAAATAACACTATCTACAGGCGACTGAATAATAATTTGCAGAATGATTTATATATATATATATATTTTATATAAAAGTTCAAATACCCTTCTAATATCATTTCTTTGTTGTATGTGCAGGTTTAGCAAATCAATTTCCTTTCAAATCTACGAAATTCAACATTATGTTTCCAAAATTGATCTCTAGAATTTAAAATAAGAAGAAAACCTGATTAAATTTTGACATCCAGCTGAAAAACTATTCCTTGAATCTTCTGTCAACTTTGATATCAATACACCCGACTTCAATGAAGAATTGCCAATGAACTCAGCTTCAAAATTACGCTTCAAAAAAAAATCCTAAAGAAAAATTCTTCTGAAACAATTGCCATGGAACAAAACTGCTAAAAACTGCTGCCGTAAGATTTCTTCCCGTGAATGCACAAATCACCAAAAAAATCCCTCTTTTAGATATTAATTCATGCAATAAAGATTTCAATCATTCAATTTTAACTGATAGTTGAATTCGCATTGTAACTAACTCATTCAATTCAACTCATTCTTCAAAATATCATAACAGACCTATAACTAACAATCACAGATTCTAATCTCGTCGAAAATATCTTGCTTTAAAAATATCTATTTCACATAATTCAAGTTGCACAATTAAATCAGCAATAATAATATTTTAATTAAAAGCATTGCAAAGAATTAACTTTCACTGATAAATTCAACAACTTATTTAATTTAACTTAATAAATTAAATCACAAATGTTGGTATAAACATTAATAAACATTTAATAAAATAAATATTAAATGCGCAAACACAAAACAATAAATATATATGAACACGATAAGACAAATTGGACAACTACACGGGGTAACACAGAGATACTCATTCGAAAATGAATGATGGTTTAAAAGGACCTGTCAATACCTCCAACAACATAATTATATTGGATTAGGGTATGCTCAAACCTGACAAGCAGGTGGAGCCGCTACCCGGTACCTGTGTCTGCAGGAAAACATCAAGGTTAAAACATATATATACTCATGTTAGAAAACACACCGTGAATAAGAATTGCAGCATAACAGGGTACTCACGAATGAGTAATGCTACACTGTCTTATCCACCGACACAACGAGCAAGATCAATCATATGCAATCATAACAACATGATAACATAAGCAGTAGTCATAAGCAATAAGCCATATCATGAATGAATCTATCACAGTATCATCAAACCAACATAACCAAATAACGAGGATGTCAATGCATCATCCATAAAATCAAAACAACATAATATCAAAATCACCTCTGAACAGGAGCAACATAGTATCATAGTAAACTAAAATATCTATCAAGCAGAATCAAACTGAAAACAACTAAGACAGGATGTCACAGCGGGAGGGACACTACACAACTTGTTGCAATGAATAAAATGATCAACGAGGAGGACATAGTTGACTAGCCAAAAATAGTCTCCCATCTCCCACCTTCCTTTGAGACATTTATTGGGTCTTTGAATCTATTGGCTGAAACTCAAACCCTGAATTTTGATAAGGTTAGTCAATATTTATTGCAGAATGAGCAAAGACAACAACAAATAGTAGAATCTATATTTGGAACTGCTAAAAGTGTTCTTTCTACCTGGTTTAAGGGAAAACCTCAAAATTCTTTTTGTGATACCCACTTCATCCAAGAAAAAGGTGAAATGTTTTATTCTAAAATGTTTGGACATGTTAAAAAGGAATGTAGATGATAAAATATAACTCATCAACTAGTTTATTGATGGGAACAAACTAATCCCTAATTTTTAAGAGATGTTCAAGCAAAGACCCCCCCCCCCACCCAAGCCCCCTTCCCCCCGATCCCCCCCAACAAGACAATTTGATATGAAACAACAATTTTTTGAAGTGCATAACCTGACCCTTTTCTAAACTCGATATTTAGTTTATAAGAAATCTCTTAGGGTATGTGCAATTGTAGTGCTTCGAGCTTCAAGAATTAGATCATATAATATTGATATTTTTAAAATCAAGGGCTTTCCTATGGCATTTTTGAAAGTTACCAAGGTTGATGGGCATAGTTCTTATTCTTAACAAGATCAGATGAAAAAGGGTATTAAATTTCACTAATTAGATCTGGCATAAGGCATAAGGCTCACAGGTTTGGCCTATGGAAATAGTTAGTGTGTTTGGTAATGGTGTGCATTCTAGGCCCTGTGAGAGGTGAAAATATCCCCCCGCATAGCTCTGGCATGTTGAAAGCTGGTATGCTGGAACTTCACTAAAAATGGTTTGCCTAATTTCACGGTATAGATGCTTCAGTTTTGTTTGAGAGTCTTCTCCATGTATAAGTCTAGGCTTTTGTTATGTCTGAGTTCTTAGTTGAAGTTTTTTTTTGATGGTACACTTGTATTATTAGAGATTTTGTTTCTTTCTGTTATGATTGGTTATAGGTTGTTTGTGCAATCTTTTATTTATGTATTTGCAGTTTAGTAGGGGTAGGGCCCCTTAATAGAACCCCAATATAATAGTCTAAAAAAAAATGACTTGGATATATCAGTAATTTGCTTTGCTTTCTTGATATCATGAATTTTTTATACTTTTATATTGGCTTGCTCACTTGAGTTTTTATTTCATGGCTGACCATATCATATGCAGTTCTTGGATTTCTGTGTTTCTATTTTCATGGTACATATTAGTTGTTCTAGAGGATTGTAACCCCTTTGAGATATTAATTGTGTTATGCATTACAAAGACATTATTTTGTTCTATATTAAACTTTATGAAATTAAACTGAGGTCCAGACTTATTACCACATTTTTAAGGTATGAACATTTACAAGACTCGCATCAATGAAGTTATAACATTGTAGTTATGTTCAAATGATCTTGAAAATAGATGGTGTCTATAATGATTCATAGGAAAATGGTGTCTAAACTGAGTCTATAACAAAAATAATAATTACTACCCTCATTTAAATGGATCAAGGAATTTCAGCTGCAATGAGTAAGGAATGAATTTCTCATAATGTGAAATAAGTTGCTCAAGAAATTCAAGATTCATGCTATACAAGCATTAGCATGAGAGTTTAATGTAGAGTCAAGTTTTTTCAACTTTTTGGACAATATTGTATTTAGATCAGTTTTTTAAAATTCCAAATTGGTATCAAACTCAAAATATAACTAGGACAATTTCCATAATGTCCTCACAAAAATCCAACATTTGGATTGGTTGAGGGGGGGGCGGGAGATTTGGGTTCGTTGTGAAAATTAGATCTAGCCCTAGCGAAAAAAATTGGAATAATAGCAACAACCCTATTTGGGCATGAAATCTATTGTCAGATTACAATCATGCATTGAGGTGGAAGGCATTTTGGGAGATTTTAGGGTTACATGTGTTGCCTTTCTAGCATCCTTGTCGCCATTGCAACCAACTGTAGATGAAGCCCCAAGATGCCCTCATTCTTTGCAAAGGATGTATGACTAAACCCACCAACATTAGAAACCCTATCTCTACCAAGTAAATTATTAGTCCTTTCCTTAAAGGTGGAGACAAATGTTTTCATCTCAATTTCTATGTATTAGTTTTCCTAGAAAATAGTGTTGCCCAAAAATTTCTGCATGCTTTCTAATGTTTTGAATTTTTTAAATTGATTTCCAATTTTTTGATTGGTTGATGCTTTTTCAACTGGGAGTTTATTATTTTTTGTTTAAAAATAGGAAGAAAAGTTACTGTGGTCAATAAAACCTTGGAGGGAAATATAATCTTGTTTAGGCTAAAGTTTTCGGATGGATGTTGCAAGTGAGGCACATGGCTTTGCAAGTAGCTAGGTGGAATTGTGTAAGGAAGTTGATGTGCCTTGTCTTTGCTACCACATTTTGCATATAACAAAAATATCATTCTACAAATGTCATTTATGGACTACAGGAGGATAATTAGGAAGAGTGTTGTCAAGGGTTTTTGGAAGAGCTTCGTGTTGCAAAGAAGGGTTGTTGCCTCTGCTATCATATTTTGCATGCATGCCTAGCAGGAGATGAAATGATTAGGGGAATTTCAGGTGGACAGAAGAAATTTCTAACAACTGGTATGGATATTAAATAGTGCACTCAATTATTATTGTTCCCCACATGTTTATGGGTTGAAACTATAAAATTCATAAATGATTCTTTTGTTTGGTTGTAGGTGAGATAATTGTTGGAGGTCAAAAGCTACTCTTTTCATGGATGAAATTTCCATAGGCCTGGATAGTTCGACAACATATCAAAGTGTTAAATGTATGCAACAATTTTATTCCAACTACAGTATTCTTGAGAACACAAATGGAAACCCTTTATGAGGAGGATACAAATTTATATCTTGGGGCTCTCTTTTGGAGCCTGATTACAAACATGCTCAATGGCATGGTTGAGCTTCCATTCACAATTGCCAGACTACCCTTATTTTATAAAGAACAAGACCCTCTGCTATATCCTGCATGGGATTTCACTCTTTCATTCTTATTGCTTAGTATTCCAATATCATTTCTGGAATCAGATGTTTGGGTTGGCATGACCTACTATGGAATAAGATTTTCCCTTGAAGCTATTAGGTAGGATTGGATATTGCATAACTGATGTACTCTGAAGTATGAACCATTTTCAGTTTTCATTTTATTTATTATCTATCATTTTTAGCACCAACTTCTATGAGAGTGACAATTTCATGACAAGAGTCCACTCAAATGAAAATAAATTTAAGATGTTATCTTTGTGAGAGGGGATTTTTTAGAATCTTTTCATTTAATGGTGTCACTGACAATGCAGATTTTTCAGGAAATTCCTTCTACTATTTTTGCTACATCAAAAGTCATCTTCTCTTTTCATATTTTTAGCAAGACTTTGTAGAACAACAACATTCTCTAATAGTGGAGGATCACTCACTTTAATAGTACTTTTACTGCTTGGAGGATTCATTATCACCAAAGGTATGTAATCCTTCTCATGTTACGTGGTACTCAGATAAGAAAAAGATTTGTTGGATCTCACCTCCTTTAACATTTTATTTTTTGCACAAATAACATTCTTGATTGGTTGACTTTATACCAGGGGCTAGTTTACCAAATAAAGCAGCCTACAAAATGACACCACAATAGAATTAAGAAATCAGAAAACAAGTGTAGGAGTTGATTGATAAAGGGTTGATTAGGGAAAGCCTTAGTCCTTGTGTGGTCCCAACTATTCTTTCACCCAAGAAGGGAGGTCAATGGAGGATGTGTATTGATTCTAGGGAAATAAATAAAATTATAATTAGATATAGGTTTCCAATTCCAAGGATAGAGGACTTGATGGATTGCCTAAGTGGAGCAAATTACTTTTCCAAGATAGACCTTAAAAGTGGTTACCACCAAATCAAAATCAGACAAGGGGATGAATGGGAGACAACATTCAAGACAAATGAAGGGCTCTATGAGTGGCTTGTTATCCCTTTTGGTCTTTCCAATGCACCTAGTACCTTCATGAGGCTTATGAATGAAGTTCTCAAGCCACACATTGGTAAGTTTGTAGTTTTTTACCTTGATGATATACTAGTTTTTAGTTTAGTAAAGAAGAGAATTTGCATCATTTGAATTTGGTGTTACCAAATTTACAAGAAGAGAAATTAATGATTAAGATCTAAAAAAGTGTGAGTTCATGAAGACAAAGTTGTTGTATCTTGGGTTTGTGGTCACAAAGGGAACATTGAAAATGGATCCAAGCAAGGTGGAAGCAATATCGAATTGGCCTACACCTAAATCTGTTGCAGACGTAAGAAGTTTTCATAGGCTAGCAAGCTTTTATAGGAAATTCATCGATTTTTAGTCATGTATGTGCACCTATACTAGACACTATAAAAGGGGATAGAAAGAGGAAGTTTTTTTAGACTGAGCAAGCTAGAAAGAGCTTTCAGTATTTAAAGAAAAGATTAGCAGAGCAACTTATATTAGCTTTGCCTGATTTTTATAAGGTCTTTTCCATAGAATGTGATGCTAGTGGCTATGCTATAGGGGCAATATTAAGTCAAGAAAATAGGCCTATAGCCTTCTTTAGTGAAAAACTGAATGATGCTAAAAAGAACTACTCCTCTTATGATTTGGAAATGTATGCCATGGTGAACAATCCTTGAAAAAATGGAGACATTACCTTCTTCAAAAGGAGTTTGTAGTCTATACTAATAACCATGCTCTTCAATTCCTAAATAGCCAAGAAAAACTTAGTCAAAGACATATCAAGTGGGTGGAATACTTACAAAATTTCACTTTCATTATCAAGCACAAGAAGGGATAGTCCAATAAAGTGGTTGATACCTTAAGTAGGAGAGCACTAATGGTGCAAGAGATTCAATTGCAAAGTGTGGGAGTTGAAGCTCTCAAAGGTATGTATGGTGATGATGCAAATTTCAAGGAGATTTATGAGTATTGAAAGAAGCCTCATAGCACCACCAATGGAAAATGGCTTGAATTTCTGATTCAAGATGGTTTATTGTTCAAAGGAGCATAGCTTTGTGTGCCCAAATGCTCAATGAGAGAAAACCTTATCAAGGAAAAGCATTGTGGGAGTTTAGCAGGTCATTTTGGGCTTGACAAGACATTGGAGCAACTAAGAATACATTATTTTTGGCCTAAGATGCAATTAGATGTAAGGAGGTTTGTGGAGAGATGCACTATTTGTCAAAGAGAAAAGGGAAGCAACACAAATGCAGAGTTATATCAGCCTTTACCCATTCCCAATAGACCTTGAGAATCCATTAGCACAGATTTTGTCATGGGATTGCCTAAAACACCAAGGTGTTTTGATTCAGTCTATGTTGTAATTGACCTGTTCTCAAAATGGCTATAATTTGAGCCATCAGAGCCATCAAAGAGTTTTCCAGAGCACTCGGTATTGACCAATTTTCATTGGCTAAATCATCGATGTTGCCCTGAGTTGATATGCTCGATTGTGCTAACCAATTTCTTTGTGCCTCTAACTTTTTTTCTTTATGTCAATGGTGGTGTGTAATCTAGAGTGATATCTACCCCAATGTTTAGTGTCTTCATTTATGACTATGAAAGACTCAGGGGTCGACCACCTTCTTGGTTCATAGGTATAATTTTTTTCATTTTTCTCTTCCTATAGTTCTAGTTAGAATTCAGCTCTTTTTCCATTTAGCACATGTGGAAAAAATTCTTTAATCATAATTGATCTTTTAGGAATATTTCAAATCTTTAATCCTTTTCCTTTTTTGTCTTATTCCTATTCCTCTTTTGAGGTGAGAGCAAGTTTTAAGTTGACATGTTTGGCTAAAGTATCCATTAACTAGGGATTGCTATTGAGGTCTAACAATGTCGCCATGAAAGCTTTAGAAGGATAAGGGTTCACAAAATGGCTGAAAGATTCCTTTCTTTTTAAAGGAAGATCTGTGTATGATGTAGAGGCTTATTTTGGGTTGTAATCTATATAAGGCTTGTTGATAGTGCTTGGAATGTTAGCAAAGGATCTAGTCATGGAATACATTCTAATAGGTCTTTGCAGGGATATTTTTCTTGGCTCAACATTAGTTGGTTGCAAAGTAATAGTGTGTTCTAGGTTTGTCACTAGGCCAACTATAGAATTTTTTTTGCTTTGCACATGAGGGGTGTTAGATAGCATGACATGGGAAGGTACATCTAGGTCTCTAAGTCTAGGTTCTTCATTATTTCTTGTTAGTTTCTATATGATTGGGAAACCGACATCAAAAATAGTGGAATCTATGTGCCTCCCATTATCTAGTAATTTAGCATCATCCTTTGGGTATGAGACTTATGATGCAAAATTTGATGGAGGAAAAATAGTATTTAACAATTCGTAAATGCATATACCTCCTACAGCACTATAGATCTAGAGCTAGTATAATAATTGTTAAAAATAGTATTTAAAAATTGAAATATTTATTGCAATGGGGCATAATCATGTCTAACATCTCATCATTCAATTCTCCTATTATGGTAGTGTTAAAGAAGGATGTTATGTGGCACATATGGATTGACTATATAACACTATTACAAAGAATCAATATCCAATACTTCATATTGATTATTTGATTTATGAAGTGCAACATTCAAGGTGCATTACTAAGTTTTATTTAAAGTTCAGTTAGCATCAATTCATATTAGAGAGGATCATGTATGGAAAATGACATTCAAGATAAGACATGGAATTTTTGAGTGGTGTGTGCTTCCTTTTGGATTGTGTAATGCACTACCTTCATGGGGATCATGAATGAAGTGATACATCCTATTATTGATGAGTGTGTGACATTCAATACATTGAATGTCTTTAACTATAAGGACATGACAACAAATCATGCAAATTTGTGTGTAGTTGACTCTTGGAGGGAATTAAATGGGCAAGAGTTGGGCACCTTTATATAGTCAGGGCTAACTATTTAAAACTCTACCAGGGGGCCTCTACAAAATCTTTAATGCTTGCCCTATGGAAGTAAGGTTGAGTCAAGATTTGAATTTGAATTTGAATAAGAGGTTTAAGTTTTAGGTCGTGTGAATGACCCAAGACATAAAAATAATATTATAGTGGCTAATAGGAACATAGGGGTATATGCATAAATATATGTGATTACTATGAAATAAGATGAATATATTGGGATATGTGTACATATAGATGAGGTAAAGGATAAATATATTGTCATGTGTACAAATGAATAGATAAAGTGTACATAAGAATGAACTCAATTGTTTACAAAATTATATTATTTATCATTATATAAATCTATTATGAATGAGGTAAGAGATAAGTATATTGGAATGGGCAGATAAATATATTGGAATGTGCCTAAATGAACAGATAAATTATATGAAGGAATGAACAACTTACAGAAGATCTATTATTTTTTTATACAGATCCAATAACCACAGCGAATCTGTTAGTTCAAATTTTTCCTATAAATGGGTCGGCTTGATGAAGTAGAGGCTCCAAATGTTTCAAAAAGATTATATAGCGTGAACCTTGGAGATATAATCCCTATATATGCTCAAAATGACAGGTTTTATGCTGAAGAGGTACTGATAGCATTGGAATACCTCCATATGCTTGGAATTGTGTACAGAGACCTTAAACCGGAAAATATTCTGATAAAAGAAGATGGCCATATCATGCTCATAGATTTTGATCTAGCCATACAAGGCCATTTCAGTCTAACTTTGGCAAGATTTCCTTCCCTACCCTTGCAATGCCCTTCCATTGAAGACATCCCTAGGGTTCCTACATGTTTTAACTTAGGAAACATGTGTGGCACCAAGAAAAAGATGAAATCAACTGGCCATAGAAAAAAGAAAAAGCTAATATCTTGATTGCCTGAGTTATAGACAGAACCTACAGGTGTCCATTCCATGAAAGCTGTGGGTACATATGAATATATGGCTCCAGAGATTGCAGAGGGAAAAGGCTATGGAAGTGCTGTGGACTGGTGGGCTTTCGGGATTCTTTTGTATGATATGCTTTATGGTAGGACACCTTTTGTGGGACATGATGATATAAGCACAGCTGCAAATATCAGGGATAAGTCTCTTGTTTTTCCAAAAGCTCAAAGGGTGAGAGCACTGCTGCAAAGGACTTGATCAAACATTTGTTGGTGAAAGATCCTGCAAAAAGGCTGGGATGCAAAAATGGAGCTTCTGAAATTAGGAAACACCCTTTCTTCAATGGAATAGAATGGGCATTGGTGCTTCATTCCACCCCTCCAATAGTTCCTGGACCCTATAAATGTGAGCAAGATAGTGAAGAGGATTCCCACAATTAATGTGTTTGTTAAATGTTTTTTTGAATTTGTAATTTTCTGATTTTTGAAATTTAAATATTTTTTAAAATTCTAAATATTTTTTTAATGTGTTTATTAATAAGTTAATATATAAGAGTTGAGTAAAGGTTTATTGTAATGGTTTTTTTATCTGAAAATATTTCTTCAAATAAATATTTTGTATATTGTATGTCTACTTTATTTTTATTCTATTATTTACTTCAAATGTTATAAACACTATTCTATTATATAATTTTAAAAGTACGAAGATTTTTTTATTGAGAGTAATTATTTTTAATTGGAATTATGAATCAGATAAAGATGGATTTTTCTGCACAATCAGTACCATTTGACTTCATTCTTACCTGCCGCAACTCCAGATAATGCTGATATGTGAAACCAAATCTAAGAATTTCATTCAGCACATTATTCAGATATAAGATATCTTTTGAAAAGATTTGAACCACAGTCTTCATAAAAATGAAGTGACCCAACCACTTTGCCACACTACCAAAATATGAATATTTACCCAACATTTAATAACATCATTATGTGGTGTTACTAGTCACTAAAAATCTAAATTTCGAAGTAGCTTTGGTATCTACCCTTCAAATAAGCTGTGTCGGATTTCAAGAACCTGTAAATTTGGAAAATTTGCTATTAAGGAAGCAAATTATCCATTCAGATTATTATTTCGAACAACCAATGGTAGAGATGGCTAAGCTTTCTAAAATCTTGTGGTAAGCTTCCCTGCAAATTATTATTTCCCAAATTCATTAGATAAAGCTGAACACAACCAGCCAAGCTTGTGGGGATCATTCCTCTAGAAGTTTTGTTTGCTTGATTTAGAAGCTGGAATTTAGATGAACTGTCCAAATTTGGAGCAATATAGCCACTAAACAAATTGCCATTTGAGCAGCAATGCTGTCATATTAGGAGACCACATTGATGGCATTTGACATCTCAATCCATTTTTAGACTGATCCAAGATTGATACTTCTATCTGAAAGGAAGCAACGTATGTTGTAGCTTATGGCATGAAAGATTTACATATAGTAAATCAGGACGGTTATCATATAGCCAAGAAAGAAACTCTCCAACAAGACTATTGTTAACTCATTCCAATGAATTAAGTGAAATTTGTGTTTAAATCCATGTTGGAATTAGATTGTTAACGCTTGTAACTGAAAGAGTGGAATGCATGTGCTAACATTTAATAAACAATTGGCTTGATACAAAAACTTTACTTTTGTATGGTTGTGAAAAAAAGCTTCTAAAATTGGCTGAATGTGGTTTACTGAGAAGTGATGATGAAGAAATGGTTTGATTGAATGTATTCCCATCAACCCTTAGGTGAGCCAGGTAAGAAAGCTGAGCAAATGAGGAAGGGATATTCAAGTGAAAAAGTTGGTATACTTCTACTTTATTGAGTGTTTGGAAAAGTGAGGATATTTTTGAGAAGCAAGGTTATCTAGAGAAGTTGGTATGCTTCCTCCCAGTTGGTTGTCGACAAGACAAGGTTACCCAAATAAGCTGGTGTCGAGCTGGTATGCTTCGATTTGGTTTGTGATATAAAAGAGACTTTAAGGTTAGCCAGAGAAGTTGGTATGCCTCCATTAAGTTGGTTCTTAGCTAAGGAAAGTTGGGTTAAAGAAGAAAGTTACCTATACTCGAAGATATGATTCTATTTAATTCGTTCTCTCTGATATCAAGATACTCGAGGCTTGTTAACATGGTCCGGGGAATCATCCCACACAACCGATTACAATAAATTCATATACTGGAGAAGGGAGAGATGTCCCAGGTAAGGAGGAAGAGTGCTATTACCTATATTTCCATGTATGATGAGACATGTGAGGAATGGAGGTCGGCACAAGCTTTCAGATATCATACTTACAAATTTAATCCACACTGAAATTTTTGTAACAGGGTTGCTATGACTCAAAAGATATCCCATGCCACAAGTTGCAGCAGTTCTGGTTCCATTCTCCGATGAACTGATTAAACCATCAGAGGGATTCAAGGCCTCATTGAACAGAAGAAGAGCTTGACATTCATGGGGTGACATCTGTTGGCTTAATCCATTGCAAAACATGGGCTTAGTTTGCTATTGAAGAAAACAAAGAAAGCAACAATGGTAATAGACAGGCTTTGCACAAAGATTTCCCTTGGGTTGGATGAATGAGGTATATAGGATTTGTAGGTCTTAGCTATGCGATGCAAAGCATCGATTTGGACTATAAAACTTGTGGTGCAAATTAGACACCGGTTTAGTATGAAATGGGCTATCTGTTGAATCCTAACAACATATTGATTTGGTGTGTATGAGAAGGATGAAGTTATTTTCGTCTATGAGATCGGTTACCCTCGATAAAGCATCAATTGAACATATACCACATTGATCTTATATAATTTTAATTAGCACAAGATTTATAAACAGTAATGTGGTATATAAGGCTACAGTCTTATTGAGGATGTTTTCTTAAATAATTTTGGTGGTCGTATGAATCTTAAAAAGTTTAAGCTCCAAAATTTGCAAAAGTTGGTGGTCTCATAAATTATTATAAAAAAATTAATTGGTAGGAATATAAAATTTTCAGATTATTGATAAGTGACAGAAATTTTTTCTAAGTTGGTGGAAGAAATTTCTACCCTGACTCCAAATGCACCCCCTTAAGATAGAGTCCCATAGATGAGGACTTCTAAAAAAATTGAGTGGGTACTGCTGAGATTTTTTAGGAATATTTTTAACCGGGGTGGTCCCATGAATTTTGTAGTGCACCTTAAGCTTCAAATTCTATGATTTTTATTATTTTGTGTATTCAACTCAAGAGAGTAAATAAATATATAATAATAAAAAAATTGACTGATGGGAATTTAAAAACTCCAGATTATTAACAAGTGGCAGAAAAAAATCTTAAATTGATGGGGCAGTTTCTAGCCATACGCCAAATACACCCATTCAAAATTTCAAACTAAAAAGTGGGGGCTGTTATTATTCACAAAAATATGGTGAGATTCTATGGGGAAGAGGGGTGTGGGCTTCCTGAAAAAAAAATCAGAGATTTTTTATGAATTTTGTATTGCAATTTAAGTTTAACAGTTTAAGTTCTGAAATTTACAGAAGCTGGTGGTCTCATGATTTTTTTTTTGCATATTCAATTCAATAGAGTAAATAAATATAAAATAATAAAAAAATTAATTGTTGAAAATTTAAAAATCTCATATAATTGACAAGTGGCAGAAAAAGGTCTATGGGGCAATTTTTAGTCCCACCCCAACTGCACTTGCTTAAATCTTCGAACTAAAAGTAGGGGATGCTATTGTTAGGGAAAAGATTCTAAGGCTAGGGTCCCATAAGGGACTTGAAGATCCATTTTGAAGGAGCAGCAGATCCAATGAAGCCAAAAAAAATGCTACAGGGTTAATTAAAATCTTTTTCTCAATAATAGCAGTTCCTACTTTTTAGTTCAAAAATTTAAGCGGGTGCAAAAAGGGTGGGGCTAAAAATTGCCCCACTAGCTTAAACTTTATTTCTGCTATTTGTGAATAGTTTTAAAATTGACACCAATTAATTTATTAAGCTTTTGTGAATCATTTTAAAATTTACACCAATTAATTTATTATTACTTTTTATTTAGTTACTTTGAATTGAATATGCAAAATAATATAATTCACGAGACCACCAACTTCAGATTAAATTATACTACAAAATTAATGAAACCACCTACTTAAAAATAATTTAAAAAAAATTCCCCTAATTCTTTTTAGGAAGCCCCCCTCCACGGGACTGTTTTTAGCATATATTTTTTGCTCCATGAGATCCCCTACTCTTTGAAATAAAACCTAAGCTCCTTTCACCTCCTCCCTCCTCCCCTCTCTTCCAAAATGTCAAACCTTTGAATATAGTGTCTATGTTGGAGAAAAACAAAGTAAACACGACTTTTGAGACAAAAGAGTCTTAATGAGAATATATTTTCTATTTATTTCAATAAAATTTATATAAAATATTTATAAATAAAATATAAAATGTTTACAAATAATTTTATAGTTATTGTTATATCTATTTTTTTAGAGTTGTCATTGTGTATGTTCTAGAGTTGCTAGATGTGAATGCTCTTTGGAGCTAGTGTGTATAAAGACTCTCTTTCTAAACCATTGCTTTGTGTTTTCTTTCTATTGGTTTTGTTGTTAATTTTTTCACACTTTTTCTACTCTAATTTTTTTTCTATCTTTTCTTTTTCTTTTTCTCCTCTTTTTTGACTTTCGCCTACCACCAATTAATTTCCTTTCAATTACTGTTTAATTTTTAAAAAAATTGGGGCATCCAAATTTTATCCTCCAAAAATAAATGATTTTCGTGGAAGTTGCAACAAAGAATGTTTTTAAATCTAAGAGATCTTGATCACAAATAAAGGACATGTTAGGAATTTAATGTTTTGAATCTAGTATAAATATATTTCCAATAGGAAAAATGAAGCAACAGCCTAGGAAGTTCTTGAAAAACAAATTGTGATTGATAAAATAAGAACCAAAAAAGGTGTAATCCAAGGGTTGAATAATTTCATATCTATAAACTAGGACCTAGTTTTTTTTATTGAGAAAATGCAGATTAAAAAGAAAAGAATGTAGTTAAAAACTGTAAACTAAAACTGTATATAAGATACAAAACTCAAAACTAGGACAATAAAGTCACCATGATACAATGACAAGGATTGTTTGGAAGCTACATCAACAAACATGAAAATCAACAACAACAATAATTACTACAACTACTCCTTGTTATAGTAGCAAGACCAACAATACAACAACAAAATCTTGTCATAATGCCCATGTACAAGATAAATGTATGCCATCCATAACAAAAGTGAAGACGAACAACATAAACTATATAAAACAATAGCATAAACAATCAATTTTGCAAGAAAGGCCTTAGCCCTTGAGTAATATAAATCTTTTGACTTCTGAGTAGTTGGTCCACTTGATGTTTGATGCATTGAATTTGAGAAACCATCTTTAAGTTCTTCCTGGAATACCCTTGTAGAAGAGAGAAGAAAGAAGCAAGACAATAAAAAATGTCAGAATAAAGCTTTAGAACAACAATTTCTTGGTGATCATTACTAAGCATTGCTTTACATCCATTTCTCCAAAGATGCAAAAAAATAACATGATGAACTCCATCAACAATAATATTATTGTGGAGCTCAACTCTGAGCAAGGCCTCTTTCCAATTAAGTTTATGCTAAAAAATAGCAGTTCCATTAAATTTGTACAACCTAACATCCCCAAAAAATGTGCCTCATATCTTCATGTTTTTGGAAAAAGGGGAAATTAAGGGGTTGGACCATAATACACCTCAAATTTCCCCCAATAGGCAGTTTGCAATGTAGAACCTTCCAAGCCATTAATTGAGCCTCAAAATTGATTTTTGACTTCCAAATTTGTGGAGAAAGTTTTGCCCAAAATTTTTCGCTAAATCTAGAAGTTCAAGTGAGTTTTCTTGGATAGATCAAGGAGCAACTGCAGATATATATTTTTAAAGAAAACAACAAGAAAGGATAAGTCAATAACCATAACCAATCTTTGAAAAAATTGCACTGAATAGGGGTGCATAGCTTCATGGAAAGTTCTAGTGGTATTAATGACTACACAAAGATCACAAATGGTTTGTATTTGATGCTCAAATTAAAATGAGTTTAAACTATATGCCATGATAACCAATTCAAAGTAGTGAAATCCTAAAGGTTTCCCACCTTATTGATTCCTTTTTATATAGAAGATAAGATTGCTTCAAAAAACTTAAGGCTAGAGGTTGACCATGATATAAAATATGTTTATTCCACCAAACATACGAAGTGGAGAAAATGAACCCATATTGAAGAGAGAAATATTTCCACTTTAGAAGATGACAGATATATTACCAAGCCTTCCAAATTGATTGAAATGGAGGTGAGGCTTTAATAGAAAAAAAGTCCACGCATGAAGGATTTTATCTAACCATCCCACATCTTGCCATTTAACATTAATTGAAGCAATGTGAATTCTGTTCCATATAATTTTTTTCCAAGGCTCATTACCTTTGATAGTTCTAATGATCCATTTAGCTGCTAAACATATCCCCTACGTTTTTGGGTCTATTAACCCCAAGCCTCCTTTGCATTTGGGTTGAATGCAATGATTCTAAGAAGTGGCAATAAAACCAATATTACCATCTCATTTAGTCCATAAGAACCATCGAATAATTTTAAACAAGTCCTCACAAATTTTATTGGAAGGCATCCAATAGGATGAGTAGTAAGTTACATGAGTGGCTAGGAAAATTTTGTTAGCAACTTGGATTTTTCTAGCTAAAGAAAGGATCTTGTTCCCCCAATTAAAAAGTTTAGATTTAACTCTATTAAGATACCAATTCCACATATTAGAAAGAGGAACCCCAAAACCAAATTGTATCCGAATATATCTCATAATTTCCCCGTGTTTAATATGTTTCCATTCCTGAGATATCCAATGAGGGATAGGCCCAACCCAAATCATCAAGAATTATGTTTTATCATGAGCAATCTTAGATCTCGAAACAATACAATACAATTCCAAAATATCCATCGTGTTGGAGATATCTTTTTTAGAATTTTGTAAAAATAATAAGCTATCATCAACATAATTTGAGAATTAATGACATCACTTTGATGGATGGATATTCAAAAAATGATCATTTTAGAAGCACTTTGAAGCATATAACCCAAAGCATTAGTTGTAAGCACATAGAGATATGGAGCTAAGGGACATCCTTGTTGAATAGAACTTTGTAAGGGGAAGGGGTCAATCACCATATTAGCATTCACATCTTGAAACCACATTCGAACGTGAGCTCGAATTTTAGGCATGAACCCCAACCAATGAAGCATGCTAAGGATAAAGTTCCATCAAATCCTATCATAAGGCTTATCAAAATCAAGTTTGATAAGAATAGTGTTTTGACTAGGTTTAGTTTGTTGAGCCCATTCACAAGTTTCCCAAGCCAAAATCAGATTGTCAAGAATATATTTTCCAACAATAAAACCTATTTTTTCAGCTCAAACAATTCCTTGTACCACAAGTTTAACCCAAATAGCAAGGGATTTTGCTATAATTTTATAGGAGGTGTTAAGAAGTGTTGTGTGACGCCAACTAGAGATAGTATCCTCCTCCTTTCCTTTGGGAAGAAGCTTGATTGTGCCACCATTAATTGATGGGCCTAAAGATCTTTTCTCAAATGCCTATAGATATAAGAAACACAAATATTCCTTAATATGATGCCACATAGCTCGATAAAATTCCATGGGGATCCCATTGCTTCTTGCAAATTTATAAGGGGCCATAGAAAAAATAGAATTTTCCAACTCTTCTAGAGAAATTCAATTCTATCAAGATATCGACTAAAATCAACACCTATTCGGGTAGGAATATAACCTCTAACCATATCCTCAAGGGAACTTTTAATATCTTGCCATGCACAATGCTGATCAATTTTCAAGCTTAAGGGCTCATCCAAAAGCTTGTGTAGAATTTGATATGAATAATCCATTACTTGAAAACATTAAACTTATTGGTCCTAGTTTTAAACTTGACCAGCCAATAGTGTATCTAAATAAACCTAATGCTTGTTTCTATTGTCGAAAGGAAGGTCATTTGATTTGTGAGTGTCTTATCAGACTTGGAACAAACTGGTTCAACCACCTCAAACCTCTCTGAGTAGTCAGTTCTTCCCTCATCCCACACTTTTTACTGATAATTTGCCACCATCCTTGTATTTCTTTTGATGTTTCTGGTGAATCTCCCCCTTCTTACAAAGACACAATTATGATTGATGGTTGGAGATTTGTTAGAAAGAGAAAAGAACCATTGGTCCCTTCCCCTACTCCCATCCCTCACCCTTCTCCCAATGAAACCACTTCCCCTTCTTCTCTTTCTTCACCTATTCCATCTGTTCATGAATGTTCTTCTCCCTTGTCATTGCTCTCCCCCTCATCATGCCTCTCCCATGGATCCTCATTTTTGTGATTCCTCTCATTCTCATCATAGATCTAGGCCTCCTTCTACCTCCAATGATCATTATTGCAAGGAACATGAGTTTAATCTTGATAATAGTTTCAACGTGTTGGCTCATGGTGATGATTCTTCTAATCAACATCATGAATTTTAAACTCCTTTCATGGAATGTCAGAGGGGTTTCTCTCCCTCAATGTAAATATAAAGTTAAGGAGTTAGTTGCAAAATGGAAGCTTGAAGATTTATTTCTTCAAGAAGTTAAACTCAGTAGCATTAGACTTGAAGCTTCCTTATGTAATGTTAGGAAATATGCCTTTTTTTTTTCATACATCTCATTTAGATGGAAAAGGTGGTGCTATAATCAGGATTTCATTATGGGTCTCAAAGTTTGTCATTAATAAGGGTGAAGACCCCTCCCATAGTTGTGTTTGGGTTCTTACCATCATCAATGGTCATCTCATTGGATTTTATTCTATATATGCTTCCAACTTCTCTAAAGATCGAATCCTTCTTTGGGACTAGATGGCCAATAATTTACCCAATGCAGATTGGATTTTAGGTGGGGACTTTAACATGGTTGAACATTCTCAAGACCGCAGTTGGAATAAACTGATAAATCTCTTCATGGTCATTCTACTAATGAGTGTAAGTCTTTGAGTGATAAAATTCAACATCTTAAGTTACATGGTGGTGCTCTTCCTTGTGTTGATGTGCCTACTTCTAATTGATATTGATTTTCCTCCTATCATGTTGCTCATTACTATGTGACATTAGTAGCTTTATGTGTCTTGCTCATTGCCATTCATAGTGGTACAATTTTAGGTACAACCATATCTATCTTGGAAACAACATGATAGTTCTTGGTGGTTGTCTTTGTCTCTATGATTGGGGGGCAACGATAACTAGTTTTTCAAGGTGTGCATTCTTTTCAAGGATCACCTCTTCCTCTCTTTCTACTTAAAATACCAACATAGCAAGTATGTTGCCATTTTAAGTGGGGGGCATATTTTCCCCCATTCATTGTTTGCATGTTCCCTTCTTAGTGATGATGAAATATATCTCCTAGGAAGTGTGATCTTTCTGTCAATTAATATTATTTTATTGACATTGGCATTATTTCATTTTGGCATTTTGACATTTCTTGTTTAGGATAGCATATTGATCATGTTGTGGTTAGTACAATGGGAGCTTATAGACTTGACATAAATTCTCATTGTATGGTGAGAGCCTAGACAGAGGCATGAATTTCTCACTTATCCATATTTTTTTAAGCTCTTGTGAGCGTATTTTTCTAAAGGCCACCTAGCATAACACAATTTTTTTTCCTGTGGAGCCTTGGCATTTTTCAAAAGGCTACCTATCATAACACAATTTTCTTTCCTATGGAGCCTTTGTGTTGGATGGATGTGGCATAATACAAAATTGTTAACGTTCATCTTTCTCTTCTCTTCGCTTTAACTTTAACATTGTATGTTTGTGTATCTTATCTTGTTGTTACATAACATACATCTTGTGTGTGTTCCTTTGTGCTTATGTTGGTTATCCATAGGATCTTGATCTTGGGGGCTTGTCCACCTCCTTGAACTTTATCATCCTATCCAGCTAACATTGGTGAACTTGGACCCCTCTTGACGCATATTTGTCTAGTTTAGTGTGAGTTTGATGCAAGTTCATCCTCTTGAACTAAAGTGGGGGCTAAATGTAGTGTAGAAAAATGTATCCCTTTACATTTTCTCACTTGTTTGGGCCCTTCTAGTTAAAATGGAATTAATAATGCCTTAATTTAGTGTTGTAAAATGTAGTTATTTACACTTTCACACTTATTTAGGGCTCCCTTAATTAATTGAGCTTAATTATGCTTTAATCCTTTAATTCATTTACAAGCCCATTAAATTACATTTCTGAAGGGGAAACCCAACATTCATTAATGCCTAAACATAACACTTTTCATTGAGCAATGTGTGTTCTAGGAATTAGGGTCTAGGACCCATTTTACCATGGGTAATGGGTCCTCCCTAGGACTTGGAACCCATTTTTAAAACATGTTTTGGTGATATTTTTATCATCCTAAATTTAAATTTCAAATGTCAGCTTGTAATGTTTGAATTTAAAGAAATTAAGGATAAGTGTCTATAAATACAAGGTTATTTCATCAATTTAAGTAATCTAGCAAGATGTGAACTTAACAAGATCCAAGATTATTGTCAAGAACATTCAAGAGTATATTTCTTCATCATTTGTAGCAACATTTAATATCTCAAGCATCATGTCAAGGCTATTTCAATCATGCATGTTTTTGGAGCTAACGTTGTGATGTAGGTTTCAAGATCTAACCCAAGCATTCTAGTCAAAGTTTCAAACAAGGATTCAAGTACCAAGATCCACATCCATTGAAGCCATTTCATGCAATATCTACATCAGGATTTCAGTCTTTTCAAGGTTTATTCAAGGGTTTAGTGAGTTCCAATGTTGAGTTATCCATTCATCATTCCTTTCATGCTATTTCATTTCATTTCAAGGTTTAATTACCAAAATGGGGTTTGACCAAGGAAAACCCCCATTCACCCAAAAAAAACATTTCCCCCCTCTCTTTGTGTGCTGCAGATTTGTAGGTTGAAGATCTCAAAAGTGCAAAATTGTAAAGTTGCATTTGTTGTCACCTTTGTTGTTATCTCACAAAAAATCACATCCCAGATTCATTTCTAATTGTCTGACTATGAAACCCAAACGATCTAGAAGTACAAACATAGGAGCAAAGGACCCAAAAATCAATTTTGGAAAGGTGAACATGGACCCACTTTCCCATGGGAAAATGAGTCCCAAGCAAGCTTGTAGAAACAACATTTTATGATAGGTGCACAACATTTATCTTTCCCATATTTTCTAGAAAGTTTGTTGTTTCTCTTAGTTTTATGCTTAATCTTCAAGATCCAAGTGATAGATGGAATTTTGGAGTTGATTTGATATTTTTAGTTTTTCTCTCCAAATTGTTGTTTGACCTTGACCCTCGTCCTTCAGTCACAAGGGAATTTGAATATTCACACTTTGAGTTGATTCACCTACCTGGGTTTATAATCATTTCATTGTGTGGATCTCATTTCCTAATGAAATGAGAGAAGTAGGACCCCCTTTACCCTCTTTGGATCCACTTTTCCATTTTGGGAAACCTAGCAACCTAGTTTTCTATGTTTTCTCATAGTATAAATACATTGCACTCAAATAAACTCCCATATATAGTGTACAAAAAGACATAATCAACAAGATAGGTTCTATAATATATTGCATAACCATGAAACAAACAATATTGTAAACAAACTCCACAACATATTCAAAACACTCTTTTCCCAACATAGTAAATAAACTAATTTATCCTTTCCAACATAAAGACAAAGGTATAGAAACTAGTATGCCTATATAAGCTCTAATTGATTAAACTCCTTCCTAGTACATTGAATCCTCAAAATTGATTGACACCTCCTCCAAGATTCACTTGACTAGATCCTCCTCTAACTTTTCTCTAAATCTCATGATAACACGTGCAAATACAAAATACCAAAGTAACTCTCAACTCACAAGCTCTCAACTCACAATAAAACTGCATCAAGATAATCAGAAAGATAAGTGTGTAGAATTTGGTAGAATGGGCACCTCTATTTATACTAATTTGTGAGCAACCAAAGGCTACAAACAAGTATTTCTACCACCTTTCTTCCTCATGCAACTACTCACTCAGAGGTTTGCAACACATGACAGTTCTAAAGCTAAGTATTTGGGACAACAAACTCAAAACATGTTTCCTAATTCGAATTCCATTGCAATATATTGCCAAGTTTACACTTGACTGAGTCTAAAGACTTATTTACAAGCTTATTTGAATTCATAGAATTCTTTTGCATTACAACATATACCAAATATGGTGCCACCTCTATGTTTTGACACCTCCTTCACATGCGTGACATGCTGACTTATTCTTTGTTTCAAACAACATTCACTTCCCTACTCAAGCATTTAACACAACTACAAAATTCATACGTGCCATACTTTAATGTTTGACTTAGTCATGTTTTACTTTATGTGCTGGATTAACTACCACTTAAAGCTTCATGCACCCCATGGTATATTATATACTTTGCTGCATATATTACAACAATATGATCAACGCTATCTTATGCGCTTTATGGTTTATATTAATAACTTCAATTCTAATATATATATTATAGATATGTGTGTGTATATATACATACATTCCATAGTATATATACATTCCATAGTCTAGATATATATACATATATATATTGAAATACATAAATATATATATATATATATATATATATATATATATATATATATATATTTCATAAGTTTTACCAAATACATTAACAAACATACTTATATAATATATAAATATAAGGGATAATATTACACACACACATATCTATGTGTGTGTGTTATTATAACATTACACATATATATTCTTAACATCCCCTTCTATAAAAAAAACTACGGATGGAGAGAGCACATGCGATGGGCGGGAAGAGCCGTTGAAGAGGCTTTTGAATTTTCCCAAAGGCAATGATGAAGAGAGCAATGGTGAGGACGAGGATGGGGATGGTGGTTCCCTTCCTGTTTGGCTGAAATTTGTTGTGCAGGGCGTTAGCGTGCCTGGTGGTGCTATTTTGGTTGATGATGACTCTCCTATGATCGTTGTTTCTCTACAACTTACTGAGGGTGTTGGCTTTGAGTCAGTTGATGAGGACGTAGGATTCCTTTTGCTAGTGGTTTGGAGGTTGCAGCTGGAAGGGTTAGTTGTTCAATCTGTGTTTGGATCTACCGCTTTGGGGCTGAGTTTGCTCGATTCGGTGGTTTCTCGTGTGGCTTTTGTGTTGATGGTGGGGGCAGCTTGCTGTGTTTTTCACAGTGGGAGGTGTTGTTCTTCCATCCTCATGTTTCTTTGCCTATTTTGTGGCATCTATAGGTTGCTTACTCCCAATTGTGTTTGCTTTTGAGGGAGTGGTGTCGGGGCTCGGGTTATGCCGTGGCCTACTTGGTTTTTCCTTTCTATTCTTTTGGGGTGTGCGGATGCAGTGATGGCTACAGTTTTTCAATTTTCTCTGTGGTTATAAAGGTTAGCATCTCTAAATTTGACAACGATGGTGTTGGCCTTTGTGGGTTTTGGTGGGTTTTGGTCATTCCTACTAATAGGTTGCCTGTTGACTGTTGGCTTTTCTTCTATCCGCTCAAATTTTGGGAGTGCCCTCTCTCTATGCTAGCAGATTGGCTCTGGTTTTTTCCCCTATTGGGTGCTGTTGAGGTTTTGGGTGTCGTTTTTGTTCTGTCCTGTCATTGGAGTGGCTTGTATAGGAGTTATCTAGGGCATGTGGTTGGGTTAATGTTAGGGACTCTAGATCTAGCACGACTAGTTCCTTTGGTGGTCTCTCCCTTTCCTGATGTGTTTCCTTTTATCCTTTTCTTTTCCTTCTCTAGTCAGGTGGGGTCTGATGATGACTATTGCCTCCTCTACTCTATCATTGGGGTGTTGGTTGGCTACTTATGCTCTCTTTGTTGCTCGTCTCTTGCTGCTCTCTCAGTGGTTGGTGGGGTCAGGGTGGTGTTTAGTTGTAGCACGTTATGGCTACAATGATGGAGTTGTCTCAGAAACTTTGGGGCTAGTTGTTAGTAGGATCTTTGCCTGTGTTTATGGCTGAGTGTTTGCTTCGTTGGATTACTCTTTGGTTGCTTGTGGTCATCATCTTGTTGGGAATGAAGGTTTGTGTGGCCATCTTTATTCTGGAGAGATGGGGGTCTACTGCTTGTGTGGTGCAGATTGGTTTGTGCTGGTGGATTGGAGCTGCTAGTTTCTTGCTATAGATGTGTTTGATGGGGGATGGATTTTGTGCTCCTTTGGAAGTCTTGTTCTCTCTCACAACCCAGGTAGGGTTGAGGCATAAGAGTATTGATGATGCTGGTTCTATTCTTACTTTCTTCCTGTTTCCTCATGTTGTGACTTCTATTGAGGTGAAGTCTTATCCTTTTGAGGTGGAGGCTATGGTTCTGGTTGAAAGTAATGATCTCCTTCACATGGCCCCCTCTCTAGCTTCTCCTTTAGAGGTGGTGCTATCTCCTATTGAGGTGGAGATGGGTTTTGCTGGAGGGGCTTGGTGGTGCTACTGTGGGCTTCTGGTTGCTTTCCTTTCTACCATGCTATCTTACTCCTCTATTGAGGTAGAGTGTTTTAGAAGGCTGGTCTATGTTTGGGTGCTCTTGCTGCCTTGTTTCTTTTCCCATTCTTGAATCCTATTGAGGTGTGATCTATGGTCAGGTTCTAGTTTCTCTACAGTAACTTGTGTTTTTTAACCCTCCTTTAGTAAGAAGTTGTTAGGAACTTCTTGCCTAAAATGTGTGGAAGGTTTGCTGTAGTCCAACTGCTGTAGGTGTTTGGTGGCCTGGTTGTTCTGGGCAGTCTTATGGGCCTACAGTTTTGTGGGTTGTTCTTGGTTCAATAGGGCTGGTTTTTGTCTTATGTGTTTAGTTGCTACTGATTATGGAGCTTGGTCTAGGTTGTTAGTTAGTCTCTAACCCAGGACTATTGTTGGTTCTATGTGTTCTATTTCTTCTTGTTTCTGCTAACCAGGAGTTGTTAATGTCTCTGTTGTGCTACTGCGGTGTCTCTGCAGTTCTATTTCATTAGAAAAGTTGGAGACTTTGTTGTTTGGAAGTGTTCATCCCTTAGCTCTATAAAAAGTTCTTGGTCCTTTCAAAACCTTGCTTACCTTATAAAAAACATTACACATATACATATATATGAAATTTTATTTCAATATCTTTATAAAACACTCATACATACAATCCCATTGATCGACATACATACATGGGATGAATATATATGCATACATATATATGTCAAATTAGTCCACTTAGAATTCCCATGCATATGAGTTATCTGTTCATGAGCATGCATAGGTATGTATACCTATATATACTCATGTATGTATTGACTCACATGTATGAGTCTATTGTATCTACATGTACACATATACATACATATACATGTTCTTATGTATATATCTCACCAATACCAAAATAAGCATACAAGGAAAGACTGACACAAGACATCAAGACTTAATCACAATTCTCAATCACAACATTCACAACAAAGATCTTACTTACCTTTTTCCCAAAACTGACTTGACTTCTCTATGACCAATTAGGAAATGAGTGTGTGATTGCTTAGTTAGGATCCTTATGGGTTACCAGACCAAGTTCTTCTCTTGAGTGATACTTTCCCTCTATTTTGGAGGATCGAACCTATTCCTGCACTCAACTTGGCACATCATAACCATAGTTATCTGAACACAACATAAGAATATGCATCATACATTTCATAGTTTGAAACATTATAAAATATCAAAGTGCATCAATCATGCATTCATCATATTTCCATTCAATATTTATTAAACATATTCATATAAAGATTAATAAAACACATTCATGTAGAGATCCATAAAACACATTTATTTATTCAATCAATTTAACCAAACAAGATAATATTAAATAGGTAATATTGCTTGGGGTGTAACAAATAAACAAAAAAAGATAGCTTAAAAGAACTTATAAAACTTTGTGTTTGATATCACTTAGTACCTATTTTGGGATAGAGAAATGGCTGTGACTTCAAATGAGCTTTCCAAGATAGTCAAGGCCTTAGTTTTGGTATTTTGACCACTACATGTCAAATTTAGGATGAGGGAAAATAAATTTTAAGTGTGTGCTTAAGCTAAAATGTATCTAGAAATTAAGAACATAGAATTGAAATAATCTATGTCTAAAAATCCTAGGTCTAAAAGGATCAATACCCTAATGTGTGTGGATGAGGAAAAAAGGTGATAAAATCCCAAGGTACCAACTAGGAGAATACAACAACTAAAAGGGATTTACAATAAATATTAAAATAATAGAAAGTTGGAGCATTAGAAAATATATGAGAAACTTAAAACATTGAAAGTTAAACCTTTCTCTTTTCCTCACTCCCTCTCTCTCCCTAGGATCACACACAAATATCTTTGCATGCATATTTTATTTTTCTTTGATTTCCTTTTACACATTTATTATAGTTAGTATAATTATATACTTAGATTATCATGGCTATGCTCAATTTTTCATAACCATATTACCATGTTATACTGCTCAATTTTATCCCATTTTTTACTTTGCTTAATTTCTCCGCACCTTTTTTGGTACACAAAAATACTAATTACACAATTATTTTATGCACAATGTATAGGTTGACTCTAGGTGTTGCTCTAGCTATTATGCTTCTAGTTTTTCTTATATCTTTTCTTTTTATATTGATATGGTTTCTCATATAGATTCACATGCATACCAAAGTGTGGGAGAAACATATAGGTGAAAATTTCATTACTCTTACACTTTTCCCTCTCATTTTATGTCATGTTCTATGTGGAGGTCCTAAGTATATGGTTGTAGAACATTATTTTGTTTGATTTGGAACACTCACTAACCCTAGACTTTTTTTACTACTCTAAATTTCATTTTACCTTAGCTTAGATCACTCCCAAGTCTCACATTAATACGTTATTTTGTTAATGCTAGGGAAACTTAATCCTCATGTTAGTTCTAATATTTTAAATTTATTTATCACTCATGTCAATATCACCCAAGTAATCTTGATCTTTAATCTAGGGTGCTAAGGTGGCTTTGACCCTCTTATTTTCTAATCCAAGTTTATTGTGGCCTTAGGTTGACTCATCTTAATGTTACTAGTACCTATCAACAACTTGTACACCTAAAAGTTCAATTTTTACACCTAGGGCTTGTACAAAATGACATCACCCCAAGATCATTTAGAGCATTGATCATCATCCGTTTTCATGCATTAAAATACTTAGAATCATTTAAAGACTCTATCCTCACTTTGTCTTTGCATTAGTTGCAACAATTACATTTAGTTCTTACACCCATATCAAGCCCTAACTTTCATATACTTGGTCTATTAGTAAGGAATTCAGTGCATTTTTTTCTCAACCATTCATTACATTGAATTGTAGCACACTTAGCCAACTACCTATCCATTTATTGCATACACTAATTAAAATGTTTACAAACTTATCACAAAATTGTTAAATTGATTAATAGGGATTGAATGCAATAAGGAATTCTCAAGGATACTTGATTTGAAAATGGGTCATTTTGTACTACTTTTCATGATTATGAATAGTAAACAATTTCTTTGATGCTAGAGCATGTGCATTGTGGAATGATAACAATGCGTAGTCTTTAGTTAATAGGAAAGTAATTAAAGGTGTTTTTTTTGGCTTTGTGGTGAATTCACTAGTAGGCATAAGCAACAGATGTGAATTCATTGTGGGGATCTCAAAATTTTCATAGTGATCTGGGTCTAGCAAAAAAATAATTTTGATGTAGGTAAAAAAAGTGCATCCTTCGATATTTTAGTTTTCAAAAAATTATTTTCCTTCTCTTCCCTAGCAATTGCTTTAGCTTCTAGAAGACTTGGTATCAATAAATATGTTGTTTTTGTTTTAATTAAATGTATGTTTAGAGTGAATTGAGTTTTACAACTCAACTTTTGGGAGTCGTAGTGAGAGTTTTGTTATGATATTTATGATTTTTATGTGGTAAGACTTAAGAGGGCTAGTAAATAATTTTGGAGAGTTATAATTGGTCTTAGGAGAGCGTTTGCAAACTCTTAAGAAAGTCTATGGATTGAAAATTACTTATAATAGCCATTTGGACTACTTGAGTGAGTGTTTGCTCAAAATTTTGAGTTTTTAGCCATAAAAAAGTTTCATTAAGTTATCTTGGTTCTCCTTTCATTGTGTCAATCTCTCTATTATCTATGTTTTATATTATTTTAATATTGTTGCGAGTATTTCAATTATTTGTTTTCTCTCAAATAGTAACTCTAACAAATGGAGCATGTTGTTGAGTAATTGACTAACCTAAGGAGCACCTTGGTAGTTTACATATCAATTATCCACTACCATAAGAAAATCTCAAGAGTGCTACTTAGCACCATCACATTTTTGAAATTACAAGTACACAACAAGGCAAACACCTTATATAGATATTGAGCATTTGAAGGCTCAAACTTTAGGGCCACACATAAGAATCAAGGTTGTACTCAAATGAAAATTGACTTCTTTACACAATCTTAAATTTCATGAAGTGTATTCATCACAATCTTTTGTTGCTAAGTTTAGTGTCAATTTTTAAGTATCCATCTTTTGATACAACAAAATCAATCTCTCCAACTTTAGAACGCACTTCTTTTAATTTTATTTTTTTCAAGTAGTGCACACTTCTGTTTTAAACTGTATATGTATTTTTTGCTTGACATTTTAGATCACACTCAGTGATCCATCATCAAAAAGGAGAGAATGTAAAATTGGAAAGGAAAAATAACCTTAAAAGAAAAAGAAACAAAATACACCAATGTTGAAATTACTAATTTTAATTTTTTTCATTCTAATATACTATTATTGAAATTAATAATTTTTAAAATTCTAATATAGAAATATTGAAATTAGATCAATTATTTAAGCCTTCACATATTTTTTTGGAAGGGTGTGTTTTCCTACTCTTCAACAACTAGACAGTACATTAAAATCACTCATTAACTTTTGTAACTAGAATTCTTTGGTAATAAGGCAGGAATCGAATCAGTCCGAAAAGGAATATTTAATAATAAGCAAACAAAGATTGGCGGTCGAAAACTTCTCGAGACGTTGCATCGCCAAAAATTAAATCGCTGTACGTATTGAAAAGAGAGCGAAATTTAACACGAGACCTCGAGAAGCTTGTTAGTCAAGTTTCAATGTTGTGTTGTCACCAAAATAGAAGCCTTCACTAGCTGGCTTTTTCTTTAATTTTGGCACAGTAGAATCCGCTAATGGGACTCGGAAATGATTTCCATGTGAGCTCGCGGTTAGAATTCTGTTCCTTAAACTGGGCTTCAGAAAAAAAAAATTTAAAAATGATTGGACGGCTGTGCTTCATCATTCCAATCGAGGCCCGCCCCACTTTTCTCTCTCCTTGACCATCGGAGGCCTCCTCCAGTGGAAAGAAACTCTATAAAACGCTTTCAGTCTTAGCAATAATTCCATTCACATGTACTGCTTGGTCTGAACATTGAAGCTCTTCTTATATTTTGCTGTATTCTCCAATTGCTGCGCTTTTCATTCTCCTGCAATGGAGAGTCGTGGGAGTTCTGGAGGCGGAGGAGGGTGGTGGCTCTATGCCCTGCCGCTCTTCGCCAAGGATGGACGTGGGTACATGCTAAACAACACGGATGATGTATTTTCTGCATGGCCGCTCTACGTCGCAATTCTGCTTGTGGCGGGCTGTGCCGTTATGGTTGCATGGTTGAGCCCAGGAGGTTGTGCATGGGCCGCGAGGAAGAATGGCGGGGTCGCCATTCCTGGGCCCAGAGGCCTTCCCATAATCGGAAGCCTCATAGATATGAGCCGTGGGCTTGCTCATCGCAGGCTGGCTCAACTGGCTCGTATTCATGATGCAAAGAAGCTGATGGCCTTCAGCTTAGGTTCGACTCCCGCCGTCATAACCTCTGATCCTGAGGTCGCCAGAGAGTTGCTCAACTCCGTTAATTTCTCAGACAGGCCGCTCAAGCAGTCGGCTCAGCAGCTCATGTTCGGGCGAGCTATTGGCTTTGCACCCAATGGTGAATACTGGAGAATGCTCCGCCGGATTTCTGCAACCCATCTCTTTGCCCCTCGCAGGATCGCTGGTCATGAGCCTGGTCGACAAGCGGATTCACTTACCATGCTCAAGAACATCCACGACGAGTGTCTTTCCAGCGGCGTTGTACGGCTGCGCCGCCATTTGCAAGCGGCGGCGCTGAACAATATCATGGGGAGCGTGTTCGGTAGAAGGTTCGAAATCTGTGGAGACAGCGAGGAGGTGAGTAGTCTGAGAGAGATGGTCGAGGAAGGATTCGAGCTTCTTGGGGCATTTAACTGGGCGGACCATTTGCCCTGGTTGCGCTTCCTGGATCCTCTTAGAATCCACTCGCGTTGCGCCAGCTTGGTGCCACGCGTGAGAGGCTTCGTGCGAAATATCATCGAGGAGCACCGTCTCAAGGCAAGGGGCAAAGATAAGGACAACGACAACGCTGACTCTGATTTTGTCGATGTTCTGTTGTCCCTTAATGGAGAAGATAAGCTGGACGACGAAGACATGATCTCTGTTCTCTGGGTATAGAACGTCTTGTTGTTTTTCTTTCTTATTGACTTTTGTCTTGAAAACGTGTGTCTTGATTTTGAGCGGATGCAGGAAATGATATTTCGTGGGACTGACACGACGGCTCTGCTGACGGAGTGGACCATGGCTGAGATGCTGAGGAACCCTGGAGCTCAGAGGAAGGTTCAGGAAGAGCTGGAGGGCGTGGTGGGCAATAGCAGAAGCGTGAGCGACTCGGACATCTGTAAACTTCCTTATCTGCAGGCGGTGGTGAAGGAGACTCTGAGAATGCACCCCCCTGGTCCCCTACTCTCCTGGGCCCGTCTCTCCACTCGGGACACCAATGTAGCTGATGGAAAGTTCTGTGTACCCGTGGGTACCACCGCCATGGTGAACATGTGGTCGATTACACATGACCCGGCCATTTGGGATTCCCCGGACCAGTTTCGTCCCGAGAGATTTCTTGCGTCTGAGGGCGGTGAAAACGTGGACGTTAGAGGAAATGACTTGAGGCTTGCACCTTTTGGTGCCGGTCGTCGGGTCTGCCCCGGTAAAGCTCTGGGCCTTTCTACTGTTCATCTTTGGGTGGCCAAGCTCCTGCACCATTTCCACTGGGTTGCCCATGAGCACTATCCGGTCGATTTGTCTGAGGTCCTTAAGCTGTCCTGCGAGATGGTGCACCCACTTCATGCTGTACCCGTCGTAAGGGTTGGTCTCCAAGCTTAGTAATGGCCGTCGTCTGTCTGTTCTTTTTTGTCGCCCGTAGGCTTAAGTATGGCATCTTGTGGTTATACGTTTATGTTCCGTTTATCGTGACAGTGTAATGGTTGTGTGTGAAGTCTGGGGACGGTGAATATGTGTACACATTTTGTCGCTTCAGAATCTTTGCGCTGCTGTTCGGTATTCAATTTTGTAAACATTGGTGTGGCGTTTTCCCGGCTGCAATGGCCAGAACAATTTTTTGTATTGGGAGTTCTTCATGCCCCCAACGCAGTCAATCCATTTATGTGTTGTGTGTAACATCTGCTAAATAAAATGTCTCATATTCGTTACAAATCCATTAATGTGCTGTCAGTAACGTCTGAAATTAAAGTGAGTCTAATATTTAACCATGCTCATATATAGCAACAGTGGGTTCTTATTCATTTCTATCTTCGCCCATTTCTGAGCAGCAACAATTTGTGAGCAGCAGCGATGTCTGTTTCAAAGAGTTCGTGTTTGATTTATAGTAAGAGTTTTGTGTTTGATAGAGACCTCCGTAGTAAGAATATTGTTGGGGTCGTAATCAGTTGATCAGAGGAGCCTCAAAAGCCATGGCTTCTTTGCACAGGTAATACTTGCCAATCTTCAACTCACTGTTATAAATTTTTAACAGTTATCCTTGCCATTCTTTGCAAAAAAAGTACTGTAGATTTTTAACAACGCGTTTTTAAAATCATGCTAAGAGTGCCCAGTTGTGTTTGTATGCTAAGTAGTCTAGATTGCACATACAGAATATTTGTGCTGCAGCGAAAGCAATCATCAACCATCAAAGAGTAGAAGCATTTGTTGCAGTAGGAGCAGAAGCGTCAGTTGTTTCTTAGAATCAAAAGTTTGTGTTTTGTTCACCGTCAGCCGTGGATTACAGTACCATTATTCTTAAATAAATCCTCGCATTCTTTTAGTAAGACTAAGCAGCCTTGTATTAGATGTTAACTTGCATGCCACCTTGTCTAATTTCTCTTGTTGCCTGTCACAGGCATTTAACACCAGGAGCACACTCAGTTGTGTACTGATATGTTTCACCGTATTTTTAATAATATTTGTCATATTGTATGCACATTATAGCTATAGCTTTGGTGTAATCATTTCACCTATTTGATAACTAGGGACCAAATCCATCTGTCTCCGGTTTTTAAATTTAATCTGAAAGGTTATGACATTTTTTTTAAGTCCTTCGTAGTGACCCTTTATAAAAGCCGACACAACTTGAAAGAAATCTGATTCCCACCTGCTACTTATTAAACGCAGATCATGGGTCCTCTGCCGTTTTTTTGACCAAGTTCAATTCTGGTTATTAAGTAACTTTCCAAATGGTCGTGCACCCTCCCGAGCTTTCAAATCCTGTTATTTATGTTCATCACATATTCTGTGTAAATAAATAAATTTTGTTTTATTTTATCTTTTCGCTTTCTTATCCCCGTTATATCATCAACAAAAAGTGGTATGAGCTGTTTGACAGAATTTCCTTAATGGAATGTAAGTAGGAGAATGCATATGAACTCTTTGACATAATGCATCAAGAAGAAATGTGGAACAAGACTCGTGATTGGTTTAACAAATTGTATCGACCCACAAATCTGCCCTTCATGCTTGGTGTGGTCTGGACGCAGAATTATAATTCCTCTACAATAAAGGACAACTAGAGCCGTGTAAAATCTTGTTATCCTAAACTTGTGTTCCATTCTTGAGGATGTTAGGAATATATAAGATAATTTTTAGCCTTTTGTAGTTAGTGAGTGAAGATGATCCAAACATTTCAATCTTTTCAAATAAATTATCTTTTGCAAATGCAGTAATGAATGCTCAATATTGATCTTAAGTACTTTGTATACTGGAACACTTGATTGTTGCATGAACATTATTTTATTATTATTAAATTTATTATATATTTACATGTATGTTAGATGTATATTAATATTAATATTCTAATAATATAATTAACAGATTGTATGTTTTCACGATATTTTAAGTAAAATGTAATACGTTTAATTGCAAATGTGTTGATGGTTAAGTTAAACTTTAGAAATATGACTCTAGCATTTGCTATAGAATTATTTTTGGATTGCAGTTTGAGTTTGTCTATAAATATTTGTAATGTATTTTGATGCAATCTCGATAAAACTGTGGTTTTCTTTTTCTTTTTCATGATATAAAACTGATTGCTTGGTGTATTCCGATCTTTTTCAGGAAAGACTTTGTATCAGCAGTATACATGGCATCTTCCTACGGTTATGGATTCTTATTCCGTATTTATTCCTGAAGAAACAGTCATGCATTTCTAGAAATAGTTATTATCTATTTGTATCTTTTATCAGTTCACTTACCCACATATCCGGAAGCAGCAAAAATGCTAACAGGAACATTAAAACGATCCTCAAAATCTTCACTGTTCCAAAAAAATAAAAAAATAAAAAAATCTTCACTGTTCTAATACTATATATTTGAAAATACAAATATAATTACACTAAAATCATCTGTTTCTTATGTGAGTTCACAAAGGAAGCTCTAAATCATTGTCACCGCGATGTACTATGAAGTGTAGATAAATTTATCTTATAATAGGTTAATTAAATATTGAATTAAATTTATTGGAGTTAATGTTCTTTTAAAGTTATTAATTTATATTATTATGAAAATGTTAAATAGTTTAAATAAAATAAAATAAATTGTAATATTAGATATAAATAATATTAATATATAATATTTAAGTGTTTTAATGAGTTAAAATCATATGATAATTATGTATGTATGTTATACTAATTTAACATTAAATTACTTTAATTAAAGAGAATAATTAAAAATTAAAAACCTTAAGATTCACTAAAAGTAAAATTATAAATATTATCTTTTTTTAGGCAAATGTTCATTATAAACAAGTTTAGCCATATAAAGGTTAAATAGATTAGTTTTTTACTAGATTGTAGTTTGATGAATCAAACTGCTAGTTATTTTTGCTATCACTTAGCCACATGGAAATGTAAGTTAATTTTAGAGAAAGTTTTCTTGCTTATAAATATGGAGAAAACATATAGTGATAAGTATATGATTAAAATAAGTTATGCTTTATTTAAAATGATTTAAACATGTGGTTAATTTAAGTTATTTTACTATTGAACAAGTTGCTTTTAAATTAAAATAAGACATTGCTTTAAATTTTTTAGTATAAGTGTAATGGTGAAATTTGTATACGTTTGCCATTTTTTTAGTTTAGTGCTTATTTTTAAATCCTACCCTCTCTTTATAATGAGATTATATTCAATCATCTAAACTAATTATGCCAAGAAACATTATGCACTTGTATATGGGTGTTATTTTAAAAAAACAATTTTAAACCTATGGCTAATTTAAGTTATTTTACTATTAAAAAAGTTGCTTTTAAATTAAAATAAGTCATTGGTTTAAATTTTTTTAGTATAAGTGTAATGGTGAAATTTGTATACTTTTTCCATTTTTTTTTAATGTTTAGTGCTTGATTTTAAATCCTCCTCTATCTCGATAATGAGATTATATTCAATCCTTTGATCTAATTATGCCAATAAACATTACACACTTGTATATATGGGTGTTATTTAAAAATAATAATTTTAAATCTATGATTAATTTAAGTTATTTTACTATTGAACAAGTTTCTTTTAAATTAAAATAAGTCTCCACTTTAAATTTCTTAGTATAAGTGTAATGGTGAAATTTGTATACCTTTCTCATTTTTTTAGTTTAGTGCTTATTTTTAAATCTTACTTTGTCTAGATAATGAGATTAGATATTCAATCCTCTAAACTAATTAATCCAAGAAACATTATGCACTTGTATATGGGTGTTGGGGTTCAAGTTGTGTTCAATTAAGTTTAGGGTTCAATTAGGGTAAAAATTCATTTAGGGTTCAGGGTTAGGGTTAGATTTCAATTGGGTTAAGGTTAGGGTAAAGGTTACAATTAAGATTAGGGTTAAAGTTTAATTAGATTAGGGTTAAATCAAGGTTCAATTAGAACTAGGGTTAGAGTTAGGGTTTAATTAGGATTATAATTTAACGAGGGTTAGGGTTGAATTAGGGTTACTATTAGGATTAAGGTTAGGGTTCAATTAGGTTTAAAGTTAAATTAGAATTCAATTAGTGTTATAATTTAATTAAGGTTACAATTTAATTAAGGTCAAGGTTTAATTATGGTAACAATTAACATTAGAGTTATGATCCAATTAGGGTTAAACATGGTATTGGGGGTAGGTTTGAGTTGCAAATACAAATAGGTTTAGGGTTAGGATTAGGGTTCAAGTTAGTGTTCAATGAAGGTTAGGGTTCAGTTAGGGCTATGATTTATTTAGGGTTCAAGATTAGGGTTAATGAATTATTAAGGTTATGATTCAATAAGGATTTAATTAGGGTTAGGGTCCAATTAGGGTTAAGTTTCAATCTAGATTATGATTAGGCTTTAATATCAGGGCTACAGTTTAGTTATGGTTCAAATACAGTTCAATTATGGTTAGGGTTAGCATTATTTGATAAAACTTGGGGTTATAGTGATTTTTGGGGTTCAAATAGATTTAGGGTTAGAGTTTAATTAATGATCAATTCGGGTTAGGGTTAGGTTCAATTAGTATAAACTTATTGTTTAATTTAGGGTTAGGATTTAATTACAATAATGATTAGGGTTAGGGTTCACTCAAGGTTAAACTTGGGGTTAGGTTTAGGTTAGGGGTTCAAATACAATTAGGGTTAGGGTTTAATTTTCATTATGATTAAATTATTATTAGGGTTAGGATTCATGTTAGTGTTAAATGAGGGTTATGGTATTTTTAGGGTTTTAGTTCAATTAGAGTTAAGGTTAGAGTTCAATTAGAGTTTAACTAGAGTTACTACTTAATTAGGGTTAGGGTTAGTATTAGGGATATGTTAGGGTTAGGGTTAGGGTTAGAGTTTAACTAGATTTTAATTAAGGTTCAATTAAAGTTATACTTTATTTAGGATTAGGGTTCAATTATGGTTATCATTTATTTAGGGTTTAGGGTTAGCATTTAATCAAGATTGAATTAGGGTTAGGGTTAGTATCAGGGTTCAATTAGGGTTATAGATTGATTAAAGTTATGGTCTAATTAGGGTTCACTATGGATTATGATTAGGGTTTAATTAGGGTTATAATTAGGGTTAAGATTAAGGTTCAACTAGGGTTAGGGTTCAACTAGCCCAGTTTAGGATTCAATTAGGGTAATTCTTAGGTTAGGGTTACAATTATAACTTAATTATGGTTATGTTTTAACTGGGGTTAGGGTTTAACTAGGGTTAGATTTCAAGTTAGGGTTAGGGTTTAATCATGGTTCAATTAGCTTTAGGGTTATCCAATAAAGCTTGGAATTAAGGTTATTTTTATGGTTTAAATAGGGTTATGGTTAGAGATCAATTAAGGTTCATTAGGGTTATTGTTAGGGTTAGGGTTAAGGCTTAATTAGGGTTTAAGATTCAATTAGGGTAAAGGTTAGGGTTAAGATTAAAGCTAAATTATGGTTATGTTTTAATTAAGATTAGGGTTCAACGAGAGTTATAATTGAGGTTAGTGTCATGGTTTAATCAACTTTAGGGTTATCTAATAAAGCTTGGGATTAGCATTAGTATTATGGTTCAAATAGGGGTATATTTTGATTAGATTTAAGATCCAATCAAGGTTAAGGTTTAATTTAGATTATGATTAGGTTTTAACTAGGGTTACAATAAGGATTAAGGTCAAGATTCAATTAGAATAAAGGTTAGGGTTAGGATTATAATTCAATTATGGTTATGTTTTAATTAGGGGTTGGATTAAGATTTGGGTTATCCCATAAAGCTTGCTCAATTAGGGTTAGTTTTGGGCTTCAAATAGGATTAGGGTTAAAGATAAATGAAGGTTAAATTATGATTATGGTTATGTTCAATTAGGGTTAAGGTTTAATTAGGCTTACAATTCAATTAGGGCTAGGATTATAGATCAATTTGGGTTAGGGTTAGGGTTAGAGTTTAATTAGGGTTAGTGTTTGATTAGAGAATGAAATAGGTTTAGGGTTACAATTCAATTAGGGCTAACATTAGTATAAGGGTTATGCTAGGGTTAGGTTTCAATAAGTGTTAGGGTTAATATTAGTGTTATTGTTAAATTAGGGTTAGTATTAGGGGTTAATTAAGATTACAATCAAGTTTATATTAGGGTTAATGTAAAGGTTTAATTAGGGTTAGTGTTAAGGCCAATGTTAGGGTTACAATTAAGGTTAGGGTTAGGGTTTATTTAGGGTAAAGGTTATAGTTATGGTTAGTGTTTAACTAATATCTTACATGTTGCAACTGCTATTGCTACTAGCATATATATCTTTAATAATCTATATAAAATATATTGAGAGATATCCTTCTTAAGGAACTTATTTTTTAAATAAATGTCACCTATTTTTTAATTGAAATCTAACTCTAACCCTTAACCTAACCCTAAAAATATTCCTAATTGGAATGCTTACCATAATACTAACCTTAACCCTACCCTTACCCCTAAATCTATTTCTGATTCTAAGCTAAGTGTTAACCTTAACTCTAACCTTATCCCTAATTATAACCTTTAACCTAATCCTAAACCTCACCCTAACCCTAACCCTACCCCTAACCTTAATTATTTCTCTAATTTTAATCCTAATCCTACCCCTAACCTTAACCTTAACCCTATCCTAAACCATAAATCTAATACTATTCCCAACCCTAATTATATTTCTTTAACCATGTACCCTAACCCTAATATTAACTCAAGATATGACCCTAGAACTAACTAGATACCACTAATAATATATGTAAACCTTTAATCATAACTGTAATCATAACCATAGCCCTAACCTTAAACCTAACACTAACTCTATTTTTAATGATAACCCCAACCTTAATCCTAAACCAAACTATGACCCTAATCATATATCTAACCCTAACCCTAATTCTAACGTTGAACCTCATTAAATTATAACCTAACCCTAACCCTAACCCTACTGCTAACCTAAACCTTAATCCTAAACCTAACTTTAACCCTAATTCTATCTCTAACCTAACCATAACCCTAACCTTAACCCTAACCTTCATCCTAATCATATCCATAACCCTAGCTATAATTTTAACCTTAACTCTAAGTTTAACCCTAACCCTAACCATAACCCTAATTCTAGCTCTAATTATAACCCTAACCCTAATGCTAACCCGAACCTTATTCCTAAAAGTAACTCTAACTCTATTCTATCTCAACCCTAATCGTAACCCCAATCCTAATCCTAACCCTAAATGTATCCCCAACCCTAGCCTTAATATGAACCCTAATCTTATTGCAAATCATAACTCTAAGAATAACGCTAGCCATAACCCTGACCCAACCATAACCCTAACCGTAATGCTAACCCAAATCTTAATCCTAAACCTAACTCTAACCCTAATTCTATCTCTAGCCCTAACCATAACCCCAATCCCAACCCTAACTATAACCTTATTCCCAATGCTAGCTCTAATTTTAATGCTAACTCTATCCCAAACCCTAACTCTAAGTTTAACCCTAACTATAACCCTACCCCTAACTCTAATTTTGCCTCTAGCAATAACCCTAACCTTAACCTTAACCCTACCCCTAACACTAATTTTATCTCTAACCCTAGCCCTAATGCATTTAATGTTTTCCATGTTGCACTGCGAATGCTACTAGCATATATATATTTATTAATAATATATATATATAATATGCTGATAGATATTCTTCTCGAGGCGCCTATGCAATTTTATGTAAAAAATTGATTAAAAATATAGGCACCTCGAGAAGGATATCTCTCGGCGTATTATATATATATATTATTAATAAATATATATATGCTAGTATACTAGCAATGGCATCTTGGTGTGTAATTGTTAGAAACCAAGATCAGACATGCAAACCAAAAAACCTTCCACAGAAGAGAAAAGAAAAGAAAAGCAAAGATATTGCAAGAAGATATGCAAATAATATTATTCAGCAATTCATAATTACATGAGATGATTTTCTTTATAGAAGCAAGTATGGATAACCCTAATCTTATCTTGAGCAACAAGATAGCTCAACAAGATAAGGATGACAACTATTAACTTAGGAATTAAAATATTACTTAAGTAAACTTATGCAAGTGTAATAATTAATTAATTACACTAACACCCCCCCATAAGTGCAACTTAGGGAGACTAAAAAAAGCATGCACCTAAATGCTAGGATGAATGCAAGAAAGCATGAATGGGTCCTGGAAACAAGGCCTGATCAGGAACCAATGTACACATGCAATAAATGAGGTAGAGAAGGAAAACCTAGTGGGACAAAACCCCCCCTACAATGAGATGACTGCTGCAAAGAAGCATTGGAAGAACACTATCGAGGAACACTGGAACATCAATCTAGCAAGCAAGGAAAGATACTTCTGTTTACAAGAAACCATAGCGAAATCATAATAATGCAACAACATACCCGATGCCATGGAACACTGGAAAACTCACAAACTGGAACAACCTTGGAATCTGTGAAGCAAAAAATGATAAAATGATTCCCCCCAAAAGAGGGAATGATATGATGAAATAATATAGAAGCCATGTATCTCGATGCTGATGCTAAACTGTGGCTAAAACTGATCCATAGGAGCAAGTACCATGAAGAATCTAGAATATTAACCACAAATTTAGTGGCCCTCAAACTGAGATGTGACCCAATGCAGATCATTAACCATAGGCTCTCAATTTGAAGTGTGAACCGATGTGAATCTGATATGTGTCAAGCTAGAGCAAAAATGTGGCCAAAATAAACTAGGAAACCAAATACAACCCATGTGAGTTGTCATCAATAATCAAGATGAGATCAAAGTGAAACTACACTCTAATCAGATTATTATGCAAGAAACCCCCCTGATGGAACTTTATATTAGTTCATTTATTACAATAACCCAATGATTGTAAAATGAGAGAATACTAACATGGATAAACATAAAATAAAAATGGACCTCATATCTATGTAGAGGACTGAACCAACTTTCCAACGCTGCAAGAATAGCGAAAAAAGGATCACTGAGTCAAAAGATATTCTATCCAGAGTGAAAATAACAACATCTGAGTTCAAGGACTTGAAAAATAAAATTGAAGCAAAATTTGGAAAAAAAATCTTCACCATTGGATCAGGCTTGGAACCAGCTTTCCAACAATATCTTGTTTGTGAAAAAATGACACCGTATGAGAAAGCTATGCCTGTTTTTATGAAAGTTTCTCTAGGAAGGCCAATAAGGCCTATAGGCACCCAGGGGCTAAAAAAAACTGGGCCCCTGGTCCTATGTGTGACTAGGGGCTGGTAGGCAGAGGGTTGGGGCGGAGCCCCTAGCCCTCCATAGGACTGCAGCTGGCACTACAAGGCCGACCGGACCCATAGGACCGGCGCTGCTGGAGGAGAAGCCCTCAGGGGCTGGCAGAGGGCCCCCGGTCCTCCACATGACCGGGGCTGAGCTACAAGGAGCTCGTGGGGGCTGAAGGGTTGAGAGGTGGAGGTGGGGGTGCCACTCGGTGGCCGCTAGGTGGCGTGACTTTCTTCTATGCAGGCGGTGCAAGTTTTTTCACAAAATTTCAATATTTTTAATTTTTTTTTGAAATTTTTCAAAAAGACGTGCCTCGTGTACAACCTCCCTAGCAAAAAAAAATTGCTTCCCAGATCAACTGCTTAGAAATTGACCAAACGACAGGCATTCTTAGGGTTTTTGGCCACTACGAACACGATGGTGACCTCCGTTTGTGCTCAAAGTGCCCCGAAAAATAAGCTACCTCTAGAGCTTGTAAAAAATCACCAAGCTTGAAACCCTCATGGATCTATTAAACGATGACCAAAATCAAAAAAATAAAAGCCAATCTTGACTTTTTCCAGCGCTTTGAATGCAATGGAAAGGCCTGACTTGATCCAAAATGTTGCATCAATAAACTCAAGGCATGATACACTCGAGGAATCCCAAATGACTTTGCAATGATTTTCTCAAAAAAATTGAGAAGGGGCTGCATATCAAGGCTCTAATACCATGTTATGCAACCCCTTCTTAGATTTTTTGAGAAAATCATTGTAGAGTCGTTCAGGATTCCTCGAGGGTATCATGCCTTGAGTTTATTGATGTAGCATTTTGGATCAGATTGAGCCTTTCCATTGGATATAGAGTGCTGGAAAAAGTCAAGATTGGCTTTTATTTTTCTGATTTTGGTCATCATTTGCCAGATCCATGAGGGTTTCAGGCTTGGTGAATTTTTACAAGCTCTGGAGGTAGCTTATTTTTCAGGGCACTTTGAGCACAAATGAAGGTCACCATCACGTTCACAGCAGCCAAAAACCCTAAGAACACCTGTCGTTTGGTCAATTTCTGAGCAGTTGATCTAGGAGGCAAATTTTTTTTGTGAGGGAGGCTATACAACCTCCCCAGCATGCGTTACAAGGAATGTTTGTTTGAAAAATTTCAAAAATTTCAATTTTTTTTTGAAATTTTGTGGAAAAACTTGCACCGCATGCATAGAAGAGAGCTGCACCACTCGACGGCCACCAGGAGTGGTGACCACCGGGCGGCACCCCCACCTCCACCGCTTGGCCCTTTAGCCCCCGCGGGCTCCTTGTAGCTCAACCTCGATCATGTGGAGGACCGGGTACCCTCTGCCAACCCCTGAGGGCTTCTCCTCCAGTAGTGCTGGCCCTATGGGGAATGGGTGCTATGCGCCTAGCCCCTGGCCGCCCCTGTAGTGCCAACCATGGTCTTATGGAGGACCAGGGGCCGAAAACAAGCAATGGCATGTTGGTGTGTAATGAGTACACCCAAGAGGTGTGGAAAGGTCAATTAGAGAAAACAATTGGTTTATTTTTTGCAAGGTCAATTGATAGATAATTTAGAAGATCATTTTATTTATATTATTATTATTGTGTTATTAATTTTATTTTGTATTTTCATTATATATTTTTTAATTTTATGTATTGACTATTATATTCACCACACTAATCTTAGACCTAAGTAATTTACTGCGTCTAGTTATAAACTTCTCTCTGAATTTATCTTCAATTGTTTATGTGTTTGGATTAGATGCATAATCCTTGAACCTCCTTTAGGTGCAAATGTTAGTATATATACCTCTCTCTATATAGAATTGTCTCCACCTCTATCTCTCTTTCTTTTTCCTAATCTCTCCAAAGATCAATTAAACTATTAGATTTTATATATTTTAATTTAATTTGATCTATATTAAAATTTATTAATTATTAATTTGAATAATTTCATATTTATATTTAATAATTTTTATTACAAAATAATATATAATAATAATATAACCTATATATACTATTATTATATATAGTATTTCTCATAGTGTTAGAAAATAAAATTGGACATAAATTAGGTAATAGGATATAGCCTCCAAGATGTTTCTAATATAATACAGAAAGATTAGGTAATAGGAAGTCAGGAGGTATCAAAACCCTTCTGATAATCCAATAGCTAAATTGGACCAAATTTTGTTAATGTTGAATGAAACAAAGGAAAGACATGGTACGCTGGAGCAAGAAGTGAAGGACCAAGGTAAACCTAAAGGAGAAAATGAGGCATCCCAGGAAGGGGAAGATGAAAATAGGTATGGTCACACCACTCAAAGTTGGCGAGGGGAAAATAATTCTAATACAAGAACTAATAATGAAAAGAAGAGCCAATTAGCTCTTGAATTATTAAGAGATATGAAAAAGGTAATGTCACCTAATTTTGATGGAATGGTGAGTGGTGATGCTACAGGATCTTGGATCATAGAGATGGAAAAGTACTTTGAGAGAAGAAATTACTCTTAAGTGACTAAGGTAGTTTAGGATTGTTAGGATAGGTGACATTATAATTGCTATCTTAGAAATTGGTTTATGTATCTCCACATTCTTTGGAAAGTGTTCTTGAGGACATGAGAGGAAAAATATGTATTATTTATTTTCTTATGAAAACTTGTAATTGCATTCAAGGAGGTTGACCCATTATGGTGATGGTTACAGAGCATCTTGGGAGCATATTCCTTTTGGGCATCCAACTTCTGAGTGGGGACTGGACCCAGAATGCATGTTCTTGCATGTTATTAGCATGTTTTCCTTGGTTGGGTGCCCAAGCTTGCATGTTCTATATTTGAGTCATCAGAGCCGTCAAAGAGTTATGGAGCACTTGGTATTGACCAATTTTTATTGGCTAAATCATCAATGTTGCCTTGAGCTGATATGTTCCATTGTGCTAACCAATTTCTTTGTGCCTTTTACTTTTTTCTTTGTGTCAATTGTGGTGTGTAATCTAGAGTGATGTCTACCCCAATGTTTTATGTCTTCATTTATGACTATGAAAGACTCAATGGTTGGCTACCTTCCTAGTTCATAGCTATAATTTTTTTCATTTTTCCCTTCCTATAGTTCTAGTTGGAATTTAGTTCTTTTGTCATTTAGCAAACATGGAACAAATTATTTAATCATAACTGATCTTTCAGGAATATTTCAAATCTTTATTCCTTTTCATTTTTGTCTTATTCCTATTCCTCTTTTAAGGTGAGAAAGTTTTAAGTTGATGTGTTTGGCTAAAAGATCCATTAACTAGGGATTGCTACTGAGGTTTGACAATGCCACCACGGAAGCTTTAGACGGATAAGGGTTCATAAAATGGATAAATGATGCCTTTCTTTTTAAAGGAAGATCTGTGTATGATGTAGAGGCTTATTTTGGGTTGTAATCTATATAAGGCTTGGTGATAGTGCTTGAAATCTTAGCAAAGGATATGGTCATGGAATACATTCTAATAGGTCTTTGTAGGGATCTTCTTCTTGACTCAACATTAGCTGGTTGTAAAGTAATAGCATGTTCTAGGTCTGTCACCAGGTCAACTATAGATTTTTTTTTGCTTTGCACACGAGGGGTGTTAGATAGCATGGCATGTGAAGGTACATCTAGGTCTCTAAATCTAGGTTCTTCATTATGTCTTATTAGTTTCTATATGATTGTGAAACCAACATCAAAACGAATAGAATCTATGTGCCTCCCATTATCTAGTAATTTAGCATCATCCTCTAGGTAAGAGACTCATAACGCAAAATTTGATGGAGGAAAAATAGTATTTAACAATTTGTAAATGCATATACCTCCTAGAGTACTATAGATAGAGCCAATACAATCATTGTTAAAAATAGTATTTAACAATTGAAATATTTATTGCAATGGGGAATAATCATGTCTAACATCTTGTCATTCAATTCTCCTATTATGGCAGTATTAAAGAAGGATGTTATGTGGCACATATGGATTGACTATATAACACTATGAAAAAGAATCAATATCCAATACTCCATATTGATTATTTGATTTATGAAGTGCAACATGGAAGGTACATTACAAAGTTTCATTTAAAGTTTAGTTAGCATCAAGTTCATATTAGAGAGGATCATGTATGGAAAATGACATTCAAGATAAGACATGAAATTTTTGAGTGTTGTGTGCTTCCTTTTGGATTGTGTAATACACTAACTATCTTCATGGGGATCATGAATGAAGTGATACATCCTATTATTAATGAGTGTGTGATATTCAGTACATTGAATGTCTTTAACTATAAGGACATGACAACAAATCATGCAAATTTGTGTTTAGTTGACCTTGGTGGGAATTGAATGGGCGAGAGTTGGGAACCTTTATATAGTCAGTGATAACTATTTAAAATCCTACTAGGGGACCTCTACAAAAACATCAATGCTTGCCCTATGGAAGTAAGGTTGAGTCAAGATTTGAATTTGAACTTTGAATGAGAGGTTAAATTTTAGGTCGTGTAAATGACCCAAGACATAAAAATATATCATAATGGCTAATAGGGACATAGGGATATATACATAAATAGGTGTGATTACTATGAAATAAGATGAATATGTTGGGATATGTGTACATATAGATGAGGTAAAGGATAAATATATTGTCATGTGTACAAATGAATAGATAAAGTTTAGATAAGAATGAACTCAATTGTATACAAAATTATATTATTTATCATTATATAAATCTATTATGAATGAGGTAAGAGATAAATATATTGGAATGTTGGAATGTGCCCAAATGAACAGATAAATTATATGAAGGAATGGAAAACTTATAGAAGACCTATTATTTTTTATACAGATCCAATAACCACAACGAATCTGTTAGTTCAATTTTTTCCTATAAATTGATCGGCTTGATGAAGTAGAGGCTCCAAATGTTTCAAAAAGATTATATAGTGTGAACCTTGGAGATATAATCCCTATATAAAACATCTCAACATTTTCCTTCATAACACACACAACATTAGAAACTGTTACAACAACATCTTCTATGGCGAGTAATGCGAAAAGACAAGAATTTAGCAGTATAACAACAATTGATTTTGCACATCATGTTAATAAGAAAGAGGGGCAAAGTAGTAGTAGTGATGGTGACAATATGGTCATCAACAGTAACAATGGTGTCAAAAGTACCCTCAGCAGAACAGAGCCAAGGCCTCACCACATAAAATCTGCACATTGGCAAGCGATAAATGCCTTATTGGAAAAGGATAAATGCCTGTCTCAGAGGCACTTTAATATCATAAAGCGAATAGGAAGATGGTGTGCAAGGTTTATATTTCTAACCCAACTTGAGGACTCAGAGCTGTATTTTGTTCTGAAGGCGATGCACAGAGTGCATCTGGAGAGTATCAATAAGTCCACAAGTATTGTGAATGAAATTGATGTACTCCAATTGCTGGACCATCCATTTCTTCCTACATTATACTATTCCTTCGAGATGGATATGTATACTGTTCTTGTAATGGACTACTGCCCGAGAGGAGACTTCTATGAGGTTCAAAATAAACAGCCTGGAGGATTCTTCTCTGAAAAAGACACAAGGTATGGGTTCAGGGATTCAATTTGTGATCAGGTTTTTAATTTCTTAGGTTTTTGGAGAAAAAATAAATTTCATAATTCAAATTTAGGGTTTAGGGTTCATATTTTAGGTATGCATCAACATGCCTGAATCTTTACTTTTTAAGTGTCATTAAGGTCTGCAGATTGGATTTCAAGTTTATGCATCGATATTTTCACGTGATTTGGGAATAACAAAAAAAATGCTCAAAATGACAGGTTTTATGCTGCAGAGGTACTGATAGCATTGGAATACCTCCATATGCTTGGAATTGTGTACAGAGACCTTTAACCGGAAAATATTCTGATAAAAGAAGATGACCATATCATGCTCATAGATTTTGATCTAGCCATACAAGGCCATTTCAGTCTAGCTTTGGCAAGATTTCCTTCCCTACCCTTGCAATGCCCTTCCATTGAAGACATCCCTAGGGTTCTTTCTTGTTTTAACCTAGGAAACATGTGTGGCACCAAGAAAAAGATGAAATCAACTGGCCATAGGAAAAAGAAAAAGCTGTTATCTTCATTGCGTGAGTTACAGACAGAACCTACAGGTGTCTATTACATGAAAGCTATGGGTACATATGAATATATGGCTCCAGAGATTGCATAGGGAAAAGGCTATGGAAGTGCTGTGGACTGGTGGGATTTTGGGGTTCTTTTGTATGATATGCTTTATGGTAGAAGACCTTTTGTTGGACATGATGACATAAGCACGGCTGCAAATATAAGGGATAAGTCTCTTGTTTTTCCAAAAGCTCAAAGGGTGAGCACTGCTGCAAAGGACTTGATCAAACATTTGTTGGTGAAAGATCCTGCAAAAAGGCTGGGATGCAAAAATGGAGCTTCTGAAATTAGGAAACATCCTTTCTTTAATGGAATAGAATGGGCATTGGTGCTTCATTCCACCCCTCCAATAGTTCGTGGACCCTATAAATGTGAGCAAGATAGTGAAGAGGATTCCCACAATTAATGTGTTTGTTAAATGTTTTTTTGAATTTGTAATTTTCTGAGTTTTGAAATTTAAATATTTTTTAAAATTTAAAATTTATTTTCAATGTGTTTATTAATAAGTTTATATATAAGAGTTGAGTAAAAATTTATTGTAATGATTTTTTTATCTGAAAATATTTTTTCAATTAAATATATTATATGTCTACTTTATTTTTGTTCCATTATTTACTTCAAATGTTATAAACATTATTCTGTTATATAAATTTATTAGGATTTTTTAAACCTACATTTATTTCATAAACATGACAAAGAAATTAAATGGTTTGTAATTATATAACAATCAGATTAAATAATTATAAACATAAATAAAAATTGAAATGAACTTATTTTCACTTTAGAGTTGATAATATCACTCTGAAATGCTTAGAATAGTTTTTCTAAATTATTCTATTCTCTTAACATAAAAGAGGGGTAAACAATTATTAAACTAGGAAAAAATTACAAAGCAAGGGCATTATATAGCCTTATCAAGCTCCACCAAATGGTCCAACTGCTGAGACAAATCAGGGGGTAAATTATTCCATTCTCTTAAAAATTAACTGTTAAACTCTATATTATTGAAAGAAATGAGAATGTTTTTGAATTTACACTGTGTAGTACCTTAACATGAAGTGTCCAACGGACCAGAGCTCATCAAATCAAAATAACAAAATATATCCAATTATAACATATAGACCTGTCACAGAAACAACATAACGACAACAAAATAACAACCCACTGATAGAGTGATGGGATGGTTATTTTGCACAACTAATTGGCTGATGGGATGGTTGTTTCTTATTGATAATTATTCCAAAATGTCTATATATATGTTAAATGAGTTTATAATTTTAAACAATTATTTTGGAAATTTAAATTTATAGGTTTATCAAGCAAATCTGTATTTGTATTATAATGAAATAAAAATTTATTTTATAAATTATATGGAGTTCACAATTATATACATTGTAAAAAATATATAAATATTGGGATACTAATTTGAAAATTATTATGAGTATTTTTTTTAATATGAGTAATATTTTTAAATTGGAATTATAAATCAGATAGAAATGGATTTTTGAAAGAGTCCAAATTCTTATACATAAACTATCATAAATTACTTGCTCCACAATTTGTACCATTTGATTTCATTCTTACCTACTACAAGTCCCACTGATGCTGATATGTGAAACAAATTCTAAGAATTTCATTCAACACTATTCAAAGCTAATATATCTTTTGAAAATATTTGAACCACAGTCTTCATGAAAATGAAGTGACCCAACCACTTTGCCACACTAACCAAAATTATGAATATCTACCCACCATTTAATAATATCATTATGTAGTGTTACTAGTCACTAACAATCTAAATTTTGAAGTAGATTTGGTATCTGCCCTTCAAATAAGCTGTGTCGGATATGAAGAACCTATAAATTTGAAAAAATTGTGATTAAGGAAGCAAGTGATCCCTTCAGATTATTATTTCAAACAACCAATGGTAGAGATGGGTAAGCTTACCAAAATCTTGTGATAAGCTTCCCTGCAAATTATTATTTCCCAAATTCATTAGATAAAGTTGAACACAACCAACCAAGCTTGTGAGGATCATTCATCTAAAGGTTTTGTTTGCTTGATTTAGAAGCCTGAATTGAGATGAACTGTCCAAACTTGGAGAAATATAGCCACTAAATAAATTGTCATTGAGCAGCAATGCTGTCATATTAGGAGACCACATTGATGGCATTTGACATCTCAATCCATTTTTAGACTAATCCAAGATTGATACTTCTATCTGAAAGGAAGCAACGTATATTGTAGCTTATGGCATGAAAGATTTACATATAATATATCAGGGCGGTTATCATATGTTGAGTGGTGAAGCCCAAATATTCTATTTTAGTTAGCAGTTTCTCTCACGGTTGCCTTCTTTGTAATGAGTTCTTTTTGGCATGTGTTTGCTAAATTAGAAATTGTCCTTCTTTGATGGATTTTTTTCATTTATTAGAGATGAGACCAAAATTATAAAGCTGCTGCTGCTTGAATGTAGAATGTAATCAGAACTTGAGAATAATATGAGATAATTCTTGAGTGTGGACGTAGCCATCAAATTGATGGTGAACCACAATAAATTTGTGTTCTTGTTTTGTGATTTTTTAATCTTTTATTTCTGCAATTTCTTTTTCACTTTTATTCTGCAAATTATATTCAATAATTGGTATCAGAGCTTTGGTTAGAAAGTTGTTTTGGAAATCGTGAAGAATTTCTAGGAAAATGAATGTGGAAGCTTTGGATGATTGGACTCGAGCTCTCATGTCTTGGTCGTGTGGATCTAGATTGAGTGATGATGAAGTGGGAGCTATTCATCAGATGTTTTTGGATGAAATAAATGATGAAGCTGATTTTATTATTGAGTTTCTTGGCATGATGAAATCATACACTGACATTGAGCTAGATGAAACTATGCTGATGGAAGTAGATGAATCTCCTATTGTTGATCCTAATTCCTTGAGCTCTACCCAGATGAGGTATGTGTGGGAAATGCCTCCACAAGATTTGGTAGGTGAGGATTTTGAATTGGAGAACCTACAGAGGTTGAAAGAAATGAAGGATACATCAGCAATAGATTTTGAAGTGAAAGCTACAACAAAACGTCGTGTACATTGGTGGGATGGCTAGATAAATGAAAAGGATTCGGTTGTAGAGGAGAAGGATTCTGGGTTTGGAGTTGAATTTGAACCAACCGAATTTTTAGAAGATCTCAAGATTGAGCTTCGAGCACTTCTTAAACTCACAGGTGACACACAACATAGGAAATCCATCATGGAGGAGTTGCAAAAAAGAGCAAAGACAGATAAAAGTGGTCAGTCTGTAAAGGACCTGATATTGCTCCTCTATGAAATGGTTTCTCTCATTTATTCCTTTCGCCTCGATGATCCAGATACCTTTGCTTCCAGAATTCATAGGATATTAAAGCTCGGTTTCAACATTTATGAGGAGAAAGAGGAGCGCAAGGCTGAAGAATTTTTCGTTGTAGTAATCACAAAGGCAACAGACCTACTTGCAGGTGACGATGCAATAGGAGACTGTTCTGTGAAAAGAGCCGAGGAGGTAAGAAGAAATGAGTCTCTAATAGTTTCTATGCAACCTACCCAACATCAAACTCTTAGCGTCCACCCTTCAAATATAGGAGCCCCTGTTCATGCGCAACCTACACAAACTAACGTGTAGCCTTTACTTGATTCACAACCTCCCCATCTATCTGTGCAACCCTCTACCACTGATTCGCTACCTTCTTTAGACTATTTGCAGCCTTTAACTGTTAATTCGCTGCCCTTGGTATGTAGTTCGCAACCTTCACTTACTGATTCGCTGCCCTTATTCAATCAAACACAAAATTTAGAAATTCAATCGCTGCCTCCATTAACCTGTGATCACTGTCATTCGCTTCCTATAGTACGTGATTCACAGTCTTTACAAAAGCAAGCGTTGCCTCCTTTACTTAATTCGCAACCTCAACTAGATCCATCACTGCCTCCTTGTGGTCAAACGCACTTGTTTGACAAAACATTACAGTTTGAACATGGTACACAACCTTTTACAGATCAATCGCTACCACAGGAAGATATGGAAAGTCAAAGTATTGGATGCAATATGCAGGCACAACAACAGGGAGGTATACTGAGGCCGAGTTTCAGAAGCAGTGTGCAGGGGAGTTTTGATATGCCCGAGGAACTTGAATTGCAGCATGAAGAATTTCAAAGGCTTGTTGCAGAGTATGGGAGGCTTCCAACATTTGTCAATGAAAATGCAAAGGAAGCAGATCCGTTTGGTTTGAATCAGTTCTTGACAGAAGAGATGACAAGGAAGAAATCCAAGTTCAAAATTTTTTAACAGGTGAGTGTTGTGCTTGATTGGGAAGTTTGGAAATGATTAATACGGTGTGTCCTTGAACAAAAGTCAAAGCCCTGCAATATGGGCTTGTTTTCAAAGTGATGATCGGATTGGAAGGGGATATCTCTGAGCAACTATTTGGTCTTCAAGTGGGAGATTTTTGAGTGGTGAAGCCCAAATATTCTATTTTAGTTGGTAGTTTCTCTCACGGTTGCCTTCTTTGTAATGAGTTCTTTTTGGCATGTGTTTGCTAAATTAGAAATTGTCCTTTGATGGATTTTTCCATTTATTGGAGATGAGACCAAAATTATAAAGCTACTACTGCTTGAATGTAGAATGTAATCAGAACTTGAGAATAATGTGAGATAATCCCTGAGTGTGGACGTAGCCATCAAATTGATGGTGAACCATGATAAATCCGTGTTCTGTTTTGTGATTGTTTTTAATCTTTTATTTCTGCAATTTATTTTTTACTTTTATTCTACAAATTATGTTCAACATCATATAGCCAAGAAAGAAACTCTCCAACAAGACTATTGTTAACTGATTCCAATGAATTAAGTGAAATTTGTGTTTAAATCCATGTTGGAATTAGATACCAAAACTTTGAGACACGTGAAATTGAACATCATGCATTTAATTAGTTCATATTCGCCCATCAATTAAATAAACCAAGTTTAATTGATTTAATCTCTAAGGATCGTCCATCTAAAATTAAATAAATTAACTTTATTTAATTTGATCCTATCATTATCCCCCTTAGCTAAATAAATCAAATATTTATTTAACTAAATCTTTATCACCTTTCATCTCCCTTTGATTTTATTTAAATACCTAAATCTAAGTCAAATGGGTCAAAAAATCTAACATCATCTTAATTAATCTAATCCATGATTAAATGCTAATCCTAATCACTTGTATTCTCTAGATTTTGCCACTTGCACATGAAATTGCATTTAATTGATTTATCAAAAACTTTATTTACTTTCAACTTGGCATAAAGGGAGAATATTCTCCAAGTTTGAATCTCCCCCCAATTTGGCATGCACATCCAACAAAGCAATTAATAAGCTCTTACATGTCTCTTGCACAAGGTCAAACTTAGCATTTAACTCATCTTGTCATCAAATTCAAATTTGAATCTCCCCCTCTTTGGCACATTGACTAAAATGTGCTCATTCCTCAACCTATCACAAGTTGACAAGTGGCCTCTTCTCATTGGTTGGTTTTTAGTCCCACATCCTCCATGTTTGGCATCCTTCTATCATTATATTCTATAAAGAGAGAGCTTCTCTATTGTTCAAATCCTCCACAACTAACTCCACAATCTTAGCATTTCATCCATAAAGCTTATGCAAAGTCACTCTCTTCAATTGAGAACTGATTTTGTCTAATCCACTCCATCTTCAAAGCATTTTATCATTTAGCTTATGAAAAAGGGGTTGGGAAAGGGCTATTTTCCACATCAAAATAGCACCAATCCCCCTATGAGATGATGTTTGAGTAATTTAGGAATAGATTTCATGGTTATTTCATTTATAACTTAATGTTAGTTTGGTGATGTTATTGTTCCCTTTACATTTTCTCAACAATTTCATAGGGAGGGTGATTATCTCATTTATTTAATGTTGACAGATTTCTCCATATTTTTCAACCTTGGATTTATGTAGATATTACCTCTCACAAGCTCCTAAACATATCCCCTACATTTTTGTGTCTATTAACCCCAAGCCTCCTTTGCATTTGGGTTGAATGCAATGATTCTAAGAAGTGGCAATAAAACCAATATTACCATCTCATTTAGTCCATAAGAACCGTCGAATAATTTCAAACAAGTCCTCACAAATTTTATTGGAAGGCATCCAACAGGTTGAGTAGTAAGTTACATGAGTGGCTAGCAAAATTTTGTTAGCAACTTGGATTTTTCTAGCTAAAGAAAGGATCTTGTTCCCCCAATTAAAAAGTTTAGATTTAACTCTATTAAGATACCAATTCCACATATTAGAAAGAGGAACCCCAAAAACAAATTGTATTTGAAGATATCTCATAATTTCCCCATGTTTAATATGTTTCCATTCCCAAGGTATCCAATGAGTGATAGGCCCAACCCAAATCATCAAGAATTATGTTTTATCATGAGAAATCTTAGATCTCGAAACAATATAATACAATTCCAAAATATCCACCGTGTTGGAGATATCTTTTGTAGAATTTTGTAAAAATAACAAGTTGTCATCAACATAATGAGAATTAATGATAACATCACTTTGATGGATGGATATTCCAAAAATGATCATTTTAGAAGCACTTTGAAGCATATAACCCAAAGCATTAGTTGTAAGCACATAGAGATATGGAGCTAAGGGGCATCCTTGTTGAATAGATCTCTATAAGGGGAAGGGGTCAATCACCATATTAGCATTCACATCTTGAAACCACATTCAAACGTGAGCTCAAATTTTAGGCATGAACCCCAACCATTGAAGCATGCAGGATAAAGCTCCATCAGATCCTATCATAAGCCTTATCAAAATCAAGCTTGATAAGAATAGTGTTTTGACTAGTTTGTTGAGCCCATTCACAAGTTTCGCAAGCCAAAATCAGATTGTTAAGAATATATTTTCCAACAATAAAACCTATTTTTTCAGCTCAAACAATTCCTTGTACCACAGGTTTAACCCAAATAGCATGGGATTTTGCTATAATTTTATAGGAGGTGTTAAGAAGTGTGATGCGACAACAACTAGAGATAGTATCCTCCTCCTAAGTTCCTAAATGGGAAGAAGCTTGAATTATGCCACCATTAATTGATGGGCCTAAAGATATTTTCTCAGATGCCTATAGATATAAGAAACACAAATATAAATAATATGATGCCACATAGCTCAATAAAATTCCATAGGGATCCCATTGCTTCTTGGAAATTTATAAGGGGCCAAAGAAAAAAGAGCATTTTCCAACTCTTCTAGAGAAATTCAATTCTATCAAGATATCGACTAAAATCAACACTTGTTCAGGTAGGAATATAACCTCTAACCATATCCTCAAGGGCACTTTGAATATCCTGCCATGCACAATGCTAATAAATTTTCAAGCTTAAGGGATCATCCAAGAGCTTGTGTAGAATTTGATCTGAATAATCCATTACTTAAAAACATTAAACTTATTGGTCCTAGTTTTGAACTTGACCAACCAATAGTGTATTTGAATAAAACTAATGCTTGTTTCTATTGTTGAAAGGAAGGTCATTTGATTTGTGAGTGTCCTATCAGAAGGAACAAACTGGTTCAACCACCTCAAACCTCTCTAAGTAGTCAGTCCTTCCCTCATCCCACACTTGTTACTGATAATATGACCCCATCCTTGTATTTCTTTTGATGCTTCTAGTGAATCTCCCACTTATTACAAAGACACAATTATGACTGATGGTTGGAGATTGGTTAGAAAGAGAAAAGAACCATCGGTCCCTTCCCCTACTCCCATCCCTCACTTTTCTCCCCATAAAACCACTTCCCCTTCTTCTCTTTCTTCACCTATTCCATCTGTTCGTGAATGTTCTTCTCCCTCATCATTCCTCTCCCCCTCATCATGCCTCTCCCGTGGATCCTCATTTTTGTGATTCCTTTCATTCTCATCATATATCTAGGTCTCCTTCTACCTCCAATGATCATTATTGCAAGGAACATGAGTTTAATCTTGATAGTAGTTTCAACGTGTTGGCTCATGGTGATGATTCTTCTAATCAACATCATGAATTTTAAACTCCTCTCATGGAATGTCAGAGTGGTTTCTCTCCCTCACTGTAAATATAAAGTTAAGGAGTTAGTTGCAAAATGAAAGCTTGAAGCTTTATTTCTTCAAGAATTTATTTACTCAGTAGCATTAGACTTGAAGCTTCCTTATGTAATGTTAAGAAAGATGCATTTTTTTGCATACATTTCATTTAGATGGAAAAGGTGGTGCTATAATAAAGATTTCATTATGGGTCTCAAAGTTTTTCATTGATAAGGGTGAAGACCCCTCCCACAGTTGTGTTTGGGTTCTTACCATCATCAATGGTCATCTCATTGGATTTTATTCTATATATGCTTCCAACTTCTCTAAAGATCGAATCCTTCTTTGGGACTAGATGACCAATAATTTACCCAATGCAGATTGGATTTTAGGTGGGGACTTTAACATGGTTGAACATTCTCAAGACCGCAGTTGGAATAAACTGATAAATCTCTTCCTGGTCATTCTACTAATGAGTGTAAGACTTTGAGTGATAAAATTCAACATCTTAAGTTACATGGTGGTGCTCTTTCTTGTGTTGATGTTCCTACTTCTTCTAATTGATATTGATTTTCCTCCTATCATGTTGCTCATGACTATGTGGCATTAGTAGCTTTATGTGTCTTGTTCACTGCCATTCATAGTGGTACAATTTTAGGTACAACCATATCTATCTTGGAAACAACATGATAGTTCTCGGTGGTTTTCTTTGTCTCTATGATTGGGGGGCAAGGATAACTAGTTTTTCAAGGTGTGCATTCTTTTCAAGGATCACCTCTTCCTCTCTTTCTACTTAAAATACCAACATAGAAAGTATGTTGACATTTTAAGTGGGGGGAATATTGTCCCCCATTCATTGTTTGCATGTTCCCTTCTTAGTGATGATGAAATATATCTCCTAGGAAGTGTGACCTTTCTTTCAATTAATATTATTTTATTGACATTGGCATTATTTCATTTTGGCATTTTGGCATTTCTTGTTTAGGATATCATATTGATCATGTTGTGGTTAGTACAATGGGAGCTTGTAGACTTGACAAAAATTTCTCATTGTATGGTGAGAGCCTAGACAGAGGCATGAATTTCTCACTTATCCATATTTTTTTAAGCCCTTGTGAGCGTATTTTTCCAAAGGCCACCTAGCATAACACAATTTTCTTGCATGTGGAGCTTTGGCATTTTTCAAAAGGCCACCTAGCATAACACAATTTTCTTTCCTATGGAGCCTTTGTGTTGGATGGATGTGGCATAATACAAAATTGTTAGTCCATCTTTCTCTTCTCTTCACTTTAACTTTAACATTGTATGTTTGTGTACATTATCTTGTTCTTACATAACATACATCTTGTGTGTGTTCCTTTGTGCTTATGTTTTTTTTCCATAGGATTTTGATCTTGGGGGATTTTCCACCTCCTTGAACTTTATCATCCTATCCAACTAACGTTGGTGCACTTGGACCCCTCTTGACGCATATTTGTCTAGTTTAGTGTGAGTTTGATGCAAGTTCATCCTCTTGAACTAAAGTGGGGGCTAAATTTAGTGTAAAAAAATGTATCCCTTTACATTTTCTCACTTGTTTGGGCCCTTCTAGTTAAAATGGAATTAACAATGCCTTAATTTAGTGTTGTAAAATGTATTTATTTACACTTTCACACTTATTTAGGGCTCCCTTAATTAATTGAGCTTAATTATGCTTTAATCCTTTAATTCATTTACAAGCCCATTAAATTACATTTTTGAAGGGGAAACCCGACATTCATTAATGCCTAAACATAACACTTTTCATTGAGCAATGTATGTTCCAAGAATTAGGGTCTAGGACCCATTTTACCATGGGTTAATGGGTCCTCCCTAGGACTTGGAACCCATTTTTAAAACATGTTTTGGCAATTTTTTTATCATCCTAAATTCAAATTTCAAATGTCGGCTTGTAATGTTTGAATTTAAAGAAATTAAGAATAAGTGTTTATAAATACAAGGTTATTTCATCAATTTAAGTAATCTAGCAAGAGGTGAACTTAACAAGAGCCAAGATTATTGTCAAGAACATTCAAGAGTAGATTTCTTCATCCTTTGTTGCAACATTTAATATCTCAAGCATCATGTCAAGACTATTTCAATCATGCATGTTTTTGGAGCTAACATTGTGATGTAGGTTTCAAGATCTAACCGAAGCATTCAAGTCAAAGTTTCAAAGTAGGATTCAAGTACCAAGATCCACATCCATTGAAGCCATTTCATGCAATATCTACATCAGGATTTCAGTCTTTTCAAGGTTTATTCAATGGTTTAGTGAGTTGCAATGTTGAGTTATCCATTCATCATTCCTTTCATGCTATTTCATTTCATTTTAAGGTTTAATTACCAAAATGGGGTTTGACCAAGGAAAACCCCCATTCACCCAAAAAAAAACATTTGCCCCCTCTCTTTGTGTGTTGCATATTTGTAGGTTGAAGATCTCAAAAGTGCAAAATTGTAAAGTTGCATTTGCTATCACCTTTGTTGTTATCTCACAAAAACTCAGATCTCAGATTCATTTCTGACTGTCTGACTATGAAACCTAGAGGATCTAGAAGTACAAACATAGGAGCAAAGGACCCAAAAATCAATTTTGGAAAGGTGAACCTAGACCCATTTTCCCATGGGAAAATGAGTCCCAAGCAAGCTTGTAGAAACACCATTTTATGATAGGTGCATGACATTTACCTTTCCTAGATTTTCTAGAAAGATTGTTGTTTCTCTTAGTTTTATGCTTAATCTTCAAGATCCAAGTGATAGATGGAATTTTGGAGTTGATTTTCTATTTTTAGTTTTTCTCCCCAAATTGTTGTTTGACCTTGACCCTCGTCATTCAGTCACAAGGGAATTTGAATATTCACACTTTGAGTTGATTCACCTACTTGGGTTTATAATCATTTAATTGTGTGGATCTTATTTCCTAATGAAATGAGAGAAGTAGGACCCCCTTTACCCTCTTTGGATCCACTTTTCCATTTTGGGAAACCTAGCAACCTATTTTTCTATGTTTTCTCATAGTATAAATACATTGCACTCAAATAAGCTCCCATATATAGGGTATAAAAATACATAATCAACAAGATAGGTTCTACAATATATTGCATAACCATGAAACAAATGATATTGAAAACAAACTCCACAACATATTCAAAACACTCTTTTCCCAACATAGTAAATAAACTAATTTATCCTTTCCAACATAAAGACAAAGGTATAGAAACTAGCATGCCTATATAAGCTCTAATTGATTAAACTTCTTCCTAGTACATTGAATCCTCAAAATTTATTGAAACCTCCTCCAAGATTCACTTGATTAGATCCTCCTCTAACTTTTCTCTAAATCTCATAATAACACATGAAAATACAAAATACCAAAGTAACTCTCAACTCACAAGCTCTCAACTCACAATAAAACTGCATCAAGATAATAAAAAAGATAAGTGTGTAGAATTTGGTAGAATGGGCATCTCTATTTATACTAATTTGTGAGCAACCAAAGGCTAAAAAAAAGTATTTCTACCACGTTTCTTCCTCATGCAACTACTCACTCAGAGGTTTGCAACACATGATAGTTCTAAAGCTGAGTATTTGGGACAACAAATTCAAAACATGTTTCCTAATTCGAATTCCATTGCAATATGTTTCCAAATTTACACTTGATTGAGTCTAAAGAATTATTTACAAGCTTATTTGAATTCATAGACTTCTTTTACATTACATCTACCAAATATGGTGCCACCTCTATGTTTTGACGCCTCCTTCATAGGGATGACCTACTGACTTATTCTTTGTTTCAAACAACATTCACTTCTCTATTTAAGCGTTTAACACAACTACAAAATTCATATGTGCCATGCTTTAATGTTTGACTTGGTCATGTTTTACTTTATGCGCTGGATTAACTACCACTTAAAGCTGCACTTTAAACTTCATGCACCCCATGGTATATTATATACTTTGCTACATATATTACTAACAATATGATCAACGCTATCTTATGCACTTTATGGTTTATATTAATAACTTCAATTCTAATATATATATATTATATATATTATATATGAGTGTGTATATATATATATACATACATTCCATAGTCTAGATATATATACATATATATATATATTGAAATACATAAATAAATATATATATATATATATATTTCATAAGTTTTACCAAATACATTAATAAACATACTTATATTATATATAAATATAAGGAATGATATTACACACACACATATCTATCTATGTGTGTTATTATAACATTACACATATATATTCTTAACATCCCCTTCTATAAAATAAAACTACAGGTGGAGAGAGCACATGCGATCAGCGGGAAGAGCCATTTGAATTTTCCCGAAGGCAACGATGAAGAGAGTGATGGTGAGGATGAGGATGGGGATGGTGGCTCCCTTCCTATTTGGATGAAATTTGCTATGCAGGGCATTATCATGCCTAGTTGTGCTATTTTGGTTGAGGATGACTCTCCTATGATCGTCATTTCTTTGCAATTTACCGAGGGCGTTGGCTCTGAGTCAGTTGATGAGGACATAGGATTCCTTTTGCCAGTGGTTTGGAGGCTACGACTGGAAGGGTTAGTTGTTCAGTCTATGTTTGGATCTACCACTTTGGGGTTGAGTTTGCTCCAGTGGGTGGTTTCTCGTGTAGCTTTTTGTGTTGACGGTGGGGGTAGCTTGCTGTGTTTTTCACAGTGGGAGGTGTTGTTCTTCCATCCTCATGTTTCTTTGCCTATTTTGTGGTGTCTATAGGTTGCTTACTCCCAATTGTGTTTTATTTTGAGGGAGTGGTGTCGGGGCTCGGGTTATGTCGTGGCTTGCTTGGTTTTTCCTTTCTCTTCTTTTGGGGTGTGCGGATGCAGTGATGGCTATATTTTTTCAATTTTATCTATGGTTATAGAGGCTAACATCTCTGAATTTGATGATGATGGTGTTGGCCTTTGTGGGTTTTGGCGGGTTCTGGTCATTCCTACTGATAGGTTGCCTGTTGACCGTTGGTTTTTCTTCTATTTGCTCAGATTTTTGGAGTGCCCTCTCTCTATGCTAGCAGATTGGATCTTGTTTTTTCCCCTGTTGGGTGTTGTTGAGGGATTAGGTGTCATTTTTGTTCTGTCCTGTAATTGGAGTGGCTTGTCTAGGAATTCTTTGGGGCATGTGGCTGGGTTAAGGTTAGGGACTCTAGATCTGTCACGACTGGTTCCTTTGGTGGTCTCTCCCTTTCATGATGTGTTTCCTTTTATCCTTTTCTTTGCCTTCTCTGGTCAGGTGGGGTTTTATGATTCCTATTGCCTCCTCTGCTCTGTCATTGGGGTGTTGGTTGGTTGCTTGTGCTCTCTTGGTTGCTCATCTCTTGGTTCTCTCTTAGTGGTTGGTGGGGTCAGGGTGGTGTTTTGTTGTAGTGTTATGGCTATAGTGATGGAGTTGTCTCAGAACTTTTGGGGCTGGTTGTTGGTAGGATCTTTGCCTATGTTTGTGGCTGAGTGTTTTCTTTTTTGGCTTACTCTTTGGTCGTCTGTGGTCATCGTCTTGTTGGGAATGAAGGTTTATGTGGCCATCTTTGTTTTGGAGAGATGGCGGTCTACTGCTCATGTGGTGCAGATTGGTTTGTGCTGGTGGATTGGAGCTGCTAGTTTCTTGTTGCAAATGTGTTTGATGGGGGATGGATTTTGTGCTCCTTTCGAAGTCTTTTTCTGTCTCACAACCCAGGTAGGGTTGAGGCATAAGAGTATTGATGATGCTGGTTCTATTCTTACTTTCTTCTTGTTTCCTCATGTTGTGACTTCTATTGAGGTGAAGTCTTATCCTTTTGAGGTGGAGGCTATGGTTTTGGTTGAAAGTAATGATCTCCTTCACATGACCCCCTCTCTGGATTCTCCTTTAGAGGTGGTTCTATCTCCTATTGAGGTGGAGATGGGTTTTTCTAGAGAGGCTTGGTGGTGCTACTGTGGGCTTCTAGTTGCTTTCCTTTCTACCATGCTATCTTACGAGCCTCTATTGAGGTAGAATGTTCTAGAAGGCTGGTTTGTATTTGGGTGCTCTTGCTACCTTATTTATTTTCCTGTTCTTGAATCCTATTGAGGTGTGATCTATGGTTGGGTTCTAGTTTCTCTGTAGTAACTTGTGTTTTTTAACCCTCCTTTGGTAAGAAGATGTTAGGAACTTCTTTCCTAAAATGTGTGGAAGGTTTGCTGTAGTCCAACTACTATAGATGTTTGGTGGCCTGGTTGTTCCAGGTAGTCTTGTGGGCCTATAGTTTTGTGGGTTATTCTTGGTTCAATAGGGCTAGTTTTTGTCTTATGTGTTCAGTTGCTATTGATTGTGGAGCTTGGTATGGGTTGTTAGTCTATCTCTAACCCAGGACTACTGTTGGTTTTGTGTGTTCTATTTCTTCTTGTTTTTGCTGACCAGATGTTGTTATTGTCTCTGTTGTGCTACTGCAGTGTCAATGTGGTTCTGTTTCATTAGTAAAGTTTGAGACTTTGCTGTTTGGAAGTGTTCATCTCTTAGCTCTGTAAAAGGTTCTTGGTCCTTTCAAAACCTTTCTTACCTTATAAAAAATATTACACATATACATATTAATATATATATATACCACATGTATACATATATATATAATTTTATTTCAATATCTTTATAAAACACTCATACATACAATCCCATCGATCGACATACATACATGGGATGCATATATATGTGGACTACTTTCACATATATATGCATACATATATATGTGAAAGTAGTCCACTCGGTATTCCCATGCATATATGGGTTATTCATTCATGAGCATGCATAGGTACGTATACCTATGTATACTCATGTATGCATTGACTCACATGTATGAGTCTATTGTATCTACATGTACACATATACATACATATACATGTTCTTATGCATATATCTCATCGATACCAGAATAAGAATACAAGGAAAGACTAACACAAGACATCAAGACTTAACCGCAATTCTCAATTACAACATTCACAACAAAGATCTTACTTACCTTTTCCCAAAACTGACTTGACTCTCTATGACCAATTAGGACATGAGTGTGTGATTGCTTAGTGAGGCTCCTTATGGGTTACCAAACTAAGTTCTTCTCTTGAGTGATACTTTCCCTCTATTTTGGAGGATCAAACCTATTCTTGCACTCAACTTGGCACATCATAACCTTAGTAAATAGGTAATATTGCTTTGGGTGTAACAAATAAACAAAAAAAGATAGCTTAAAAGAACTTATAAAACTTTGTGTTTGATATCACTTAGTACCTATTTTGGGATAGAGAAATGGTTTTGACTTCAAATGAGCTTGCCAAGATAGTCAAGGCCTTAGGTTTGGTATTCTGACCACTACATGTAGTCAAATTTAGGATGAGGTAAAAGAAATTTTAAGTGTGTGCTTAAGCTAAAATGTATCTAGAAATTAAGAACATAGAATTGAAATAATCTATGTCTTAAAATCCTAGGTCTAAAAGGATCAATACCCTAATGTGTGTGGAGGAGGAAAAAAGGTGATAAAATCCCAAGGTACCAACTAGGAGAATACAACAACTAAAAGGGATTTACAATAAATATTAAAATAATAGAAATTTGGAGCATTAGAAAATATATGAGAAACTTAAAACATTGAAAGTTAAACCTTTCTCTTTTCCTCACTCCCTCTCTCTCCCTAGGATCACACACACATATCTTTGCATTCATATTTTCTTTTTCTTTGACTTCCTTTTACACATTTATTATAGTTAGTATTTATATACTCAGATTATCATGGCTATGCTCAATTTTTCATAACCATATTATCATGTTATATTGCTCAATTTTATCCCATTTTTTACTTTTCTTAATTTCTCTGCACCTTTTTTGGTACACAAAAAATACTAATTACACAATTATTTTATGCACAACGTACAGGTGGACTCTAGGTGTTGCTCTAGCTATTATGCTTCTAGTTGTGCTTATATCTTTTTTTTTTATATCGATATGCTTTCTCATATAGATTCACATGCATACCAAAGTGTGGGAGAAACATATAGGTGAAAATTTTATTACTCTTACACTTTTCCCTCTTATTTTATGCCATGTTCTATGTGGAGGTCCTAAGTATATGGTTGTAGAACATTATTTTGTTTGATTTGGAACACTCACTAACCCAAGAATTTTTTACTACTCTAAATATCATTTTACCTTAGCTTAGATCACCCCCAAGTCTCACATTAATACTTTCTTTTGTTAATGCTAGGGAACCTTAATCCTCATGTTAGTTCTAATATTTTAAATTTATTTATCACTCATGTCAATACCACCCAACTAATCTTGATCCTTAATCAAGGGTGCTAAGGTGGCTTTGACCCTCTTATTTTCAAATCCAAGTTTATTGTGGCCTTAGGTTGACTCATCTTAATGTTACTAGTACCTATCAACAACTTGTACACCTAAAAGTTCAATTTTTAAACCTAGGGCTTGTACAAAATGACATCACCCCAAGGTGATTTAGAGCATTGATCATCATCAGTTTTCATGCATTAAAATACTTAGAATCATTTAAAGACTCTATCCTCACTTTGTCTTTGCATTAGTTGCAACAATTACATTTAGTTCTTACACCCATATCAAGCCCTAACTTTCATATACTTGGTCTATTAGTAAGGAATTCAGTGCATTTTTTTCTCAACCATTCATTACATTGAATTGTAGCACACTTAGCCAACTACCTATCCATTTATTGCATACACTAATTAAAATGTTTACAAGCTTATCACAAAATTGTTAAATTTATTAATAGGGATTGAATGCAATAAGGAATTCTCAATGATACTTGATTTGAAAATGGGTCATTTTGTACTCCTTTTCATGATTATGAATAGTTAATAGTTTCTTTGATGCTAGAGCATGTGCATCATGGAATGCAATAACAATGTGTAGTCTTTAGTTAATAGGAAAGTAATTAAAGGTGTTTTTTTTGGCTTTGTGGTCAATTCACTAGTAGGCATAAGCAACGGATCTGAATTCATTGCGAGGATCTCAAAATTGTCATAATGATCTAGGTCTAGCAAAAACAATGATTTTGTTGTAGGTAAAAAAAGTGCATCCTTCGATATTTTAGTTTTCAAAAAATTATTTTCCTTGTCTTCCCTAGCAATTGCTTTAGCTTCTAGAAGACTTGGTATCAATAAATATGTTGTTTTTGTTTTAATTAAATGTATGTTTAGGGTGAATTGAGTTTTATAACTCAAGTTTTGGGAGTTGTAGTGAGAGTCTTGTTCTAATATTTATGATTTTTATGTGGTAAGAGGGCTAGTAAATAATTTTGGAGAGTTGTAATTGGTCTTAGGAGAGCGTTTGCAAGCTCTTAAGAAAGTCTATCAATTGAAGATTACTTATAATAGCCATTTGGACTACTTAAGTGAGTGTTTGCTAAAAATTTCTAGAGTTTTTACTCATAAAAAAGTTTCACAAAGGTATCTTGGGTTCTCCTTTGATGGTGTCAATCTCTCTATTATCTATTTTTTTTGTATTATTTTAATATTGTTGCAAGTATTTCAATTATTTGTTTTCTCTCAAATAGTAACTCTAACAAATTATGCATGTTGGTGAGTAATTGACTAACCTAAGGAGCACCTTGGTAGTTTCCATATCAATTATCCACTACCATAAGAAAATATCAAGAGTGCTTCTTAGCATCATCACATTTTTTAAATTACAAGTACACAACAAGGCAAACACCTTATATAGATATTGAGAATCTGAAGGCTCAAACTTTAGTGTCACACATAAGAATCAAGGTTGTACTCAAATGAAAAACGACTTCTTTACACAATCTTAAATTTCATGAAGCATATTCATCACAATATTTTGTTGCTAAGTTTAGTGTCAAGTTTTAAGTATCCATCTTTTGATACAACCACATCAATCTCTCCAACTTTAAAACAAACTTATTTTAATTTTGTTTTTTTCAAGTAGTGCACGCTTCTGTTTTAAACTGTATATGCATTTTTGCTTGATGTTTTAGATCACACTCAGTGATCCATCATCAAAAAGAGGAGAATGTAAGATTGGAAAGCAAAAATAACCTTAAAAGAAAAATAAACAAAATATACCAATGTTGAAATTACTAATTTTATTTTTTTTCATTCTAATATACTATTATCGAAATTAATAATTTTTTTAATTCTAATATAAAAATATTGAAATTAGATCAACTATTTTTAATTCTAATACAGAAATATTGAAATTAGATCAATTATTTAAGCCTTCAAATATTTTTTTGGAAGGGTGTGTTTTCCTACTCTTCAACAACTAGACAGAACATTAAAGTCACTCATTAACTTTTGTAACTACCTAGAATTCTTTGGGAATAAGACATTGATCAAATCAGTCGGAAATGGAATATTTAATAATAAGCAAACAAAGATTGGCCGTCCAAAACTTCTCGAGACGTTGCCATCGCCCAAAATGGAAGATTAAATCGCTGTACGTATTGAAAAGAGAGTGAAATTTAACACAATACCTCGATAGAAGCCTTCAGTAGCTGGCTTTTTCTTTAATTTTGGCCCACTAGAATCCGATAACGGGATTCGGAATTGATTTCCATGTGAGCTCGCGGTTAGAATTCTGTTCCTTAAAACTGGGTTTCAGAAAAAAAAATTTAAAAATGATTGGACGGCTGTGCTTCATCATTCCAATCGAAGCTCGCCCCACTTTTCTCTCCCCTTGACCATCGGGGGCCTCCTCCAGTGGAAAGAAACTCTATAAAACGCTTTCATTCTTAGCAATAATTCCACACACATGTACTGGTTGGTCTCAACATTGAAGCTCTTCTTATACTTTGCTATATTCTCCAGTTGCTGCGCTTTTCATTCTCCTGTAATGGAGAGTCGTGGGAGTTCTGGAGGCGGAGGAGGGTGGTGGCTCTATGCCCTGCCGCTCTTCGCCAAGGATGGACGTGGGTACATGCTAAACAACACAGACGATGTATTTTCTGCATGGCCGGTCTACGTCGCAATTCTGCTTGTGGCGGGCTGTGCCGTTATGGTTGCATGGTTGAGCCCAGGAGGTTGTGCATGGGCCGCGAGGAAGAATGGCGGCACCGTCATTCCTGGGCCCAGAGGCTTTCCCATAATCGGAAGCCTCATAGATATGAGCCGTGGGCTTGCTCATCGCAGGCTGGCTCAACTGGCTCGTATTCATGATGCAAAGAAGCTGATGGCCTTCAGCTTAGGTTCGACTCCCGCCGTCATAACCTCTGATCCTGAGGTCGCCAGAGAGTTGCTCAGCTCCGTTAATTTCTCAGACAGGCCGCTCAAGCAGTCGGCTCAGCAGCTCATGTTCGGGCGAGCTATTGGCTTTGCACCCAATGGTGAATACTGGAGAATGCTCCGCCGGATTTCTGCGACCCATCTCTTTGCCCCTCGCAGGATCGCTGGTCATGAGCCTGGTCGACAAGCGGACTCACTTACCATGCTCAAGAACATTCACGACGAGTGTCTTTCCAGCGGCGTTGTACGGCTGCGCCGCCATTTGCAAGCGGCGGCGCTGAACAATATCATGGGGAGCGTGTTCTGTAGAAGGTTCGAAATCTGTGGAGACAGCGAGGAGGTGAGTAGTCTGAGAGAGATGGTCGAGGAAGGATTCGAGCTTCTTGGGGCATTTAACTGGGCGGACCATTTGGCCTGGCTGCGCTTCCTGGATCCTCTTAGAATCCACTCGCGTTGCGCCAGCTTGGTGCCACGCGTGAGAAGCTTCGTGCGAAATATCATCGAGGAGCACCGTCTCAAGGCAAGGGGCAAAGATAAGGACAACGACAACGCTGACTCTGATTTTGTCGATGTTCTGTTGTCGCTTAATGGAGAAGATAAGCTGGACGACGAAGACATGATCTCTGTTCTCTGGGTATAGAACGTCTTGCTGTTTTCTTTCTTATTGACTTTTGTCTTGAAAACGTGGGTCTTGATTTTGAGCGCATGCAGGAAATGATATTTCGTGGGACTGACACGACGGCTCTGCTGACGGAGTGGACCATGGCTGAGATGCTGAGGAACCCTAGAGCTCAGAGGAAGGTTCAGGAAGAGCTGGAGGGCGTGGTGGGCAATTGCAGAAGCGTGACCGACTCGGACATCTGTAAACTTCCTTATCTGCAGGCGGTGGTGAAGGAGACTCTGAGAATGCACCCCCCTGGTCCCCTACTCTCCTGGGCCCGTCTCTCCACTCGGGATACCAATGTAGCTGATGGAAAGTTCTGTGTACCCGCGGGTACCACCGCCATGGTGAACATGTGGTCGATTACACATGACCCGGCCATTTGGGATTCCCCGGACCAGTTTCGACCCGAGAGATTTCTTGCGTCTGAGGGCGGTGAAAACGTGGACGTTAGAGGAAATGACTTGAGGCTTGCACCTTTTGGTGCCGGTCGTCGGGTCTGCCCCGGTAAAGCTCTGGGCCTTTCTACTGTTCATCTTTGGGTGGCCAAGCTCCTGCACCATTTCCACTGGGTTGCCCATGAGCACTATCCGGTCGATTTGTCTGAGGTCCTTAAGCTGTCCTGCGAGATGGTGCACGCACTTCATGCTGTACCCGTCGTAAGGGTTGGTCTCCAAGCTTAGTAATGGCCGTCGTCTGTCTGTTCTTTTTTGTCGCCCGTAGGCTTAAGTATGGCATCTTGCGGTTATACGTTTATGTTCCGTTTATCGTGGCAGTGTAATGGTTGTGGGTGAAGTCTGGGGACGGTGAATAAGTGTACACATTTTGTCGCTTCAGAACCTTTGCGCTGCTGTTCGGCATTCAATTTTGTAAACATTGGTGTGGCGTTTTCCCGGCTGCAATGGCCAGAACAATTTTTTGTATTGGGAGTTCTTCATGCCCCCAACGCAGTGCAAATTTTAAAAATAATGGAAGTTTCATGTTTTAAAAATAAAACAAGCGGTAAGTTTTTAAAAACAAAAAGTCTTCGCATTTAAAATGACGTTCTTTTGCCTGTAGGATGGTGGTGTAAAATGTAACGTCTCATATTAAAAATATTCGCCATCCATCTTAAAATGAATTGTCTATAGTCGCGGTCAATCCATTTATGTGTTGTGTGTAACATCTGCTAAATAAAATGTCTCATATTCATTACAAATCCATTAATGTGCTGTCAGTAACGTCTGAAATTAAAGTGCGTCTAATATTTAACCATGCTCATATGTAGCAACAGCGGGTTCTTATTCATTTCTATCTTCGCCCATTTCTGAGCAGCAACAATTTGTGAGCAGCAGCGATGTCTGTTTCAAAGAGTTCGTGTTTGATTTATAGTAAGAGTTTTATGTTTGATAGAGACCTCCGTAGTAAGAAGATTGTTGGGGTCGTAATCAGTTGATCAGAGGAGCCTCACAAGCCATCGCTTCTTTTCATAGGTAATACTTGTCAATCTTCAGCTCACTATTATGCATTTTTAACAGTTATCCTTGCCATTCTTTGCAAAAAAAGTACTGTAGATTTTTAACAATTCGTTTCTTAAATCATGCTAAGAGTGCCCAGTTGTGTTTGTATGCTAAGTAGTCTAGATTGCACATACAGTATATTTGTGCTGCATCGAAAGCAATCATCAGCCATGAAAGAGTAGAAGCATTTGTTGCAGTGGGAGCAGAAGCGTCAGTTGTTTCTCAGAATCAAAAGTTTGTGTTTTGTTCACCGTCAGCCGTGGATTACAGTACCATTATTCTTAAATAAATCCTCGCATTCTTTTAGTAAGACTAAGCAGCCTTGTATTAGATGTTAACTTGCATGCCACCTTACCTAATTTCTCCCGTTGCCTGTCACAGGCATTTAACACCAGGAGCACACTCAGTTGTGTACTGATATGTTTCACCGTATTTTTAATAATATTTGTCATATTGTATGCACATTATAGCTATAGCTTTGGTGTAATCATTTCACCTATTTGATAACTAGGGACCAAATCCATCTGTCTCCGGTTTTTAAATTTAATCTGAAAGGTTATGACATTTTTTTTTAGTCCTTCGTAGTGACCCTTTATAAAAGCCGACACAACTTGAAAGAAATCTGATTCCCACCTGCTACTTATTAAACGCAGATCATGGGTCCTCTGCCGTTTTTTTGACCAAGTTCAATTCTGGTTATTAAGCAACTTTCCAAATGGTCGTGCACCCTTCCGAGCTTTCAAATCCTGTTATTTATGTTCATCACATATTCTGTGTAAATAAATAAATTTTGTTCTATTTTATCTTTTTGCTTTCTTATCCCCGTTATTTCAACAACAAAAAGTGGTACGAGCTGTTTGAGAGAATTTCCTTAATGAAATGTAAGTAAGACAATGCACATGAACTCTTTGACATAATGCATCAAGAAGAAATGTGGAACAAGACTCGTGATTGGTTTAACAAATTGTATCGACCCACAAATCTGCCCTTTATGTTTGGTGTGGTCTGGACGTAGAATTATAATTCTTCTACAATAATGGACAACTAGACCCGTTAATGCTATTAGATTTCCACAATCCATAGTGCTGAAGATTGTTAATTTCTGGATTTTAGATTGTGTTAGATGAAAAAAGCTCTAACACAATCTAAAATCCAGAAATTAACAATCTTCAACTAGACCCGTGTAAAATCTTGTTATCCTAAACTTGTGTTCCATTCTTGAGGATGTTAGTTATATAGAAGATAATTTTTAGCCTTTTGTAGTTAGTGAGTGAAGATGATCCAAACATTTCAATCTTTTCAAATAAATTATCTTTTGCAAATGCAGTAATGAATGCTCAATATTGATCTTAAGTAATTTGTATACTGGAACACTTGATTGTTGCATGAACATTATTTTATTATTATTAAATTTATTATATATTTACATGTATGTTAGATGTATATTAATATTAATATTCTAATAATATAATTAACAAATTGTATGTTTTCAAGATATTTTAAGTAAAATGTGATACGTTTAATTGCAAATGTGTTGATGGCTAAGTTAAACTTTAGAAATATGACTAGCATTTGCTATAGAATTATTTTTGGATTGCAGTTTGAGTTTGTTTCTAAATAGTTCTAATGTATTTTGATGCAATCTCGATAAAACTGTGGTTTTCTTTTTCTTTTTCATGATATAAAACTGATTGCTTGGTGTATTCCAATCTTTTTCAGGAAAGACTTTGTATCAGCAGTATACATGGCATCTTCCTACAGTTATGGATTCTTATTCCGTATTTATTCCTGAAGAAACAGCCATGCATTTCTAGAAATAGTTATTATCTATTTGTAACTTTTATCAGTTCACTTACCCACATATCTGGAAGCAACAAAAATGCTCACAAGAACATTAAAACGATCCTCAAAATCTTCACTGTTCCACAAAAAAATAAAAAATAAAAAATCTTCACTGTTCTAATACTATATATTTGAAAATACAAATATAATTACACTAAAATCATCTTTTTCTTATGTGAGTTCACAAAGGAAGCTCTAAATCATTGTCACCACGATGTACTGTAATAGGTTCATTAAATATTGAATTAAATTTATTGGAATTAATGTTCTTTTAAAGTTATTAATTTATATTATTATGAAAATGTTAAATAGTTTAAATAAAATAAAATAAATTGTAATATTAGATATAAATAATATTAATATATAATATTTAAGTGTTTTAATGAGTTAAAATCATATGATAATTATGTATGTATGTTATACTAATTTAACATTAAATTACTTTAATTAAAGAGAATAATTAAAAATTAAAAAATCCTAAGATTCAATAAAAGTAAAATTATAAATATTACTATTTTTTTTAAGGTAAATGTTTAGTGTTTGATTTTAAATCCTCCTCTATCTTGATAATGAGATTATATTCAATCCTTTGATCTAATTATGCCAAGAAACATTATGCACTTGTATATATGGGTGTTATTTAAAAATAATAATTTTAAATCTATGATTAATTTAAGTTATTTTACTATTGAACAAGTTGCTTTTAAATTAAAATAAGTCACTGCTTTAAATTTCTTAGTATAAGTGTAATGGTGAAATTTGTATACCTTTCTCATTTTTTTTAATTTAGTGCTTATTTTTAAATCTTACTTTGTCTAGATAATGCGATTAAATGTCCACCTTCTTCAAAATGGTCATCATATAAGACATATATAAAAGTCATGGTTTCAAACATTATCCCAATCCGAAATCTAGTCTCCATCATCCATCACCCCAAGTTTGACAAATGAAAATTCCTACACCTAAATTGCAAAACACAACTACCATCATCTATCATAATCCTACATCTCGCCTAAAGTCTAAAAATCCTATGTCACAAATCTATTGCATCATGGCAACAATTCTTTATCATAAGGACTCATATAGCACTCTATTGCAATGTGTCTATTTTGATAAGGCCAACTCTAGTATCAGGGTATGTGTAGGATCATGATGGGCCAAAAAGTGGCAATATGTAAGTGATATGATGGTCCATGTGGCTGACGACTTTTTTTAACCCAAAATTAATGAAACGAAAAGGGTTTTTAAAGGAAATTTTTAGCTTTCCACCAATACAAATTATGCTTTACTTTGAATTTAATAAAAAAATATTATTCATTTTTTATTTGAATTACGACTAAAGTCCTGATTGATAGGATGATTGAAAAACATCTATAGCTTTCAAACAGTATCACATTAGTTTGAATCCAAAACATGGGTCACATTCTATGCTTCATATACTATAGGATTAAAAAAAGAAAAATTGAATTTCATGAAGTTTTCGCCAAGTTAAGGTGGTTAGACATGTGAGTTTTTATATTTTTTAAAATTTGTAATAAAAAAATCATAATTAATTATTTACTTGAAAAAAAATTACAAAAAAATATGCATCACATCCTAACATGAGTCCTCTACTTATATCTAAAATATTATAAAAAAATATTATCATTTTATTGTGGTTAAGGTGGTTAGATAGACACCTACTTCTTATTTTTTCCTTGAAATTTAAGTAATACTGCATTGAAATTTCAAATTTTCACCAAATAGATTTTTTTTTTAAAATAAACCTAGTATTTTAGAAACTATATTCAATTTTCTACAAATTCTATTCTTACATATTTTTAAAATAATATAGATAATTTATTTAAATTTTTACGTTAAGTTGCCTAACTCTGAATTGTTTGAATTTTTTGCCACTTAAGGGCCTATTTTTTCCATGATGAACCTGCACATACCCATAAGGAAGGATAATAATAACATCAATTAGTTGTATGCAAGTGCTATTATCCTAACAAGGAAACTGCTTCATAAAGGTCATTATTGGCATATCATGACACTATTCTCTACATTAGCACCATCAATGGATTCAACATAATCAGTGACCATCTAAAGCATCAAGGCCATCGAGAAAATACAAAAATACAAAAAAAATGAAAAATAAAAAAAATCACCTTGATAAAAACCTGGCAAATAGGCATCTTGGTGACACCAAAAAATAAATTAAAAAAATCAAGAAAATAGTAAAGAGAAAAATTTCGTCCAATAGTGAAACCATTTCTATGGTGCTTTGGATAAGTACCATGATGAAAATCTGGTAAACAGGCGTTATGTGTAAGAGCAATTATCTATGTGGACCTTTACTCTTGGGGGAAAGTTGTCTCATCTCCCACGACATTGTTTATGATATTTCCATCTATCCATCTAAACCCTGTCATTCATATCCATTTACCCACCTACTTTGATCTTGATAAGGATTGGAGTACACACATAAATCATGCTTTGGAAAAACTATTGACATGTCTATCCTTTGGTCATACACTATTCATGAAATATCATGTCATAGCCTTCATAGCATTTTCCAAACCCATACCTTGAAGAAAATGAGTTATCCTTATATGACATAGTCCTTGGAGACCATATGATAATTCTTCCAACCATTAATCCTCAACTCAATTATCTTTTACCAAAGCCATCCATTTTCCTTCCATACCCATTGCTAGACTTTGTTTTTCCTTGTCATTGGTTTAAGGATTCTAATCCGCTTATCCAACATCCTTCTATCATCCCATTCAGTCATGAAAAAAAGTCATTCCAAATGCAACAAGCCTAATCCATACAATCTTGCTATATGCAGCCTCATACATCATCCAAAAAATTCCTTGGCTTTGTTCCTAGCCTTGTTGCAGACCTCGATCCTTTATTCATATTATTTTCATCCTCACATTGTTTAAGGATGTGTCCTTCAAATGCCAAACAATGTCATCATCATCATCATCACTTGTCAATTGGTTTTCAGCTTGACTAGGGGAAAGATCACGTTTGTCCTAGGATTCTTGTGCATGCTTGCTCACTTTCTCATAGGCATCATTCATATGCATTTCTCAAAATCCAAAAAACTTCAAAAAACATCATAAAACTTCAAAATCCAAAAAAATAAAATAAAACATGTCAGAAAACACAAAAAAAAACTTTCAAAAATGTCAAAATCCCAAAACATCCAAATACTCAAAGGAAAAATAGAGTTAGTTGAGTTAGTCTTTGTCATTGTCAAACTACGTTGCCTCTATGACTGGACGTAGGAAAGGCCATTTGTTGATGTGCCCATGACATTAGGTCAGTCTTTTTTTTAGGTTTGTTAGAATAAAAATCATGACTTACTCTTTGTCAAATAAGGAAAAGTCAGGTTGTGTTGAACTACGAGATCTCTGCATGTATAACGTAGGCAAGGCCATCAATTGATAAGCTCTCAAGGCTGCACTAGGTCAACCCTTTAAGGTTCATCACATTCACTATCACACACATCAAATATCTTCAAATAAAACAAATCTTTTTGAGTTAGTCTTGTTGGTCAAAATCTACTCGAACTACGTGGTCTTTGTGTGTACAACATAGGCAAGGCTTAATAGCCCCTAACACCTTAAATGTTAGTCCTCTTAGAGTTTTCTCATGTTGGTCATATCACAAGGTCACAAACGACACACAATCAAACCAATTTATTCAGGACATGTCTTTCCTAAATCAACATCAAATCTATCAAATCAGTCATTTAAGACTCTTCAAGATGTGTCCTTGAGGTCACACTCTTTCTTGTCAACTACGGGTCTTCAAGATGTGTCTTTCTTGACATTAGACCCTGCCATGTCATCTATTTAGGATGTTTCCTTCTTGAATCCCAACCTTGGAAATAATGAAATTCGACATTTTAATTCTTTAGGACGTGTCCTTCCTATAGAGTGACTAGTCAACCTTGTCATCACCAAGTCAACCTTGGAAAACAAACAAAGATCTGATACACATGTCTTGACAAGAATTTTTCATTATTTTTTTAATGATTTAATATGATCATTTGACTAGCCACCTCGACGATGTCCTATGACATATTTAGAGGAGCGGCAATGTTACATGAGCACATCTTGCTTTTCGATTGATTGTCTTATCTTTTTGAATTTTTCATACAACTAGCCACCTCGACGATGTCCTATGATGGATTTAGAGGAGCGACAATGTTACATGAGCATATCTTGCTTTTTGACTGATTGTCTTATCTTTTTGAAATTGTCATGTCACTAGCCACCTCAAGGATGTCCTGACAATAGGATTTAGAGGAGCAATGATGTATCATGATAATTTTCTTATCTTTTCAAAGTTTTCAGGTCACCACCTCAAGGATGTCCTGGAAATAGGATTTAAAGGAGCAATGACGTTCCATGACATGTTTTTTTCAAAATTTTGTTTGTGGTTTGTCTCGACAAAAAGACTGGGAACAATTGGGTTCCTAAGTATGAGTCATGACAATCCTTGTCTGCGACTATTTGTTTTCAGCAAATGCATGACATTGCGCAACATTGGTCTATCTCATATCATGGTGTTTCTTGTTTATTGCAATAAACTGCCTAATGATGATTAAAATGAAAATGCTTAGTATAAGGACAACAAAGTGATGACATATCTTTCTTTCACGCAAACATAAATCATCTTCAAGCTAACAATCTTCCTCCATTGTCTTCAAGCTAACTAATTTATTACACCACCATAAAACTTCTGGCTATCCAATTACCTAATCGGGACAACTTCCAAGTTTTTCTGAATTTTTCAAAAATTTGTCATTTTTCCTGAGGGGGCATACCCTTACCTATTTCACACTGGGGCACGACTAGGGCATGTAATTCTTTATTGTTTGAAACAAATTCCAAAATGACATTATGTCAAAGAGGGGAAAAATGTAGACACTAAAAAAATGGCTTAGGCCTGTGACTGCATTTTTCATCATCAATTCAAGATACCCGCAAAATGATTAAATGATTTTATCATTTAATTATAACTTGACATCCTAATTCCTCTAATTAATTAAATAGTTTTAACCATTTAATTATTCTTCTAAATTGGTTAATTAAGTAAATTACATTAATTTAATTTAATTACGTTGCTAATTAATTCTAATCTATTCTTTTGATTAATTAAATAAGTTTCCTAAATTTACTTTTAATTATGTCATTTAAATTAAATGCCTTCTTCTTACGGGGTAGTGGGCCTAGCTTGATTGGCTAAAGCATCCAGTTGTAGGCAAGAGGTCACGAGGTCTAGTTTACCCACCATCCCCTTGGTACCAGAGGGTGTGTCATGCCAACATCACCAGTCACATGAAAAAAGTTTACTGGGCACATTGCAGCTTATAGGGGGATGGATACCAAATGAATTCCTGTAGTTAAAAAAAATCCCTTCTTCTTACTAATTAAATAAGTTTCCTAAATTTATTTAATTACACATATAATTAATTCATATTCTCCCACATTTAATTGAATAAATGATTATGCATTTAAATAATTAATTCTATCTTCTCATTTAAAGTGCTTCCTTAAATTGAATATTTCATTTTGATTATGGAATCATGTATACACAACTTCTTCCATAAAGAAAGGAATTAATTTTATAATTAATTCTTCTTTTTGAGCACATGTCTCCTACATTTTCAATCTAATATCTCATGCATAATTCTCTCCATTTCTGAATAACACTCTGTCAGTTCACTCACCTAATTGATTTGTCATCTCCTTTTGAGTCACACACTCTTTCAGTTACATCTCTTGACTAATCAATCAAATTAGCTAACTATTCAATCAATCTCTCAATAAAATCACTTAACTATCCAATAAATCTAATCAATCATGTCACTTAACTATCCAATCAGATCCTCACACTCGATCTGGACCATTCAAATGCAAATCAATCTTGACTATCGAATCTGTGAAGTTTCTATAAAAAAATATTTTGAATCCCTTTCATGAAAAATCACAATCTTCAAAGTTTTGCTGTCAAAATACTTATAGGCTAATATTGCACACTCACAATCTGAGGGCATTTGGGCATTTCAAAGCAAAGTTTAGGAGAATAATGGAGATGAGTGAAGCAAGCATGGGATTAGGTGATATTGTTCTTGTTTATTGAATTCTTTTATTACATTGCACTTCATTATCAATTTGGGGATCTTAGCATGATCTAGGAAATTTGTGATTGTTGTCATTGTTATGCTTTCTTTGTTCCTAGCTATTTTCCCTTATCAGAACAACAAATAAGCCAATGGAGCTTAAGGAATAGCTGGATGAATTATTATCTAAGGGGTTGATAAGACCAAGTGTATCACCATGGGAAGCTCTAGTAATCTTTGTGAAAAAGAGGGATGGTACTTTGCATTTGTGCATATATTATCACATGTTTAAAAAAGCTATGGTAAAGAACAAGTATCCATTACCACACATTAACGATCTATTTGATCAAATGAGGGGGGATGTTGTATTTTCTAAGATTGATCTGTGATCTGGATATCACCAATTGAGAATTAAAGATGAGGACATCTTTAAGACTACATTCAGAACTAGATATGGACATTATGAGTTTACAATTATACTCTTTGGTCTAACTAATGTGCCTGCAACATTTATGAACCTAATGAACAATGTATTTAGGTATTGCCTAGATAAGTTTTTCTTGGTTTTCCTAGATGGTATCTCAATTTATTCAAGGAATGAGGAGGATCTTTGTAGACATTTAGAGATAGTTCTACATCGATTGACGGAACATAAGTTGTATGGAAAACTCTCTAAGTGTACCTTCTTTTAGAAGAGAGAGCATTATATTAGACATGTGATCTCAGTAGATGGTATCTTAGTTGATCTAGCCAAGATTAAGGCAGTGCTAGAATGGCTAATGCCCAAAAATGTCTCTGGGGTAAGAAGATTTATGGGATTGGTAGGATATTACATAAAGTTTATTGCAAAATTCTCCAAGATAGCCTTACCAATTAATTCTTTGCAGAAGAAAGGGAAGAAGTTTGAGTGGACAGAGAAGTGCCAAGTAGCATTTGACCTACTCAAAGAGAAGTTAACTACTGCACTGATTTTGAAAGTACTAGATCTTGAAGGAGACTTCACTGTTATCACAGATGCATCAGGAGAGGGCTTAGGAGGTATTTTAATGCAAGAAAGGAAAGTAATTTCTTATGAATCAAGGAAGCTAAAACCCTATGAGAAAAATTATGCATCACATGATTTAAAGTTAGAAGTCGTGGTTCACGCATTGCAAATGTGGAGGAATTACTTGATAGGGAAACCCTTTGAGATGAAAAATGATCACCGCAGGTTGAAATATCTATTTATTTGACCTAATTTGAATACAAGGAATAGACGATGGTTGGAGTTAATATCTGATTATGACTTCAATATCAGTTACATCAAAGGAAAATAAAATTTGGTTTCCAATGCCTTGAGTCAAAGACGTCATATTGCTTCAATAGTGATAATTCAAACTAAATTTAAAGGTCAAGTATTGCAAAAATGTAAAGAATATGAGTACTATATGCAAGTTAAGAAAGAATTCACAAGAAATCTGCAAGATGCAAGGTATGAAGGATTTCATTTTGAACCTAATGGATTACTTAGGTATAAGGGGGGAATGTATGTACCTGACTTAGAGGAATTAATAAATTTCGTATGAAAGAAGTTCATGAAGCACCATACTTTGGACACCTTGGTGTGAAAAAAAATTTGGCCGATATAAAGCCATTATATTTTTGGAAAGGGATGAAAGGAGATCCTGCTAGATTTGTGGCTAGGTACCTTGAATTTCAAAGGGTGAAAGTGGAGCATCATCATCTTGCGGGCTTGTTATACCCATATGATATTCTAGAGAGAAAGTGGCAAGCCATAAGTATGGACTTTGTGCAAGGATTGCCTATGTCAAGGAATAAGCACAATTCCATTCTTGTGGTTGTGGATAAGCTTACTAAGCTAGCACATTTCATACCTAGGAATCTAACTGATTAAGCTCCTATTATAGCTCAAAAATTTGTGTAAGAAGTGCTTAGGCTACATGGAATTCCTGAGAAGATAATCTCGAATAGGGATGCACGAGTCACCTCAAAGTTTTGTAAAACCTTATTTTATACACTTGAGACTCAACTAAATATAAGATTAGCATATCATCCAAAAATGGATGGAAAAACAAAAAGGGTGAATCAAGTACTTGAAGACCTACTTAGAATGTATTGCATGGATTAACAATACAAGTGGGAAGATTACTTTATTTTAGTGGAATTTTCTTATAACAACTCCTACCATTTCACAATAAATATGGCTCCTTTCAAAGAATTTTATGGTTGAAAGTGTCAAACCCCTATAAGTTGGGATAAAATTGAGGATAGGGTGAGTCTTGGGCCAAAAATGTTGGCTGAAATGGAAGAACAAGTGAGGATTGTTAAGTAAAGGTTAGTTGAAGCTAATGATAGACACAAAAGCTATGAAGATGCAAAGTGAGTGCCTCAAAATTTTTCAGTAGGTGACAAGGTGTTTGTAGCAAATATTTTGGCATCCTAATCCTTTCTAGCGCTTCTAGGGTTTTTCACCTAAAAGGATAAAGAAGGGCCAAAATGGGCAATGTTATACTCAAAGTCAATGCAATATGGATGGAATATGGATGTAATATACCTAGATGCAATGTTTGAGTGCAATAAACTGATAAGATGGATTGATTATTGATGCCAAACTAATGAAATGTACATTGTTTGAAAACACATTATGTAATGCAAAAACACCAAGAAATGAATGCAAATTGTAACATAAATGGATGAAACTGAAAGTGTGCACCTAAGATCTTGATGGAGTCTAGAAATGACTTCTTGAATGTTGCTGATCCTAATTTTTAGGCCTAGTGGGACTCATTCGCCATTCTAGGAAAATCAGTCCCAATTTTATGAAATTGTTCCAGAGTTCGTTTCATACAAATGGGTATCCAAAAATGCAGAAAACTAAAATTAAGTCTAGAAGTGGGACTCATTCACCAACCATGGTGAATGATTCCACTTTTGAATTTTTGAAGATTCAAAGGTGGAAACAGGAGCCTTCAGTTTGCACTTTTTGCTTCTCTAGGTGTCTTGTTCTAAAACTATCAAATTTGGGCCTGAAGGTGAGTTTTTGTTGATGTTTTTCCTTATCCAATAAAGAGATGACTTGAAAAACTTTGAAATGAAATCTTCAATGATTCCTAGGCCTCCAAGATGTCTAAATCTACAAACACACAAGATAAGAAAGAAAAATGTTGAATGTTAGGGCATGGGGGTGTGCCTTGGTCAAACCCCTTTTAGGTAATTAAACAAAAATGAGAAAAGAATGTAATGAAGCATGGAATAATGGATTTATTACCTTTCCATGAAGATTGATCTTGAATTTCTACAAAAAAACATGAAGAATCTACCCTTGAATGTCTTAGGAAGCTATCTTGATGACTTGCAATGATGAAACCCTAACTTGTTTGACTTGAAAGAGAAGATGGATGTTGAATGAATGATGAGATATATGCAAATGAGTTATGAGCTATAAATTAGGGTTTAGAGACTTGATTTTATAGGCAATTCACCTTATTTCCAATAAATTGGATCCCAAAGGCCGACATGAAGAAAAAATAAACTTAAAACCTAATTTTTCCCGCTCAAAAGTCAAAATTGACCCAAATAGGTCTCATTCACCACCTTGGGTGAATCAATCCCAACTGACAGGGACTCATTCACCACATATGGTGAATTAGTCCTAGAGGGGTCCATTTTCCACCTAGGTTGTTGGGGAATGCATAAATTAGGTGTATATGATGACTTTGCCAGTTATTTCATCAAATTATGCCTCATGATGCACAACATGGGGTAATAAGGGCCTATTAGTGATGATGTAAAGGTCAATTAGATCTTGGGACAAAAAATTCAATGTGAAAGTGTGAATCCCAATCCTAGACCTAGACAAACATAGCAAACAAACACAATATTAGATCCAAATAGAAGTTAGAATTAAGATTCCCCATGGAATTCATCTACAATGCTCAAAATAGGAAAGGAAAATGAAGAACAATACAAGAAAAGTAATGAAATTCTATTTAAGCATGCAAAATCTCAATCCCATGAGGGAATTGGTGCCAATTTGATATGAAAATTGACCCTTTCCCAACTCATTTGCAAGCTTGTGATGATTTGATGAAGACTGATCCACTTGTTGATGAAGAACAATGAGATCCTTCTTGAAATCTGCAATAACCTAGCTAAGATGATGCCAAATGCTATGAAGATGGATAAAATTAGCTCTCAATGTGAAGAGAGTAACTTTTCTCTAAGTTGTGTATCCCAAACGAGAAGAAAAGCCTTCTATTTATAGAAAGAAAAGATGGAGGAATGAACAAAATGAAGCAATGTGGGATCATTCAACATCCAATGGGAAAGTGCCACTTGTCAAGATGTGAATGGAGGAAGCTTGAGCACATTTTAATGAATGTGCACAATAAATGATATTAGGTGAAATTTGAAAATCATGAAATGACTTGTTGGAGGGAGAAAATAATGAATTAAATGCCACTTGGCTCAATGCACAAGGACATGAAAGAGGGTCAAATGCTTTGTTGGAAGGACAAACCCACGTGGAGAGATTTTCAAACTTGGAGGAATATTCTCCTAAAGATGCCATGTTGAAAGAAAATGGAGATTTAATAAATCATTTAAATGTATTTTCATGTGCAAGTGGAAAAATATAGAGGATTTAGATGATTAGGATTAAATTATTCAGGATTTGATTAATTTATTGAGGGATTAGGTGATTTGAAATTTTGATTTATATTTTTGGATTGATTTAAATCAAAGTTGAGAAGAATATGATTTAGATTTAATTAAATAAAGGATTTTGATTTATTTAATTAAAGAGGGGTGAAATTAGATTAAATTAAACAAGGTTTAATTTATTTAATTTAATAGGATGACCTTAGAGATTTAATCAAATAATGAATTATTTAATTAAATAAAGACTATAGGTTTAATTAAATAACATTGATTTATTTAATTCACACAAGAGAATGGATTAATCAGATAAATAATGAGTTATTTTATTAAGGGACAAACGGTGATGATTTAGCTAAGATGACTTAGGTTGAGACGGTGTTAGTAATTAGGATCAAGTGTGTCGGTATATTCTTGATGTCTACATTTTTCCTCTCTTTGAAGCAAAGTACTTGCTACGTTGGTTCAAAGAATAAACATATCTCGATAAAAATTCAAAATTCTTCAATTTTCAAAATTGCCCCACTGCTACCCCTCGAGAAGAAACATGCCGATATACTACCCCCTCTAGAGATAGGACGAAAATTTCAATTTTTTGGGTGATCTCTCAAAAAAAAGAGGACAAGGTGCTTGCCAGGTCTAGAAAGGCTCTGAGATGCCAAAAAAGTGAAAAAAATGATGTAAAATGATACTCGGTTGGGTGAAAATGGGATCGGGGGTCCAACACCCTAGCTAGATAGCTAAACGGGGTAAAAAAACCCTAACTTTCAGGCTTAAATAGGGCTCGGAGGGCCACTTCCATTTCATTTGCACACATAGCCCTTTGAGATCTTGTGATTTGAGTATTGATCCTTGCGAGAGATGGCGCAACGACCACTTCTCTGATACATCTCTGATCAAGTACGAGCATATGAGAGGTTGCCTGGCATTGGACCACCAATGAGTCCACTTGACTTGACTTCACTTTTTTATTTTTGTGCGCATTTATTAGCTTAGGAAGTTATGTTTAGCCTAGCAGTCCAATATAGCGCTACTTCAAACTTTGTTTCGGTGTCGCATAGCCTCAAACTGCACTGTAGTTACAAATAGCAATGTCATGTCGCAGTTTGAAGTTAGGGTTCAAACTCGAAACTGGATCGCATATGAGAACTGTGTCATGGCAGGCCTCTTTGAAAACTTAGGTTTTGGACCAAATTGGGTCACGCTCAAATTGTGTCACGGCAATGGAGTTTGAGAGTTTAAGGATCCTAGTTCTACAGTTTGGAACTTTAAAACTGCACCACACCCACAAACAATGATGCATATGTTGTTTTAGGTACACTAGGGAAAATTAGGATCACAATTTTTTATGAAACTTAATGCAATGACTTTCCTGATACATAAGGAGGTAGAGATCCTTCATTCTTGCGAGCACATATCTTCCATACTTGGCAGATTGGTTGGAATGCACGAGTGACTACAGGAGAACTTGGGGCTGAATAGGCCTCTGGTACATTGCATATGCACCAACAGTGAGGACTCACTTAGGTATGATGATAGTGCTTGTAGAGCGATGGCACAATGAGACGTCCTCCTTCCACCTTTTGATGGGAGAGGCCATAGTAACACTAGAGGACGTGTGGAAAATACTTCATTTTCCCATCCATGGAGAATGCATGATATACGATGTGGATGTTGGGAGGGATGCCTGCTATGATGTGATGGGCCTTGACGAGATTGTCTTTTGTGAGGGTTAGATCGAGTTGGAGAATTACAGGCTCATTGTGTCACCCTTTCACTTGGTTATAGTAGTCATCATATCGGGTCTTGTTGCACTAGATCGACGGGGCTGATATTTTAGTCCTGGATGGGGGCTCACTTGGGAGCTGATGGTCTACTGATGGGTATGCTTTGTGTGGGGGCCAGTACTATTGGCCTCTTTGTATCAATATTTACATGATTTTGCATACGACAATGGTAGAGCCATCAAAGCTTGAGTGACACTTCTCCACATTTGGGCCTAGAAGCACATCACGGTGCTTCGTTCGAGAGTTGTTGCCATTGATATGGAGCCAAAAAATCTAGTTGTTTAAAGGTACAAAGGAGGTGTTTCATTTACACACATGGGTCAGCACGAGATTCCCCATTGGAGGAGAGTTCTTAACGAGATGTGAGTATTCGCATGGCGGCCATATCTTGGGTGGCCCACATGGTACGATGATGCTTAATAGCTCTTCTCTAATCGACAGGACCAGTTGATGCAGGGCCAAGAGCAAACGATGATTGAGCGACACCTGCCCGATCGAGTAGAGAGACAGTTTGGGGAGCGTAAGGACAAACCTGATGACCAGTACATGGCGATATTTGCATGTACTATGAGGGAGTCTTCATAGGATTAATACATTCCAACATAGGAGGCCATCAATACTTTCAGATAGTTGATGGCTAGGACATGGCCCTATTATCAGGGTCAAGCTGATGTAGGCACCACATAGGCATACAAAGACTAGTTTAGGCCACCTCTTCGATTGACAGTATCGCAGACACTGTTGGCACAATGTAGGGCTAGAGGCAGAGGGGAAAGACAAGGCCAGGGCCAGTGAGGCCGAGGGGACAGAGATGGGGATGAAGATTGGGGAGGAGGTGGGCCACCTCCACAGCTAGATTAGGACATCGGGCCACAAGATTAGTAGCACGATCTGCAGCCAGATCAGCCGAGGCAGGATCAGGATCAGGGGAGATAGGATTAGGACTAGGGGAGGCAGGGCAGACAGGCGGACCAACCACTACAGAGAGATCAGGGATCTCCACCACCACTTGATTAGAGGGATTCCCAAATACAATAGTTGTAGGCTCAAGTTGCTGCCTTGATGACAAAGAGGGACCAACTTAGGCTTGAGAGAGACCAGGTTGTTCGGTAGAGGCAAGCTGTAGAGCTTAGGGAAACTCAAAAGATGGGCCATAGGAAACAACTAGAGAGCATGTCCACCTCTTCCTCCTGGAGTTAAGTGTCATTATGCACATATAGGGAGGCGGTCCGAGAGGCCAATTACTATAGAGTTCATTATCATCAAGTTGTGCCTCGAGCATCCTGAGTCCTTGAATTTTCTTAGTAGACAAGTTAGAGACCCCCCAAGGATCACATAGAGAGATAACTTGACGAGGGTGAGGGTAGCCAGCAGGGTTAGCCCATTATTTTTTTGATCAGATACACGATTCTTTTGCACCCCTACAGGCTCATTTTTTATAGCCTAGTGGGCCCTTGTACTTTATGTATTTGATAGACACTTGATCCAGATTTTGTACCATGATAGTACATTACTTTGATGATATATATGAGATGAGATGATTTGACCCGCTATGATGTGATATGTCCTATTCTATTTTATGCATTATGGATGGATTTTACTTTCTATATGCGATGGTTTATATGTGATGCGATGATTCTATCTTATGTATGATGTGATTCTATTTGACCCTATGTGATGATGATGCTATGCAATGTATGATTTTTATGATATGATGATGTGGTGCAATGATTTATGGATGCATTTTTTTTCTTTTTTTTTAGTATCTTTCCTTATACACTTTTTTATGATAATGTATGGGTAATACAAAATGTTATGATATGCAAATTCTTAGACTAACAAATCTATATTATGCACCTAATGGATGATAAAATGTATGAGATGCAATATTTTTCTTTTTAGTTTTGTTTCTCATGTATGATATGGTGATGTATTTAATTGATGTTATGATGATGCACATGATATGCTGCGATGAGATGTACAATGTTTACGAAATGATGCCTATGTTATGATGATGCAAATAGATGATATGTATGTACATGATGCAATGGATGTTAATAATGTCTATGTATATGATGTACATGATATGCCTATATGATTATGCAATTGATGCTTTGATGAGATATGCAATATGAGATAGTCTCTTTTGTGTTTATGTAATGAATGTACATGTATGGTTTATTATGCAATGATGGAAGTACAATGCATGTGATATGATTAATACTTTCTACATGATATGCTATGCATTATGTAGTATGCTGACGGTTTATGGATGAGGGATGGATGCATTGGCGATAATGATTTGTGATTAATTGTCATGGTACCATGTTAGCGTGTAAAGAAGATAGAAGAAATACAATATACTCCAACAAGTCAAAAGATGATGATGAAGATGATGATGATATGGTTACCAAGGAGTTGGGACTTTAAAAGGGCCAATTACCTTATGTTTGATAACAAACATAGGCGTGATACATCAAGGTATAAAGAACTAGGATGGTGTTGTACCTCATGTGATGGACTTTGACTCAAAAATCAGATAGGAGTACTCCTGTTCACACTTGACACACAAAAAATTATCTAAATTGTATTTCAGATATTCAAAATATCTCAGACCAAAACATAGGAAGGAAAGCCTTCCTATGTGGTCAACAAGACACCTAAAACATCCTCCCTACTCCTAAACAAAGCACGTATCACCAAGGTTATATTACACAAATATCCAACAAGTATAATAGATAAAAGGATAATGATCGTTGCCCCATTCCTTTCTTTCTAAATCCCTTTTTTTGGGACATCATTGAGAGGTCATCGAAATGGACGAAAAAACATAAGTCAAAAGAGAAAGATCAAGTAAACAAACAAGCTAATATTCTTCCAAACTGCTAGCCAAGACTAAACTATGGTGATGCATGATGTTGATGTCCATTGTAGGAAGGATGCATCCTAGGACATGATGTTATCATATGATTGATTTGGGATTGATTGGATGATAGCCTATTGACATGAAGAGTTGACTAACTTGTTTACGTATTGACTTAGACTTGAGACTGTGGCATTTGAGTTTTTACTTTTAACCTACTAGACTAGTTTCTAACTATTTCACCAAAGGTTGAGGATAATGACGATGATTTATTATGAAGGATGTTTATTGTGGGTGAAAGCGAGATGGGGGTGTATTTTTCAAATATCTAGATGTTTTTGATGTTTTGAGGTTGTTTTTGGTATTTTTCGAGATGTTTTGCAAATGCTTTTATTTTTAAATTTTCCAATATTTTGGGGTTTTCTGAGATTTTGACCAAGAGACTAACCTAAAGACCTATCCTAGGGGCCTTGAGGGCTGATCAATAGATTAGCCTTGCCTACGTTATACATGCAGAGACCACATAGTTTGACTGACACAAACTCAATTATTGATGAGATATGAACAAACAGATTGCTAGTTTATTATGACAGACTCCTAAAGGACTGACCTAAGTGTTTTGGGAGAAGATCAAAGATCAACCTTGCCTATGTTCAAAGCTCAGAGATGATGCAGTTCAACAAGATGACTTTGTTTTTGAATTTTTTGAATTTTTGACCTATTTTTGGATTTTTGATATGTTTTAGATGTTTTTGGATTTTTCAATTTTATGAATGTTTTTTGAATTTTCTGATTTTCTGATGTTTTGGATTTTATGATTTTGGGACATCAAGAACATACATGAATCTGATCGGATGAGAACATTCCCCCAGTGTGATGCAATAGACTACTCTGATAAAGGCAGGACAAACTGACATTGAGAATGGGCCGAGTATTACTAGGAGGGATCATGACATGAACACATGACCAAGCTATGATGTAGATACCAATGGGTGATGGATGGAGATATGGAATGCGATGGATGATGAAAGCATGATGGATGCATGATGCAAAACAAGCTGTGGAGATCCTAGTGGATGGAAAGAGCTTATTTACATGAGGCACTTGTTTGCCAAGTCTTCACCAAGGTACTTGCCCAAAGTGCCACCGAAGTGGCTTTCACTAGAGGATGATTTTTCTCTTTACTATTTTTTTTAATCCTTTTTTCTGATTTTTTTGATATTTTTCTTTTTTGATTTTTTTTGTTGTCACCAAGACGCCTGTTTGCCAAGTTTTCATCAAGGTGACAATTTTTTTAGGACATTTTCTGATTTTTTTGTTCTATACCTTGAAAGATTTAGGCATAAAACTTTTTGAGATGGGAGCTGTTCATGGGCAGAGGCTCGCCTTCCAGTGTTGCTAACTGATATTCCCCTTATTTGTAACTTGTTGTGATGACAAATTTTCTCAACCAATTGGGTTTAAATTTTCCTATGTTGTCTAGATTAGGGACATTCTTCTAGTTTTCCTTTAGCTCAAGTTTTTTGACCTAGAAGGTCCTGCTCCTGATCTTCTTGTTATAGCTCCACTTGAGTCAGTTTTGATACATGTGTAAGTGGTTCAAGGAAACCATACACCAATCGTCCAACAATTCTAGCTCATTTAACCTTGACACTCAATATTCCTCATCTGTGATAGGATTCTTCAGTGATATTCTCAATGATGGGAGCTCGATCTTGATGGGGAGTATGACTTCTGATTTGTAGACTAGGGAGACTGGAGTGACGCTTGTGGGTGTGTGGATGCTTGTTCGATAGGCCTAGAGGGCAGGATTTAGTTGGAGATGTCAGTCACAGCCAACTTCATTGACCGTTTTCTTGAGGATTTTTAGAATGGTCTTGTTTTTAGCCTCAGCTTGGCCATTTCCTTGGGGATAATATGGGGTGGAAAAGCGATGTTGGATTTTGAATTTGTAGCATAGGTCATGAACATTCTGATTTTTGAATGGTGTCCCATTATTTGAGATAATGGCTTGTGGGACACCGTAGTGGAATATTAAATAGTTCAGGATGAACTTAGATATCTGCTTTCTAGTTATGTAAGTCATGGGAATGCATTCCACCCACCTTGTGAAGTACTCAGTGGCGGTAATGATAAACTTGTGGCCACTGGATGAGGTGGGGGTGATTTTTCCAATGAGATTAAGCCCCCACTGTAAAAAGGGCCATGGTGTGATAATAGGATGGAGCTCTTGAGCTGGTGCATGGATGAGGTCCCCATGCTACTGACATTGTAGACACCTTCTGACATAGTCAAGTGCTTCTCTCTCCATGGTAGGCCAATAGTACCCCATCCTCAGCAATTTCTTAGCTAAGATCATACCACTCGTGTGTGAACCACATATGTTGTTATGTACTTCGGTTAAGGTGGTCAATGCCTCAGTGTTTAAGCAATGTAATAGGGTTCCCTCAATGCTTCTACGGTAAATGGTTTCTCCTAGGATAACGAACTGGGATGATTTCTTGACAAAGGTTTTCTTAAGGTTCAAGGTTAAGTCAGCTGGGAGGACTCCTATTCTTAGATAAGTGTATATATCATGGTATGAGGGATCACCGAGACCAATGATTTCAAACACAAATTCAAACTCTGGTACCTCGAATGCAGGCACGAGAAGCTACTCTACCAGGAATTCATGCTTTGGGACATTACGAGGGATATCCAATAGGGATCCAATTGTTTCCATGGCATCTATCACTTTGTTGTTTGCTCTAGGTAATTGCTCGAAAGTGATCTCAATGAAGGATTCCTTAAGAATTTCCACCAATTTCTTGTATGGAGTTAGCTTGTCGTCCTTAGTTTGGTACTCATCATTCACTTGATTGATTATAAGTTGTGAATCCCCATATACCTTGAGAGCCATGATATGCCACTACACTACTATTATGAGTCCTATGGTTAGAGCCTCATATTTTGTGATATTGTTTGTGCAAGGAAATGCCAACTTGTAGGATCTTGGTGTGTAGTATCCCTATGGAGTGATGAGAAAGACCCCAACTCCCAATCCATGCTGTGTGTAGGAACCATCAAATTACAACTTCCAGTGATCTGCTATTCTCAAGTTGAAGATGGATTCATCAAGGAACTCTAAAATTAGCAGATTTTTTGAATACATTGGTGCTTCTACCAGTTGGTTTGCAATAGCTTTCCCTTTGATGGCCTTACATTCCATGTACTCAATGTCATATTTTGATAGGATCATGAAACACTTGGCCATCCTTCCTATGAGCATTGCTTTGGAAAGAAGGTACTTGAGTGGGTTGATCTTGGCAATAAGTTTGATTTTGTGTGTTAACATGTAGTCTCTGAACTTCTATGAGGGAAACACCACTGCTAGATAAGCTTTTTTGATGAATGAATAATTTAAATCATGCCCTACCAGGGTCCAACTGATGTAGTAGATAGCCCTCTCTATCTTCTTTTCATCGTGCTAAGCTAGGAGAGTAGCTAGAGCCGCTACTGTTGCCAATATGTAGAGGATTAGAGGCTTTCCTGGGATTGGTGGCATAAGAATTGGTGGTGTGATAAAATACTCTTTGATCTTGTTAAAGGCCCGATCGCACTTGTCATCCCATTTGTACGCTACCCCACAGTGGAGTAGGTGATAATATGGGATTGACTTGTCTACCAACTGAGCTATGAATCGACAGATTGACTGAAGCCTTCCTTGTAGGCCTCTTAATTACTTCAAATTATTAGGTGCCTCCATCTTGAGGATTGCCTTTACTTTAGTAGGATCTATTTCAATCCCTCTCATGGACATGATGTATCCCAATAGCTTTCCTGATTATACACCAAAGACACACTTCTTTGGATTAAGGAGGACCTTGTATTCCTCAAGTCTATCAAAGATGGCACTTAATGCTGCTATGTGGTCCTACCTCTTTCTGGATTTTTCCAATATGTCATCGACATAATCCTCCATAGTTTTATGGATTATGTCATGAAAGATTAAGGTCATGGCCCTTTGATATGTTGCTTCAATGTTCTTTACACCAAACGTCATCGTGTTCCAGCAATATGTTCCCATGGACAAGTACAAGTTGTTTTATGTTGATCTTCTTTGGCTATCATGATTTGGTTATACCCGAAGAATCCATCCATTAGTGAAAGCATCTCATGTACCATGGTCATATCTACAATCATATCAATGTTGGGAAATGGGAAGTCATCTTTGGGACATGCCTTGTTGAAGTTTTTGAAATTTGTGCATATGCGGATACCCCCATTGGGCTATGAAATAGGTACCATATTTGATACCCACTCTGGATAGTTGATTGGTCATATGAACCCTACATCAAGTAACTTCTTTAATTCCATTTTAACCAACAAGGCTATCTAGGGATGCATTTTTTTGAGCTTTTATTTGATAGGCTTTGCTTTAGGGTAAATTGCTAGATGGTGGACCATAATCTCCAGATCAAGCTCGGGCATGTTAACATAGCTCCATACAAAGTTGACCTTTCTCTCTCTTAAGAAAACAACTAGGAGCTCATGTTGTTCTAACATTAATGATTCAAGATAAAATGTGATATGCAAAGTTTCCTTTGTTCTCAAATAATCTGGGTTGCACTTCTCAGCTAACACCGCTAACTTTTCCTGATGTAGAGCACTAAGAGGAAGACTGAATTATTCATCCTCGGGTGCCTCAGAGAGGTTTTCACCATTGGATACGTCCTTTATTTTTACTATTTTTGGGTCAAAGAGTGCCATAGTGTGGTTTTCACTCAAAGACCTTGAGATTATTCTCAAATTTTTGCTTTTGTGGCTAAAGGATTCAATTGTTTCCCCATAATAGGATTGTGTGTCTAGAATGATATCAAACCCAACCTTGTGATCTCCGCATGGTACCATGTTCCACAGTCCCATGAATTCTAAGAGCATTTCATTGCTTTTGAAAGTGTCTAGAATTGGCATTCCTCGTTGGTTGTAATCGATGAGATGGGGGTAGACTAGGTTGATTTCATGGGTTTGATGGTCGTTCGTCTCAAAAGACAAGCTACTAATCATGAGTAGGGAGGTGCCTTCGAAAAGCATAGGAAAATTAGTTATGAGGTCCTCATCACTACTACACACATCAATTATGTCAAAGGTGAAGTTGTCTAAAGGCATACCTGTGGATACGGGTAATGGAAGGGCGGCTACAAATTGCTAAGGAGTTTTGACCTTCTTAACCAAGGTTCCTTTTCCAAGTATGGTCACCTTTAGAGGGGTACATCCGAGACCAATATTTCTCATACGTGTCTTTGGCATGAGGGGTACTAGAAGTCTGTTGTCACTTTGTCCAAGCTTTTTGTTTTCTGTCATAGCCCATGGCAAGCATCATTTTTAAGCCTTAACTGCTATCATCCATTGGTAGATCAACTATTGGTCTATTGTCTTGGTAAAGGAGGTTTGATGGGTCCTCTTCTATTACTTCTTGACTTATGTCTCCCCAACTTCTAAAGTTGGAGGAGCCTATTGTGAATGCTTGGGATGAGGAACCATTATTTGACTGTGGTCATCCTCTTGACCTAGGAGATTGTGGTAACTCTCCCACCACAAAATAAATTTTTGGAATTGCATAATCTCCACACCCATTATCCTGGATAATGACCTTGATATCAGAGATGGCGGGGATGGCAGGTGTCTTTGTCGTAGAAGTGGAGGTGAGAGTAGCTGGATCAATGTATGGAGTTGAGGGGCCCTCATCATTTTGAGGTATTTGGGGGATTTTGTAATATTTTTCTTCTAGATTTTTGCAATAGTAAAAGGGTTTAGGATCCCCATGGAACGTGACCTCTTGGCCTTGGTATGGAAACTTTACACACTGGTGGAAGGTGGAAGCAACAACCTGCATCCCATGAATCTAGGGACACCCCAGGAGGATATTATAAGGCAATTCTAGGTTGAGAACTTGACATGTTTCCATGATGGTCGACCCTACTTGAATAGGGAGTTGGATTGTGCCCTAAGACACTCTTTCTTGATCATCGTAGGCTGTTATGGTTATGCATTTTCCTTTTTCAATAGCATCTTTGGAGAAGCCCAAGCTTTTTATTAATTTAAGGGTGCATATGTTCAACCGTGCATCTCCATCCACTAGGACCCTCTTGACCTTGTTTTTATGGGCGTAAGCCTCAAGATGAAGCACACGATTGTGAGATGGTTGTGTCAAGAGATTCTATTATGAAAATATCAGGAGGTGAGGTGTGTGACCATAGCTTGGAAATGATCTTCATCAAGATTAGTGGGGACAAAAGATGAGGCTAAGGCTTCTTCAAGGATCTTTTTGTGGGTTGGTGAGATCTTCAACAATTCCATGATGGATATTTTTGTTGGGGTTCTTTTCAATTAGTCAAGGACATTATAGCCACTAGGAACAAATCTTGTATTGGAGGTGGATGCTCTATTTGGCTGAGATGACCCTGTAATGGTGACTTTTTTGCCTCTTGTGGTGACTCCATAATCAGCTTGGGCTCCTTTGATGCTGATAACAGTGCAATAATCATCTAGGGATGTGATGACATGGTCATATACATGATTCAAAATTTTCAATGCACCTTTTCCCTTATCATTGTTATTGTTCCCTTTGTTGTTATGATTGGGCATTGGATTTGTGTAGATCTTGAGATTTTGATTTCCTGCTAGTTGTTCCACATTTATGATTTTGTCATCAATGAGGTCTTGGATCAAGTTTTTCAACCTCATGAAACTTGTAGTTGTGTGTCCCTTGATTTTTTGGAAATCACAAAGGTAATTTTCATTGTACCACGACGGTTTTACCAAGGGCTCTTGATAGTTATCATAGGTGGGGATTGTGATGAGCTTTTCTTCCACTAGTCTCTTCATGATGGATTCATCTTATTCCCCAAGGGTTGTGTACTTCTTTTTGGGGGATTTTTTGTTTCGCTGGGGTGGCCCCCTTTGATCGTTCACATTTTTTACTGTTTGATTATTCAGTTGTTGAGTCACAACGTTAGCTTGTTGATTGTTCTAATTGTTGTTGGGGTGCTGCTGTGTTTTGTCAAGGTGCACTGATGACAACTTTGGCGTCAACTACACCATCGTTGGTAATGTTTCTATTTTTTTTCCCATGTGTGAGGTTTGTCATTATAGTTGGTGGATGTGCAACTTTCTTGATAATAAGGAGCTCCCCCTTGTGAGATGAGGTTTCATTCGATATTGAGCACTTTGGAGATTAATTGGTCATAAGTAGTGATACCTTGCACCTTGAGATGAAATGCCAAGGTTTCCTCCAGATTGGAGATGATGGTGCAAACTTGTTGTTCTTCTAGCATGATCCATTTGCTCCTATTGGCCATGGATCACCATCATTGTAGGAAGGAAGCAAATGATTCATTTTTACCTTATTTAAGAGCTGATATTTCCTCTAGACTGACATCCATACCGATATTGAATGTGTAATTTTTTATGAATGTGTCTACTATCTCTTGGAACTTTTTGATGCCAGGAGGAAGGCAAGAGAACCACTCCATGGCTTGGCCAGCCAAACTTCTAGGAAATAGCTGCATCAGATATGTATCGTCATATGTGACTTCCATGCAATGTACTTGGAATTCTCTGATGTGATCTTCAAGGTTTCCCATCCCACAATATTTATCAAATTTAGGGATTTCAAATCCCTTTGGTAATGGTTTCATTGCAAGATTCCTGTCAAATGGATAGGGACAAAAGTTGCTAGGTGTCTTTATGGTTTTCCCTAAAGATCAAGCATTTCCTATGACAACAACTTGATTTTCAATGTTATGTCATCTTGTAGATCAGGGGGTGGAATGAAGGTGTTCTGCGGTGGTTCAATCGTTGAAGGGATGGGTGGATTGGTTGGTGTGTTGGTGGATGGTGTTTGCATGTTTTGTTGCACCAAGTATTCTTGTAACTATTGCTATATGAACAATGTTTGCTATTGATCTTGTTGTTGTGCTAACAATGCCTGTTGTTGAGCTTGTTGTCACTATTGCACTAATAATTTCTGTTGTTGAGTTTGATGTTTCTATTGCACCAACAATGCTTGTTATTGGGCTGCTAGTTGGGATGCTTCTTGTTGTTCTTAGTATTGCTTCGGTGCTTGTTGGTATGCTTGTAGTTGGGATGCTTTTTGTTGTGCGAGGTATTGTGCTTGCGCCTATGCCTATGCTTGCACTTGTGCTTGGGATTGTGCAGCCTGGGTAGCTTGTGTGGCCTGGGCAGCTTGTGCGGCCTATGAGGCGTAGGCGGCTTTAGATGCTTACACAACTTGTTGTGCTTGTTGTGCAACTAATTGTGCTTGTGCTTGCTCAATGACTAGTTGTGAAACTTGTTGATTTTGGATTTGTTGGAGTGCCTTTTGATAAGCAGCTTATTGAGTGGCTTGTAGCATAATGCTATATTGGTTTGACATGTTTGAGTTTGGTGGCGTAGGTGGTGGTGGGTTTGGGATGGTGTTTTTTGTTGTGATGAGAGGCACCATTGTATTGATGATTGGGATTTGTGTAGTGGATGGTGTGATTGATATGTTTGGTCCTTGAGAGACCATGTTTTGAGGTATTTGGGGGATGGTTGATGATGTGATGGTTTCTTGTGTTATTGGGATGGTTTCCATCTATTGTTGCAATATCAATGGCAAGATGGGAGGATTTGGTATGATGCTTTGATTGATGATTGGGGGGTTGCTTTGAATGAGTGGCGGCAACAGAGGTAACCCAAAACTAAGAGGTGATGTGGATGTTAACGGAAAGGGTGGAAGTGGTGGAAAAGTGAGTGTCACACTCCCTTGGGGAAATGATGAAGATGAAGGGCCAAAGATGCCCTATGGTCCAAATAAGTCACCTTCTCCTTGTGAGGTCATAGGGAGAGAGGTTTGAGGTATTGCATGAAATGATGATGATGGGTCATTGGGATCTTGAAAGGTGAGGGGGACATATGGGTTTAATGGATTTTGGGGGACGATTTTCCCCAAGATAGTGTTTACGTCCAAATATTGATTATTCACAAGGGGATGTGTTTGTAGTGCATTGAGAAATGCACTCCCTTTGTTAACAATGGGTTGAGTTGGAGCAATGGATGATGTAATTTGGGGGATGATTTGAGTGATGCTTTGAACTAGGGGTGTAGATGAAATTAGGAGTGTGGATGATATTGGGGGTATGACCCCAAGAGGTTTCTCCACAATGGTGCTTACATCGTAATCAGAAGGGAGTTTAGCCCCTTGTTTTGCTAATTCAAGCATATATTGTGAGGGATGGAGTTTCATTATGATATTGACAATCCAGATGATTCTTGGGATTTTGGACCATTTCAATGATCTCCTCTTGTGTCATCCCAAAGGCATTATTGGTTGTATCCTCTACTTGACCTTCCTCTTAAGGATTTTGTGATGATAGAGGAAGATTAGTTAGGGGATTGTTTGATCCAACGGGATTGATTTCAGAATTGGTTTGACTTAAGTCACTTGAAGTTGATGTTTATTTTTTGGCCTCCATGTTCTTCTTGTGTTGCGATCTTGTTTGAACCATACAATTAGGCTCAAAATAGAAAGTCTAGGATGATTAAGGATCAAAGTGTGATGGTGAAATGTGTGAAAGGTGGATGATATGGATGATTAAACTCTTAGAAGATCTTGAGGGGGTTGCTAGACATTTGGGACTTTTTGGATTCTTGGATTTTGATTTTGGATAATGAACAAATAGATCCCAAGATGTTGGATGTTATCTATGGGATAAACTTTCTCACAAGATGATAATTTGAAAAAGTGTAGGGAGAAGGATGCATCAATCCACACCTAACCAAACAAGATGATTTGATGATAATTCAACTAATCATATGGAGAAATATACATCTACACATACTTAGCCAATTTTTTTTTTTTGATGTTTTGATTCAAGGATTTTGATTAAAGGATTTTGATTCATGGATTTCCCAAAAAGTCTAGCATAAAGGGTGGTTTAAATATTTTCAAGAGTTGTTGGTGAGATGATTTTGATTGATGTTTGAAAGGTGGATGAAGGTTGAATTTGACCCTATGTGTACCTAAAAAAAAGACTCTTGTTTACAAGACCTCGGTTTTGAAGAACACACTTTACTCTAAACAAGATGCTCAAAGTGTTGAAAAAGTCTCAGATTCTAAAAATAATAAAATGAGTACAAATTGGGATTGTTCCTTGAAGCTCTTCTGTAAAAGTTGAAAAGCAATCTTTGTTTGAATTCGTAGAGCGTTGAGAGACACTTTTGATGAGCTTTTGGACTAAGATCTTTTGACTTTGGTTTCCAGATTTTAATTTTGCATGAAATCATTTGAAACACATGTGTGGGGTTCAATTATTCTTTATCTTTTCTTAATGACTTCCTTTTACCACATACAATTCTTGATTAGGTTTTCAAACTAAATGTCCAAGGTCTTAACTTCTTATCATCCCACAAAGTGTATTGTGTGGAAATAAAGGAAATAAAGGAAAATGTTTCCTATTGTTGACTTTAGCAAGAAAATTGAGATATAAATTCAAATGCTTAGAAACCTCTAAGGATAGAATCCCTAGGGCAAGTAATAACACTTAAATTTTTTCAAAGATATTTGCTTCCTAAAGGGTTTGAAATTTTATGATAATGTTGAATGTTTGTTTTCCCAATGTTTACGATCAAGCAAAGTGTTTTGTTTCCAAGAACATGCACAACCCTATGGATATGAAAGACACTATTTGTTGAGTTCCCACTTTGATAAAATCCAGCTATACCTACTCTTAGCGGATGACTATATTCTTCACCACACAGGCTCCCCCTTATAGTGCACTCGCTTCTCGGGTCAGCCAAGCATCAGTACCCATGAAACTACCATGGAATACTTTTTATCTCTACTAAGAGCTGTAAAATCGTGGGACAGATTTAGAATGACCGTTCTTGCACCAAAAAATAGATCAATGATTTTGGATTTTTCTAAACAAAGGTTTTAATGCAGGAATTTCATTTGTGGGGGATCATCTATATGGCGAGAGACCATTGCTACACTTCTCATCAGAACAATCCTCGTGATACTTTCCTTTCCTCCAGTACCCACACTTATATACCGATTGGAAGTCACTTGGCTTTAGCATGTTCCCGGTTGGGTCGTTCCCTTGGGTGATTACTTTTTCCCACAAGGTGGGCCCTCTAAGATAACACAAAAGTGAGCAAACACATCCGTAGTTAGATCAATCTTTGTTGAGAAACAAAGAGATAACACGCGCGATATGTCCCACTCACACTCGCAAGATTTGTTCAATTTTAGGATCCAAATTAAAGTGTGTAGGTAATCACTTACACAACTTAATGTCACCAAAAATCCTTTTGATTCTCAAGATCACCGTGAGGCATAAGAGAAGCACATACATCTTTTTGATGGTATTATTTTGGGTAAGCGATTACAAAACAAAAATGAACATGTTCATTTTATATCCTCAAAGCAATGATTTGATTCATTTTAAAGCACCAAAGAAAAAGATGAAAATTGCTTGTTCAATTGTTAACCTTAAACAAAATATATTAAATGTGCCTAAAGTTCTTTTTAACCTTTTTCCTTGTTCATTTTAAACCCAAATTGAAATCTATTGAGTCCTAAAAACTTGAAGGGATAAAGTCCTTAAACTTGGAATTATAATTGCTTCCACAAAAGTGTCTAAAGACACTTGATACAAATGCATAAATGATGTTATACTTCTATCTCCTCCCTTCTCCTTCCTTGCCTCCACCTACAAAAAATGATTAGTCCAAGGAAAAAAGAGGCAAAAAATAGGTCAATAGCTCAAAATGATCAAAATAAAAAAAGCACATGTCAAAAAAAATTGAAATTTGGTCCTTTACCCCACCCCAGTAGTGCAACCCGTATATGCGTCGCTGTTTGAGGAAATCAGCGGAGCTGTATAGCGCCACTTGGTCTTACAGTGATGCTCTATACTAGAACAAAGACCGTGATGGTGGTGGAGTTCTGGTCAGTAGCACAGTTTTAAATTTGAAAGCTCAGTGTCAAAGAAACATCTTGGCATCATGGTTTGAAAATTTGAATTTCTGGGTGGGAAGGTTTGAGCAGCAGAGTTTGGAGTTGGTAGCATCCCTGTATGGTGACGTTGGAAGGCTAGCATCACTATATGGAACCACTAGACTAATAGCGACATAGTTTCCTATAGACACACACAAAACACAAAAAATACAATTTTTTTTCAAAAAACATGTTAAGAACTTGAGATTTGCCCTCCTTCTAGCACCAATATGTGAACCTCAATCCTAGACCTACACAAACATAGCAAACAAACACAATATTAGATCCAAATGCAAGTGAGAACTAAGATTCCCCATGGAATTCATCTACAATGCTCAAAATAGGAAGGAAAATGAAGAACAATACAAGAAAAGTAATGAAATCCTATTTAAACATACAAAGTCTCAATCCCATGAGGGAATTGATGCCAATTTGATATGAAAATTGGCCCTTTCCCAACTCCTTTGCAAGATTCAGATGATTTGATGAAGATTGATCCACTTGTTGATGAAGAACAATGAGCTCCTTGGTGAAATTTACAATAACCTAGCTAAGATGATGACAAATGCTATGAAGATGGATAAAATTAGCTCTCAATGTGAAGAGAGTAACTTTGCTCTAAGTTGTGGATCCCAAATGAGAAGAAAATCCTTCTATTTATAGAAATACAAGATGGAGGAATGAGTAAAATGAAGCAATGTGGGATCATTCAACATCCAATGGGCAAGTGCCACTTCTCAAGATGTGAATGGAGGAAGTTTGAGCACATTTTGATGAATGTGCACAACAAATGATATTAGGTGGAATTTGAAAATCATGAAATGACTTGTTGGAGGGAGAAAATAATGAATTAAATGCAACTTGGATGAATGCACAAGGACATGAAAGAGGGTTAAATTCTTTGTTGGAAGTACAAACCCACTTGGAGAGATTTTCAAACTTGGAGGAATATTCCCCTAAATATGCCATGTTGAAAGAAAATAGAGATGTGATAAATCATTTAAATATATTTTCATGTGCAAGTGGCAAAATCTAGAGGATTTAGATGATTAGGATTAAATTAATCAGGATTTGATTAATTTAATGAGGGATTAAAGGTGATTTGACAATTTGATTTATATTTTTGGATTGATTTAAATTAAAGTTGAGAAAAATATGATTTAGATTTAATTAAATAAGGGATTTTGATTTATTTAATTAAAGAGGGGTGAAGTTAGATTAAATTAAAGCAAGGTTTAATTTATTTAATTTAATAGGATGACCTTAGAGATTTAATCAAATAATGAATTATTTAATTAAATAGAGACTATAGGGTTAATTAAATAACATTGATTTATTTAATTAACACGAGAGAATGGCTTAATTGGATAAATGATTATTTATTTAATTAAGGGACAAAGGTTGATGATTTAGCTAAGAAAATGATTTAGGTCAAAACAGTGTTAGTAATTGGGATCAAGTGTGTCGGTATATTTTCCATGTCTACAAAAAGTGTGATTAGACACACTTTACAACATTAAAATAAGGTCCACATAGCCTAGAAAGGTAAAACATCCAATGTGAATGTGCAACACACATTACAACACTAGATTATCATTAAGTTTAATTTAGAAGCCTTGTAGATTGATGTGATAATGTAATTAAATACATTTTATAATGTTGAATTAAGGGAGAATGGGTTTATTAAGTCTAGAAAATCTTGAAAGCCTTTTACAACACTTTACAACACCTTTGAAAGACATTGATAAATGCATTTGAATGGGTCCAAGACCTATTGTGGATGTGAAAAACACCTCACAACACTAAATCAAGGTCAAATTAAGTCCAATTTATCATAAACTATTCTTAAATCAAGCAAGTTGCCTTTTTTTTATGGTATAGTGTTGTTGAGGGTTAAACCTCATAAGAGTTCCATCAAATTTGGAAAGTCATCCAAATTATCCCCACACTATGTAGGACCTTTTGAGATTCTTGAGGAAGTGAATCCTATAGCTTATCGAATTGTGGTTCCACTAGCTCTGTCCCAAATGCATAATGTCTTTCATGTTTCTTACCTAAAGAAGTGTATACTAGGTGATAATCATGTAATTGATTGGAATTATTTATAGGCACAAGACCCCAAAGTGGTAAGATTCAAGCCTATCAAGGTGATCAGAACACGTAAGCTTCACTTATGTAATAGAGAATTTCTGTAGTGCAAAGTCCAATGGGACTAGTATGGAAGACTTTGCTTCTTGGGAAGACCATGCTGAGATACAACAAAAGTTTCCACATGTTTTAAATGATTTTGAAAATACTTGGAAACAATGTTGTTATTTAGTTTATGTTTTCTACATAAAATCATTGGGGACAATGATTCACAAGGGTCATGTCACACCCCATTGTGTATTTACCTATTTACTATTACTGTGCTAGGGTAAATTATTGCATGTGTTAATGTACTTTGAATTATGATTGAGAATATATGTTCTTGCACTTTGCTATCAATGAATTATGAATGGATGTTATTTCATTTAATGTTATGCAATGAAATACATATATGTGAAATGGATGGTTATTGAATTGGATATTCTAACTATGGAAAAACATTATGTAAATACATATTTTCGTAAACTATTGAATATCGTTGGAATGTGATAGTTGGATGCAAGTTCAAGTTCAATCCTCAAGGTGTGAGGAGAAGTATCACTCAAAAGAATAACTTTGTTGGGTAACTAGTAACGTAACCTAACTGAGCTTACACACACTCATAGTAGAATGGCTGAGTTAAGTTATTGTGTTGGGAATTGGTAAGTCATCCTTTAGTATGATGTGTTGCATTAGTAAGGATCTTGATTACTATTGAGTGCATTCTTGGATGATTTTTTATATGTTGGATCTTATGAATTCTTCCTTATGTTACTATGCTTGATTGGTGAGGTGAACATACATTGAATATATATATATATATACATGCATATGCATGTCAACGATAGACCATACAAATTAAGGAACACATACATGAGAGTACATAGGTAGTCATACCTATGCATGCTTATGAATGGGTTGCATATGAGCATGGTGTTATTGAACGAACAATATGACATGTATGTGTATATGTATATATACATCGCACCTATATTAGCTATCAATAATATTGTAAATGTTTATGTGTTTGATTGTGCAATCGATATATATATATACATATAGGAATGTGAAAGATCATGGGGGTCCAAAAAGTGGCAATGAGGAAAAACACACATTTTTAACTCACCATAATTGTGAAAAAAAGTTGACTTTTGGCATGGGTTGGGTACAATATCCGTTTTGGTTTGGTAATACCAAACCGAAATGGATATCCATTTTGGAAAGCAGGAACCCATTTTTCTGAAAAACAAAATGGATATCCGTTTGAAACAGATACCCGTTTTGAAGACCTAAAAAACCCTCTTTAGTAAAATGGCCATAACTTTTGCGTTTCTTATCAAAATTTTGACTTTTTATAGGCGTTGGAAAGGTGATTAATAGCTATACACAATGGAATAGGGAATTTATATATTGAACACAAAAAAAATTATAATCATTTGAATTTCATATTTCATTTTTGAAACATCAAATGCTCACTACTTTCACATGCAAAGTCTCCTTTTCATGATTTTTTTGTAAAACTCATCTCAAAATACTTGAAACATTAGAAAAAGTAATGAATAATGAAATAGTTATATTTTTTGTATTGAGGAGATGAAAAAATCTTCATAAATAATCATATCTCTGTATCCCTTTCTCTACCTCTCTATATATCACTATGTCTTCCCTTAAGCTCTGGACCTATCCCTCCCTCCTTTCTTCTCTCTTTTTCCCTCTTTATACCTATCTTTCTCTCTTTCTCTCCTTGATCTCTAGAACTATATTTCTACCTCTATCTCCATCATTCCTTCTCTCTCTCTCTCTCTCAGGTCCCTTCCACTCTCTCTCCCCCTCTCTCTCCCTCTCCCTCTCCATCTCCTTCTCCATATCCCCTCTCCCTCTCCCCTCTCCCCCCCTCTCTCTCTCTCCCTCCCTTTGTAGTATCTCTTCCTCTTAAGTCTCTCTCCCTCTTAGGTCTCTCTCTTAGGTCTCTTTGACTCCCTCTCTCCCTCTTAGGTCTCTCTCTATTAGGTATCTCCCACTCCCTCTCTCTCTCTCTCAGTCTCAAACTCACACTCACTCTCTCCCTCTTAGGTCTCTCTCTCTCTCTCTCCCACTCTCCCTCCCTCTCTCCCTCTCAAGTATCTCTCTCTCTCTCTCTCTTTAATGTACTATCTAGTTGTTGAACAGTAGGAACACACACCCTTCCAAAAAATATTTGAAGGCTTAAATAATTGATCTAATTTCAATATTTCTACATTAAAATTAAAAAAATTATTAATTTCAATAATAGTATATTAGAATGGAAAAAAATAAAATTAGTAATTTCAACATTGGTATATTTTGTTTCTTTTTCTTTTAAGGTCATTTTTTCTTTTCAATCTTACATTCTCCTCTTTTTGATGATGGATCATTGAGTGTGATTTGAAATGTCAAGCAAAAATACATATACAGTTTAAAATAGAAGTGTGCACTACTTGAGAAAAATAAAATTAAAATAAGTGTGTTTTAAAGTTGGAGAGATTGATTTGGTTGTATCAAAAGATAGATACTTAAAAATTGACACTAAACTTAGCACCAAAAGATTGTGATGAATATGCTTCGTGAAATTTAAGATTGTGTAAAGAAGTCAATTTTCATTTGAGTACAACCTTGATTCTTATGTGTGACCCTAAATTTTGAGCCTTCAATTTCTCAATATCTATATAAGGTGTTAGCCTTGTTGTGTACTTGTAATTTCAAAAATGTGATGGTGCTAAGAAGCACTCTCGATATTTTCTTATGGTAGTGGATAATTGATATGTAAACTACCAAGGTGCTCCTTAGGTTAGTCAATTACTCACCAACATGCACAATTTGTTAGAGTTACTATTAGAGAGAAAACAAATAATTGAAATACTTGCAACAATATTAAAACAATACAAAAAATAGATAATAGAGAGATTGACACCATGAAAGGAGAACCAAGATACCTTAGTGAAACTTTTTTATGGGTAAAAACTCTAGAAGTTTTGAGAAAAAACTCACTTAAGTAGTCCAAATGGCTATTATAAATAATCTTCAAACAATATAATTTCTTAAGAGCTTGCAAACACTCTCCTAAGACCAATTACAACTCTCCAAAATTATTTAATATCCCTCTTACCACATAAAAATCATAAATATCAGAACAAAACTCTCACTATGACTCCCAAAACTTGAGTTATAAAATTCAATTCACTGTAAAATACATTTAATTAAAACAAACACAACATATTTATTGATACCAAACCTTCTAGAAGCTGAAGAAGTTATTACGAAAGAGAAGGAAAATGATTTTTTGAAAACTAGAATATTGAAGGATCCACTTTTTTACCTACAACAAAATTATTGTTTTTGCTAGACCAAGATCACTATGACAATTTTGATATCCCCACAATGAATTTACATACATTGCTTATGCCTACTAGTGAATTCACCACAAAGCCAAAAAAACACCTTTAATTACTTTCCTATTAACTAAAGACTACACATTGTTATCACATACCACCATGCACATGCTCTATCATCAAAGAAAATATTTACTATTCATAATCATGACAAGGAGTATAAAATGGCCCATTTTCAAATCAAGTATCGTTGAGAATTCCTTATTGTATTCAATCTGTATTAATCAATTTAACAATTTTGTGATAAGTTTGTAAACATTCCAATTACTGCATGCAATAAATGTATAGGTAGTTGACTAAGTGTACTACAATGATGTAATGAATGGTTGAGAACAAAATGCAATAAATTCTTTACTAATAGACAAAGTGTATGAAAGTTATGGTTTGATATATGGATGTAAGAACTAAATGTAATTGTTGCAACTAATGCAAAGACAAAGTGAGGATGGATTCTTTAAATGATTCTAAGTATTTTAATGCATCAAAACTGATGATGATCAATGCTCTAAATGACCTTGGGGTGATGTCCTTTTGTACAAGCTCTAGGTGCAAAAAATGAACTTTTAGGTGTACAAGTTGTTGATGGGTACTAGTAAGATTAAGATGAGTCAACCTAAGGCCACAATAAACTTGGATTTAAAAATAAGAGGGTCAAAGCCACCTTAGCACCCTTGATTAAGGATCAAGGTTACTTGGGTGGTATTGACATGAGTAATAAATAAATTTAAAATATTAGAACTAACATGAGGATTAAGGTTCCCTAGCATTAATAAAAGAAAGTATTAACATGAGAATTGGGAGTGATCTAAGCTAAGGTAAAATGATACTCAAAGTAGTAGAAAAATTTTAGGGTTAGTGAGTGTTCTAGATCAAACAAAATAATGTTCTACAACCATATACTTAGGACCTCCACAAAGGACATGACATAAAATGAGAGGGAAAAGTGTAAGAGTAATGGAATTTTCACCTATATGTTTCTCCCCCACTTTGGTATGCATGTGAATCTATATGAGAAAGTATATCGATGTAAAATGAAAAGATATAAGCACAACTACAAGCATCATAGCTAGAGCAACACCTAGAGTCAACCTGTAAGTTGTGCATAAAATAAATGCGTAATTAGTAATATTTTTAATTTTGTGTGTACCAAAAAGGTGCAGAGAAATTAAGCAAAGTAAAAAATGGGATAAAATTGAGCATTATAACATGATAATATGGTTATGAAAATTTGAGCATAGTAATGATAATCTGAGTACGGAAATACTAACTATAATAAATGTGTAAAAGGAAATCAAATTAAAAGAAAATATGCATGCAAAGATATTTGTGTGTGATGCTAGGGAGAGAGAGGGAGTGAGGAAAAGAGAAAGGTTTAACTTTCAATGTTTTAAGTTTCTCATATATTTTCTAATGCTCCAAATTTCTACTATTTTAATATTTATTGTGAATCCCTCTTAGTTGTTGTATTCTCCTAGTTGGTACTTTGGGATTTTATCACCTTTGTTCCTCCTCCACAAGCAATAGGGTATTGATCATTTTAGACCTAGGATTTTAAGACAAATTATTTCAATTCTATGTTCTTAATTTCTAGATATATTTTAGCTTAAGCACACACTTAAAATTTATTTTCCCTCATCCTATTGACTACATGTAGTGGTCAGAATACCAAAACCAAGGCCTTTACTATCTTGGAAAGCTCATTTGAATTCACAACCATTTCTCTATCCGAAAATAGGTAGGGTGTTGCACAATAATGGGTTACACTTTCTGGGACATCCTGATTTTTGCCTGAAATCACATATTTTTGTAAAATATAATGATTTAATACTTTAAAGGTTCCATTTAAATGATTTCAATTAAAGATGTTTTTATCAAACCCTCTTAGATCAAACCCCCTTGGATAGAACCCCGTTAATTTTAAACCATACCTATAATGGAGTCTCCTCTAGATCTATCAAAATGTTGATAAAAAACTACTTTTGATTTACCTTTTAGGCGATCAAATGAATTCATTTAAAATTTATGTTTTGTAAGTATGTAGCACTTATTATAATCTTCCCAAAAATTATAATTTTAAATATATTTAATTTGATTATTATATTTATTTTTTTATTTCTTGTAAATGTAGGTTTTTCAATGAACATCAAGTTCTTTGTTTCACACATGTACGAAAAAATAGGAAAATAGAGAAAAAAAACTTCTAAAAAATACATGTGCACTAGGTATTGATGTCCTTATTCCAATAAAAAAATAATAAGTTAATTCAAATTCATACAAAAAAAATTAAGTGGGCCGAAGTACACCTTTGTCCAAATTATAATTACTTTGACTTGGAAAATTAATTAAAAAAATATGTAACAAAAAATTATGAAAAAATATCCATGCACTAGATATAGGTGTGACAAATCTATATTTTAAAAATTAGAATTGTATCCTTTCTATAAAAAAGTTATGCGGTCCAAAGTAAACATCACTTTTTAAAAATGTTTAGTTGAAAATATAAGTTATTAAAAATTGCATAAAAGGATTCACAATTTTTTTAAAAATATAATTAGAATCTACACACAAAATCTCACAAATCAGTAGTTTGATTCATCTTCAAATTCTTAATGGTTTAGCTACTATAGATGTAAGAAAGTGAAGATCTGGTGAAAAATCTTGATTTCAATGTCAAGTTTGGCCAAAAAGTATAAAAGGAAATTAAAGAAAAAGAAAATATGCATGCAAAGATATTTGGTTGTGATCCTAGGGAGAGAGCGGGAGTGAGGAAAAGAGAAAGGTTTAACTTTCAATGTTTTGGGAAAAGGTAAGTAACCTTTGTTGTGAATGTTGTGATTAAGTATTGATGTCTTGTGTCAACCTTTCATTATATGCTTATTGTGGTATCGATGAGATATATGCATTAAGAACATGTATATATATATATGTATATGTGTACATGCCTACGGTAGACTCATACATGTGAGTGAATAGGTGTACATGAGTATACATAGGTAGACGTACCTACGCATGCTCATGAACAGATCACCCATATGCATGGAAATAAAGAGTGGACTAAATTGACATATATATGTATGTGTATATATGTATCCCATGTATGTATGCCGATTGATGAGATTGTATGTATGAGTTTTTTATAAAGATATTAAAATAAAATTACATATATGTGTATATATGTGGTATATATATATTAATATATATATATATGTGTGTAATGTAATAATAACACACACACATATGTGTGTGTGTGTAACATTTCTTATATTTATATTTTAAATAAGTATGTTTGTTAATCTATTTGGTAAACCTTATGAAATATTTATTTATTTCAATATATATATACATATATATATATATATAGGCTATGGAATGTATATATATACTATGGAATGTATGTATACACACACACACACATATAAGAATTGAAGTTATTAATATAAACCATAAAGTGCATAAGATAGTGTTGATCATATTGTTAGTAATATGTAGCAAAGTATATAATATACTGGGGCATATGAAGCTTAAAGCACAACTTTAAGTGGTAGTTAATCAAGTGCATAAATTAAAACATGAACAAGTCAAACATTAAAGCATGGAATATATGAAGTTTGTAGTTGTGTTAAATACTAAAGCAGGGAAGTGAGTGTTGTTTGAAACAAAGAACAAGTTAGCAAGCTACACCTATGAAGGTGGCACCGAAACATAGAGGTCGCACCATATTTGGTAGATTTTGTAATGTAAAAGAAGTCTATGAATTTGAATAAGCCTACAAATAAGTGTTTAGAATTAGTCAAGTGTAAACTTGGCAACATATTGCAATGGAATTCAAATTATGAAACATATTTTGAGTTTGTTGTCCCAAATATCAAGTGAACTCAACTTTAGAACTATCATGTGTTGCAAACCTCTGAGTGAGTAGTTGCATGAGGAAGAAAGGTGGTGGAAATACTTACTTGTTTGTAGCCTTCAGTTTCTCACAAACTAGTATAAATAGAGGTGCCCATTCTACCAAATTCTACACAATTATTGTTGAAAACGAAGGTGAAATTGTAGATTAAAAATTGTAAAACTATTATATTGTAGATTTAATTAAGTATTCTTTGTCACAATTGTCTATGTATGATTAATCTGTTTAGATCAATTTTACCAATTGTTAGAAAGAGACAAAAGATTGTAGAAGAATGAGACAAGAAGATAGAAGTGACACATCATATATGTAGAGAAACCCTTTCAAGAAAAAACTCCACCAGAATCAATAGTGCTTGAATTATTTAGCCTTAGAACAAGATTACAATAATACTATATCAATCCTTGATTGATATGCTTCATTTTCCTTCAACAATCCTTCTTCACAACCTATAATAAACTCTCATAGAACTCTCATACACTTTCTATAGCACAAGCTATCCATGCATTCCATGTGACCAAGCATTAATACACACATCCCATGCCATGCTTCAAACCCTCACACATGCACAAGCTCAACTTGCAAACCTGCAACCAAGATTACAATTTTTTCTAATGGAATTACTGCAATAAATAGATAATTATGAGTATTGTAAACTCCTAAGAGTTTATCAAAACAAGAGCACAAATCTCCTCACAAATATATACGCCTATTTTGTGCAAGTAGAGTTCCACAATGTAACATGAAGTCAAAACCAAAGTCTCCTCAATTTAAAGGTGCCCCAGACTGAACTCTTAACTGATTGTTGGTCAAGAAAATATCTTGCAAGCATCACCTCAAAGTTGGGGCCCAAGAATGGGCCCACTTAATTGAGCTTTGTAAATATCTTCTCATGCAAAAGGTGTTAACTCAAAGATGCCAACTTGGGCGCCCAAGGTGGGTCCAAGTCAATCTTAATTAATTGAAACATATCTCTCCACCAATTCATGCAAACATTATGCATGATTGATCATCCCCACTTAACTGTAAGTATCCATTCATTATCTATCATGCAACTGAAGTCATTAGTCATGCAACTCAAGTTAACTAAAGTCAATTAGCATTCAACTCAAACTAACTACATGCAACTGAAGATAACTGAATCATAACTAAACTAAACTCCACTCATGTGTAAATATCAATACCTACTTTGTAGGATCTTTACATGCATTAATAAAGTGTTATCAATCCTCCAAACAGTTAACTTAAGCAAGGTGGGTTCCACCTTCTATGTGGGTGCCCTATGTGCTCCCATTTTGTAGGAGCTCTTCTTGGATGCCCCCACATGTTCCTATCATTTAGGAATAATTACAAATGTCAATTTACATGTTCATTTCATTCAAATTTAATCTCTTTCTAATCCTAGTGTTGAGGAACACTTTCCAAGGACTTAGGAGATACATGAAATATGTTTAGGATTGCAATTAAATGGCATCCTATTCCCAAAATTCTCCCACTTGACATTATACATTGCAATTATTCTAAACAAGGAATCATTTTTATAAATCAAGTACAAGACTCAATTAATACCTTTCCCAAGTCTCTGTAACCAAACTAACATAGGTATAACTTCATGCTATCAACATAACAACCCAAATCTCTAAACAAGTCCCTGTATATCCACCATCTTGTAAAATAAGACTTCAAGGTAATAACACACATAGACATGTGATAAAAAACCTCTAAAGTAACTCACTGTAGTAAAGTATAACCAATCCAAGAGAGGTGCCCCTTTCATACATAACACATATACCTTCTGGAACTCCCACGACATAGGTAATATCAGATTTGAAAACAAGATCACAACATTAATAAGTCCTCCTATAGCACTTCACATAGAAGATGTGGCTAACTCCTCTATCATAGTGTCAAAGAAGCATACAATGATATGAAAAATACATCTCATAACACAAGAACCTTCAAGAAGAAGAAAAAATTCCCACAAAGAGATAACCTGCAAATCAAACCATGTTCTTATACCACACTAACATGTTCCAAACTGTGTAAAGGAAGATCTCCTTCAACACTCCCAAACTGAAAGGATATCAACATCTAACCATTCAACTTATAATGAAACATGGAAGAACTTAGATGTAAACCTCTCCCAGAAAGTAGATCAAACTTATCCAAACATTCCCACAACTAAAGGGAATATTCCCAAAACCACTAACTATCTCCCGTACCTCTCCTACCCAAATCCTTAGAACTAACTCAAGTTCAAGATTGTAAGGAGAACAATGGAAATACATAAAATCATGAATCTTATAATCAGGTGGGAAACACCTTTTAGATCATTTACCTATCGAGTAGACCAAGAGTGAGATACAAGATTTTCCTATACATACAACACCAAGCAATATAGGCTTTCAATAAAGACAACCTTCTCATCAGGCCTATGATGGAATCACATCCATTTCTAAGTGTAGGCTCCTCGATCTTTGCCATTGAATTTTTTTATAATAAGTAACCATTTCAACACATATCTCTTAACATAAGAAATATCTAGCCTAACCCAAGTCTCTATAGTATCCATGAGCACCAACCAATCAATCCATGCCAAATTCAAATGCAACTTGCATAATCATGAAGCTCCAACCAAATGATTAATACTCAAAACCAAAAAGAACTACATCCTCTCCAAAGGAAGAACAATAACACCTTTACCAAAGACTCTAAGGGTCCTCCATGAAACAAGATGTTAAAAACTCTTCAAATCACATGGAGATAACCATATCTTATTAAAGCTCCCGCTACAGTGATACCGAGCTATACATGGCAACAAGATAAAACATCAAACCGTCACTGTCAAAAGCTCCCACTGTAACATGTAACCAAGATATCCATGACATCGTGATAACCATCTCCTAAATGAAGATCATCCATGGCCTCAACACAATCAAATAATCTGTTGTAAATGACACAACTCCCAAAAGGTCAAGAAAACCATAATCTTTAAACCAAGAAGATAAAACACACTTCTTTTACAAATCTGTAATATCACAATAGTAAAAGCTCCCACTACAGCCAAAAAACCTTCAAACTTTTAAGAGATAGGCATCCCAAACTCTACCCAACTGTTAACTCTAATACCAAATGTTGAAAAAAAAGGTGAAACTGTAGCTTAAAACTTCTAAAACTATTATACTATTGATTTAATTAAGTGTTCTTTGTCACAATTATTTGTGTATGATTCATCTGTTTAGATCAATTTTACCAATTGTAGAAAGAGACAAAAGATTGTAGAAGAATGAGACAAGAAGATAGAAGTGACACGACATACATGTGGAGAAACCCTTTTAGCAATTAAATGGCATCCTATTCTCAACACTTATCTTTCTGATTATCTTGATGTAGTTTTATTGTGAGTTGAGAGCTTGTGAGTTGAGAGTTATTTTTGTATTTTGTATTTGCACGTTATTATGAGATTTAGAAAAAAATTAGAGGAGGATAGTCAAGTGAATCTTGGAGGAGGTGTCAATCGATCTTGAGGATTCATACTAGGAAGGAGTTTAATCAATTAGAGCTTATATAGGCATGCTAGTTTCTATACCTTTGTCTTTATGTTGGAAAGGATACATTAGTTTATTTACTATGTTGGGAAAAGAGTGTTTTGAATATGTTGTGGAGTTTGTTTGAGATTTTTTGTTTCATGGTTATGAAATATATTGTAGAACCTATCTTGTTGGTTATTTCTTTATGTACCCTATATATGGGAGTTTATTTGAGTGCAACATGTTTATACTATGAGTAGTGAAATGTAGAAAAATAGGTTGCTAGGTTTCCCAAAATGGAAAAGTGGATCCAAAGAGGGAAAAGGGGGTCCTCATTCTCTAATTTCATTAGGAAATGAGATCCACACAATGAAATGATTATAAACCCAAGTTAGGTGAATCAACTCGAAGTGTGAATATTCAAATTCCCTTATGATTGAAGGACGGGGGTCAAGGTCAAACAACACTTTGGGGAGGAAAACTAAAAATAGAAAATCAACTCCAAAATGCAATTTCTATCACTTGGATCTTGAATATTAAGCATAAAACTAAGAGAAACAACATTTTTTTTGGAAAATATAGGAAAGATAAATGTTGTGCACCTGTCATAAAATGGTGTTTCTACAAGCCTGCTTAGGACTCATTCGCCCATGGGAAAATGGTTCCAAGTTTACCTTTCCAAAATTGATTTCTAGGTCCTCTACTCTTGTGTTTTTACTTTTAGATCCTCTATGTTTCATAGTTAGACAGTCAAAAATGAATATGGGATTTGAGTTTCTATGAGATGACAACAAAGGTGATGACAAATGCAACTTTACAATTTTGCACTTTTGAGATCTTCAACTTTTCTTCAACTTGCAAGTCTAAAACACACAAAGAGGGGAAAATGTTTTTTTTTGGGCGAATGGGGGTTTTCCTTTGTCAAACCCCATTTTCATAATTAAACCTTGAAATGAAATAAAATAGCATGAAATGAATGATGAATGAACAACTCAATGTTGCAACTCACCAAACCCTTGAATAAACCTTAAAAATACTGAAATCTTGATGTATATCTTGCATCAAATGGCTTCAGTGGATGTGGATCATGATCCTTCAATCCTGCTTTGAAACTTTAACTTGAATTCTTGGGTTCGATCTTGAAACCTACATCACAATGTTAGCTCCAAAAACATGCATGATTGAAGATAGCCTTGACATGATGCTTGAGATATTGAATGTTCCAACAATTGATGAAGACATATAAAATTGAATATTCTTGATAATAATATTGGCTCTTTTTAAGTTCACCTCTTGCTATATTACTTGAATTGATGAAATAACCCTGCATTTATAGACACTTATCCTTAATTTCTCGAAATTCAAACATTACAAGCTGACATTTGAAATTTGAATTTATGATGATAAAAATACTACTAAAACATGTTTTAAAAATGGGTTCCAAGTCCTAGGGAGGACCCATTTTCCCATGGTAAAATGGATCCCAAACCCTAATTCCTAGAACACACATTGCTCAATGTAAAGTGTTATGTTTAGGCATTAATGAATGTTGGGTTTCTCCTTAAAAAAATGCAATTTAATGGGCTTATATATGAATTAAAGGGATAATTAAGGCATAATTAATCTCAATTAGTTAAGGGAGCCCTAAATAAGTGTGAAAGTGTAAATAAATACAATTTACAACACTAAATTTAGGCATTATTAAGTCCATTTTAACTAGGAGGGCCCAAACAAATTATAAAATATAAAGGGATACATTTTTCTACACTACATGTTTAACCCCCACTTTAGTGAGAGGATACAATGAGAAAGTTGTGCTAGGTCTATAGGCTCCCATTGTACTAACCACAACATGATCAATATGCTATTCTAAACAAGAAATTTCAAAATGCCAATGTCAATAAAATAATGCTAATTAAAAGGTCACACTTCTTGGGAGATATATTCCATCACTAAGAAGTGAACATTTGAACAATGAATGGGGGAGAATATTACCCCCACTTAAAATGTCATCATACTTTCTATGTTGGTATTTTAAGTAGAAAGAGAGGAAGAGGTGATCCTTGAAAAGAATGCACACCTCAAAAAAATAGTTATCCTTGCCCCCCAATCATAGAGGCAAAAACATCCACCAAGAAATATCATGTTGCTACCAAGATAGATATGGTTGTACCTAAAATGTACCACTATGAATGACAATGAGAAAGAAACATAAAGCTACTAATGCCACATAGTGATGAGCAATGTAATAGGAGGAAAATCACTATCAAATAAAGAGGAAATAGGTGCATCAACACAAGGAATAGCACCACCATGTTTAAGATGTTGAATTTTATCACTCAAAGCCTTACATTCATTAGTAGAATGACAATGAAGAGATTTATCAGTTTATTTGGACAACTACAGTCTTGAGAATGTTCAACCATGTTAAAGTCCCCACCTAAAATCCAATCTGCATTAGGTAAATTATTGGCCATCTAGTCCCAAAGAAGGATTTGATCTTTAGATAAGTTGGAAGCATATATAGAATAAAATCCAATGAGATGACCATTGATGATGGTAAGAACCAAAACACAACTATGGGAGGGGTCTTCACCCTTATCAATACAAACTTTGAGACCCATGATGAAATCTTGATTACAACACCACCTTTTCCATCCAAATGAGATGTATGCAAAAAAGAGGCATCTTTCCTAACATTACATAAGGAAGCTTCAAGTCTAATGCTACCGAGTTTTAATTCTTGAAGAAATAAAACATCAAGCTTCCATTTTGTAACTAACTCCTTAACTTTATATTTACGGTTGAGGGAGAGAAACCCCTCTGACATTCCATGAAAGGAGTTTAAAATTCATGATGTTGATTAGAAGAATCATCACCATGAGCCAACACACTGAAACTATTATCAAGAGTAAGCTCTTGTTCCTTTTAATGATGATCATTGGAGGCAGAAGGAGATATAGATCTATGATGAGAATAAGAGGAATCACAAAAACAAGGATGGGGAGAGGCATGATGAGGGGGAGAGGAATGATGAGAGGGAGAAGAAGATTCACGAACAAATGGAATAGGTGAAGAAAGAGAAGAAGGGGAAGTGGTTTCATGGGGAGAAGGGTGAGGGATGGGAGTAGGGGAAGGGACTGGTGGTTCTTTTCTCTTTCTAACCAATCTTTAACCATCAATCATAATTGTGTCTTTGTAAGAAGGGGGAGATTCACCAAAAACATCAAAATAAATACAAGGATTGGGAGAAGATGGGGGAATATTATTAGTAACAGGTGTGGGATGAGGGAAGGACTGACTACTCAGAGAGGTCTGAGGTGGCTGAACTAGTTTTCTCCTTCTGATAGGACACTCACGAATCAAATGACCTTCCTTTCGACAATAGAAACAAGCATTAGGTTTATTTAGATACATTATTGGTTAGTCAAGTTTAAAACTAGGACCAATAAGTTTAATGTTTTCAGGTAATGGATTATTCAGATCAAATTCTACACAAGCTTTTGGATGAGCCCTTAAGCTTGAAAATTTATCAACATTGTGCATGGCAAGATAATCAAAGTTCCCTTGAGGATATGGTTAGATGTTATATTCCTACTCGAATAGATGTTGATTATAGTCAATATACTGATAGAATCATTTCTCTAGAAGAGTTGGAAAATGCTCTTTTTTCTATGGCCCCTTCTAAGAGTTTTAGAAGCAGTGGGATCCCTATGGAATTTTATCGAGCTATGTGGCATCATTATATTAAGGAAGATTTTTTTCTGCTTATATCTAGAGAGATTTGAGAAAGGATCTTTAGGCCCCAATCAATTAATGGTGGCATAATCAATCTCATTCCCAAAGGAAAGGAGGAGGATACTATCTCTAGTTGGCATCGGGCATCACACTTCTTAACACGTCCTATAAAATTATAGCAAAATCCATTGTTATTCGGGTTAAACCTGTGGTACAAGGAATTGTTTGAGCTGAGAAAATAGGTTTTATTGTTGGAAAATATATTCATGACAATATAATTTTGGCTTGGGAACCTTGTGAATGGGCTCAACAAACTAACTTCAAAATTGTGTTCTTATCAAACTTGATTTTGATAAGGATTATGATAGGATTTGATGGAAATTTATCCTTAGCATGCTTCAATGGTTGGGGTTCGGGCCTAAAATTTGAGCTCAGATTCGAATGTGGTTTCAAGATGTGAATGCTAATATGGTTATTGACCCCTTCCCCTTATAGAGATCTATTTGACAAGGATTTCCCTTAGCTCCATATCTCTATGTTCTTACAAATAATGCTTTGGGTTATATGCTTCAAAGTGCTTCTAAAATGAAGATCATTTTTGGAATATCCACCCATCAAAATGATGTTGTCATTAATTCTCATTATGTTGATGAAATCTTGTTATTTTTACAAAATTCTAAAAAAGATATCTCCAAGACGATGGATATTTTGGAATTGTATTGTGTTGTTTTCAGATCTAAGATTGCTCATGATAAAATAGAATTCTTGATGATTCGGGTTGGGCCTATCCCTCATTGGATACCTTAGGAATGGAAACATATTAAACATGGGGACATTATGAGATATCTTGGGATACCATTTGGTTTCGGGGTTTCTCTTTCTTATATACATGGAATTGGTATCTTAATATAGAGTTAAATCTAAACATTTTAATTGGGGGAACAAGTTCCTTTCTTTAGCTAGAAAAATCTAAGTTGCTAACAAAATTTTCCTAACCACTCATGTAACTTACTACTCATCGTGTTGGATTCCTTCCTATAAAAGTTATGAGGACTTGTTTAAAATTATTTGATGGTTCTTATGGACTAAATGAGATGGCAATATTGATTTTATTTCCACTTCTTAGAATCATTGCATTCAACCCAAATGCAAAGGAGGCTTGGGGTTAATTGACCCAAAAATGTAGGGGATATGTTTAGCAGCTAAATGGATCATTAGAGCTATCAAAGGTAAGGAGCCTTGGAAAAAAATTATATGGAATGTTTCATAATTCACCTTGCTTCAGTTAAAGTTAAATGGCAAGATGTGGAATGGTTAGATAAAATCCTTCATGTTTCCTTTTTTTGTTAAAGCCTTGCCTCCATTTCAATCAATTTGGAAGGCTTGGTAATATATAGGTGTCATCTTCTAAAGTGGACAAATTCCTCTCTTCAACATGGGTCATTTTCTCCACTTCGTCTGTCTAGTGGAATAAACATATTTTGTATCATGGGCAGCCTCTAGCCTTAAGTTTTTCGAAGTAGTCTTATCTTCTATATAAAAAGGAATCAATAAGGTGGGAGAACTTTGGGATTTCACTACTTTCAATTGGTTATCATGGCATATAGTTCAAACTCATTTTAATTTGAGCATCAAATACAAACCATTTGTGATCTTTGTGTAGTCATTAATACCACTAGAAATTTCCATGAAGCTATGCACCCCTATTCAGTGCAAATTTTTCAAAGATTGATAATGGCTATTGATTTATCCTTTCTTGGTGTTTTCTTTAAAAATATACATCTGCAATTGCTCCCTGATCTATCCATGAAAATTCACCTGAACTTGAAATAGAATTGTAGATTTAGTGAAAATTTTTGGGCAAAACTTTTTGCACAAATTTGGAAGTCAAAAATCAATTTTGAGGCTCAATTAATGGCTTGGAAGATTCTACATTGCAAACTACATATTGGGGGAAAGTTGAGGTGTATTATGGTCCAACCCTTTAATTGGCCCTTTTGCCAGAAACGACACTTTTTTGGGGATGTTATGTTGTAAAAAAGTAATGGAACTGCTATTTTTGAGCATAAACTTAATTAGAAAGAGGACTTGCTCAGAGCTGGGGCTCCATAATAATATTATTGTTGATGGAGTTCATCATGTTATTTTGTTGCATCTTTGGAGAAACGGATGTAAAGCAACACACTTAGTAATGATCACCAGGAAATTGCAGTTCTAAAGATTTACTCTGACATTTTTTATTGTCTTGCTTCTTTCTTCTCTCTTCTACAAGGGTATTCCAAGAAGAAATTAAAGATGGTTTCTCAAATTCAATGCATCAAACATCAAGTGAACCAACTGTTCAGAAGTTGGAAGATTTGTATTGCTCAAGGGCTAAGGCCTTTCTTGCAAAATTGATTGTCTATGCTATTGTATTATATAGTTTATGTTGTTGGTCTTCACTTTTGTTATGGATGGCATACATTTGTCTTGTACATGGGTATTATGACACGATTTTGTTGTTGTATTGTTGGTCTTGCTACTATAACAAGGAGTAGTTGTAGTAATTATTGTTGTTGTTGATTTTCATGTTTGTTGATGTAGCTTGGACAATCTTTGCCATTGTATCATGGTGACGTTATTGTCCTAGTTTTGAGTCTTATATATAATTTTATTTTGCATTTTTTAACTACATTCTTTTCTTTGTAATCTGCTTTTTCTCAATAAAAAAAACTACCCTAGTTTATAGATATCAAATTATTCAACCCTTGGATTACAACTTTTTTTGTTATTACTTTATCGATCACAATTTGTCTTTCAAGAACTTCCTAGGATTTTGCTTCATTTTTCCTATTGAAAATATATTTATACTAGATTCAAAACATTAAATTCTTGGCATTTCCTTAATCCATGATCAAGATCTCTTAGATTTAAAAACATTCTTTCTTGTGACTTCCACGAAAATCATTTATTTTTGGAGGATACAATTTTGATGCCCCGTATTTTTTTAAAATGAAACAGTAATTGAGAGAAAATTAATTGGTGGTAGGCGAAAGTCAAAAAAGAGGAGAAAAATAAAAAGAAAACATAGAAAACAAATTAGAGTAGAAAAAGTGTGAAAAACTTAACAGCAATGACAACAGAAAGGAAACACAAAACAATAGTTTAGAAAGAGAGCCTTTATACACACCAGCTCCAAAGAGCATTCACATCTAGCAACTCCAAAGAGAACATACACAATGACAATTCTAGAAAAACATATATAACAATAACTATAAAATTATTTGTAAATATTTTATATTTGATTTATAAATATTTTATATAAATTTTATTGAAATAAATAGAAAATATATTCTTTGTTTAAGACTCTTTTGTCTTAAAAGTCTTGTTTATTTTGTTTTTCTCCAACATAGACACTATATTGAAAGGTTTGACATTTGGAAGAGAGGGGGGGAGGTCAGGGGGTGAAGGGGGTTTAGGTTTTATTTCAAAGAGGAGAGGATATCATGGAGCAAAAAATATATGCTAAAAGCAATCTCGTGGAGGGGGGCTTCCTAAAAAAAATTAGTGAGATTTTTTAGAATTATTTTTAAGTGGGTGGTTTCATTAATTTTGTAGTATAACTTAATCTCCTAAATTTATGGAAGTTGGTGGTCTCATGAATTATATTATTTTGTATATTCAATTTAGAGCAACTAAATATAAAATAATAATAAATTAATTGGTGTAAATTTTAAAACGATTCACAAAATCTTAATAAATTAATTCACTTGTCAATTTTAAAACGATTCACAAATGAGAAATAAAGTTTAAGCTAGTGGGGCTAGATCTAGCCTCACCCCTTTTTCACCGGCTTAATTTTTTGAATTAAAAAGTAGGAACCGCTATTGTTGAGGAAAATATTTTAATTATGTCTATAGCATTGTTTCGCTTCATTAGATCCTCTACTCCTTCAAAATGGATCTTGAAGCCCCTTATGGGACCCCAGCCTTAGAATTTTTTCCTCAACAATCACACCCCCTACTTTTAGTTCAAAGATTTAAGCAAATACAGTTGGGGTGGGGCTAAAAATTGCCCCATAGACCTTTTTTCTGCCACTTGTCAATTATATAAGATTTATAAATTCTCGGCAATTAATTTTATTTATTTTTTAATTTATTTACTCTATTGAATTGAATATGCAAAAAAAAAAATCATGAGACCACCAGGTTGAATCAATTTCAGATCTTAAAATTTTAAACTTAAATTGCAATACAAAATTCCTCAAAAATCTCTGCTCACTCTATTTTTGTGAATAATAGCAGCCCCCACTTTTTAGTTTGAATATTTGAGTGGGTGTATTTGGGGTAGGGCTAGAAATTGCCCCATCAACTTAGGATTTTTCTTTGCCGAATGTCAATAATCTGGAGTTTTTAAATTCCCATCAGTAAATTTTTTTATTATTTTATATTTTGTTACTCTCTTGAGTTGAATACACAAAATAATAAAAATCATAGAAATTTGAAGCTTAAGTTGCACTACAAAATTCATGGGACCACCCCAGTTAAAAATATTCCTAAAAAATCTCAGCAGTACCCACTCAATTTTTTTAGGAAGTCATCATCCATGGGACTCTATCCTAAGGGGGTGCATTTGGGGTCAGGGTAGAAATTTCTTCCACCAACCCAGAAATGTTTTCTGCCACTTATCAATCATCTGGAAATTTTGTATTCCTACCAATTAATTTTTTATAATAATTCATGAGACTACCAACTTCTGTAAATTTTGGAGCTTAAACTTTCAAGCTTAAACTATACTACAAGATTCATAAGACTACCAATTTTTTTTAAGAAAAAATTCTCAATAAGAATGCAGCCTTATATACCACATTAAAATTATATAAGATCAATGTGAAAACTACTTTCTAAAAAGATGCTTACATAAAGATATGCCCACTAACACATATTCAATTGATGTTTTATCTACATTCTTAGAAAATGCTTACATAAAGATATGGCTGCTACCATATACGCAATTGGTGTTTTATCTTGAGGGTAACCAATCTCTCATACAAAATAACTTCATCCTTCTCATACACCAAATAATTATGTTGTTAGGATTCAACAGATAACTCTTTTCATGCTAAACGGTGTCTAATTTGCACCACAAGTTTTATAGTCCAATTTGTGCTTTGCATGGTATAGCTAAGACCTACAGATCCTATATACCTCATTCATCCAAACCAAGGGCAATCTTTGTGCAAAGCCTATCTATTACCATTATTGCATTCTTTGTTTTCTTCAATAGCAATCTAAGCCCATGTTTTGCAATGGATTAAACCAATAGATGTCACCCCTTGAATGCCAAGCTCTTCTTCTATTCAAAGAAGCCTTGAATGCCTCTAATGGTTTAAACTTTAATCAGTTCATCAAAGAATGGAACCAGGACTGCTGCAACTTGTGCCATGGGATATCCTTCGAAAGTCATAGCAACCCTGTTACAAAAATTTTAGTGTGGATTAAATATGTAAGTATGATATCTGAAAGCTTGTGCTGACCTCCATTCCTCACATGTCTCATTATACATGGAAATATAGGTAATAGCACTCTTCCTCCTAGCCTGGGACATCTCTTCTTGTCTTGTCGACAACCAACTGGTAGGAAGCATACCAACTTCTCTAGATAACCTTTCTTCTCAAAAATATCTTCACTTTTCCAAACAATCAATAAAGTATAAGTATACCAACTTTTTCACTTGAACATTTGAGTTTATCTGAGAAGGTCAACTAAATGGGAATATCCCTTCCTCATTTGCTCAGCTTTCCCAACTAGCTCACCTAAGGGCTAATGGGAATCCATTCAATCAAACCATTTCTTCATCATCACTACTCAGTAAACCACAATCAGCCAATTTTAGAAGCTTTTTTTCACAACCATACAAAAGTAAAGTTTTTGTATCGATCCAATTGTGTATTAAAGTTAGCACAACATGTATTTCACTCTTTCAGTTACAAGCGTTAACAATCTAATTCCAACATGGTTTTAAACACAAATTTCACTTAATTCATTGGAATCAGTTTAACAATAGTTTTGTTAGAGTTTTTTTGGCTAAATGATAACCATTTTGATTTACTATATGTATATTTTGGTTCTAGGAAATTTCATCGTCCAGCAATTCACCATCAATAATTCATTGTCAACAATTCACCGTCAACAATTCATCGTTGTGATGTATTCATCGCATATACAATTCATCTCCAACAATTCATTGCCATGGTATATTCACTACATATACATTTTTCAATATTTAAATGGCCAAGAGCAACAAAAAAAAAGTACAGTGATTTTGTTGAACGCGTAAAACAAGTATACATGGTGAATATACCATGGCAATGAATTGTATACATGATGAATATGCCACGACGATGAATTGTTGGTAGTGAATTGTATATGCAATGAATATGCCACGATGATGAGTTATTGGTAGTGAATTGTATATGCGATGAATATGTCACGACAATGAATTGCTGACGGTGAATTGTTTGCAGTGAATTGCTGACGATGAATTTATTTGAACTTGGAAATATTTCATGCTATAAGCTACAATATGTTGCTTCCTTCAAATAGAAGTATCAATCTTGGATCAGTCTAAAAATGGATCAAGATGTCAAATGCCATCAATGTGGTCTCCTAATATAACAGCATTGCTGCTCAATGAAAATTTGTTTAGTGGCTATATTGTTCCAAGTTTGGACAGTTCATCTCAACTCCAGCTTCTATATTAAGAGGAATTATCCCCACAAGCTTGGCCTGTTGTGTTCAGCTTCATGTAATGAATTTGGGAAAAAAAATAATTTGCAGGGAAGCTTACCACAAGATTTTAGTAAGCTTAGCCATCTCTACCATTGGTTGTTTGAAATAACAATCTTAAGGGATCACTTGCTTCCTTAATTGCAAATTTTCCAAATTTACAGGTTCTTGATATCCGACACAGGTTCTTGACTTCGAAATTTAGATTGTTAGTGACTAGTAACACCACATAATAATGTTATTAAATGGTGGGTAAATATTCATATTTTGGCAGTGTAGTGTGGCAAAGTGGTCACTTCATTTTCATGAAGACTGTGGTTCAAATCTTTTCAAAAGATATCTTAGCTCTAAATAGTGTGCTGAATGAAATTCTTAGAATTTGTTTCACATATCAGCATTATCTGGACTTACAGCAGGTAAGAATGAAGTCAAATGGTACTGATTGTGCAACAAGTAACCCTTTCAAAAATCCATCTCTATTTGATTTATAATTCCAATTAAAAATAATTATTCATAATTAAAAAATCTTCATAATTTTAAAATTATTGATGAAATATTATACATTTTTTACAATATATATAATTGCAGACTCTATATAATTTATAAAATAGATTTTCATTTCATTATAATACAAATAGAGATTTTGCTTGATAAACCTGTAAATTTAAATCTCAAAAATAATTGTTCAAAATTATACTCATTTAACATATATGTTTTTTTGGAATAATTATCAGCAAGAAATGGCCATCCATCAGCCACAATTAACTGTGCAAAATAACATCCTGATTTCTTTCAATAATATAGAGTGTAATAGTCAATTTTTAAGAATGGAATAATTTAGAAAAACTCTTCTAAGTATTTGACAGTGATATTATCAACTGTGAAGTAAAAATAAGTTCATTTCAATTTTTATTTATGTTGAATATATAATTAATTTTTCAAAAAATATAATTACAATTATTTAGTATAAATGCTTCTGATTTTAACTGTGTATATCTTTACTATGTTTATGAAATAATTGTAGGAAAAAAATCCTACTAAATTTATATAATAGAATAATGTTTATAACATTTAAAGTAAATAATAGAACAAAAATAAAGTAGACATACAATATATAATATATTTATTTGAAAAAACATTTTCAGATTAAAAAAGCATTACAATAAACCTTTATTCAATTCTTATATCTAAACTTATTAATAAACACATTGAAAATAATTTTAATTTTTTTAAAAATATTTAAATTTCAAAAATCAGAAAAACACATTAATTGTGGGAATCCTCTTCACTATCTTGCTCACATTTATAGGGTCTAGGAACTATTGGAGGGGTGGAATGAAGCAGCAATGCCCATTCTATTCCATTGAAGAAAGGGTGTTTCCTAATTTCAGAAGCTCCATTTTTGCATCCCAGCCTTTTTGCAGGATCTTTCACCAACAAATGTTTGATCAAGTCCTTTGCAGCAGTGCTCACCCTTTGAGCTTTTGGAAAAACAAGAGACTTATCCCTGATATTTGCAGCCGTGCTTATGTTATCATGTCCCACAAAAGGTGTTCTACCATAAAGCATATCATACAAAAGAACCCCGAAAGCCCACCAGTCCACAGCACTTCCATAGCCTTTTCCCTCTGCAATCTCTGGAGCCATATATTCATATGTACCCACAGCTTTCATGGAATGGACACCTGTAGGTTCTATCTGTAACTCAGGCAATGAAGATAGTAGCTTTTTCTTTTTCCTATGGCCAGTTGATTTCATCTTTTTCTTGGTGTCACACATGTTTCCTAGGTTAAAACAAGAAAGAACCCTAGGGATGTCTTCAATGGAAGGGCATTGCAAGGGTAGGGAAGGAAATCTTGCCAAAGTTAGACTGAAATGGCCTTGTATGGCTAGATCAAAATCTATGAGCATGATATGGCCATCTTCTTTTATCAGAATATTTTCCGGTTTAAGGTCTCTGTACACAATTCCAAGCATATGGAGGTGTTCCAATGCTATCAGTACCTCTGCAGCATAAAACCTGTCATTTTGAGCATTTTTTTTGTTATTCCCAAATCACATGAAAATATCAATGCATAAACTTGAAATTCAATCTGCAGACCTTAATGACGCTTAAAAAGTAAAGATTCATACCTTTGGATGCATACCTAAAATATGAACCCTAAACCCTAAATTTGAATTATAAAATTATTTTTTCCTCCAAAACCCTAAAAAATTAAAAACCTGATCACAAATTGAATCCCTGAACTCATACCTTGTGTCTTTTTCAGAGAAGAATCCTCCAGGCTGTTTATTTCGAACCTCATACAAGTCTCCTCCCGGGCAGTAGTCCATAACAAGAACAGTATACATATCCATCTCGAAGGAATAGTATAATGCAGGAAGAAATGGATGGTCCAACAATTGGAGTACATCAATTTCATTCTCAATACTTGTGAACTTATTGATGCTCTCCAGATGCACTCTGTTCATCACCTTCAGAACAAAATACAGCTCTGAGTCCTCAAGTTGGGTTAGAAATATAAACCCTGCCGACCCTCGTCCTATTCGCTCTATGATATTAAAGTGCCTCTGAGACAGGCATTTATCGCTTGCCAATGTGCAGATTTCTGTGGTGAGGCCTTGGCTGTGTTCTGCTGAGGGTACTTTTGACACCATTGTTACTGCCGATGCCCATATTGTCACCATCACTACTACTACTTTGCCCCTCTTCCTTATTAACATGGTGTGCAAAATCAATTGTTGTTATACTGCTAAATTCTTGTCTGTTCGCATTACTCGCCATAGAAGATGTTGCTGTAACAGTTTCGAATGATGTGTGTTATGAAGGAAAATGTCGAAATGTTTTATGTAGGGATTATATCTCCAAGGTTCGCTCTATATAATCTTGTTGAAACATTTGGAGCCTCTACTTCATCCAGCCGACCAATTTATAGGGAAAATTTAAACAGATTCGCTGTGGCTATTGGATATGTATTAAAAAAAGAGAGAAAAAACAAGAGACGCAGTTGGCATCAGGTTCCTGGTTGCTGCTGATTGTTAAATTGTGTATGGTTGTTGGGGAGAGTTAGTTAGCATAAATAGAGACATGTATTAGCATCATTTTCATGGAGTTATATTGATAATTGGAATATTAATATACATGAAATACATATGAAATATAGACAAATAAATTTTATTGAAATATAAATTAATGATTAATGTGAACATCATCTAAATATAGTAATAAATATTAAGAATGTCTAATATTTATAAAATGTGAATCTATAAATCTAATAAACTTTGGAATGAAATATTATCAAAGATGACATAATAGAAATATCTAGTTGAATGAATACACATGAAATATAGACAAATTAATTTGAATGAAATATAAGTTAATGATTAATGTGAACATCATCCAAGTATAGTAATAAATATTAAGAATTTGTAATATTCATAAAATATGAATCTATAATTTTAATAAACTTTGGAATTAAATGTTTTCAAACGTGACATAATAAAAATGTTTAGTTGAATCCCATTAATCGGGATGTGGTGTGATTAGAAATGGAAATATATATTTATAGAGTTTGCATTTAGTCATAGGGATCATATAACTTGAAAGCTTTAACAAATAAATGTCCTTGTAGCAATTGACATGTACTGTCAGAAATAAATATGCAAGGAAAGTTTGTAGGTGGTGTGCAGAGAGTAGAAGTGCAGTATTCTCCCCTTTTGAAGCTCATTTGTTGTCTGCAAATAGTGTATTTAGATATTAGAAAATGATTATTGTTTTATATAAGAATATTGAATGAATAGAAACATGCATATAGTTAAAGATTATAGGAAAATATTTTACTTCCTTTTATGATTTGTTGATTATTGTTGAAGATGATTGGCATTGATGATCACATTGTTATGGTTCAATGTGAAGCGCCCTCTTGCCGAGAAATCTCGTAACATGAAGATGATGCCCTATTTATCTTCAATGTAGTCTTCATACGTGGTGTTGTGTAAATCAAGTAGTAACATTTGCACAATGGATTTATCCGCAAAGCAATGTATTGTTTGTTTGTTTTTGGGTATAAGAATGGTTTTTAAATAAGAGGAGAATATATAGTTCACATCATCATTACATCTTGCACAAAAGGTATGAGAATAGTATTGTTATGAAGGGAAGAAAATTTAATGAAAAATTTTGGGAGGTAAGAATTTTGAAATGATTACTTGAAATGTTGACTGGAGGAATTTTTGTAGCCTTTCCTCTATTCTTTTGTTGTTTAGTTTGCAAATAAATGTAGTTTTGATGGTTTTGAATGTGTTGGATGGCTCTTTCCGCCTTATAATATTTTTGAATAACATTGGTGGAAACTCATTTTCTCCACCTGATTTTCTAGTTCTAAGAACTGTTGTGTGAAACTCTCATGTAACTGTATTTGTTTGTTAATGGTGAGTAAATTAGATTTAGTTTATGGATTGTAATGATAGAAAGAAGAGAGCAATAGATGTAAAGTTGTTTAGGAGAAGGCTTTGAAACATTTTTGTACTTGTGCTTTGTCCATGTTTGAATCACTATCTTTGATGTCAAGTAGAAACTGTGACACCATTCTTTTTGTGGAGATAATAACTGCAACAATCATTCCAATGGGATAGGTATTTGTAGTTGTAAGTAATTATTTGATTGTCATTTCTGGTATGAACTTATATTCTTCACATAGCTGGGGTATGACCTCAACTATGCTTGTTTCTTGCAAATGATAATGCAGTCATAATCTCCACAATCATAATATGTTTTGTGTGCAATTTGGAAATTTGATACACGTATTGTTGAGCCTGGAATGATTTTGTCTTCATGTTCTTTGACAAGATGGGCAATAACATTTAAAGTAATTGTCATTTCAGCTTTAGCGTCTTTTAAATCTGCACAGAGCACTTCACGTGATTGGTTGGCTTTGTTGAGGTTGGCTTTGTACACAACAATTATGTCACCTTCAAAAGTGTTTCTAGCTTTTTGGGTGTTTAGATCCTCAATGGTTATGGAATTGGGACTTCCAATTTTTGATCTATAAAGAATACAGTAGAAATTCTTAAGCATTGAAAAAATGAATTAGCATAGTGAAAATTGTATTTTTGTTTACTGAATACCTTTTGGGCGTTTGTGCCTGTTTTGGTGCTTCTTTTTTTCTTGTTCTCTTGTTCTTTTCCATTCTTTTCCTACAATAAAATATTATGCTATTGAATTGTATACAATGAAATTGTAGTAATTTACGACATGATATCAGTTACAAAAATTTGTTTGAGCAATTGTAGAACTAAATGTTTTTGGTTGGAAATAAAATAATATTTTGTTTTTTGTAGAAAAACATTAGTATATTTTGCTAAACATGTTGAAACAAGGATACGAGTTTAGATAGGTAGCATATTACAAATATTGATAGCAATGTAGTGATGGTCTACAACACAACAAATATTTTTATATGGTTAGTGAGAATTAGAAGTCAAGTAATTTTGTTGATTAGGATAGAAATTTATAAAAGTGGCAAGGTCAGTCCAAAATGCTTCTAATTTGTAGGTGGAAGATGCATGCGTATTTGAATTACACAATACATGGTCAATTAGTGGTTTGTTTATAGTGTGTGTTTGGTTTAATATGAATTGTATGTTTTTCTTTTACATATGATTAGAGAGTATTTTTTTCGTTTCTATATTTATGTCAATATTGAAATCTCCTATAATATAAAATATGTTTTTTGTGTTTATATGTGTAAGTATTTTATCAATAGTTATTAGAACTTCTAAAATTGGAGTGTTGGGTCTTGCATAGATGTTACACACATTCAACTCAATGTTAGTTGTAGTTATTGTTATCGTAAAGGCTTCAATGTTGTTGTATGTTGTGTTGTTCTAGATATAACTAATTTTTTTTTAGTTAAAGTTACTATGCCATGTATGTTGTATAGACCAAAGGAATTGAAATCTTGAAATATATTGTTAGTTTCAGACGGATTCATGTGTGTTTCTTACAAACATATTATATTAGATGCCATTATGTCATGGACATTGAGAATGTCATTTATATATGCACATAAGCTATGAGTGTTCAATGTGCACATATGAATTTGTGGGATGTTATTAGGAAGTCTGATTTCATTTTCAAATATCCATTGTGAATTTGATTGAAGGCGTTGCATTTTGAGGACTATTTTTTTCTTCACTTTGAATTTTTTTACATTTATAGGTTTGAGCAAGAATAATGATTGAATTGATTTTGTTCGTGATAGTGCTATGTAGGTTATTCCATGTTGTCTAATCCCGGTTGGATCAAATGCTAAAGTGTCCATTGTAAGTCCTTGGGATCAATGTATAGTTCTTGCACATGCTAATTGTATTGGAAATTGTTTTCTAATTGTAATTCTTTTTTTGGTGAGTGTTGTGTGGATGGGCCTAGAAATGCGAAGTATAGGTACCCATTCTTTACTAATGTTTTCAGTATAATAGTGTGCCAGTTTTTTGATTTTTTGTTGGCCAATTTTTGAATCGTTAAATTTGATCCAAACTATATCTAAATCATTATGTTTTGTATATGCTTTGAATATGCCATATGATCCATTCACTAGACTATCTTGTGTATTGTAGTTTCTAGCATATATTTCTACAAGTATATTTGGTTTCATGCATATTTGAGTTGGTAGAGTAGTTGTATGAGTGTATGATCTTATTCCATTGTATTTATCATCATGTTCATTGTTTGCATCTAATACAATGATATCTCTAGGAATGGTTGATAGCATTTTCTTATTGTGTTCATCAACATCCTTGCTTCTACATAAGAGAAAAGGGAATGTTGGGTCCATTGGTGGTAGACGTAAGCAATGGTGGTTAAAATAATCTAAATCGTCACTTGTATGTGTACCGAAACGAATTCTATTGAGAATTGCAATGAATTTCTCATCCCTTTGTCACATGGTAGAGATCAAAGAATAGTAGTTTATATTGTCATTCCAAAATTTTTAAGGCATTAGTTCAAACAATGTTGGTTTATTTTCAAATACAATAGAGTCAAGTATGGGTTGCGCTTGGTAAAGATCTCCACAGAAAATTGTATCAAGGTTTTCAAAGTATGCAGTTGGCATCTGCATTATTTCTCATAATCGCTTGTCAATATAGCATAGAAATGTTGAACCTAGTAATGAAATTTAATCAATGAGGAGGACACGTAGTTGTTGATAGTGCTTTGACATTGTATCCAATGTTTCAGTATTCAATGGAATGAACTCTAATTTATTGAAAGGTATGTGGAACATTGAGTGTAGTTTTACTCCACCTATGTTGTATGTTGCTTTTCCTGTATAAGCAGTTATTAGTCCCTTAGGCTTGTCTGGGTCATTGTCAATACAGTTACTATAGATGCAAAGAAGAGCTTGGTATATGGATTTTGCAATGAAAGTCTTGCATGTTCCAACTCCACCTATCAAGAATAAGTGTAGTGGAGTTTTAATATCTTTCATTTTTTTTAATACAATGTCCTTTACAATTGCTTGTTGCTCTTTGTTTAACATTTGTTGTAATTTGTAGTACTCATTTTTTTCCATAATTTGTGGATCTTGAATAATTTCAATTGTATTGAGAGTTAAATACTGTTTAAGTTTATGTGGTTCATAGTTTGAAAATATACTTGTATGTCATATTGTTCTTGATCTTTTTTATTTTTTGTGATGAAAGTCTCATTGGAAGTGCTTTCATCTTTAGCATTTAGCTCATGTATAGCTTTGTCAATGTCACCCCATCCAGAGTGAACATTGTAATTGAACTTTGCATGATTAAGCTGAATTGTTTTTTCATGATGTATGTAAGCATTTTGCCATGAATTGAAATTATGTTTCAATGTATTCTCATGTATTGTAAAGGGGACATAGAGTAGTAATTGCTCTTTACAATTATTGTCTAGATTAGCATGTTTATTGAAATTGATAAATCGTATAACATTTAGTTTTCTCTTTGGTTCGATTATATTGCCATTCTTGTTCTATTGTGCAAAAATTTTTGCAAGGCATATGCCTAAAATATTTGAAGGGCATTTTACATAGTAGTCTGTTAAATATTTACAAATTACATTTTCTGATTCATCTGGTTCTTTGACTATATATGTGTTTTACCAATTTCAAAACAAAAGTGTGATCATTATCGAGCCTTGTATCAATGAATACACATTTCCTTGAGCTATAATTGAGTGGAAAGGATAAGGAAATGTGAGTAGCTTGTTGTGATGACATTTTTTGTAAATTAAGTGACTTAGCATTTCTGAGTTTGGTTATCATCTTTATGACATCAATATTGTTATGTTGGTGGTCTTTACGTATTCTTTTAAATGCATGTGTCATTGATTTTTCAACCTTTCTCATGTAAGAGCTACAATACATTGTTGCTACATATGCATTAAAAACAAATTGTGCATTTGTATTTTCTTTCCATAGTTGTGGAATTTTCTTTGCAAAACTATTGTTCCATATTTACGATGGTTTTCTTTGTAATAGCTAGTAGTGTTGGCCTATGGAATTTTGATCTTATAGCTATGATATACTTGTCCTCATTGATATCCATTTGATCTAGGAACATTTGAAAAGAGAAGGATGTTTCATACGTTCCTTTTTGAAAAGATATTGTTTGCAGTTGAAATTATATCTTTATTCTTGTCTACTAGTGGTTTGAGTATTATAGTTTTGTCCATTGGTGACAATGGGAAATTGTATTTGCATGCAACTTTTTTTGTTTTCCTACATTGCTTTGTTTGATGATGTTTGTGTAATATAGCTATATCAGGTTGTAGGTGCTCTATGCTACAAGTTATGTACTTGTCCACAAAGTCTAATATTTTCATTGCTATCTTTGCCATATATAGGTACATTTTTTATCCATAGAGGAAAGTGATCATGTTCATTTCCACGATTTTGAAATTCATACAAAGAGAAATAGTCTAAGACATTTCCAAAGAAAGAATCATCTGTAAATATTAATCTTTTGATTGAATTTATTCTATGTCTATAGTAACGTGCACAAGTAACTGGATATTTTTTTATGAGACTGAATTTATGATTTTTATTTTGGGTATAAGCTTCTTGTTGTTCTAATCTTGATTGATGTGAACTATGTAATTTTTCAAGTGTATTAGATAGAGGATCCCAATTTTGTTTGACACTAGTAAATGTAACAAAAAAAGTAGGTGGTCCTAGATGTCGTATCATTGAAAATACATTCTTTTTAAGTTGTTGTAAATAATCAGGAGATGTTCTTATCCTTTTGAAATCAGTATAGCCAATATCTAATTTGCGTATCTTCTCTAGGTTAGGTTTGTCTTTGACATATTTAGCTAGTAGCTTTCTTCCTTCTAGTTGACATTTACGAATTCTTATCCACATTGTAGACATAACTTGTTGTATGAGTATTTTAATGGTCTTAAAAAATAAGTTTGTTATGTGGTAGGAAAATTGTCTATTTGAATGTAGTAGCTCCCATTGTGCAATTTTTTGGTATGTGAATTTTTTGACAATGCCATCATCACGTGGATTGCCAAAAAATAGTGCAGGGAAATTCATCTCTTTAGAATACTTATATTTAAATATTCCAATTGGAGAATTCTCTTGTGCAAGTGCTATTTCTATAATTTTTCCTTGCATTTTATGTATAGATCTAGATTCAGTGAATCCATGGATTAAAGATTCAAAGGGATATTGATGTTTTGTGTCACTTTTTAATTCACTTTTTGTTGTACTTTATTCATTGTTATTTTCATTTTGATCATTGATTTGAAATGCTTCTTCCCAATCTTTTTTTATTTCAACCTTTTCCATTTTGTAAAGCATTGTTTCGCTTAATTGGGTCAAGGCATGCATGATAGTATTTGGCTATACCATGTCTTTTTGGAATGCATTTTTATATTCTAATTGTCTCTTAAGAGAAACAACAATTGTTGATGTTTCATCAATAGATTGTGGTAGTGCTTTTTGTATAATGTTCATGTTAACTGGAACATTAATGATGGAACCAGTTAATCCTATTTGAGATCTTTTGTATCCTAGTTCCCAAATTTGAGAAAATGCAATTCTAAGTGAGACAAGTCGTTCTTCTAATTGCGATAGAGTCTATACATATTTCAATGGTTTGTTTGTTCAAATATTATGTGGTGTTACATATTTAGAAGCATGGATTGTTTCAATGATGTAAGGTATTTTTGACAAATAGAATTTATCAATATTTGATCGTTAGATTGTATTAATTTGTAGTAGGTCTATTCATATTTGTCTTTGAAAATCCTAATGTATTTGTTGAAATACAACATTTGACAGGTTGCACATGCATTTTTTGGTGTTTCTTGGATTGTTTTTTCAAATATTCCTATTGGTGAGAGTGAATTCTTTTGTTTTACCGCTATAGATATCACTGACTGGTTGTTGCATATTTTCTTCTTGATTTTGCGGAGTGAAGTATTGTTGAAATTTTCTAGGTTTTTCCTTTTCATAGGTTTTAATATTTGATTTTGATTATTTGTTATGAATTTTTTAATTTGTGGGAATGTTGTTGGTGCTTGGTAGTTTAGATTGTGTGTTTCGTACACTAGAAGTGACTCAAAATGTCCACTATGAGGAGTTGCATTGTGGAAAAGAATGGAGTATGAGTCTGCATTGATTGATTCATTGAAGTGCAAGTACTCTTTACCTATTTTCATTGACCAAATACATATTTGTATCTTTATCCATTTGGATAGCCAAAGAATACAAAATATATCTCCCCATAGTCCAATTTCTTTGTCAATTGTAGTTGGTTTTGCTAATAATCACATTCTACATAGATATGTTTTAGGATAATGTACTTTTTGTAAATCATGTAGAGCCTAAGGATTCAAGTCACAGTGGTATGATATAATTGTGTCTTTTTCACCCTTTTTAAGGCATGTTAAGAAGTAATCAATGGTTCCATTTTGTAGTTGGATTGATGTGTATTGAAAGTTGAGTAAGAGTTCTAATGATTGAAATAAGCAATCTCCAACATTGTACTTAAAATTGTTCATTCTAAATAGTCCTTCATTTTTAAGTGCAATATCAATGTTAGAAACTTGAGTTTGGCCTTTGAATTGATAATTATCTACATCTATCATTTGTATTTTTTCTATGTGTGATAGTTATTTTGATCTTTTTTTTTGTTTGACATGTTTGATACTTTGATTTTGATTATTACTTCTAATCAATTGTTTGAGTTGATGGAATTTTGTTGTTGGTTGGTAGTTTAGAGATTGTATTTGAGTACTTAGAAGTGGCTTGAAGTGTCCATTGGAAGCATTTGCATCATGAAAGAGAATGGAGTATGACTCTCCAAGGGATAATTTATTGAATTGCAAATACTTTTTCCTTGTCATTGACCAGAGACATATTTATATATCTAGCCATTTGGATAGCAATTGAATACAAAATACATCTCCCCATAGTCCAATTTCTTTGTTAGGTGAACCTAGTTTTGCAAATAATCGCATTCTATGAAAATATGTTGTACAATCATGTATTGCATGCAATTGGCCTAGATTATGTGGATCCAATTTGTAGTTATAGGATTTTGTTGCTTCTTTTTCATCTTTTGCAAGATAACTCAGGAAATAATCAATAGTCTCATTTCGTAGTTGGATTGATGTGTAATGATGGTTGAGTAGCAGTTCTAGTGAGTCAAATAAACAATCTCCTACATTGTACTTAAATGTCTTCAATCTATATAGTCCTTCGCCTTTTAATGCAATATCAATATTGCAAGGTTGACTTTAACTTTTGAATTGGTAATTGTTTACATCTATAACTTGTTGTTTTTTAATGTCTAGTAATACCTTTGATCGTTTTACTTGTTTCAATTTTGATGGTTTTATATGTTGTTTTGCTAGTTATTTAGCTCTTCACCTTCTGCAATAGATAATTCCCAAATGTCATTACAACATATTTGAATTTATAATTATTGTAAATTACTATTCTTATCTTTTTAATTTCTAATAGTGTCAAAATGTATAGATATTTCTAGTGCTTAATACTATTTGCATAAATCTAAGTTGGAGAAGAGTCAAACATAAATGCATAAATTTCAGTAGAAAGTATCAAGCAAGTTGACTTTTTATAAGGGTACAAAATATTGATTAAAATGATCTTTGATTTTTAATTTTTATAAAGGAAAACATTGCATTTGAGAACTTAAAAATGAATAACAAAATTTTACATTGTTTTTTATTCTTAATATTTGTAGACATGCATATACAAGGAACTTTAAGCATAAGAAAATAGAGAATTACAAAAATCAAATTAGAAAACTATCTGTAGCAAATCATTTTGTTAGACTAAATTTTGGTTTTTGAATTCTAATTTGAAATAGAAAGTGATTTTAGGGGAATTATACATATTTCCAAAGTTTTCAAAATTATATGCATTTTTGCATGTCTCTATAGATTGAAACTTTAAAAAAAGGAGAGCATGGTTGTAGATTTATGCATAATTCTAGCATCAGATTCCATCAATAACTTTATGCTTTCCTCCATACGTTGTAGTCTAGTCTTTTTTTTTGCACTTCCATTGTAGTTTATGAACAAATCTCACAGTGGCTTAGTTGTTCTATGGCAATAAAATTAGCAGGTTCCTTGGTGACACAACAATAGGCATTGTGAATGTTTGTGTTCATGTTCTTAATATCCACTTGGGGATGCTGAAGGACATGCTCAATACTTGATTTGAATTTAGATTTGTTCATCTTGTTGGAAATGCTAGCACATTCAAACAACATTGGAGACTGGTTGAAAAAAATCTCAATAGTTTTTGCATTATCTACAAAAACTGTGGCAAAGGAAATTAATTAGTAAGAAATAATTTCAATAACAATAGCACAAAATATCAATATCCAATGACATAATTTATTGTTTCTTACTATTATTATATAGAACTACTATGGATAGGGATTTGATATCAAAACTTGGTGTTAAGAATCATACCCTTGATATGGTTCATGTAAAGACACTCATAATTTGTGTCTATCAAGTTGTCAACTTTTGTAATTGGCACTTGAGATGTACCATCATTCTCTTGTTTGTCTTCAATAGCACTATTGTAATGTAATTTGGAAAGTATTTATAGATTACTTTGTCTAATAAACCTGTATTTGAGTAAACATCATTTGTCACTACTTCTTTGGCTTTAAAATTCTATATCATATGTGTTGAATTATTGCACATATAATTAGATGGTGGATGTTGTGTTAATTTGGAAGATTGAACGAAAAGCTAATTTTATTTGGTTGTAGAGTCCAATTTGTAAGATGACAACAAATCATCTTCAGATAAATTCCATGGGTTTGAAATGATATAGTTGGAATTTGTAGTTTCCTTAGTTCCTTCCATGCACCTAGCAGTTATTTCATAGGCATTTGCAGCCTCTTCAATTGTATCAAATGTTCCAAGCCATCAACGTTTCTTAGATCTAGGCTCCCTAATTTCTGTAGCAAAATGACCCCATGGGCATCTCCTAACACCTTTATATTTTTTTTTCTTTCTACGGTACTTGAATCCCTTCTTATTCAATTTTACTTGTTCAAATACTTGAACTGCTTTTGCATGTTCTTCAAAACTTGACTACCTTCGTACTATGTCCATTTCTTCTTTGCATCATCTACTTATATTCAAGAATCTCATCAGGACACATTAAGCTTAACTTTGTCGTGTCTCCAATTTCTTGGGTTTAGAATTGGAGGCTGGCTACTTATATTCTAGATGAAAAGGATTTGACAATAATTTATGCAAAGAAGTAGAAGACTAATACATTGCATAGCAGTAGTATAAGAAATTGAGGGGTATCTTTGACTAGGATGAGCAGCAATATCAGTAGGCACATTTTGACAAATACAAAAATAGATGGGAATAGCATATTATTGTGATAGAAAGGAGCAACCATTGCTTGCTAAGGTAGACTACTATACAGTTTATTAAAGTTTTGGTATGGATAAACCATCTATAGATAGTTTGTGTTTGGTCCATGTTGTGATCCACAATCAGTGGAATTGTTACTTTGATCTCCTGTAGAAGATGCATTGTAACATATTAAGTAGTGTACTATTTGAATAGAAAATATTCAATTTAGGATATAAATAATAACTGTTAGAGTTACTTTGGTAGAAGATACATCCAAGTTACTTATCAACAAGTTAAATAAAATCATTTGTTGAATGGACTATGAATGTTTGAAAAGAGACATATAGTAACAAAAAATAGAGAGAAGCCTTTTTTTTACAAGCATGCTTGAGTTGTTAACACTAGGAACAAATCATGTATTGAAAGCTTCTACAAGTGGGCGGGTGCATGAAGTTGGGTTACAATTTTGTGGCCAATTCCAAATTTTTTTTTGAAAACTAATAACACGCTCATGTTATGTCATTTTAAAAGCAAAAAAAAAAGTGAAAGTGATTCATTTTCTATTGTCTGTTTTTCTGTTCTACCCATGGCCAAAAACCCTCAATTTCACGCTCACATTCTAGGAGGAGGCATTCTACAAAATTCATCAACAACAGTTGATTTTTCTTTGGAAAGATGGTGCCATGACGACGAAGAGGTGCGAGAGGTACAAGTATTGTTTGTTTTGAATTTCTTAGTTTTAGGTTGATTTTGTTTGTTTTATGTTAGATTTGATTTTAAATTTTTGTTTTTTGTAGGAGATGCAAATGATCCTGCAAATCCTCAAAATCCTCAACAAGAAGAGTAGGAAAATCCTCAACAAAAATCAACCTCCCCACCAATCACTCAACACCCTCCTGACACTCGACAAAATTTGAGGAGTGAAATTGAGAACAACAAAAAAAAATTGAAGATTTTATCAATAGGTTGAGTGATCCAAATGCTTCAACCACAGAAAGAATGACCCTAGCAAATTCATTGAAAGAGATGTTAAAAAATGTAGATTCAATTACCCAACAAATAACTGCATGGAAAGATAGAGGCATGTAGCTAGGGAATATTATGCAGATAAACTATCATATAAACAAGTAAAAGATTTAAAAATTACTAAAGATGATTTGTGCTCTTTATTCACTGACCCTAGAACACATCAAAATCTTAGCCTCAATGCAAAGAGGTTTCATATTCATTGGTGCCACCACCAAGAGATTAGGAACCATTTTTATGATAGGTGGTACTTGGTCTTTGATTACACACCGTGCAACAATTGTGAAGTCCCACAATGTTTTCTTAGGAAACTATACAGTGAGTTCATATTGAACCAAATTCCAAATTATTTTGATATGAGGGAGTTTCCAGGGGACAGGTGGGGGGTCGGCTCAGATAGGCCTAGTGCACAGCTGGATCTTGCATGGCAAGGGAGATGACCTCTTGCTAGTCCACCTCGTGAGCACATTGTTATGCCTGCTGTTGCGAAGGAGAGTGCTGACGTAGAGACATTGCAGACAATCAACACTTTGACCCAAGAGTGTCATCCATCATAATATCCCTATTGTCCAATGCCATCCAGGGGAGTCTTTGGGTGGTGGCCTTCAAACCCATGTGTGTCAATCTTGTTGGGCGACTTGTTCATATGACCCCACCGGAACTTAGGAGGATGCTACGTAGGATCTGTATGCATCTATGGGGATGGAAAGGACGGTTGACATTTTGCATGATGCATATGGCATTGATACTCAGGTAAAAGTCAACATGTTCATTGAATTTAATTTATTAAATTTTGATTCTAAAATGCAAGATTAACTACTTTATTTTTATTATTTTAATAAAATTGCAGGGTCACAGTGTTGAGACTGGATACACCAGTCCTCCACCTACTTATTTTTGAAGTAAACCTATTAGTGGGGTATGTAACTAGTAAACAATTATAAATTTATTACATGTTAATAGCATTGTTTTATGAATAGTATTTTAATATGTGATTTTGGATGTTGAACAGGCTAATATTGGAGGTTTCGAGGAAACACCTCCTAGTGCCAGTGGATTTACTCAAATGTACATGGAGGTAATATAATAAAGAGAAATTAACTAATGAATTCTACTTAATAGATTTTGTAGTTTATATTCATATTGTTGGTTATGTTGCATTACACATCATTCAAACTCAAAGCATTACTTCAAATTCCATTACTAATAACTAGATGTTGATAGATGAAAAAATTTCAACTGTACAATATAGTTGTTTAGAAAGTCAACATAAACAGCACGATGCAATTACTTCACATGGAGGCATGTGCTTGCAAAGGTGCACCAACATGACAAACTATGGATGCTTGGAAAAAATCTATGAAACCATAATAGTAAGCAATAACATAGACAAGGAAGATAGTAGTTTGAAAAAATTCCTCAAAGAAATGTGGTCTCATGGTGACGGAATTCCCTTCCATCACCACATGACCACATTTATTTGAGGTATTTCTTCAAATTGCTCACCACCTTTCCTATGATACCACATTTTTCATACATGTTCACCAAAGCATTTTATCAAACTACTCACTTCCTTATAGTTGCTGCTATGGCTAAAAGCCTAAAATAGGTGCTTTCCAACAAACTATATGGATGCTTGGAAAAATATCTATCAAAGCATAATAGTAAGTAATAATACCATAGAGAAGGCAATGAAATTTTTGAAAAAATGCTTGGAAGAAATGCGGTCTTATGGTGATGGAATCCCATGATGTGCATTGTTTGTAATGGAATGCCATCACCACGAGACCTCATTTCTTTTGAGGCATTTTTTCAAACAGTTCACTACCTTCTCTATGCCACCATAGTTATTGTACATGTCTACGAAAGCATTTAATCAAATGGTTCAACAGCTTGCTGCTATGGGTAAAAGCCTAAAAACATGTCCTTTCGAACAAGATATGGATAGGGAAAATAATAAGCATGATAATAAAAAATATATAGTTTAATACTTGTACTCAAAATTTTGTTCATTAGATCTCATACATTATAAGTCATGATGTGGATCGCTATTGTAACTTTTTTTCTGATTGAATAATTGATTGTTCTATTTTCAGATGTTGGTTGTGGAACCACCTCCAAATGTTACGAGGGCAATGGATATCAGTGTTTCATCCACTATACAATCCTCGATGGATCTGATAGGGGAGGTATGAGGCAAATTACTAAATTTCAATTTGAATTCGTTGTTATAGATGTTAATTCTAGTGAAAAATCAAACCATTATTGATTCGTAGTTTAATTCCTATTTGGATTGTTTATACAGGGCTTGAGAACACCTCAGCATTGGGGTGCAAATATTTCCATCGTGGAGAGTGATCGTGAGATGGACGTAAGTGATTATTTTGTTAAATATATCATTTTTTATAATGTAATTTCTATATATTAATGTCTTTACTTCTTATTCTAATAGTTAAAACTTCACCTGAAGCTAAACTCTAGGAGGTGCAATAGGATCACTCCTAAAGCATAGCGGAAATGAGTGACGGACTTATCACCATCGGATCGCCAAACAAAGGGAAAGAATTTATTTCCAGAGCATGGAGAGAAATGAATTTTGATTCCAGAGCCCTTTGTTGTATGCCTAGACATGGCAATTTTGTACATATTTTGTATTGGATATTTTTGACATTGTATGCCTATATGGCATTCTCGTAAGCCTATATGGCTATTTTGTAACTATATTTTATACTTATATCGACATATATTGATGTATAAGCACATGGCTATTTACAATTGATTTAGAGAGAGGTATTATATTGTCCGCTAAAGTTTGAATAAATATTTAAACTAACTTGTTATTTAAATTAAATATTTATTTATTATTATATGTACGATATTTTAATTTAACATAATATAAATTATTAAATATATTTTTTAAATATTATTATATAATAAAATTATATATTTATATTAACTATATTATATATTTAAAATTTATATGTTTGTTATTTAGGTTATAAATAAAATCTATATTATATTTATTTGATTATATATATTAGATATATAATATATAAAAGGGAAACAAATAATTTAAATAAAAATATAGAGATTAAGAAGGAGACAGGAGGATAAAGAAAGAAATAGGAAGATAGAGAACATGAGAGATGGGGGATGGGAGATAGATATACTGAAATGAAGAGAGAGAAAGAGAGGCGGAAAGAGAGAATGAAAAAGAGAGATAAATATAGAGGAGAGGAGAGAGGAAATAATCCTATCTCTCCCCCATCTACCCATCTCTCTCCATTTCTCTCCCTCTCTTGGTTCCTCCATATCTCGACAATCTACCTCCCTATATCTATCTATCTCCATTTCTCTTCTCACATATGTCTATCTCTCTCTCAAAAAATATATTATTACCACTGTTGGCAATAAAATATAAGATTACACATACACATGATTGATAATGGTTATCTCTTTATAGTTTCTTTTATTTTTCATGAGCATTCTATGAGTCGGGGGCTACACCAAAAATTGTTATAACTCGGACTATCTCCACTAACTTACCAAGAAGACTTATTGACCAATGTTATTTCTAGCCTTTTTCTCACTCACAACTTTCAAGGAGTATCCATGAACTTGTTGCATTGGCTGATCAAGTTAATGATTGTTATTCCATTTCATTTTTATGTTTTTATTGATAATTTTAGGTTGGGTTTGTTGATTTTGTATTAGTATTTAATGGTATCACAATTTTGATATAGAAAAGCTCACAAAAGTAGGTGGTACATCAAGTGTTTCCCAAAATAATTGTTTATAGTTTAGTTGACCCTTCATTGGCCCCTTCACTTGTCATGGTATGTAATTTCATGAGAGAGAGGAAGATAGATGGGGAGAGAGGAAGATAGAGGTAGAGATGAATAGAAGGGGAGAGGAAGAGGGAGAGAAATAGATAGAGGCAGAGATAAAGATAGGGAGATATGGGGATAGATAGAGGAAGAGGGAGAAGAAGAGATTGAGAAAGATATAGATCCAATGAGATAGAGAGATAGAGATATAAGGAGATATAAAGAGAGGGGGAGTGGGGAACAAAGGCAAAGAGACAAATAGAGAGAAGTAGAGATACAAATAGATATGGAGAAAGGGAGAGATAAATAGGAGATAGAGATAGAAAATGATTTTGTTTATATATTATTATTATTATTATTTTGTATTATTACTATTATATTATTAATTTTATTTAATATTTTTATTATATAATAATATTATTATATATTTTTTATTTCATGTATTAGCTATTATATTCACCACACTAATCTCATACCTAAGTAATTTACTGTGTCTAATCATAAACTTCTCTATAAATTTCTCTTCAACTGTTTATGTGTTTGGATTAGATGCATAATCCTTGAACCTCCTTTAGGTGCAAGTGTTAGTATATATACCTCTTGTGATATAGAATTGTATCATCCTCTATCTCTCTTTATTTTTCCTAATCTCTCCAAAGATCTTGATTAAATGATCAATTTTTTAATATTTTAATTTGATTTGATCTATATAAAAATATATTAATTATTAATTATAATAATTTCATATTTATATTTAATAGTTTTTATTATAAAATATAATATATATTAATATAACCTATATATACTATTATTATTATTATACATAGTATTTCTCATAGTGTTAGAAAATAAAATTGGACATAAATTAGGTAATAGGATATCTAGCCTCCAAGATGTTTCTAATATAAGATGAAAAGACATAGGCATTTTGTGTAAATTATCATTAATCAATACTTTGGACATAATTTTCCATATGGTAAATCCATTTTAGAACATATTTTGGATTGGAGGATAGAAAAGAGAGCTAGTCATTTACCAATGCATGAGTGAGAATTGAGTTAAATTTAATAAATCAAAATGTATGGTAATTTGCCTACATGAAACCCTTACTACACTTCCTCACCTTAAGCCAAATAGGAAAATTCCACATGATCCCATAACCCGTTCCCTTGGCATCTATCTTTTGTGTTGGTAGAAGAATATTTGTTGGGGATGCTCCGGCGGCGCAGATGTCGCAACATACATCGCCAGTTCATAATTGTGGCAAGGTGTTACCTTCCCATTATAAGGGTTTGTGTCCTCTTCAACCATATTTGAATAGTAGATTATCTCCTTTCTTGGTGCCATTCTTGTCAATCTGTCTTCTTTTTGCACCTACAAGCATTCTAGCAATGCTTGCATTCTCTAACCTTCATTTCACTCTCAAGCCCAGCACTTTGGCACTCCATAAGCGACAACAACATTCCATCAACTCCATAGAGCAAAATGTGGAACAAATACATTCAGTAGGGCTTGAGTTTTAACCTCCCTTCATCATAGTTGGGCACTATGGTGATTGTTCAAGTCTTTCTCTTCGTGTGGCAGCTCTTGGGCCAAATTGGTGGCATTCCACTCCCCTCTGACAGACTGATTTGGTAGCACTTTCTTTGTTTCACGGTGTTCATTGTATTCTCTACTTTCTTTTCTCTTTATCATATGTTTCTCTATCATTGCTATCTTGTCTGTATGTGGAGGTGGAAACACCAAAATAGGGGTCTCACTAAGGCAGGCCCCTATACAACCCCCAATAATTTTCCCTCTTTCTTATGTGTAGGTGGCGTGCATTTGGAGCTAGTTGGTGAACAAGCTCTTTTAATGAGATTATCTTTGTCTTATTTAATATATTTACTTTATCATATTTGTTTTGTATCTTTCCTTTCCTTCTCCTAAAGAATAACTAGCTAAGGCATCAACTCTGTTTTTAGTAGTTCTTCTTTGTATTTTTACATCCTCCTGGTCATGGGCACAACATTCTGAAGATGCAATGTGCTGTCATCCGAACCGCTTCCATCTTTGGGAAAAGAGCCTGCACAGTGTGGTGGACTGGTGGCTCGCTGGCCATTGAATTTGGAGTCTATCGGTGATTGATGTACCTTATATATTCATGCGTGATTTCAAGATACCCCTTTAGATTGAGGTAAGTTAGCCTGGAAGCCTTCCGCTCTTGGTTCTCTATGACCTAGGGCCTTGAATGTGGTTGGTCCCCCTCTCTTACATTTTTAGTGAATGTGATGTGAACCAACATTTTCTCACTCGTTGGTGTTGAGGCTTTTCCCTTGTACCTTGTGATCATTGTGCCCCTAAGTGTTGTGAAGGTTTATGAGCATCACAACCGAGTCCAAAAACTTTGGGTATATTTTTAGGAGAAGTATACGACACCTTCTGATGGAGAGGACGAAGGTCATTACTGGTTTCTCTACAGGCCTTTTTGCTGGATTCACCATTGGTCTCATCACACAAGAGTAGTTGTCAATGGGAGAGATAGGATTCTCTGATGAGACTAACCACATCCCTAGTCCTCCTGCATCCCCCACACCATCATCGGTAGATGAGCATGAGGCTATTCACATTCCTTTAGAATATGTCTACACCCTCAGCAAAAGGTTGGGTGACTTGGAAAACCACTTGGAAAGAAACTCGAGGTTGGTTAGGGCCACCTGGGTTATCACCAAACTAAAGTATATGGTGGGAAAAGACCAAACATGCATAGAACTCCTAGCTAGTCTCTCTAGTCTAACTGAAGCTTGTGCTCCTCCAAAAAATCCTAACATTGTACAAGGGGCCACTTTTTAAGATCATGAGAGACAACTAGGAATGTTGATGCCTCCTATGTTTGTGTACATGGCCGATGTCGTACCCTTGATCAAAATTTCCTATGCCTTTGAGAGATACAAAACTATCAAAGTGAACAAGACCCCCTTAGGTTTCAACTTCACCTCTCCTATTACCTCTAAAGTAGTGGAGGTTTTGGTTGGATGAACAGTGGAGGCTTTGGTAGCAGCAATGGCTTCAGTAGTGGAAGCAACACTGGTGGAGGTGGTTCTGGTGGAGGCCATGGTGGTGGCTTTGGAAGCGGAGGTGGCTCCAATGAAGGCCCTATTGGAGGAGGTGGTTCCAGTAGTGGTTCCGATGGTGGTCACACCGGTGGGTCTAGTGGTGGTTCCGATGGTGGTTTTGGAGTAGGTTCCTTTGGCCTTATATCTTCTAATGACCCTATTTTGACACTCTTCTTCAAAATATGGATAAGATGCAAAGCCAGTTGGTGAGACTCTCCCAAGCCTCTTCCTAGCCTATCTTTCAACCCTTCTTCTGATGTATAGCTTGCTATCGGCAGCTATTTTGAACACTCCCTTCCCTCAAGGAATGGAGATTCCTAAATTTGAGAAATATGGTGGCAAAGGAGACCCACAAACACATGTGTATACCTTTAATGCCATGTACACAAATTTCTTCCATCATGACGCTTTGATGGAAAAAAAATTCCCTCGATCTCTCAAGGATAAAGCACTCGAATGGTACTATTCTTTGCCCGACAATTCCATTTTCTCATTTGATCAATTTGTAAACCAATTCCTATGACAATTCCAAGCTAACATCGGTCCAAAAATGACCTTTTCGAATCTTGTTTAGTGCAAACAGGGAGATAATGAAAAGACTACTAATTTCATAGCATGGTATCAAGTGCTCTTCTTATAAATATCGTATCTGCTGCTCGATTCTAATGTCTTAAAGGTATTCATTGAGGAACTTACAAGGACTTAGTAGGAAAATTTTTCCATATAAATATCTTCCAGCATTTGTAGCAGCCTATAGATATCAACAAATGAAGTAGTTCAATTCGAGTTCTCCTCATGCTCTATTCTAAAAATTCACATCAATCTCTTGGAAAAGGAAGTGAAGGCTATTGCAAATGTAGTAACTCTGGGAATATGTAACCTCAAACACAACCAAAGTTCACAAAGTTAAGCGGAATCTTATTCTTCCGTCACATGCAAAGTTGTTGAAGACGATTATAACATGAGAACCACAAACCTCTTAAACAACCTTACCTAGTTATTGATGCAAAATACCTATTGTCGGTACCATTGAGTTAACATACATGATACTGAATGTTGTATGTGCCTCCGACATGAGATACATGATTGCATCAAGGATGGTACTATTCACCTTTATGGGAGTAAACAAAATGAAAATAAATCGGTGGTGAAAGCAAATAGTGAGTTGCAGATATACACAAACCTATTTCTGTCACATTCTACCAACGATTATCGATCCCAGTTACATGCTCAACTTGACACCCATGTTAACATGGTCGCAGTTACTCCTAAGCATCTTGCGGTTGGTTCATTGGATGACATTGTGTCACATGACTTATAAATATGGCCTCTCTGTCTATGTTCCGCTCGCCTCAAGCCGACATTGATAGGAGTCTTAGTAGACCTATTGAGTCAAGTGAATGTCTTAATACAAAGAGATGTTGTGGCTTAACTCGCTACATAGAAAAGAGTACAAAGAAAAAAATCTACCATCTGTACACACGATGGTCTTTTTCTAAAACCATATGGCTCAATAACTCTGTCCATCCTAGTTGGACCAGGGTCGTTGACATAATTTTTGATGTCATTCCAGGGTGAAGCCAAAATAGTGGTTTTACAATTGAAGTGAGGGAGGAAAACTCACAAAAAATGAATGCATGGAAAAAAACTTGATTTTAGGGGTTCGTGCGAACCTATTGGTTCGACCGAACCCATTAAGGGTTCGCTAGAACCTTTGTTCAGGTGAACACTTTTAATGCTTTCCCACCAAAAACCCAGCAAAACCCCTTATAAAGAGTTCAAATGAACCGGGGTTCGAATGAACCTGGTTCTGGTAATTCTCTAGAGTTACTCGAACCCCTAGGGGTTCATTCGAATCCCCCTTATTCCTCATCCCCCCTTGAGACAAAAAAAACCCTGAATTTTGGCACTTCAGAGCTCGGGTTGAGGATGAAAATAGATGAATCTTCACAAACCCAACTAGAATCAGGTAGTCCCTGGAATGATCTATCCAATGAATATAATTTAATATATTTGGTTTATTATATTTGTTTTTTGATTTTTATTGACATAGGTTTTCATGAAAATCAAGCTCTTTGTTCTACGCGTGGAAAAATAGAAGATTATCAAAAAAAAAAATTAAAAATATGAGTGCACCATATATTGAAGTCCTTGATCCAAAAAAACAAAAAATGAATTTCGATATACAAAAAAAGACCTCGTTATCACAGTGCGTGCTATGTCTGAATTGTAATTGGTTTGACTTCAAAACTTGATTAAGAAAAATATTCAATAAAAATTGTCACCAACCAAGTGGAAGCACTAGATATCGATTGAATCTAAATTCAAAAAATTAGAATTTTAGCCTTCATGGAAAAAGTTATGTGTTATACGGTGTCTCGTCACTTTTAAAAATGTTATTTTAGAAAAAATCGAGTTTTGTGGAGATGGAAAAGAAGTGGTTGATTCCAAAATTTTGACATCATTTTTAGAATCTGAGAGAAAATGTGATGAGACTCTACTTGCATCTCTTCAAATTCCGCAGTTTAGCATATAAATTTAAATATGAATATTTAGTTAAAATAATAATTTCGGTGTCAGTTTATTAAAATTATAAACCACTATTGTAGGATCACCCTCCAGTCAGTTGTTGGGGGATGAATCAGAATATGCTTCTCTTCCATGAATAGAATTTCCTTTAAGTTATTCATAAATGCCTAAAGTTCTCCCATAAAGGTGCCATGCATGTAGTGCATGACACTAGATACCAACATCTGGTATCCCATGGGGGATATTCATTAGACCATTTTTGGCTTGCCCCGATTGGTTCGCTTCCTCCAAGAACGGACCTAATTTACAAATACTACATAAAATATAAGATCGGGGGAAAGCAACAACCAAAATTGGCCCTTCTAGTAGTACAACAGCCATTAGCCTCCTCTTTTTGAAAAGGGGAAAAGAAGCTCCCCTATTCTTGGGATGGCTCTCCACCTCCCCTTTCTAGTGAAGAGTTTTGGATGAATATACTTGGTTTTTTATTAGATTCGTCTAGTCACCATTCGGGTGCAAACTGAATTAGGTTATCAGACACCTTCTCGTCTCTTGACCATGGTACTATTTGTATGGTGAGGAAAAATTTACAGAATCCTCTGTGTCTCGTACTCATTGGCCTCCTCTGCTTCTACTCCAAAGTAATGCAACAAAGAAGAGGTATTCTTGGGCATGAGCTAACTCCCCTGTTTCCCCAACCTTCTCCTCTGCTCCCATTCAGGAGTTTCTTCCTCCACTACAAGCAGCTGTGGACACTCCCATGTTGAGCAGGCCTTGACCTTGAGCCTGGGTTTTAAGTTTGAAAGATTCATAGAGCGCCTTACCGTGAGTGCGAGCACCAGCTCTTGCAGGCTGACGAGGCCACCTTATGAAGAAGAGGAAGGCGCTTCTCAGGGGCCTCTTAGCATATCCTCTCTCTCCCTCACTTACATTCAATCTAGCTCCGCATCGCTTCCGACTTCCACTGTGAGTACGAATCCGCCTAACCCTAAAAATGTGTATGTGCTCATCACTCCTTTGATGGATCTGCCTTTGTTTATGTCCCTTCTAGATGTCCCTCCTTTCCCAAAACCCATAGATATGATGAACACTTTGGTAGTATCTATTGTAGTTTTCTCTTACTCCCCCTCCTTTGCACCTCTTACCTCATAGGGAGCTCACATCTGATGGAGCAAAAGGTGAGGAGTAGTCCTTCTATCAATGGAGGATGTAAGATTTACCTTCCTTGAAAAGTGGTCCCACACTGACTTGTTCTATCCTAGTAATGAAACAGTCCCAGCTTCCCCTGAGTTCATCATTGCTCTCGAATCGTTCGACTAGCCTAGTAGTGAATATCGGGCGCAACCTTCTACATCCATTGAGGTAAAACATGCAGCACTCCTGCAAAGTGCATGTTTAACTCTCTGGATGAAGTTCTGGACTTATCAACAATTTTTGCAAAATCGTAGACCTTAGCTCCCAGAAGCTTAGTGAAGGAGACCTCGCGAGGCCTTTTTCCTTAGCCCTTGTTGTGGGAGGGTGGGGCTCCTCCTCTTAACATTCCACCATTGTAGGCCCATCCTCCTTCCCCCTGGTATCTAGAGTGAGAAGCAAATGTCCTCTTGGTCGATCAGTGTTACGGGGAGGCCCCTTCTTTATCTTTAGAGAAAATGTGTGTGTGTTGTGATGTGTTCCCCCATGATCATGCTATGTGTGCCTGGATGACCCTTGTCACCCTTGTTGGTTCTTGGATACAGGCATGGTTTTTGTGTAAACCTTCTTCTATTTGTATCATAATTCTTCCATGCTTGTGATTGACTTTTGGAAAAATTGGGGATGATGCAAAGCGTTGGGGGCATTTAGGATTTCTTTCCATGTTGACCCAATTTTTTATTTTTACTTTGTATTCTCGTGCATTCTTCACATGGTCTAATATAGTAGGGGGTTGATGACAATTCATTTTATATACTATTATTATACTTATATATATTTATGAGCAGTTCTGATCTTGAATATTAGGCTACCCTTGTGCCTGTTTATGTTCATTTCTCTTTTTCTCTTTTCTTATCTTTCTCTCTTCTTTGCTTGAGTTGTCCCTTTCATGTGTAACCATCACTTCCATGATACTTCAATTTTCAAAAAATGCGTTGTCAATGAATATTTTCTCAAGAATCTTCACAAACTCCTTTTTAAAGAATCACATTCTCGACTTGAGACCCTAATGGAACGTGTTTCCTTCATCATGGGTTCACAAAGAAAGAAATTGAGATCCTTCCACTGAGGCGGGAGCAACTTTGACCTTCCTCTCGCGAGGGGTCATTTTTCTTCCTTTCAAATTCCTTGATGAAGTGAATATCTTTCAAAAGGATTCCTTGATCATGAATCGATTCAAGAAAGAAGCATCTCTTTCATACTTTCAAATAGTGCGTCCCTTGAGTGGACCCCTTTAAATTTTTTCCAACATGTTGACAGTTCGTATTGTCTGCCTATTTTCCTTTGTGGCCACTTTCCTACATGTTCTATTTGTGGGTAGACATGTCCTTTACGGGTTTGCCTTGTGAAGCTGCTTTTTGACTCTGTGGAGTCCCCTTTCTTTGAGTTTCCTCCATGTGAGAGATATTGGGGATACCTCCCTACAAGTTTGCAGGTCTGTAGGGTACTTTTTTTGAGCTTCCTCCATGCGAGAGATCTTGGGGGTGGTCCCCCTGTAGGTCTACGGGTCTGTAGGGCACTTTCTTTGGGTATCCTTCATGTGAGAGATCTTGGAGGACACCTTCCTTGTAGGTCTGTGGGTTTGTAAGGTGCTTTCTTAGCTTCCTTCATGTGAGAGATCTTGGGGGATGCCTCCTTGTAGGTCTACGTCTGTAAGGCACTTTTCTAGGTTTCCTTCATGTGAGAGATCTTGGAGGATACCTTCCTTGTAGACTTGTGGCCCTGTGAGGTGCTTACCTCTTGGGGATTCTTTAGTGTGAGAGATCTTAGGGGTTTCTTCCTTGCAATTTTTTGGGCCTATAAGATGATTTCATTCTTCAGCTTCATAGTCTTGCGAGGCTATGAATTCCTTTACTTCTAGTCTATATAAGGCTTGGTGATAGTGCTTGAAATGTTAGCAAAGGATCTGGTCATGGAATACATCCTAATAGGTCTCTACAGGGATCTTCTTCTTGACTCAACATTAGTTGGTTACAAAGTAATAGCATGTTCTAGGTTTTTCACCAGCTCAACTATAGAATTTTTGTTGCTTTGCACGTGAGGGGTGTTAGATAGCATGACATGGGAAGGTACATCTAGGTCTCTAAATATAGGTTCTTCATTATGTCTTATTAGTTTCTATATGATTGGGAGACCAACATCAAAACCAATAGAATCTATGTGCCTCCCATTATCTAGTAATTTAGCATCATCCTTTAGGTACGAGACTCATAATGCAAAATTTGATGGAGGAAAAATAGTATTTAATAGTTTGTAAATGCATATACCTCCTAGAGTACTATAGATAGAGCGAGTACAATAATTGTTAAAAATAATATTTAACAATTGAAATATTTATTGCAATGGGGAATAATCATATCTAACATCTCGTCATTCAATTCTCCTATTATGGCAGTGTTAAAGAAGGATGTTATGTGGCACATATGGATTGACTATATAACACTATAAAAATAATCAATATCGAATACTTCATATTGATTATTTGATTTATGAAGTGAAACATGCAAGGTACATTACAAATTTTTATTTAAAGTTTAGTTAGCATCAAGTTCATATTAGAGAGGATCATGTATGGAAAATGACATTCAAGATATAAGACATGAATTTTTTGAGTGGTGTGTGCTTCCTTTTGGATTGTGTAATACACTAACTACCTTCGTGGGTATCATGAATGAAGTGATACATCCTATTATTAATGAGTGTGTGATATTCAATACATTGAATGTGTTTAACTAAAAGGACATGACAACAAATCATGCAAATTTGTGTTTAGTTGACCCTGGTGGGAATTGAATGGGCGAGAGTTGGGAACCTTTATATAGTTAGAGCTAACTATTTAAAAGCCTACCAGGGGGGCTCTACAAAACAATCAATGCTTTCCCTATGGAAGTAAGGTTGATTCAAGATTTGAATTTGAACTTTGAATGAGAGGTTTAAGTTTTAGGTCGTGTAAATGACCCAAGACATAAAAATAATATCATAGTGGCTAATAGGGACATAGGGGTATATACATAAATAGATGTGATTACTCTGAAATAAGATGAATATATTGGGATATGTGTGCATATAGATGAGGTAAAGGATAAATCTATTATCATGTGTACAAATGAATAGAGAAAGTGTACATAAGAATGAACTCAATTGTATACAAAATTATATTATTTATCATTATATAAATCTATTATGAATGAGGTAAGAGATAAATATATTGGAATGGGCAGATAAATATATTGGAATGTGCCCTTGAAATGAAGAAATAAATTATATGAAGGAATGAACAACTTACAAAAGATCTATTATTTTTCATACAGATCCAATAACCACATCGAATTTGTTAGTTCAAAATTTTCCTATAAGTTGGTTGGCTTGATGAAGTAGAAGCTCCAAATGTTTCAAGAAGATTATATAGCATGAACCTTGGATACGTAATCCCTATATAAAACATCTCAACATTTTCATTCATAACACACACAACATTAGAAACTGTTACAACAACATCTTCTATGGTGAGTAATGTGAACATACAAGAATTTAGCAGTATAACAACAATTGATTTTGCACACCATGTTAATAAGGAAGAAAGGAAAAGTAGTAGTAGTGATGGTGACAATATGGGCATGAACAGTAACAATGGTGTCAAAAGTACCCTCAGCAGAACACAACTAAGGCCTCACCACATAAAATTTGCACACTGGAAAGTGATAAATGCCTTATTGGAAAAGGATAAATGCCTATCTCAAAGGCACTTTAATATCATAAAAAAATAAGAAGAGGGTCTGCAGGGTTTATATTTCTAACCCAACTTGAGGACTCAGAGCTATATTTTGTTTTGAAGATGATGAACAGAGTGCATCTAGAGAGCATCAATAAGTCCACAAGTATTGTGAATGAAATTGATGTACTCCAATTGTTGGATCATCCATTTCTTCCCACATTATACCATTCCTTTGAGATGGATATGTATATTGTTCTTGTTATGGACTACTGTCGAGGAGGAGACTTGTGTGAGGTTCAAAATAAATAGCCTGGAGGATTCTTGTCTGAAAAAGAAACAAGGTATGAGTTTAGGGATTCAATTTGTGATCAGGTTTTTAATTTCTTAGGTTTTTGGAGAAAAAATAATTTTATAATTCAAATTTAGGGTTTAGGGTTCATATTTTAGGTATGCATCAATAGGTCTACATCTTTACTTTTTAAGTGTTATTAAGGTCTGTAGATTGTATATCAAGTTTATGCATTGACATTTTCATGTGATTTGGGAATAACAAAAAAAAGCATGACAAGTTTTATGCTGTATAGGTACTGATAGCATTGGAATACCTCCATATTCTTGGAATTATGTACAGAGACCTTAAACTGGAAAATATTATGATAAAAGAAGATGGCCATATCATGCTCATAGGTTTTGATCTAGCCATACAAGGCCATTTCAGTCTAACTTTGGCAAGATTTCCTTCCCTACCCTTGCAATGCCCTTCCATTGAAGACATCCCTAGGGTTCTTTCTTGTTTTAACCTAGGAAACATGTGTGGCACAAAGAAAAAGATTAAATCAACTGGCCATAAGAAAAATAAAAAGCTACTATCTTCATTGCCTGAGTTACAAACATAACCTCCAGGTGTCCATTCCATGAAAGTTGTGGGTGTTGGAATATCTAATCCCAATTACTTCATTAACTCCCCATGTGGACTTGTCCTCACCTTCAGCATTAGATCACAATCATATCCCAACATTAAACAAAAGGATTTGATCTTATCTCCAGTTACTCCAATTTGTTGAATGTTAGTTGTTGACTGTTAGTTCTCTACGTGCTTAGATCTCTATATATTGTATGAGTCCGGTTATGTTATGTACTCTCAATTGAGTCTAGCTCTGCAGAGCTGTAAACTGTAAGGGTAAGTTGTAAGTGTATGAGTTGAAGGTTAGTCTTTGTAATGCTTATTTGATTAATATAATATTTGCTGCCTCTTTCAAATCTATCATTTGGTTTCAGAGCTAGCGTTCATCTGACACGATTGAGGGAGAGTTGCAGTCATGTTGCAGTTTGAGTTTGAAGACAAAGAGAAAGAGTAGTCGTGCTGATGAGCCAGATCCAAGTTTTAAAAAAAAAACATTGCAGATGATAAGATGGTAGAGAGAATATTGTTTTGTTGATCATGGTTTAAAAGGAGGTTGTGCCCAGCAAGGCCACAATTGTTTGTTACCAAGGTGATCGCTGCAAAAAGAAGTTCCAGGAGATCGTCTTAGTCAAAGATAAGGAGACGCGTAGAGTTGAAATTGTTGTTGCTATTTACAGATAGATGACTATTTTTAGCTGAAGACAAATGAAGGATCACTGCCGAGAACGATCTAGTGAAGAAGCCACCGGGTCACAATGAAAGTGGAAGCTGCTGTCCATAGAAGAGGCAAATCCGATTCTAAAAGTTGTTCGCAAGGAATAAGTTGAGTAAAAGGAAGGAAATCAATCAAATTAGTTTTCTATGCTATAGCATAGTCAATCTTTGTCAATGAAAAACGTTGATCTTACTTTTCAAGGAGTGGGTCAAAAATTTGCTTGTGGATATGGCAGCCTAGTGGACGTGAAGCCTTTTAGAAAGAGAGTGGGTGTTGTAAGCCCTATTCTGTTCAAAGGTGGAGAAAGTCATTGCAAGATAGAGGACATATTGTTTCACAAGTCAAAGATTTATTTGTGAAGATATTTACAACTGTAGCTGTTGAAGCGTGTATATTCAAAAAGAGATTGATGCTATAAGCCCAAATCCACCAGTGTTAGTAATGACAACCTTAAAGAAGCCGCCATTGTTTATTGTTGCATATCACAGATTTGAAGTTGTTTAAAGGGAGTTGCAGAGGCAATAAAGCAAGGCATAGTGCTCGCAGAAGTATAGCCCAATTCAGCTGCAAGTAGGGTGACATCGTCAAGAAAAGAGATTGAAAAATTATAGCCGCAACTTTTGAAACCGTCAAGGAGTGTCGATCAGTATTGTTTGAAGACAACAAACCACTGTTAAAAGAAGGTAAATCATAATTTTTTGAAGAATTGTTGTATTTTGAATTCAAAGAAGTTGCAGAAAGTTGAATGAATCGGCCAGTCAAAGATGGCGTCGCTGTTTGAAAGGTTCATAGTTTTTATAAGAGATCATGGCCAAGTGAAGGCCGCCACTCCTGGTCATAGAGCTGTTGTGGCTGAAGCAGCTTGAAGGTGATTGAAAAGGATCCGCAGAGTCCACAATAAATGAGTCACAGTCAAAGGAGTATTTGTATGCATTTTTGTAGCTGTTAAAGTGACAAAGTTGATCACAGACTGCCGTAGCAAATATTCAAAGGAGAAAATTTCTGCCTGCAGCCAATAAGGAGAATATCTTAAGCCACCATTTGCTGAAGGTGATTAGAAGATCAAAAGAGGACAGACAAGTGAAGCTGAAAATTGGTAAAGAATTAAAATGTTTGAATGCAGTAGCATATGTGTTGGTGTAAGAAATGTATGAGGCTAGTAAATCCAATTGATGTTAGGATTCCCGAGCACCAAGCAGTATAGCTCAAAGGGAGGTGTTGAGAAAGCGAGTGTATCACACCTAAACCTATGATGGACTGGTGATAAGAAGGCCAGAGCTTGTGGTTAGAGAATCTCAACAAAGAAATGAGATTTCCTAGGTTCATTCCATAAGATTTGAATATTGTAGATGTCGCAGCATCAATGGAAAAGAAACAAAAAAGCATTTGAAATTCGTAGTTGAGATTAAGGAGGAGTGTTGGAATATCTAATCCCAACTACTTCATTAACTCCCCATGTGGACTTGTCCTCACCTTATCAACATTAGATCACAATCATATCCCAAAATTAAACACAAGGATTTGATCTTATCTCCAGCTACTCCAATTTGTTGAATGTTAGCTATTGACTGTTAGTTCTCTACATGCTTAGATCTATATATAATGTACGAGTCTGGTTATGTTATGTATTCTCAATTGAGTCTAGCTCTGCAGAGCTGTAAACTGTAAGGGTAAGTTGTAAGTGTATGAGCTGAAGCTTAGTCTTTGTAATGCTTATTTGATTAATATAATATTTTCTTCCCCTTTCAAATCTATCAGTGGGTACATATGAATATATGGCTCCAGAGATTGCAGAGGGAAAAGGCTATGGAAGTGCTGTGGACTGTTGGGCTTTTGGGGTTCTTTTGTATTATATGCTTTACGGTAGAACACCTTTTGTGGGACATGATGACATAAACATAGCTGCAAATATTAGGGATAAGTCTCTTGTTTTTCCAAAAGCTCAAAGGGTGAGCACTGCTGCAAAGGACTTGATCAAATAGTTTTTGGTGAAAGATCTTGCAAAAAGGCTGGGATGCAATAATGGAGCTTCTGAAATTAGGAAACATCCTTTCTTCAATGGAATAGAATGGGAATTGGTGCTTCATTCCACCCCTCCAATAGTTCATGGACCCTATAAATGTGAGCAAGATAGTGAAGAGGCTTCCCACAATTAATATGTGTTATCAATATTTTTTTGAATTTGTAATTTTCTGATTTTTGAAATTTAAATATTTTTTAAAATTTTAAAATTATTTTTTAATGTGTTTATTAATAAGTTTATATATAAGAGTTGAGTAAATGTTTATTGTAATGTTTTTTATCTGAAAATATTTTTTCAAATAAATATATTGTATATTGTATGTTTACTTTATTTTTTATTCTATTATTTATCTCAAATATTATAAATATTATTCTATTATATAAATTTAGTAAGGCTTTTTTTCCTACATTTATTTCATAAAAATAGTAAAGAAATTAAATGGTTTGTAATTATATAACAATTAGATTAAATATTGTAGTTATATTAAATAAACATTGAAATTAACTTATGTTTACATTAGAGTTGATATATCACTGTCAAATACTTAGAAAATCTTTTCTAAATTATTTCACTCTTAAAAATTGACTGTTAAACTCTATATTATTGAAAGAGATCATAGCGTTATTTAGTACAACTAATTATGGCTTATGGGATGGTTGTTTCTTGGTGGTAATTATTCCAAAAAAAATGTTAAATGAGTTTATAATATTTTATTAATAATTATAAAATTATGAATATTTTTTTTTACTATGTGTAATATGTTTAATTGAAATTATAAATAAGATAGAGATAGATTTTTGAAAGATTCCAAACCTTTATACATGAAACTACCACAAATTACTTGCTGCACAATCAGTACCATTTGACTTCATTCTTACCTACTGCATTTCTAGATGATGTTGATATGTGAAACAAATTCTAAGAATTTCATTTAGCACTATTCAGAGCTACCTGAGATATCTTTTGAAAAGATTTGAACCACAGTCTTCATCATGAAAATGAAATGACTCAACCACTTTACCACACTAACCAAAATTATGAATATCTACCCACCATTTAATAATATCATTATGTAGTGTTACTGGTCACTAACAATCTAAAATTTGAAGTAGATTTGGTATCTTCCCTTCAAATAAGATGTCGGATATCAAGAACTTGTTAATTTTGAAAATTTGCAATTAAGCAAGTGATCCCTTTAGATTATTATTTCAAACAACCAATGGTAGAGATGGCTAAGCTTACTAAAATCTTGTGGTAAGATTCCCTACAAATTATTATTTCCCAAATTCATTAGATAAAGCTGAACACAACCAACCAAGCTTGTGGGGATCTTTCCTCTAAAGGTTTTGTTTGCTTGATTCAAAAGCTAAAATTGAGATGAACTGTCCAAACTTGGAACAATATAGCCACTAAACAAATTGTCATTGAACAACAATGATGTCATATTAGGAGACCACATTAATGGAATTTGACATCTCAATCCATTTTTAGACTGATCCACGATTGATGTACTTCTATCTGAAGGAAGAAATGTATTGTAGTTTATTGCATGAAAGATTTCTGGGTTCAGATAAATTCATCATCAACAATTTATTGCAAACAATTCATCGTCGTGACATATTCATCGCATATACAATTCACCACTAGCAATTCATTGTTGTGGTATATTCATCGCGTATACAATTCACCACCAACAATTCATCGTCGTGGTATAAATTCACCGTGTATACCTTTTTTTTATGCGTTCAACAAAATTGCTATACTTTTTTTGGTGCTCTTGGCCACTTAAATATTGAAAAATGTAGATGTGGTGAATGTACCATGATGATAAATTGCTGGAGGTGAATTGTATACACAATAAATATATCACAATGATGAATTTCTGGCTATGAATTGTTGACAGTGAATTGTTGATGATGAATTGTTGGGTGATGAATTTTCCTAAAACCAAGATTTACATATAGTAAATCAGAACGGTTATCATTTAGCCAAGAAACTCCAACAAAACTATTGTTAACTGATTCCAATGAATTAAGTGAAATTGGTGTTTAAATCCATGTTGGAATTAGATTGTCAACACTTGTATTTGAATCTTGAGTGGAATACATGTGCTAACATTTAATACACAATTGGCTTGATACAAAAACTTTACTTTTGTATGGTTGTGAAAAAAGCTTCTAAAATTGGTTGATTGTGGTTTACTGAGAAGTGATGATGATGAAATGGTTTGATTGAATGTTCCCCATCAGCCCTTAGGTGAGTAGGTAGGAAAGCTGAAGTAAATGAGGAAGGAATATTCCCATTTAGTTGACCTTCTCAGGTAAACTCAATTATCAAGTGAAAAAGTTGGTATACTTATACTTTATTGAATGTTTGGAAAATATAAGATATTTTTGAGAAGCAAGGATATCTAGAGAAGTTTGTATGCTTCCTCCCAGTTGGTTGTTTGCAAGACAAGGTTACCCAAATAAGCTTGTGTTGGGTTGGTATGCTTTGACTTGGTTTGTGATATAAAAGAGACATGAGATGTTAGCCAGAGAAGATGGTATTCCTTTATTAAGTTGCTTCTTAGCTAAGGGAAGCTGGGTTAAAGAAGAAATTTACCTATACACCAAGGTATGATTCTATTGAATTCGTTCTCTTTGATATCAATTTCAACTTATTATAAAAAAATTAATGGGTAGGAATATAAAATTTCTAGATGATTAATAAGTGGCATAAAAAAATTCTAAGTTGGTGGAAGAAATTTCTACCTTGACTCCAAATGCACCAGCTTAAAATAGAGTCTCATGGACTCCAAATGCACCAGCTTAGGATAGAGTCTCATGGATGAGGACTTCCTAAAAAAATTGAGTGGGTACTGCTGAGACTTTTTAGGATGAATTTTGTAGTGCAACTTAAGCTTCAAATTTCTATGATTTTATTATTTTTTGTATTCAAGTTAAATAAATATAAAATAATAAAAAATTTAACTGATGGGAATTTAAAAACTTTGGATTATTGACAAGTGGCAGAAAAAAATCCTAAGTTGATGGGACAATTTCTAGCCCTACCCCAAATACACTCACTCAAGTCTTCAAACTAAAAAGTGGGGGCTACTATTATTCACAAAAATAGGGTGAAATTCTATGGGGAGGAGGTGTGGGGGCTTCCTAAAAAAAAGAAGATATTTTTTAGGAATTTTGTATTGCAATTTAAGTTTAAAAGTTCAAGCTTGAAATTCATTGAAGTTGGTGGTCTCATGATTTTTTTTTTGCATATTCAATTCAAATAGAGTAAATAAATATAAAATAATAATAAAAAATAATTGCTGAGAATTTAAAAATCTCATATAATTGACAAGTGGCAGGAAAAGGTCTATGGGACAATTTTTAGCCCCACCCCAACTGCACTTGCTTAAATGTTCAAACTAAAAGTAGGGGATGCTATTGTTGAGGAAAAGATTCTAATTCTAGGGTCCCATAAGAGGCTTCAAGATCCATTTTCAAGGAGCAATAGATCTAATGAAGCCAAAAAAAAATGCTACATGGTTAATTAAAATATTTTCCTCAACAATAGCGGTTCCTACTTTTTAGTTCAAAAATTTAAGTGGGTGCAAAAGGGGCGGGGCTAGAAATTGCCTCACTAGCTTAAACTTTATTTTTTCCATTTGTGAATGGTTTTAAAATTGACACCAATTTATTTATTAATCTTTTGTGAATTGTTTTAAAATTTACACCAATTAATTTATTATTATTTTATATTTAGTTACTTTGAATTGAATATGAATTGATAATGCAAAATAATATCATTCATGAGACCACCAACTTCCATAAATTTATGAGATCTTGATCACAAATAAAGGACATATTAGGAATTTAATGTTTTGAATCTAGTATAAATATATTTCCAATAGGAAAAATGAAGCAAAAACCTAGGAAGTTCTATAAAGACAAATTGTGATTAATAAAATAAGAACAAAAAAAGGTGTAATCCAAGGGTTGAATAATTTGATATCTATAAACTGGGGTAGTTTTTTTATTGAGAAAATGTAGATTACAAAGACAAGAATTCAGTTAAAAACTACAAAATAAAACTATATATAAGACACACTCAAAACTAGGACAATAAAGTCACCATGATAAAATGGAAAAGATTGTCCAAGCTACATCAACAAACATGAAAATCAACAACAACAATAATTACCACAACTACTCCTTGTTATAGTAGCAAGATCAATAATACAATAGAAAAATCTTGTCATAATGCCCATGTACAAGACAAATTTATGCCATCCATGACAAAAGTGAAGACCAACAATGTAAACTATACAATACAATAGCATAACCAATCAATTTTGCAAGAAAAGTCTTAGCCCTTGAGCAATACAAATCTTCCAACTTCTGAGAAGTTGGTCAACTTGATGTTTGATGTGTTGAAATTGAGAAACCATCTTTATGTTCTTCCTGGAATACCCTTGTAGAAGAGAGAAGAAAGAAGCAAAATAATAAAAATGTCAGAATAAAGCTTTAGAACTACAATTTCCTGGTGATCATTACTAAGCACTACTTTACATCCGTTTCTCGAAAGATGCAACAAAATAACATGAAAAACTCCATCAACAATAATATTATTCTGGAGCCCAACTTTGAGCAAGGCCTCTTTCCAATTAAGTTTATGCTAAAAGATAGCAATTCCATTACTTTTTTACAATCTAATATCCCCAAAAAATGTGCCTCATATCTTCATGTTTCTAGCAAAAGGGGAAATTAAGGGGTTGGGCCATAATACACCTCAACTTTCCCCCAATAGGTATTATTTAGAATCTTCCAAGCCATTAATTGGGCCTCAAAATTGATTTTTGACTTCCAAATTTGTGTAGAAAGTTTTACCCAATTTTTTTTGCTAAATCTGCAATTCCATTTCAAGTTTAGGTGAGTTTTCATGGATAGATTAGGGAGCAACTACACACACACACACACACACACACACACACACACATATATATATATATTTAAATAAAACACCAAGAAAGGATAATTTGATAACCATAACCAATCTTTGAGAAAGTTGCACTGAATAGGGGGCATAGATTCATGGAAAGTTCTAGTGGTACCAATGAATACAAAAAGATCACAAATGCTTTGTATTTGATGGTAAAATTAAAATGAGTTTGAACTATATACCATGATAACCAATTCAAAATAGTAAAATACGAAAGGTTTCCCACATTATTGATTCCTTTTTCAATATAGAAGATAAGACTGCTTCAAAAAACTTAAGGCTAGAGGCTACCCATGATACAAAATATGTTTATTCCACCAGATAGAAGAAGTGGAGAAAATGAACCCATGTTGAAGAGAGGAATCTGTCCACTTTAGAAGATGACAGGTATATTACCAAGCCTTCCAAATTGATTGAAATGGAGGTTAGGATTTAACGAAAAAAAATGACACATGAAGGATTTTATCTATCCATCCCACATCCTACCATTTGGGTTGAATGCAATGATTCTAAGAAGTGGCAATAAAACCATTATGTCCATCTCATTTAGTCCATAAGAACCGTCAAATAATTTTAAACAAGTCCTCATAACTTTTATTGGAAAGCATCCAATAGGATGAGTAGTAAACATGAGTGGCCAGATAGGAAAATTTTGTTAGCAACTTGGATTTTTCTAGCTAAAGAAAGGAACTTGTTCTCCCAATTAATTTTTTTAGATTTAACTCTATTAAGAACTACGAATTCCACATATTAGAAAGAGGAACCCCAAAACCAAATGGTATCCCAAGATATCTCATAATTTCCCCATGTTTAATATTTTTCCATTCCCAAGGTATCCAATGAGGGATAGGCCCAACCCGAATCATCAAGAATTATGTTTTATCATGAGTAATCTTAAAGATCCAGAAACAACACAATACAAAATTCCAAAATATCCATCATGTTGGAGATATCTTTTTTAGAATTTTGTAAAAATAACAAGTTGTCATCAACATAATGAGAGTTAATGACATCATTTTAATGGATCGATATTCCAAAAATGATCTTCATTTTAGAAGAACTTTGAAGCATATAACCCAAAGCATTAGTTGTAAGCACATAGAGATATGGAGCTAAGGGGAATCCTTGTGAAATATATCAATTTGTAAGGGGAAGGGGTCAATCACCATATTAGCATTCACATCTTGAAACCACATTTGAACGTGAGCTTGAATTTTATGCTTGAACTCCAACAATTGAAGCATGCTATGGATAAATTCCATCAAATCCTATCATAAGCCTTATCAAAATCAAGTTTGATAAGAATAACGTTTTGACTAGTTTGTTGAGCCCATTCACAAGTTTCCAAAGCCAAAATTAAATTGTTAAGAATATATCTGCCAACAATAAAACATGTTTGTTTAGCTCAAACAATTCCTTGTACCACAAGTTTAACCCAAATAACAAGGGATTTTTCTATAATTTTATAGGTGTTAATAAGTGTGATGGGATGCCAACCAGAGATAGTATCCTCCTCATTTCCTTTGGGAAGAAGCTTGATTATGCCACCATTAATTGATGTGCCTAAAGATCCTTTCTCAAATGCCTCTAGATATAAGCAACACAAATATTCTTTAATATGATGCCACATAGCTTGATAAAATTCCATAGGGATCCCATTGCTTCTCAAAATTTTATAAGGGTCCATGTAGAAAAAAGAGCATTTTCCAACTCTTCTAGAGAAATGATTTTATCAAGATATTGACTATAATCAAAATCTATTCGGGTAGGAATATAACCTCTAATAATATCCTCAAGGGGACTTTGAATATCCTACCATGCACAATGTTGATAAATTTTCAAGCTTAAGGGCTCATCTAAGAGCTTGTGTAGAATTTGATCTGAATAATCCATTACCTGAAAACATTAGACTTATTGATCTTAGTTTTGAACTTGACCAGCCAATAGTGTATTTGAATAAATCTAATGCTTGTTTCTATTATTGAAAGGAAGGTCATTTGATTCGTGAGTGTCCTATCAGAAGGAGCAAACTGTTCAACCACCTCTGACCTCTCTGATCAGTGAGTGCTTCCCTCATCCCACACCTGTTACTAATAATCTGCTCCCATCCTCTCCTAATCCTTGTATTTATTTTTATGTTTATGGTGAATCTCCCTCTTCTTACAAGAAACAATTATGATTGATGGTTGGAGATTGGTTAGAAAGAGAAAAGAACCACTGGTCCCTTCCCCTACTCCCATCCCTCACCCTTCTCCCCATGAAACCACTTCCCCTTCTTCTCTTTCTTCACCTATTCCATCTATTCGTGAATCTTCTCCCTCTCGTTATTCCTCTCCCCCTTGTCATGCCTCTCCCCATCCTCATTTTTGTGATTCCTCTTATTCTCATCATAGATCTAGGTCTCCTTCTACCTCCAATGATCATTATTGTAAGGGACAAGAGCTTACTCTTGATAATAGTTTTAGTGTTTTGGCTTATGGGTATGTGTAGGATCATCATGGAAAAAATAAGCCCTTAAGTGGCAAAAAATTCAGAAAAATCAAAGTTAGGCAACTTGACATAAAAATTTGATTAAGTTATCTATATTATTTCAAAAATATGTAAGAATAGAATCTATAGCAAATTGAATATAGTTTCTAAACTACTAGGTTTATTTAAAAAAAATATATATCCATTTAGTGAAAATTTGAAATTTCAATGCAGTAGTAATTAAATTTCAGGGAAAAAAAAGTAGGTGTATGTCTGACCACCCTAACCATAGTAAAATGATAATATTTTTTTATAATATTGTAGATATAATTAAATGACTCATGTCCAAATGTGATGCATATTTTTTTATAATTTTTTTCCAAGTAAATAATTAATTAATAATTTTTTATTACAATTTTTAAAAAACATAAAAACTCGTATGTTGACCACCTTAACTTGGTCAAAACTTCATGAAATTCAATTTTTTTTTTTTAATCCTATATTATATGAAGCATAGAATGTGACGCATGTTTTGGATTCAAAAAATGTGATATGATTTGAAAGCTATAGATGTTTTTCAATCAACCTATCAATTAGGACTTTAGTCGTAATTCAAATAGAAAATGAATAATAATTGTTTATTAAATTCAAAGTAAAGCATAATTTATATTGGTGGAAAGCTGAGAATCTCCTTTAAAAACCCTTTTTGTTTCATCAATTTTGGGTGAAAAAAAAGTCGGCAGCCACATACCCTACACATACCCTCATGTTGATGATTCTTCTAATCAACATCATGAATTTTAAACTCCTTTCATGGAATGTCAGAGGTATTTATTTCCCCTAGGTCGTATATATAAAGTTAAGGAGTTAGTTATAGAATGGAAGCTTGATGTGTTATTTCTTCTTGAGAAGTCAAACTCAGTAGCATTAGACTTGAAGCTTCCTTATGTAATTTTAGGAAAGATGCCTCTTTTTTCATACGTCTCATTCGTATGGCAAAGGTGGTGCTATAATAAGGATTTCATCACATGTGGGTCTCAAAGTTTGTCATTGATAAGGGTGAAGACCCTTCCCACAGTTGTGTTTGGGTTCTTACCATCATCAATGGTCATCTCATTGGATTTTATTCTATATATGCTTCCAACTTCTCTAAAGATCGAATCCCTCTTTGGGACTAGATAGCCAATAATTTACCCAATGCAAATGGATTTTATGTAGGGACTTTAACATGGTTGAACATTCTTAAGACCGCAGTTGGAATAAACTAATAAATCTCTTCATGGTCATTCTACTAATGAATGTAAGGCTTTGAGTGATAAAATTCAACATCTTAAACATGGTGGTGCTCTTCCTTGTGTTGATGCACCTACTTCCTCTAATTGATATTGATTTTCCTCCTATCACGTTGCTCGTCACTATGTGGCATTAGTAGCTTTATGTGTGTTGCTCATTGCCATTCATAGTGGTACAACTTTAGGTACAACCATATCTATCTTGGCAACAACATGATAGTTCTTGGTGGTTTTCTTTGTCTCTATGATTGGGGGGAAAGGATAACTAGTTTTTCAATGTGTGCATTCTTTTCAAGGATCCTCTTCCTTTCTTTCTACTTAAAATACCAACACAACAAGTATGTTGACATTTTAAGTTGGGGGGAATATTGTCCCTCATTCATTGTTTGTATGTTCCCTTCTTAGTGATGATGACATATATATCCTAGGAAGTGTGACCTTTCAATTAGCATTATTTTATTAACATTGGCATTATTTCATTTTGGCATTTTGACATTTCTTGTTTAGCATAACATATTGATTATGTTGTGGTTAGTACAATCAGAGCCTGTAGACCTGGTGCAACTTTCTCATTGTATGGTGAGAACCTAGACAAGGGCATGACTTTATCACTTAGCCATTTTTTTTTAGCCCTTGTGAGCATATTTTTCCAAAGGCCACCTAGCATAACACAATTTTCTTTCCTATGGAGCCTTGACATTTTTCCAAAGGCCACATAACATAACACAATTTTCTTGCCTATGGAGCCTTTCTGTTGGATGGATGTGGCATAATACAAAATTGCTAGTCCATATTTCTTTTCTCTTCACTCTAACTTTAACATTGTATGAACTTGTGTATCTTATCTTGCTGTTGCATATCATACATCTTGTGTGTGTCCCTTTGTGCTTATGCTGGTTTTCCATAAGATCTTGATCCTAGGGGATTTGCCACCTCCTTGACCTTTGTCATCCTATCCCACTAACATTGGTGCACTTGGACCCCTCTTGACGTGTATTTGTCTACTTTAGTGTGATTTTGATGCTAGGTCATCCTCTCACTAAAGTGGGGACTAAATGTAGTGTAGAAAAATGTATCCCTTTACACTTTCTCACTTGTTTGGGCCCTCCTAGTTAAAATGGACATAATAATGCCTTAATTTAGTGTTGTAAAATGTATTTATTACACTTTCACACTTATTTAGGGCTCTTATTTAATTGAGCTTAATTATTCCTTAATTGGCCCTTTAATTCATTTACAAGCCCATTAAATTATATTTTCTGAAGTGAAAACCCAACATTCATTAATGCCTAAACATAACACTTTACATTTAACAATGTATGTTCCAAGAATTTGGGCTTGGGACCCATTTTACCATGGGTGAATGGGTGAAGCCATAATAGTGGTTTACAATTTGATGGAGGAAGGAAAATTGAGAAAAAATGACCCCATGGCAAAAAAATTGGTTTTAGGGGTTCGCATGAACCTACATGTTTGACTGAACCATAAAGGGGTTCGACTGAACTAGGGTTGCGAACCCATTATGGGCCCACTGCCCAAAAACAAAGGAAAATGCATATTGGGGGTTCGCTAGAACCTAGTTCAACCCTTTTTCCCTAATTTTTTAATTTGTTCACACAAAAAACCTAAAATTTTACACTTTCAAGCTCAGTTGGGGATGAAAATGGGGGAATATTTAGAAACCAAACTTGGAATCAGTAGCCTTGAGAACGAGTTATCCAATGAATATAATTTTAGTATGTTTTGGTTTTATTATCTATCTATTTTTAAGTTTTATTAAATATAGGTTTTTCATCAACAAAATCTTTGTTCTGCACAAGTGGAAAAATAGAAGATTATAAAAAAAAAAAAAATATGAGTGCACAGATATTGAAGTCCTTGATCCAACAAAAAAAGAGAATAATTTGATACATACAGAAAAGTTATCTATTATGGTCGCTATGTGAATTGTCATTTGATTGACTTTGAAGCTTGATTAAAGAAAAAATATTCAATAAAAGACTATCTAACCAAGTGGAAGCACTAGATATCAGAGTTAGAAATCTAAATTTGAAAGAATTGGAATTTTATCCTTCATGGAAAAAAAGTTATGTGTTATACGGTGTGCGTCACTTTTTAAAAATGCTCTTTTTTGAAAAAAACCTATTTTTGTGGGAGATGGAAAAATAAGTGCAATCTGATTCCAAAAAAATTGAAAAAAATATTTTTAGAATCTACAGACAAAATGTGACAAGACTCTAGTTTACCTCATCTTCAAATTCCTTATGGTTTAATCGGTATAGGTGCTCGAATGTGGAGATTGTGTTAAAAAAAAAATATCAGTGTCCAGTTAGGCCAAAAAGTGTAAACCACTATTGTGGGATCACCCGAATGGGTCCTCCCTAGGACTTGGAACCCATTTTTAAAACATTTTTTGGCAGTATTTTTATCATCATAAATTGAAATTTCAAGTATCGGCTTGTAATGTTTGAATTTTGAGAAATTAAGGATAAGTGTCTATAAATACAAGGTTATTTCATCAATTCAAGTAATCTAGCAAGAGGTGAACTTAACAAGAGCCAAGATTATTGTCAAGAACATTCAAGAGCAGATTTCTTCATCATTTGTTGTAGTATTCAATATCTCAAGCATCATGTCAAGGCTATGTTCAATCATGCATATTTTTGGAGCTAATGTTCATTGTGAAGTAGGTTTCAAGATCTAACCCAAGAATTCAAGTCAAAGTTTCAAAGCAAGATTCAAGTATCAAGATCCACATCCATTGAAGCCATTTCATGCAAGATCTACATCAGGATTTCAGTCTTTTCAAGGTTTATTCAAGGGTTTGGTGAGTTACAACATTGAGTTTTTCATTCATCATTCCTTTCATGTTATTTCATTTCATTTCAAGGTTTAATTACCAAAATGGGGTTTGAACAAGGAAAACCACCATTCACTAAAACACACATTTTCCCCCTCTCTTTGTGTGTTGCATATTTAAATTAGGTTGAAGAAAAGTTGAAGCTATCAAAAGTGCAAAATTGTAAAGTTGCATTTGTTGTCATCTCATAGAAACTCAAATCTTGGATTCATTTCTAACTGTCTGACTGTAAATTTCAGAGGATCTATAAGTGCAAACATAGGAGCAAATAGCCCAAAAATCAATTTTGGAAAGGTGAACTTGGATCCATTTGCCCATGGGCGAATGTGTCCCAGGCAGGCTTGCAGAAACACCATTTTATGAAAGGTGCAAAAAATTTATCTTTCCTAGGTTTTCCAAAAAGTTTGTTGTTTCTCTCATTTTTATGCTTAATCTTCAAGATCCAAGTGATAGATTACATGTTGGAGTTGATTTTCTATTTTTAGTTTTTCTCCCCAAAGTGTTGTTTGACCTTGACCCCCATTCTTCAATCATAAGGGAATTTGAATATTCACACTTTGAGTTGATTCACCTAAGGGTTTATAATCATTTAATTGTGTGGATCTCATTTTATAATGAAATTAGATAAGTAGGACCCCCTTTTCCCTCTTTTGATCCACTTTTCCATTTTGGGAAACCTAACAACCTTTTCTTCTACGTTTCACTACTCATAGTATAAATACGTTGCACTCAAATAAACTCCCATATATAGGGTACATAAAGACATAATCAACAAGATAGGTTCTACAATATATTTCATAACCATGAAAAAAAATCTCAAACAAACTCCACAACATATTTAAAACACTCTTTTCCCAACATAGTAAATAAACTAATTTATCCTTTCCGACATAAAGACAAAGGTATAGAGATTAGCATGCCTATATAAGCTCCAATTGATTAAACTCATTCCTAGTATGAATCCTCAAGATTGATTGACACCCCCTCCAAGATTCAATTGACTATCCTCCTCTAACTTTTCTCTAAATCTCATAATAACATGCAAATACAAAATACCAAAATAACTCTCAACTCACAATAAAACTCCATTAAGAAAATAAAAAAGATAAGTGCGTAGCATTTGGTAGAATGGGCACCTCTATTAATACTAATTTGTGAGCAATCGAAGGCTACAAACAAGTATTTATGCCACCTTTCTTCCTCATTCAACTACTCACTCAGAGGTTTGCAACACAAGACAGTTCTAAAGCTGAGTCAACTTAATATTTGGGACAACAAAACCAACATGTTTCCTAATTCAAATTCCATTACAATATGTCGCCAAGTTTAAACTTGACTGAGTCTAAACACTTATTTACAAGATTATTCAAATTCATAGACTTCTTTTACATTACAACATCTACCAAATATGGTGCCACCTCTATGTTTTGGTGCCACCTTCACAAGCGGGACCTGTTGACTTATTCTTTATTTCAAATAGCATTCACTTCCTTGCTTAAGCATTTAACACACTTGCAAACTTCATGCATGCCATGCTTTAATGTTTTACTTTATGTGCTAGATCAACTACCACTTGAAGTTGTGCTTCAAGCTTCATGTGCCCCAGGGGTATATTATATACTTTGTTGCATATTACTAACAATATGATCAACCCTATCTTATGCACTTTATGTTTTATATTAATAACTTCAATTCTCATATATATATATATATATATATATATATATATACATACATACATTCCATAGTCTATATATATACATATATATTGAAATAAATAAATATACATATTTATTTCATAATGTTTACAAATACATTAACAAACATACTTATATAATATATAAATATAAGGAGTAATATTACATCCACACACACACACATATATATATATGTGTGTGTGTTATTATAACATTACACACATATATATTAATATATATACCACATATACATATATATGTAATTTTATTTTGATATCTTTATAAAATACTCATACATGTACAATCCCATTGATCGACATACATACATAGGATGCATATATACATACATATATATGCCAATTTTGTCCACTTGGTATTCCCATTCATATGGGTGATCCGTTACGTCTACCTACGTATACTCATGTATGTATTCACTCACATGTATGATTCTACCATAGGTCCATGTACACATATACATATATATACATGTTCTTATGCATTTATCTCATTGATACCACAATAAGCATACAAGGAAAGATTGGCACAAGATATCAAGACTTAATCACAATTCTCAATCACAACATTCACAACAAATATTACTTACCTTTTCAAAAAATTGACTTGACTCTCTATGACCAATTAGGATGTGAGTGTGTGATTCCTCAGTTAGGCTTGTTAAGGGTTACTAGACCAAGTTCTTCTCTCGAGTGATACGTCCCCTCTCTTTTGGAGGATCAAACCTATTCTTGCACTCAACTTGGCACATCATAACCGTAGTTAGCTGAACATAACATAATCATGTATGCATCATACATTTAATAGTTAGAAACATTATAAAATATCAAAGTGCATCAATCATTCATTCATCATATTTCCATTCAAGATTCATTAAACATATTCATATAAAGATTAATAAAACACATTCATGTAGAGATCCATAAAACACAGTTATTTGTTCAATCAATTTAACCAAACAAGATAATAGTAAATAGGTAATATTTCTTGGGGTGTAACAAATAAACAAAAAGAGATAGCTTAAAAGAACTTATAAAACTTTATGTGTTTGATAACACTTAGTACCTATTTTTGGATAGAGAAATGGTTGTGACTTGAAATGAGCTTTCCAAGATAGTCAAGGTCTTGGTTTTGGTATTTTGACCACTACATGTAGTCAATAGGATGAGGGAAAATAAATTTTAAATGTGTGCTTAAGCTAAAACATATCTAGAAATTAAGAACATAGAATTGAAATAATCTATGTCTTAAAATCCTAGGTCTAAAAGGATCAATACCCTAATGTGTGTGGAGGAGGAACAAAGGTGATAAAATACCAAGGTACCAACTAGGAGAATACAAAAACTAAAATGGATTTATAATAAATATTAAAATAATAGAAATTTGGAGCTTTAGAAAATATATGAGAAACTTAAAACATTGAAAGTTAAGCCTTTCTCTTTTCCTCACTCCCTCTCTCTCCCAAGGATCACACATAAATATCTTTTCATGCATATTTTCTATATCTTTGATTTCCTTTTATGCATTTATTATAGTTAGTATTTTCGTACTTAGATTATCATGCCTATGCTCAATTTTTCATAACCATATTATCATTTTATTTTTATTCGTATAACCATATTATCATGTTATAATGCTCAATTTTATTCCATTTTTTTACTTTGCTTAATTTCTTTGCACCTTTTTGGTACACAAAAATGAAAATATTACTAATTACACAATTATTTTATGCACAACTTACTGGTTAACTCTAGGTGTTGCTCTAGCTATTATGCTTCTAGTTTTGCTTATAGATCTTTTCTTTTTATATCGATATGCTTTCTCAAATAGATTCACATGCATACCAAAGTGGAGGAGAAACATATAGGTGAAAATTTCATTACTAGTACACTTTCCCCTCTCATTGTATGTCATGTTCTATGTGGAGCTCCTAAGTATATGGTTTTAGAATATTATTTTGTTTGATTTGGAACACTCACTAACCCTAGATATTTTTTACTACTCTAGATATCATTTTACCTTAGCTTAGATCACTCCCAAGTCTCATATTAATACTTTCTTTTATTAATGCTAGGAACCTTAATCGTCATGTTAGTTATAATAAATTTTACATTTATTTCACTCATGTTAATACCACCCAAGTACCCTTGATCCTTAATCAAGAGTGATAAGGTGGTTTTGACCCTCTTATTTTCAAATCCAAGTTTATTGTGGCCTTAGGTTGACTCATCTTAATGTTACTAGTACCTATCAACAACTTGTCCACCTATAAGTTCATTTTTTGCACCTAGGGCTTGTACAAAAGGACATCATCCCAAGGTCATTTAGAGCATTCATCATCATCAGTTTTCATGCATTAAAATACTTAGAATCATTTAAAGACTTTATCCTCACTTTGTCTTTGCATTAGTTGCAAAATATACATTTAGTTCTTACACCCATATCAAACCCTAACTTTCATACACTTGGTCTATTAATAAATAATTCAATGCATTTTGTTCTCAACCATTCATTACACCATTGTAGCACACTTAGTCAACTAGTTATGCATTTATTGCAGACACTAATTGGAATGTTTACAAACTTGCCACAAAATTGTTAAATTGATTAATAGGGATTGAATGCAATAAGGAATTCTCAAGGATACTTGATTTGAAAATGGGTCATTTTGTACTCCTTGTCATGATTATGAATAGTAAACAGTTTCTTTGATGCTAGAGCATGTGCATGGTGGAATATGATAACAATGTGTTGTCTTTAGTTAATAGGAAAGTAATTAAAGGTGTTTTTTTTGGCTTTGTGGTGAATTCACTAGTAGGCATAAGCAACGGATGTGAATTCATTATGGGGATACCAAAATTGTCATAGTGATCTTGGTCTAGCAAAAACAATGATTTTTTTTGTAGGTAAAAAAATGCATCCTTCGATATTCTAGTTTTCAAAAAATTATTTTCCTTCTCTTCTGTAACAACTTCTTTAGCTTCTAGAAGGCTTGGTATCAATAAATATGTTGTTTTTGTTTTAATTAAATGTATGTTTAGGGATAATTGAGTTTTATAACTCAAGTTTTGGGAGTTGTAGTGAGAGTCTTGTTCTAATATTTATGATTTTTATGTGGTAATAGGGCTAGTAAATAATTTTGGAGAGTTGTAATTGGTCTCAGGAGAGCGTTTGCAAGCTCTTAAGAAATTCTATGAATTGAAGATTACTTATAATAGCCATTTGGACTACTTAAGTGAGTGTTTGCTAAAAATTTCTAGAGTTTGTACTCATAAAAAAGTTTCACAAAGGTATCTTGGGTTCTCCTTTCATGGTGTCAATCTCTCTATTATCTAATTTTTTGTATTGTTTTAATATTGTTGCAAGTATTTCAATTATTTGTTTTCTCTCAAATAGTAACTCTAACAAATTGTGCATGTTGGTGAGTAATTGACTAACCTAAGGATTACCTTGGTAGTTTCCATATCAATTATCCACTACCATAAGAAAATCTCAAGAGTGCTTCTTAGCACCATCACATTTTTGAAATTACAAGTACACAACAAGGCAAACACCTTATATAGATATTGAGAATATGAAGGCTCAAACTTTAGGGTTACACATAAGAATCAAGGTTGTACTCAAATGAAAATCGACTTCTTTACACAATCTTAAATTTCATGAAGCATATTCATCACGATCTTTTGTTGCTAAGTTGAGTGTCAAGTTTTAAGTATCCATCTTTTGATACAACCAAATCAATCTCTTAAACTTTAAAACACACTTATTTTAATTTTAATTTTTTCAAGTAGTGCACGCTTCTGTTTTAAACTGTATATGCATTTTTGCTTGACATTTTAGATCACACTCAGTGATCCATCATCAAAAAGAGAAGAATGTAAGATTGGAAAGCAAAAATAACCTTAAAAGAAAAATAAACAAAATATACCAATGTTGAAATTAATAATTTTATTTTTTTAATTCTAATATAGAAATATTGAAATTAGATCAATTATTTAAGCCTTAAAATATGTTTTTGGAAGGGTGTGCTTTCCTACTCTTCAACAACTCGACAGAATATTAAAGTCACTCATTAACTTTTGTAACTACCTAGAATTCTTTGGGAATAAGACATTGATCAAATCAATCCGAAATGGAATATTTAATAATAAGCAAACAAAGATTGGCCGTCCAAAACTTCTCGAGACGTTGCCACCGCCCAAAATGGAAGATTAAATCGCTGTACGTATTGAAAAGAGAGTGAAATTTAACACAAGACCTCGATAGAAGCCTTCACTAGCTGGCTTTTTCTTTAATTTTGGCCCACTAGAATCCGATAATGGGATTCGGAATTGATTTCCATGTGAGCTCGCGGTTAGAATTCTGTTCCTTAAAACTGGGTTTCAGAAAAAAAAAAATTTAAATGATTGGACGGCTGTGCTTCATCATTCCAATCGAAGCCCGCCCCACTTTTCTCTCTCCTTGACCATCGGGGGCCTCCTTCAGTGGAAAGAAACTCTATAAAACGCTTTCATTCTTAGCAATTATTCCACACACATGTACTGGTTGGTCTCAACATTGAAGCTCTTCTTATACTTTGCTGTATTCTCCAGTTGCTGTGCTTTTCATTCTCCTGTAATGGAGAGTCGTGGGAGTTCTGGAGGCGGAGGAGGGTGGTGGCTCTATGCCCTGCCGCTCTTCGCCAAGGATGGACGTGGGTACATGCTAAACAACACAGACGATGTATTTTCTTCATGGCCGGTCTACGTCGCAATTCTGCTTGTGGCGGGCTGTGCCGTTATGGTTGCATGGTTGAGCCCAGGAGGTTGTGCATGGGCCGCGAGGAAGAATGGCGGCGCCGTCATTCCTGGGCCCAGAGGCTTTCCCATAATCGGAAGCCTCATAGATATGAGCCGTGGGCTTGCTCATCGCAGGCTGGCTCAACTGGCTCGTATTCATGATGCAAAGAAGCTGATGGCCTTCAGCTTAGGCTCGACTCCCGCCGTGATAACCTCTGATCCTGAGGTGGCTAGAGAGTTGCTCAGCTCCGTTAATTTTTCAGACAGGCCGCTCAAGCAGTCGGCTCAGCAGCTCATGTTCGGCCGAGCTATTGGCTTTGCACCCAATGGGGAATACTGGAGAATGCTCCGCCGGAATTCTGCGACCCATCTGTTTGCCCCTCGCAGGATCGCTGGTCATGAGCCTGGCCGACAAGCGGACTCACTTACCATGCTCAAGAACATCCACGATGAGTGTCTTTCCAGCGGCGTTGTGCGGCTGCGCCGTCATTTGCAAGCGGCGGCGCTGAACAATATCATGGGGAGCGTGTTCGGTAGAAGGTTCGAAATCTGTGGAGACAGCGAGGAGGTAAGTAGTCTGAGAGAGATGGTCGAGGAAGGATTCGAGCTTCTTGGGGCATTTAACTGGGCGGACCATTTGCCCTGGTTGCGCTTCCTGGATCCTCTTAGAATCCACTCGCGTTGCGCCAGCTTGGTGCCACGCGTGAGAGGCTTCGTGAGAAATATCATCGAGGAGCACCGTCTCAAGGCAAGGGGCAAAGATAAGGACAACGACAACGCTGACTCTGATTTTGTCGATGTTCTGTTGTCGCTTAATGGAGAAGATAAGCTGGACGACGAAGACATGATCTCTGTTCTCTGGGTATAGAACGTCTTATTGTTTTCTTTCTTATTGACTTTTGGCTTGAAAACGTCGTTGATGGGTGTGTCTTGATTTTGAGCGCATGCAGGAAATGATATTTCGTGGGACTGACACGACGGTTCTGCTGACGGAGTGGACCATGGCTGAGATGCTGAGGAACCCTGGAGCTCAGAGGAAGGTTCAGGAAGAGCTGGAGGGCGTGGTGGGCAATAGCAGAAGCGTGAGCGACTCGGACATCTGTAAACTTCCTTATCTGCAGGCGGTGGTGAAGGAGACTCTGAGAATGCACCCCCCTGGTCCCCTACTCTCCTGGGCCCGTCTCTCCACTCGGGACACCAATGTAGCTGATGGAAAGTTCTGTGTACCCGCGGGTACCACCGCCATGGTGAACATGTGGTCGATTACACATGACCCGGCCATTTGGGATTCCCCGGACCAGTTTCGACCCGAGAGATTTCTTGCGTCTGAGGGCGGTGAAAACGTGGACGTTAGAGGAAATGACTTGAGGCTTGCACCTTTTGGTGCCGGTCGTCGGGTCTGCCCCGGTAAAGCTCTGGGCCTTTCTACTGTTCATCTTTGGGTGGCCAAGCTCCTGCACCATTTCCACTGGGTTGCCCATGGGCACTATCCGGTCGATTTGTCTGAGGTCCTTAAGCTGTCCTGCGAGATGGTGCACCCACTTCATGCTGTACCCATCGTAAGGGTTGATCTACAAGCTTAGTAATGGCCGTCGTCTGTCTGTTCGTTTTTTTGTAGCCTGTAGGCTTAAATATGGCATTTTGCGGTTATATGTTTATGTTCTATTTATCGTGACAGTGTAATGGTTGTGTGTGAAGTCTGGAGACGGTGAATATGTCTACACATTTTGTAGCTTCAGAATCTTTGCGCTGCTGTTCGGCATTCAATTTTGTAAATATTGGTCTGTCGTTTTCCCGGCTGCAATGGCCATGGTCAGAACAATTCTTTGATATGTATTGGGAGTTCTTTGTGTCCCAAACGCAATGCAAATTTTAAAAATAATGGAAGTTTCATGCTTTAAAAATAAAACAAACGAAAATCTTTTGGCAAATAATATATAGATTATTATATTAAGATAGATAAGATAGTTATCTCAAGAGGCATAGCACGTTTATAGCACCCTACCACATCGTTAAAAAATAACACAAAAGTCGAAATTTTAAGAAACATTAAGAATTTATTTTTCTTAAAAATTATTTTCTAAAAATCAAATAAAGATAAGATATAAATTATAATAGATTATAACCTTATTATATCTTATTATAATATATAAGCTAGCAATCACTTTGGTGTGCAATGGGTATGCCGAAAAGGTGTGGAAGGTCAATTAAGAAAAAAGATTGGTTTATTTTGTGTATACATTTGTGTAGTACATGAGATCAATCAATAGATCATTTAGAAAATTAGTAAATATATTTAGAAAATTATTTATTATAAAAGTATATATTTGATATTTATATAAATTTATTATTTGATAATATATTTATTTATAATGATACAATTTCATTTTTTTTTTATATAATAATAAATGTAATTATATTGTATCAAATTAATAAATTCTAACTCTCTTGTACACCAATCTCCTAAAGGAAATTCTTGGGTAAGGAGAGCAAACCTCCTAAGAAGGACTGGTCTTCTAGGATTGTTGTTTTCCTTACTTTTGACAAAAGTAAGCAAAAAAAATTGTGTAGAACCCTACCAACCAACATATAAAAACTGCATGAGCTCTAAGACAAATGGCAAAGCCAGGCATATATCAATGCTGAAGAGTGTCATGTTGGCAATGTAAGTTACAAAAATCTAATTACAAAAAGTAATTTTATGGTGATAATTAGTAGGTGTCTAAGATGTTTAATTGAAGTTGGAAGTTTGAAAGGTTGGTGGAAGAGGCTTGGGAGCTCTATAAAAACTTTGATTACATTTTTTTAATGCATTTAAACCCACTAATTGCATTTGCTTGGAAATTTGTAGTCTTTTCAACAAATCCATTTTGTGCCTATCTTGTGATCCACTGCTATCCACAAGACCACATCTCTTTGAGGCATCTTGTCAAACACCAGGGCAATTACAACTACTAACAATAATTCTTCTATTATTTTATGCTTTGATGGATGTTCCTATCCTATTTCAAAGTCTCCATTTTGGCATAGGAAGAGAATGTGTACTATATATTATATATAATTTAATTTATATTATACATAGTAAATATTATCTATTGTATTATATTTATATGTTCGTTTAATTTGTATTAGGTAAAAATAAGAAATGGGGATATGGGTGACTTGTGATTATCTGCCTCCGACCTATACTAAATTAAAAATAATATATATATTTTTTAAAGGAACTTAATTGGATAGTTGGAAGATCTGTCTAACTCTAAAACAAATAGGATGTATTGGTATTATATAAGCTAATTAAAGGAAAAACATGTTATTAATTTTTGAAGCTCTTTTGGATAATAGAGTAAAATTTTGTAACCAAGTTATGCAAAAGAGGTTTGACAAAATACTTACTACCAGAGAAAAATATTTCTACTACCTTTAAGTAAGTTATGTTTAGAAGCATGATAAATATTTCATAAAAAATCTCGCAGTTTGAGACTCTAATTTTAAAATGATGAATTTCTGAACTCCCTTTCTTAAAGTTTTATTGAAAAAGGAAAGTATCGTGCAACTAAATACATGAAATTTCCCTTACAAATTTACATAGCAAGCATAACCTATGAACTAGATTTTAATTTTGCTAAAAGAAAAATTTAAAATAGTAGATTATTACATCTCATAGATATAAATCTCATAGTTAAAAAATTAAATTCACAACAATATTTGATATACAAAGCCATATCCCAGAATAATTACATATAGTAGTTGTAGCAGCATTTTTTATCTTGTATTTTTGTATACATATAATTTTTGAAGAATAAATTCTACACAGTTGATAACACAAAAATACTTTCCTTACTAACAACATAAATTACATCATAGCGATACATTATCTGAATTTACATAAAGCTTTCACTAGAGGCTATTATAATTATGGAGTATCTGAATTAGATAATCATTCAAGCATTGCACCCATTTAGGTATTTTGTAGCAGGGAGATTTACCTATCCTAGTTGCAACATATGTGGTATCAAGGGTGGGGCTAGTGCTTCAGGCTTAGCATTTATATTCTTTTCAGACCATGAAGCCAAATATACGCAAGATCTCTTTAAGGTGCTTGAGGTTGCTGGTCAAAGAGATATGCCAGTTAGAGGGATGCTTCAAGCATAGCGTGGTTGAGGTTGCTGGTCAAAGATATATGACAATCACAGGGAGATTCAAGAAAAGTGGTCATACGAGACAATACATGATAATCATGGGAGCATTGTTTGATAGATTCAAAGAAATTAGTTATAAACTATAGAAGATAGTGCTTATGAGGGTAAGAGCAGTAGTGATAACATTTATTGTATTAATGGCTCATGTTTTTTTCAAGCATTGAAAGACCAATATTTTCTATAAAAGCTAATGATAGAAGGGCACTTGTATAGTCTTTGGTATCCAAGATAGATTCATATAAACATTATGACATACTCTTGAAAGATTATAGGTAGACAATAGATGATGTGAGATTCTAGTATGAAGAAGCTTAGAGGTTTTATGGTGTAGCCCAATTTGAATTTAATGCATAGTAGCATAGAGGAGGAGAAAAATTAACACCATAAATGACAATCAGGTGGTAGAAGATTCCATAAACTTCTGCTTATGGTATAAGGTTTTCCAACAAGAATAGTCTATGCGGAAAGGGTATAGAAAGAGATTACGATTAGCTACATTAAACAAGTAAGCTTCTTTGGTGAGTGGAGGAACTCATTAAGTTGTGAAAGGTCAATTAGGGAAAAAATGGTCTATTTTTTCCATATATTTGTTACTTCATACATTGTTAAAAAATACAACCCCCATAATGCCAATTTTTTTTGATAGATTATTTGATAGTGAATACTTGTAAATGGAGTTTCGTATATAAATACAAGCCATCAAGAAAGGAATGGAAATAATTGGAAATATAATTTTTTTTACCAAATGTTATTCAGTTACATTCATCAGTAGATTAAGAAAAGAATGGGAAGACCACACCAATATATCTATTTCATATATATGAAATGTAATTGCTAAATAGACAATAGTTGATATAGACAAAAATTTGTGTTACTTCTTATGTAAACTATACCATAAAATGCCAAATGGTAAAAGGAAAATATGCTTTCATTAATTTTTCATACATAATGTTTCCATAAGTTGTTCAAATAGCTCTGTAATATTTGCATATCTGTACAAAAATTGTAACTAATCAATTTAGGGAATTTGTGACTATGTATGCAATGAGGGTTTTTGAAGTTGGAAGCTGAAAAATGTAGTTTATAAAATAGAAGTAACTAACTTGTAGTTTTTTTTGGTACTAGTGTTTGTTCAGGAGGTTGAATTTGATAATTCCAATAAGCATGCTTCCTCTTGCTTTCGACGAGCTACATATGGGCTTTGTTGCATATGTGCATACCATTCGAATGTGAAGGCTGGTTTGATGCATAGCTTTGCAAGTTCATGCACTCTAGAAATAGCTATTAATATTAGTCCTTGCCAATCCACACTGCCAATGTTGATTGTTGTATTTTCAAGTGTTAGGCCTTGTGATTTGTGTATTGTTAAGGCCCATACCATTTTGAGTGGTATTTGATGACGTTGACCATGAATCAAAGGGGCAATAGGGATATTTTTTGGATTATTTTGGTCCCAAGAAGGGCCAATGTACTTGTTGAATTGAACAACAATGAACAATGGAAGTGAAGGCAGATTCTTAGCATCCTTGTAGACTATTGCTTTGACTTGTCAAAGTGCACCATTCACAAGGTTTGTTTTCACCCATAAATTTGAATATAACTATTATCTGATTTTCACCTACGGGCTCAATCAAACAGGGTAACCCATGCTTTCAGGTGTTCATGAAGGCCAACTTGAGGAACATTTGCATCAGGGTTACATATTTTCTAACTAGTTTGCTTCTTGTGTAGCTGCAGGGGGAAAATTATGTTAATTCAACACGTGGATTAAATGTGGCTCCCACAAGGGTTGAGCCCAGCCAGCGTGCAGGTGTTCAGTTTTGGGTGGGTTTTCATATTATGTTTTTTCCTTGTTTTCCCCCTTTCTATTTTGTTTTCCTTGGGCCATTTTTTATTTTTGTTCTATCGGGGGCGGAACCGGAACTGAGACTAAATTCCGGAACTTTTCCAAAAGTTCTAGTTTCCAGTCCTATCCCGATCCCGGTTTTACCAGGCTTGTTTGTTTGTCTTGCCTTTGTTCTTTGTTCTTTTACCATGGGGTGTTTCCCCCCTTCTTCTTCTTCCTTTTTCATCCCTTTTTTCATCGTCTTCGTTTGGTGTCGGACCTACGTTTAGGACGAAATCCAAACTTGGAACTTTCCAAAAGTTCCAGTTTCCATTTTTGTTCCGGTTCCATTTCCAGTTCCGCACTTATGTGCATTTCATTTTCTTCTTTGACCTTGCATTTGACCGTGGGGGTTTTTTCCCTTTGTTTCTTTCTTCTTGCCCTTTTTCCCCGTTTTTGTTGTGTTTTGGCAGACTCAGGATCGGGATTGAAACCGAACTTGGAACTTTTCCAAAAGTTCCAGTTCTTGTTTCTGTTTCGGTTCTGCCCCCGCTGTGTTCCACCTAGGATCGGTTTTCATTCTGATCCCTTTTATGTTTTGATGTTCTTTGGCCTTCGTTTTTGTGTGCCTTGGGTTTTCTTTTCCTTAGGCACTTTTCTTCATTTTTCCAGACTCGGGATCGGGACTGAAACTGAACTTGGAACTTTTCCAAAAGTTCTAGTTCCTGTTTCTGTTCTAGTTCTGATCCCGGTTCCGCCCTTCTTTTCTTTGCTTTTTCGCTGCCGGTGGTTGGGAGATGTCTCCTCCTCTTTGTTCTTCCTTGTGTTTTTCTTTCTTCCTTCGTGCCTTGTATGTTTCCGGGAGTGGGATCAGAATGAAATCCGAACTTGAAACTTGATGAAAGTTTCAGGACCAGATTTGGTTCCGGTTTTGGTTCCGCTGGCTGTTTGGTTTTTCCCCCGTTTTGACTCCGGTCCTGTTTTGATTCTCATCCTGACTCTGACTTTGCCGAAGGATCCAAGCTCGGGAAACATTGAAGAGGTCACTATGAGGTCTCGCTGACCTGATAGGGTCTTTCCAAAATGAAGGGACCTCTGAGCAAAAGAAAGGAGATCGGTAGGACTCTTGGCGTTCGCTGTAAAGTCTTGCTGACTAAGAGAGTCTTGCTAATGGTTTTTTGTGATATCGATATAACTTTGGCAGCTTGCTATGATGTCTTGCTGACTGTTGTGTGTCCTGCTGAATGCTGCTGTGAGGTCCAATCGCATCAGGGAGACATGATTAGTGTCTCACCGACATGCGATTCTGAAAATGTGATCTTTTGACCATCTGGGAATCTACATGGCACGAGTGCAACCAATTAGAAGGTGCTAAGGCAACTCACAGGTAGTTTGAATGATTGACTCCCCCGTAAAGAATGATCAACAGAATGTGCACGACATGGATCGACTCGATGAAGCAATGACGTTTGAATCTAATAGGGTAAATCTAATGCTGCTTCTCGAAGGAGGTCAACTTACTGAAAGATCTGGAGCAAGAAGAAAGCCGAAGAAGAAGAGGCTGTGAGTCATGATAATAGTTGGAGCATTGGTTGGTAAAAATGGGTCAACATTAATGACCATGCTGCAGAGCATTCAAAGCAGCTCTGACGAGCTCTCAAGGTTGGACACGAGGGCTTGGAGTTAATGCGATCATGGTAAAAGATCTAAAGGCCATGCCTAGGAGCGAGCTTTCATCGATGCAAACAGGGTATGCACATTTAATGCTTCATTAACTTCATTCCAAAGCACTTCTAGGGCTGACGTGTCTAGGCACCGACTCATTTTTGTAAACCCTAGGGTAGGGGCCGACACTCTTTAGTATATATGGCATTTTTTCCTTTTTTGTAAGGCAGTTCTTGGTTAGGAGATTGCTGAAAGAGCATTATTCAGACTTTATAACTCATTCTTTGTGTGAATACTACAGATTTGTAACCCAGACACTCCTTATTTTCTCAATAGAAAGTCATTTCCTTCACATATTTTCTTTGTTGTTTTAGTGACTGGTTGTGTGATTCCTTATTTTATCAGATTCCTTCAGTACTGGATGCAAAGGATATTATGTCATAGTGTAGGTTTATGTTAGTGATCTCTTTCTATTGCGTTTATATCTGTGAAAACATCTTTGTTTTCCTTGTGTTAAGCATTAGAACAGTCAGAACCTTACATAGACTCATTTTTATAAGCATAAATCTTTGTATTGTGAGATTGTTTAGCTCTATTGAGATTTCCTGTGAGTTTTCTGCAGTATTGTCATATTTTTATCTTTGGTGTATCACCTATTAGTGATAGGTTTTAAATTCAAGTATATCCTTCTTACTCTTTTCCTTATCATTCTTTAGTTTTCTCAAGATATCTTAAGGGGAACCAGCCCGTAATCTGGAGGTCCACTTCATTCTCAGGTCACCCACAACCTCGGAGTGTTCCCATGTGTCAATAGGTTGCTATAGTTGATAGCTTAGCAAGGGTGCAAACTTTATTTGACAACAATAACATTACCTTTTGCAAAAAACATAAAAGAAGCTTAGATTGAAGATGTTCTTCATCTGGATTTGAATTTGGTGGTCCCCTCAGTTGCTCTGCAAATGATAACACAACAGGTGTTTCCAAAGATAATAACATTTATTGGTCATGTAACGAGACCATTTCACTTGTTGCAAAGAGATGTATTGAGGATAAGAAACTAGATTGCTCTGTAGAGGTCAATGTTGAGCTAGAGAATGACATTAGAACTTTCCAATCTTCAATTGTAGGTTCTACATTTCACAAATTGGAGAGGAGAGAACGAAATGAAATCTATGCAAGATCTTCACTGATTTGATGAAATATTTTTTTGTGTGATAACTATTGTAAAGCTGCACCATAGAGTGCCTCCATATGATGTTGAGGCATACATAGGGATGTCCTTGATCAGTGGAAGATATTCAAGATCACTAAAGAGCATGATCGAGCAACCTCCAAATGGTATTTGGTTATTACTGTGGAATGGTTAGCATAACCTCATGTCATTGCGTTGAAGCAACTTGGGTCCAATGAAGCTCTTTTCATCTATCAATATGTACTAAATAAAGTACATTTTTTCTTGGAAGTTTTCTAGTGTTTGTCCTTGGAAGGGGTCCATATCTTTAATAGGTATTCGAAGGGCATAGTGGATGGTCAATGCTTCTATTTTGAATGCTACTACACTTGTAGGTGCAAGAAGTAGTAATGGTGATTGGCCATTTTGGGCTAAGCTCATGAGTATAATTTTGATGGCTTTTATCAGGTGTGATTTATCTGTTCCAATAGTTCCTTGGATAATTAATTTTAGAGGAGGTTGGAAAGTATCAATATTTAGGTGTGACAAAACTATATCAAATTCCTTTTGTTGTTGGACATAGAGCTCATGTTGGGTAGGACAAGTGGTAAGATGGAGGACTTGAAATGTTGGATGGTTGGATTCTATGAATGTAGTTGCAGAGACTTGGTGGTGTGGATTGAATTGGGTATATACCAAATCACAAGGTGCAAGTCGATGTCACGATTACCAAGCATGCCTAATTCATCAAAGTGGAGGGGAAGGCTTGGGTATAGGTGAGACAGTATTTTCCATTTAGATGGGTTGTTATCTTACACTATATCATTTTGATCAGAAGAGGTCCAGTGGAATCAACATCTTTAGGAGCTTCTGTTGGTGTGCATAACACATGCCAGGGATGATAATTGCATGCAAAAATCTCCCATTATTCTATAATTTGAGTGTAAGATGAACCAAAATCATTGTGAATGTTGAATGGCTTGTATAGTGGTAGTTCACTGAAAAAAATGCTTCAAATTTTTTTTCAATTTTTGTGGGGATGGTTATGAAGCATGGGGAAACACACACAATGACATGTATAGAGTGCTCTTTCCATTGGATATTCTTGCAAGATGGTTTGAAAGTCCATTTTTTAGTTACTTCAATAAGTGACATGGACTCTAGATTTGTTGGCCAAGCAATGTAAGGATCAATGTAGTTAGGGGATGTGGTGGTTGTTTCAAAGGAGATTGAAACACATTGGAAATTTTATTGGCTAACATTTAAAGAAAAAAATATCTTGCTTGATAAGGAGAGGGGGAGTTTAAGTAGGAGGTGGAAACTTTCTTGGGATAAAAATCACAATCCACTAGTGTTTCAACACTTTCATTTTTTGGAAAGCTGTGGGGGTTGGCTTGTCAGACGCAATATTGGTTGAAATATGAGAAAGCATGTCATGGTATGTTTTTGATTTTCTTTCAACTTTTTCTACATATTTTGTAATGTATTTGAGGATAGCATGGATAGAGAAAATAGGTTGGCAGTCTACATTGGCCCTCCAGATAGAGAGTATAGAAGGGTTGTGTAGGTTTAAGCAATCATCATTACGACATGGGGTGAATGTTGGTTGGCCATGCTCATCTATTGCAAGGCTTGATTGATCTTGCATGCTCCAAGGGGATTTATAGTGACATTGAAGGGTTGGGCCTTTTATCCTAAGGCATGTTTGTAAGGTACACTTTGTATGATGTTGTACATAATTTACCAATTCAGTGAAGTCGATGAAAGGGTCTAAAGGCATAATCAATCTTGTGTCCATTGAACATGGATTATCGAGATGAGTTCAGTGGATTGTTTGGTTTCTTAAAGGAAGGGGTCTAAAAATTCATGTAGAGACATATATAATAATTTATTCAACTGCATTTTGTATTGATTAGAGGTTACTCCATTGTATTTTATCAATATCATGTGTTTATTTTAGCCAAAGGAAACTATAGATATGTGAAGAACCCTTGTGTTGCTAGTCATACCTAGTGAATTTTTTTTTTTAGGAAATATTTAGAAGGTATGGGGTAATCCCACAATAGTGGTTTATAATTCTCTTCATGAAGAAAACTTGCAAAAAAGCTCCCAAGAATTTTTTTTGTGTTTTGAGGGGTTCGCTCAAAGGGGGGGTTTGAGCAAACCCAAAAAGGGGTTCGCTCGAACCCCCCCTTTGAGTGAACCACTTTGTGATGCAACCCCATTTGGTAATTTTTTTTAAAATGAAATCAATGGGAAATGGCAGAAAAATGGGGGTTTCGAGTGAATCCCCCTTCACTCGAAGGGATCTAGGGGGGTTCACTAGAAGGGGGTTCACTCGAACCCCCCTTTTCTTCCCTTCTCCCTCTCCTCTAGCAATTTTCTACAAAATTTTCCTTTTCAAGATTGGGTTGAAGATGAAAATGGAATCAATTTCATAGACCCAACTAGATGATGGTAATCCTCGAAACAAGCTATCCATCAAATATAATTTTAATATATTTTGGTTTTATTATGTATTTTTTTATTTTAATTAAACATAGGTTTTTCATTGAAAATCAAGCTCTTTGTTCTGTACATGTGGAAAAATAGTAGATTATCAAAAAAAAATTGAAAAATATCTATGCACTTGATATTGATGTCCTTGATCCAACAAAAAAAATGAATTTTGATACATATAAAAAAAAGTTGTGTTAGCAAGTAAACTTGTCTAAATTGTAATTGGTTTGACTTCAAAACTTAATTAAGAAAAAAATATTCAATAAAACACTATGAAACCAATTTCATGCACTAGATATTGTAGTTACAAATCTAAATTCAAAAAAATATGTGTTAGCAAGTACACGCCACTCTTTAAAAATGGCATTTACTGTTAAAAAATAGTTTTCAAAGGATATGGAAAAAGAAATGCAATTTTATACCAATTTTTTTTAAAAAAATTATATTTAGAATCTATAGAAAAAATGTCACAAATCACTAGTTTGCATCATCTTAAAATTCCTCATGGTTTAGCAGCTATAGGTGCTCGAAAGTGCATACTTAGTTAAAAAAATTAAGTTAGATACCAAGTTTGTCCAAAAAGTGTAAACCACTATTGTGGGATCACCCTATGCAATGTAAATGGATAAAATTACAAATACTTTACCTGTACTAGTAGTCTATTGCACCAAGTAGTTTTTCCAAGACCTCTTCACAAAATGCAGTAAATCTATGGTGCATGTAGTGTGTTGTAAGGTGTGGATTTTGAACTATATTTTGTATCCTCCATCTGTAAGTTGCTTGTGGATTTGTAGGTACATTAGATGGAATTACACTATGCATGTTTGGCCATTTTGTATCCACTACACTGAGTGTGAAGAATAGTGTTGGACAACGAATTTGTATGACCATATCGGAAAGCTCTCATATATATAATGGTTCCAAAATTGGCATATTACACGAATTGATGATCCAAAGAGCATGAGTTGTTCAACAAGCTTGTCATTTGGCAAGTCTTTTAATCTTTGATGAAGGTCAAAAATAGTTGTTGGTAGGCTAGGGTGGATGTTTTTATGAACAAAAATAGATGTTGTTTCTTGGCTACAATGTCACATTAGGATATTTAGTATGGAGTGCCTAAAACAAGGGTGTTGGACAAACCTATTATCATTGTACATGTGCAAGTGGAGATCATATTAATGTAATTTGACTTTCTTGATGCGTTGTTTGAAAGAAACAATGCCTTTTGGAAAAAAATTGGGGAATGTCATTACAAATAATCCTTTAGTGCTATATTCATTGCTGGGAGATGGAGAAATGGGTGACCATTCTATAGATAAGGGCGGCTGCCCTTGGCCTAGTTGTAATAAAGAGCACAATTCTTCAACTTCTCTACATGTTGATGGAAGGCTAGCAACAAATGCAGTAGTGGGTTGCATGTTTTCTTCTGCACAATCGTCATTTGCATCATATGTATGCATCATGGTTGTAGTTGTGGGACTAGGAATAGTGTTTTTTGCATATAGAGGGTCTATAATGTTAGTGGAATCACTTGGTAAGAATGATAATGTAGCCTCATCTAATTGTATAGTTTTGTAGTATGTATTGTTTAAGAGTTTATATTGCAAGGCCTCGTATACACGTCCTCTACTTACATAGAAGCTATTGTCATATTGCTCAATGTTATTTTTGTTAACCAATAAGATATCTAATTCATCTATATGCCTGAGCAAGTGGGTTGCAATAGTAGAAACATCTCGAGGAAAACAAATGGTGTGGCCACTAGTTTTAGCTAGCCCCTGTCACACCCCATTGTGTATTTACCTATTTACTATTACTGTGCTAGGGTAAATTATTGTATGTGTTAATGTACTTTGAATTTTTATTGAGAATATATGTGCTTGCACTTTGTTATCAATGGATTATGAATGAATGTTATTTCATTTAATGTTATGTGATGAAATGCATATATGTGAAATGGATGGTTATTGAATTGGATATTCTAACTATGCAAAAAAATTATGTAAATACATATTTTGGTGAACAACTAACTACTGTGGGAATGTGTTAATTGGATGCAAGTTCATGTTCAATCCTCTAGGTGCAAGGGGAAGTATCACTCAAGAGAAGAACTTGGTCAGGTAACCAGTAATGTAACCTAAATGAGCTTACACACACACTCACAGTAGAATGGTTGAGTCAAGTTATTGTGTTGGGAATTCATAAGTCATCCTTTAGTATGATGTGTTGCAAATTAGTAAGGGTCTTGATTACTATTGAGTGCATTCTTGGACGATGTTTATATGTTGGAGCTTATGAGTTCTTCCTTATATTACTATGCTTGATTAGTGAGGTGAACATATGTTGAATGTGTGTAATATATATATATATATATACCTATATATATGCATATGCATTTCAATGATAGACCATACACATTAAGGAGCACGTATATGGGAACTGTACATAGGCAGACACACCTATGCATGCTTATGAACAGGTTGCTTATGAGCATGGTGTTATCGAATGGACAATGCAACATGTATGTGTATATGTATATATACACCGCATGTATATTCCCTATCAATAAGATAGTAATTGTTTGTAACGTGCTTGATTGTTCAATAAAATATATATATATATATATATTTATATATATAAGATATACACACACACACATATATATATAAGATATATACATATACACATATGTACATACATGTGTCGATATATACACATGTGTGACATAATACATAAACATTCCATATGGTATATATATGTATAATATATGTATACATATATACATACATACATATATATATATATATATACATACATATATACATACATACATATCTGATACATAGTGCTAAGGCTATTAGTTGACATATATATATTATGTACATGTATATATATAAATATATATTTATATATATATATGGTATTTAATAAAGGCCGATTTGAATATAAGCTATGCAAAGTATTAAAGGCTGATTAATACATATGTTTGGTATTTGATAAGGCTGATATGAAGTTATAAGCCATGGTCGATACCATAAAAAAAAGAATCACTATTATGAAATAGCACATTACTTTATACTGGAACATTTTTATCCAAAAGATATAAAGCGATGGAAATATTAAAGCCTGTTGTGTAAAGTGTTTTGAATGGATGTTAAAAGGAAATAACAAACAACAATATAATGTGCTAGTCAAAGCACAGTTGAACGCTATTTAAATGGAGTCAAATTATCCTCCTCTGTTGAATAAAGAGACTATGACAAAGTTGACCATGAATATGTGTTGCCTGATAATTGAGGACTGTTTCTTTGGATAAACCACGCCAAAGGAATAGGTAAAAGGCTACAACTTGGTGCCATTTTATGAATGCTATATCTCTACAAAATTCTATCATGTTAGCAATTCAATTCCCATTCTTTAAGCATGTGCATATTTGAAATTGTCTTAATTTGTTGTCAAGCAAAGGAAGACGATTTGTAGATACCAAGTTGAGTTTTCATATAGATTTATGCTACCTTTTTCTGTGAGAGATGAGTCGACCTACATGATTTAGAGCTGTTGACTAGCATGCCTTTTCTTTAGCCTTCAATGTCTCAATTTTCTGTATAAATAGATGGGCTCTATCTCTCATTTGGGATACACAATTCTGCAAGTTTGTTCTGCTACAAATATTTAGAGAGTTATATTTTGTGAGAGCATAGAGTTATCTTGTGTAAGATGATATAGTGAAGTATTGCTTTGAGTAGAAAAGTGAAGGTTAGCAAGTTTTCATTGGAAGGTTGTGCATCAAGATAGTCAATTGGATCAAGTGTATTATAGGCATGAGGATCTAGTATTCTTTTAATTGTCTTTCATTATTAAAGAATGAGTCTTGATTGCTTTGATTTGGAATTTCTTGAGAATACTAGCATTAGGGAATCATAGAATTTTCTTTGGAAAGGAAAATAAGTTGTTTTATGTTTTTCTATGAAAGTATTTGTATTTACTCCATAATAGGAGGGATTTTTTTATCTTCAGTATAAGTATACCCAAAATGATTAAACAAGGATAGCTTAAGGGTTAATCATTGCAAATTTATTTGATTATATTAGGTAGCTTGTAAGTTACACCTGGGATTTGATTATCTATTGAAGGGAGGGTAACTTGTATTTATGCTTTGTGGGTAGAAATACCATTGAATTTATGGGAAAGGGAATAGGTTGTTTCTAGGGTTAAAGACTACCCATAGAAGGAAATACCTATGCATAGTTTATAAAGGTCTAAAGTCAAATCGAGCTTAACTAGTCTATGTGAGTAGGATGACTGTCACTCAAAGTATTGAGTGAGAACACTTTGGCCAAAGTAGTGTGATTGCCTTTGGCTCCATTGTCAATTCATTGTGATCCATTTATGCATTCTAGTTTAGGATTGTAGGGTTTGCAAGTTCTAGACTTCATGAAGGACACAACACTAAGCTTAGAATGGTTGTCGTTATGAGGTTACTCCACCAATCTCTTTATTGAAGGGTAGGGCCATCTATCATATGATAGATATGCGAGGGACCGCATATGAGTCTGTGGTTTGTGAAAAAGTGCTTGAGTGATGCTTCTCCTCCTCAACAAGCGACACAAGACCAAGATTTGAAAGGATATTCCTAGACCATCTACATCTATTGCTTTGAAGCTCGGTTGAGCTATGTATGTACTTGGTACACGATCTTGGAAATATTGTAATATTTGGAATATTATTTTGGAAATGGTATCAATGTTGGTTATTGTTATGACATCTATGTTCATTTATTCTCTATTAAGAAAATAGCTTTTTTATGGCAATGGTTAAGTTACATAGTTTATTTACTTGAAAGTAAAAACTTAGGAAATTTTACTTGAGTGAATGATTGGCATGTTACATGTGGTATCAGAGCTACCAAGTTTAGTTGGGGAACTTATGAGCTCATCATACTTTCCATCCAATGTTATCTAATGTTTGAAAATTCTTGTGTTAGGATGGTGCATCTCAAGTTAACTATAAAAAAGTCAGCAATCGAGAATGAGCGCTACCTAAAAGCCAAGAAGGAAAGAGAGGAAATTGTTCATACAATTGAGGGTACCAACTATGACAATGCCATTTGGTTAAGAGACAATGAACCTTCAGTCACACTCTTTCTTGGATTAGTGATGTAAAGAGAAAGATGAAGATGGAGGCCTAATGCAACTATCTACCTCCCATCTCACCAACGAAGTCTAATTCTTTATCACTTTCTAGCGATATGCCCTCAGAAGGAAGTGTTAGCCTTGCATTCATACTTAGAGACCCTAGAGTCCTTCCTATGTCAGAAGTGATTGTAATTTACTCAAGTAATGAATTAGAGGGTTATGTCCCCCACAACTATGTATCAAATGACGAATCCGAAGGTTACTTTCCATTTTGGAATAGATATGAACAAATTAGAGATGAAAAATAATATGTAGGGTATACCCCATTGAGTTATGTGTTAGAGAATGAATATGAGGGATAATCTCCACTTGACTATCTAGATAGTCACTCTATGTAATCTAAAGGATATTGAGATCCTTGTGAATAATAAAATCATGTGTTTATCAAAAGCTTGTGCTTAAATCTTATGTGGAATTCCTTATGTGCGAATGAATGCTCATTTAAATGTTTTCCATAAGATAATGATAACATGATTGAATCTAATATAGATGAACCTTCATGTATAATCCGTTCTTGCAAAGATGGTGAGAACACAGACCAATCTTGGCGGAAGCCAAGAAGTTGGGAAAGGACTAGAAGGAGTTGAAGCTAGTCTGGATCGAATCGTGGCAAGGTTGGGAAGCCTTGATCAAGAAATAATGGTAAAGGATATAATAGAGAAGGAAGATCTAAACAACAAGGATGAGGGAGAAAATTCTTCTCATGAACATGATCAAACTCACGATCATGAGAAAGAGAAATCACCTTCTCTATCTAAGGAAACTAATAGGAAGTGAATGGCTTTTGAACTTTCTAGAGATATGAACAACATAACCCCACCCAAGTTTGAAGGAAGCTCCAATGGAGATGAAGATAAGGCATGCCTGGTCCAAATGGAGAAATATTTCAAAATTCAAAATTATTCTGATGTCACAAAAGTAGCATGGGGAGCTTACCAGTTATTAGGAGAAGCCTCTAACTGGTGGAAGAATAAGAAAATGGAACTCAATCTTAGCTCATTGGAACTGACATGGAGCGAGTTCGTTGAATTTTTTTGAAAAATATGGTTACCGCAACTCTATTTTGACAAGAAACTCACAATTTTTTCAGAATCTGAGACAAGGTGAGATGTTGGTTAATGATTATGTTCTAATGTACCAGAAGGATGAACATTTCTGCATAAGGAAATTCATCATGGGGCTCAATAGCTAGATTGGAGGAGAGGTAGATGTTCATGGTCCAACCATTATGGATCTTGTGTATGAGAAAGTAGTTAAGCAAGAGTAGAAGCTCAAAGCTATCTCTATCTACCAGGAAAATAGAAATTGTAAGAAGATTGCGGGAGCTCAAGTCAAACCAACTCTAAATAAGTTTGAAGTTGTGCAAGATTTGAAGAAACAAGGGGAAAAAGGACCCTGAAATAGTGGGACAAAATCAAGAAGTGAACACAAGAGGAATAGTTCTAATGGTGGGAATACTAATAATATTTGTGGAAATGCTAATAAATCTAGAGAACTCGCAAGGAAGAAAGGAACGGCTACTAGATGCTTCACATGTGGGGGAGACCACTATGCTAGCCAATGTCCCAATAAGTCTTATGGGTCACGATCTTATGGTAACCCATTTCCCACCCAACAAGCAACATTCCAACAAAAGATTCATGCTACCTTGGATGATCTCCAAGTGGAGTATCAAGGGACTCTAATAGAGACTCTAGGTATTTTGTTTGGTTTAACCATTTCCATACTTATAGATACTGGAGTAACTGAAAAATTTCATTTCACCTAGAATAGCTAAGCAAATATCTAGGAAAGCTAGTTATATGGAAAAGTCTTGGGTTGTAGAATATGCAAACTAGACAAGAGAAATGGTGAAACAATGTTTTTTTGAAGCTAGGATTGTTCTATCTTGTTTTTCTATGGAGGTAAACCTTTATGTAGCACCCTTAGGATCTGATGATGTTATCCTAGGCTTGAACTAGCTGTGGAGACATAGAGCCAAGGTAGACCGCCATTCCAAAATAGTAGAATGTTTGGATGATTTTGGTAATAAAGTGATGCTACAAGGGATACCTAGGGAGGTCAAACTATGTCAAATCTCTGTAATGCAATTTCTTAGGGATAAGAAGAAAGGATGAAAGCTCTTTGTAGTCAAGATGGAAAATCTTGAAGATTAAAGGGATCTAATTCTCAAGAAGATCTTGATAACTTTGGACCATGGAGCTTCCAAGAGATAGAATAAGGTGAAATAGAGGAAATTGGAGTGACAGATATGGAAAGATATCCTATACTACAGATATTTTTGGATGTGTTTCCAAATGAACTACCTAGACTACCATCGAAAAGGATATTTGAATTCTCTATTGATATAGTACCAAGGTCTGAACCTATTTACAAAGTTCCCTATAGAATGACAATTGTTGACATTGAAAAATGGATTAGGCCTGCGACTACATTTTCATCATCAATTCAAGATACCCACAAAATGATTAAATGATTTTATAATTTAATTATAACTTAACATCCTAATCCTCTAATTAACTAAATAGTTTTAACCATATAAATTAATTCATTTCATTATTTTTTTAAATTGGTTAATTAAGTAAATTACATTAATTTACTTTCATTACATCGATAATTAATTCTAATCTATTCTTTTGATTAATTAAATAAGTTTCCTAAATTTATTTAATTACGTCATTTAAATTAAATCCCTTCTTCTTACTACTTAAATAAGTTTCCTAAATTTATTTAATTACACATCTAATTAACCCATATTCTCCCACATTTAACTAAATAAATGATTATCCATTTAAATAATTAATTCTATCTTCTCATTTAAAGTGCTTCATTAAATTTGAATATTTCATTTTGATTATGGAATCACGTACACACAACTTCTTCCACAAAGAAAGGAATTTCTTCTATTTGAGCACATGTCTCCTACATTTTTGATCTAATATATCACATGTGCATAATTCTCTCCATTCCTAAAAAGACTTTCTCTTAGTTCACTCACCTAATTGATCTATCATCTCCTTTTGACTCACACACTCTTTCAGTTACATCTTTTGACTAATCAATCAAATTAGCTAACTATTCAATCAATCTCTCAATCAAATCACTTAACTATCCAATTAATATAATCAATCAAGTCACATAAATATTCAATCATATCCTCACACTTGAGTTGGACCATTCAAACACAAATCAATCTCGACTGTCGAATCTTTGAAGTTTCTATAACAGAAGCTTTTGAATTCCATTCACGAAAAATCACAATGTTCAAAGTTTTGCTGTTCAAAATACTTACAGGCTAATATTGCATACTCACAATCTAAGGGAATTGAGCATTTCAAAGCAAAGTTGAGAAGAATAATGGAGATAAGTCAACCAAGCATGGGAATTAGGTGATATTGTTCTTGGTTATTGAATGCTTTTGTTGCATTGCACTTCATTATCGATTTGGGGATCTTAGCATGATTTAGGAATTTTGTGATTGTTGTCATTGTTATGCTTTCTTTGTTCCCATGTATTTTCCCTTATCACATTTGGTGAACTTGACATGAAGTCACAGACTTCGAGAAAATTCGTATAAAAAATTCATTTTTTTCCAAGAACAAGTACAGATTGATGCATCTGTGGCACATAACGACACATTAGGCATTGTGAACCGCATCTGAAGAGGGAAACACCACATTTTACTTCAAGCGATGCATCTATGGCTTCTTGCAATGCATCTGACTGGTGAAAATAAGTTTTTGATTTCTAAAATTCTGAGTTTTGATTTTAATAGTTAAAGTTTGTTATTACTATCAGAGTTTACAGCGTGTGATCTGTTGAGTTAACTTGGTTTTTGTAGGATGATTGGCAGAAGACAATTTATACAAACTTTCAAACTTCTAACGTGTGGTTTTGTAGGACGTTTGTCGAATAATGGATTTTGAAACTGATTTTCTGTATAGCTTAGATCATATTTCATTTGGTGCCTAAAATAAACAATTGTTTATTGTGCTTGGTGCTTTTGCACACTTCTATTTAGATTAAATCTTGATTTAATAACAAGAATATCCTATCCCCTTGTGCACTTGTGTGATCTTGGGTGTAAGAGAAATTGTTATTAACTAAAGAGGGCTTGCCTTAGTGGGAAAAAGTACTCACCCCAAGGGATGACCCAAACTGGAAACGATCTAAAGCCAAGCTACTTCTAACAGGTATATAAATGTGAATGCTACTGGAAAACTTAGCATTATAGGTGCGGATTTGTTATACAAACAAGTGATTCCCTCAGTACCTGTGTGGTACGTTAAAACTTGTAGAGCGTAACCTCTACAGGCTAGGAAACCTCCTTATCAGAGCTAATCTTGCCTTGTGTATAACCACCTAAATGGATTTCCTAATTAAAAACCATTGTTTAGATTTCCAAATAACTTTCTATCTACTAGTGCAGGAAAGGTCATTCCCAAGTCGACCCACATTACACATGCAGTCTAGTAGTAGAGATGAAAAATTCCTGGGATGTCACTACTTAGGAATCCAAATCTTGGTAACCCTGAGAAGTGAGTGCACTATAAGGGAGAGCCTATGCTACCAAGATCCTAAGTCATCTACTCTAGATAGTGCAGTTGGAGGAAACTCTAAGTGGGAGTCTAGCGGATATTGTCCGTGCTAGCCTTAATATTTTTATTTGTCTGCTTATTTATTTCAAACACTCTACTTGGCGTGTCTTATGTCTGTGTTCAATTATATATGATCAATCAAAAAAACATCCAAGAGTCAATATTAACAAGTCAAAAATTTGTCAAAACCTAGGATCAGTTCACTATTCAATGCATCTGTCACACAAAAACTCACATCTCACATTCTGAGTTGAAATGGATAAAACCTGCAACACATCTGAAAAACTGAGTTGCAATTGTTGTTGTTTGAAACACAATTGATACTTTAAACCACATTTGTGAGCTTTGTGATGCATCTAATCTACTAAACCACATTTGCAGTCTAGAACGATGTATCTTCCTGTCATAAGAAATCTTGCATTTAACAAACTGAACGATTGTTGTACACTGAAGCACATATTAGATTATAAACCACATATGATAACATATGTGATGCATATGATCTCATGAACCAAATTTGTAGTCTAGAATGACGCATCTTCCTGTCACCGAAAAAATATTACATTTAAGAGACTAAAAAATTAGATCCAGACCCGAGACTTTGAGTTTACCAGTAAAGTGCATTTGATACATTAAATTGCATCCATGAGTTTCTGTGACACATTTGATCTATGAAACCATATTTGTAGTCTAGAACGATGCATCTGTCTATCACAAAAATTCTTACATTTAACAAATTGAAAACTCAAAACATTTACTATAGGATTTCATTTTATGATCTACTCTCTACTGTAAACCTGAATCCAGACCCGTGACCTGCTCATATTTAGTTTCATCCTTAGTTTTCCTAATAGTTTCATCATTGCATTACCTAGATCATCCTTAGAATACCTAGGAAAATCCTTGTGCATAACACTTTGTAGACCTTAGGTAGATAAACTGTCTTACCTTGATTGAAAAAAATGATTCAAATACGATTTCCCTTGACTTATCATTTTACAATTTGTCCTTTATCATCTTAGTGGAATACCTCAAATTCACTAGGCTAGTTTGAACTTCACCTAGTTAACCTGTCACTTAATCATTTTGGTATTGATCCTAAAACATCATTGGAAATCCTAGTTGGAATGTTGCACCAAACTTGGTTAGTTAGTGACTCATCCATTAGTTATCCAAATATATTGACATATAGTTTTCATTATACACTAGTCTTTGCATGCCATAATTTATGCCAAAAAAAAAAACATAGCTTAGGTTGCATACCTTAGACTTAAGTCACCCTCTTTGCATTGTCATACCTTAGACATCATGTCACATACCTTAGTCATACTCCACCTTTCATCATAACCTCACCACCATGTCTTCTATTCACCTTGACATGCTTACTAGTCAAGTTGAATACTAATTTATCCGCAATGGTCAAGCCCAACAAGCCATAGAATTCAAGAGACAATGGATTAATCCTCTATCTCGATCACCCACAACCCATAGTCAAGCACCCATCTATCCTTCTTACCAACAACTCATAAACCCTAGTCCTCCATCCATCTACCCTCACTATCAAGATCCCTTAGCACAATCCATGCCATTAATCCACAACAAAAGTCCACTTATCACCCTTATCCTAACCTTGACAAGGGAAACCAACTTTCCACTAATCCCTTCCAAACCTCCACATCTTATTCTAGTCCACCATTCATTAATCCATACCAAGACTTCACATCCTATCCTAGTCCATCATCCACTAATTTATATTCCTATTCACTCCATCCCAAGCTACATTTAGTCATGAAAATACATTTGGTCAAGGTCTCCAAAAATACATCCCATTACCTATACTTGAGGATACATGTCAAATGGAAAGTCCAAAGCATGACATCATAACTTCACCTTCATGTCAAGATCGAAGTAGTCCATCCCACAACCCTATCTTTATGTCCATACAAGAAGTCCTTCTAGATAATCATGGCATCCAAAATACACCTATCCTTGATCAAGATTTCATTCCCAACCATATCATTCAAGACAAACCCATCTTTGATCAAGACACTACTATTGAGCAAGAAGTCCAAAATGATCCACTCCTTGACCTTTATGTCATTCATGATCAAACACTTGAAGATGACTCTATCCAAACTCCAAATATCAACACTTCCCAAAATGAGACACTTGCCTCCTTGGGACACTTAGATAATCAAACAAATGACATAGACAACATTCAAGAAGAACATAAAAAGGCTATTATGGATCAAGAAGAACATAAGTAAGCTATCATTGACCAAGTCAAAGACAAAGGAACAAAAGATATTATTGATAAAATTGATGTCTTAAGGGACCAAGAAGACACAAGAATGACAAATGATGATGCCAAAATATCCTATCAACTAGGATCAACCACTTTTGTTAAATTAGGCTTTCTCATATAGGAGGATATTTCTAGCAACAATTTCCACAATGGTGGGTTCACATCTTGCTTCCAAAATGACAAATACCCCATCAGAAATAGATTATGTCAAAGCATGCAGTATCAAGGAAAATGACTAGGCCTACACGAGCAAGTAATTCAAAAACCAATACAGTTTCAAAAAAATCCTAGACATCAAGGTCTTGGCTATTCTTCAGTCAGAGAATTAAATGATGTTATTGGTACCTCCTCGATATTGGGGGAAACTTTATTTGATACATACATCAAAATAGGGTCCATGAGTAGTTCTTACCATAAGGTTGTTGCCAACACTCCTTCCATCCACACCATAAACTATCATTCCAACATGCATAAACCTTCCAGTTGGAACCAACAAAAAGAAAATTATTACAAATCGAAAGTTCAAAATCAAATTCCAAAAGCCATTGAAAAAAAAATCTAAGGGGAAAATGAAGTTAAAATGGATCCCAAAGAAAAATGAAACCAACAAAGAAAATATTCCAAATCCAAAAGTCAATCAAAATGTAGAGCCACAAGAAAAGACGACTCCCACATATAATAAATGTCCACCTCATTCAAAATGGTCATCATATAAGGCATATATAAAATTCATGGTTACAAACATTATCCCAATCCAAAATCCAGTCTCCATCATCCATCACCCCAAGTTTGAAAAATTAAAATTCCTACACCTAAATTGCCAAACACAACTACCATCATCCGTCATAATCCTACATCTCGCCTAAATTCTAAAAATCCTACGTCACAAATCTGTCGCATCTTGGAAGCAATTATTTATCATAAGGACTCACATAGCACTCTATCGTGATGTGCGTATTTTGATAAGGCCAACTCTAGTATTAGAAAGGATCACAATGACATGAATCAGTTGTATGCAAGTGTTATGATCCTAACAAGGAAACTGCTTCATAAAGGTCATTATTGGCATATCATGGCACTAGTCTCTACATTAGCACCATCAATGGATTCAACACAATAAATGACCATCTAAAGCATCAAGGCCACCGAGAAAATACAAAAATACAAAAAAAAATGAAAAAAAAAAATCAACTTGATGAAAACCTGGCAAACAGGCATCTTGGTGACACAAAAAAAAAAACAAAAAAATCAAGAAAATAGTAAAGAGAGAAATTTCATCCAATAGTGAAACCATTTCTATGGTGCTCTGGATAAGTACCATGATGAAAACCTAGTAAATAGGCGTCATGTGTAAGAGCAATTATCTATGTGGACCTTTACTCTTGGGGGCAAGTTGTCTCATCTCCCATGATAGTTCTTATGATATTTCCATCAATCCATCTAAGCCCTATCATTCCTATCCATTTTCCCACCTATTTTGATCTTGATAAGGACTGGAGTACAAACATAAATCATGCTTTGGAAAAACTATTGACATGTCTATCCTTTGGTCATACACTATTCATAAAATATCATGTCATATCCTTCATAGCATTTTCCAAACCCATACCTTGAAGAAAATGAGTTATCCTTGTATGACATAGTCCTTGGAGACCATATGATAATTCTTCCAACCATTAATCCTCAACTTGATTATGTTTTACCAAATCCATCCATTTTCCTTCCATACCTATTGCTAGAATTTGTTTTCCCTTGTCACTGGTTTAAGGATTCTAATCCGTTTATCCAACATCCTTCTATCATCCCATTCAGTTATGAAAAGAAGTCATTCCAAATGCAACAAGCCTAATCCATAAAATATTGCTATGTAGCCTCGTACATCATCCAAAACATTCCTTGGCTTTGTTCCTAGCCTTGCTGCAGACCTCAATCCTTTATTCATATTATTTTCATCCTCACATTGTTTTAGGATGTGTCCTTCCCACTCCAAACAATGTTGTCATCATCATCATCACCTATCAATTGGTTTTCAACTTGACTAGGGGCAAGATCATGTTTGTCATATGATTTTTGTGCTTGATTTCTCACTTTCTCGTAGGCATCATTCATATGCATTTCTCAAAATCCAAAAAACTTCAAAAAACATCATAAAACTTCAAAATAAAAATTTAAAAAAAAAAAAAACGTGTTAGAAAACACAAAAAAAAAACTTTCGAAAATGTCAAAATACAAAAAAATCCAAATACTCAAAGGAAAAATAGAGTTAGTTGTGTCAGTCTCTGTCATTGTCAAACTACGTTGCCTTTGTGACTGGACGTAGGCAAGACCATTTTTCAATGTGCCCCCGACATTAGGTCAGTCTTTTTTTTAGGTTTGTTAGAATAAAAATCATGACTTAATCTTTTTCAAATAAGGAAAAGTTAGGTTGTTTCAAACTATGAGATCTTTGCATGTATACTGTAGGCAAGGCCATCAATCGAAAAGCTCTCAAGGCTGCACTAGGTCAGCCCTTTAAGGTTCATCACATTCACTGTCACACACATCAAATATCTTCAAATAAAACAAATCTTTTTCAGTCAGTCTTGTTGGTCAAAGTCTAGTAGAACTACATGGTCTCTGTGTGTACAACATAGGCAAGGATTAATAGCCCCTAAGGCCTTAGATGTCAGTCCTCTTAGAGTTTTGTCATGTTGGTCATATCACAAGGTCATACAACGAATGACTCAAACACAAGGTCACAAATGACACACAATCAAACCAATTTATTCAGGATATGTCTTTCCTAAATCAACATCAAATCTATCAAATCAGTCATTTAAGAGTCTTCAAGATGTGTCCTTGATGTCAGACTCTTTCTTGTCAACTGCGGGTCTTGAAGATATGTCTTTCTTGACATTAAACCCTGCCATATCATCTATTCGGGATGTTTCCTTCCTGAATCCCGACCTTGGCAATAATCAAATTTGACATTTTAATTCTTTAGGATGTGTCCTTCCTAAAGAGTGACCAGTCAACCTTGTCATCACCAAGTCAACCTTGGCAAACAAACAAAGATCTGATACACATGTCTTGACAAGCATTTTGATGTTTTTTTTTTATGATTTAATATGATCATTTGACTAGCCACCTCGACGATGTCCTATGACATATTTAGAGGAGCGACAATGTTACATGAGCACATCTTGCTTTTTGACTGATTTTCTTATGTTTTTGAAATTGTCATGCAACTAGCCACCTCGATGATGTCCTATGATGGATTTAGAGGAGCGACAATGTTACATGAGCATATCTTGCTTTTTGACTGATTGTCTTATACTTTTGAAATTGTCATGTCACTAGCCACCTCAAGGATCTCCTGACAACAAGATTTAGAGGAGCAATGGCGTATCATGATAATTGTCTTATCTTTTCAAAGTTTTCATGTCACTAGCCACCTCAAGGATGTCCTAGAATTAGGATTAGAGGAGCAATGATGTTTCATGACATGTTTTTTTTAGAATGTTGTTTGTGGTTTGTCTCGACAAAAAGACTAGGAACAATTGGGTTCCTAAGTATGAGTCATGACAATCCTTGTCTGCAACTGTTTATTTTCAGAAAATGCATGACATTACACACCATTGGTCTATCTCATATCATGGTGTTTCTTGTTCATTGCAATAAACTGCCCAATGATGATTAAAATGAAAATGCTTAGTATAAGGACAACAAAGTGATGACATATCTTTCTTTCATGCTAACATAAATCATCTTCAAGCTAACAATCTTCCTCCATTGTCTTCAAGCTAACTAATTTATTTCACCACCATCAAACTTCCGGCTATCCAATTACCTAATCGGGACAACTTACAAGTTTTTCAGAATTTTTCAAAAAATTGTCATTTTTCTCGAGGGGGCATACCCTTACCTATTTCACACTGGGGAATGACTGGTGCATGTCATTCTTTATTCAAGATTGAAACAAACACTGAAATGAAATTATGTCAAAGAGGGGCAAAATGTAGACACTGAAAAATGGCTTAGGCCTACAACTGCATTTTTCATCATCAATTCAAGATACCCACAAAATGATTAAATGATTTTATCATTTAATTATAACTTAACATCCTAATTCCTCTAATTAATTAAATAGTTTTAACGATTTAATTATTCTTCTAAATTGGTTAATTAAGTAAATTACATTAATTTACTTTAATTACGTCTCTAATTAATTCTAATCTATTCTTTTGATTAATAAAATAAGTTTCCTAAATTTACTTTTAATTATGTCATTTAAATTAAATCCCTTCTTCTTATGGGGTAGTGGGCCTAGCTCGATTGGCTAAAGCATCCAGTTGTAGGAAAGAGGTCACGAGGTCTAGTCTCCCCACTATCCCCTTGGTACCAAAGGGCGTGTCATGCCAACATCACCAGTCACATGAAAAAAGTTTACCAGATGCATTGTAGTTTATAGGGGGATGGATACCAAACGAATTCCTATAGTTAAAAAAAAATCCCTTCTTCTTACTAATTAAATAAATTTCCTAAATTTATTTAATTAAACATATAATTAATTCATATTCTCCCACATTTAATTGAATAAATGATTATGCATTTAAATAATTAATTATATCTTCTCATTTAAAGTGCTTCCTTAAATTGAATATTTCATTTTGATTATGGAATCATGTATACACAACTTCTTCCATAAAGAAAGGAATTAATTTTATAATTAATTCTTCTATTTGAGCACATGTCTCCTACATTTTCAATCTAATATCTCATGCATAATTCTCTACATTCCTGACTAACACTCTTTGTCAGTTCACTCACTTAATTGATTTGTCATCTCCTTTTGAATCACACACTCTTTCAGTTACATCTCTTGACTAATCAATCAAATTAGCTAACTATTCAATCAATCTCTCAATCAAATCACTTAACTATCCAATCAATCTAATCAATCAAGTCACTTAACTATTCAATCAGATCCTCACACTCGATCTGAACCATTCAAATGCAAATCAATCTCGACTTTCGAATATGTGAAGTTTCTATAAAAGAAGCTTTTGGATTCCTTTCATGAAAAATCACAATCTTCAAAGTTTTGCTGTCAAAATACTTATAGGCTAATATTGCACACTCACAATCTGACAGAATTTGGGCATTTCAAAGAAAACTTGAGGAGAATAATGGATATGAGTGAAGAAAGCATGGGAATTAGGTGATATTGTTTTTGTTTATTGAATTCTTTTATTACATTGCACTTTATTATCAATTTGGGGATCTTAGCATGATCTAGGAAATTTGTGATTGTTGTCATTGTTATGCTTTCTTTGTTCCTAGTTATTTTCCTTTATCACAACAACAAATAAGCTAATGGAGCTTAAGGAATAGCTGGATGAATTATTATCTAAGGGGTTGATAAGACCAAGTGTATCACCATGGGAAGCTCTAGTAATCTTTGTGAAAAAGAGGGATGGTACTTTGAATTTGTGCATATATTATCACATGTTTAACAAAGCTAATTACCACACATTGATGATCTATTTGATCAAATGAGGGGGGATGTTGTATTTTCTAAGATTGATCTGTGATCTAGATATCACCAATTGAGAATTAAAGATGAGGACATCTTTAAGACTGTATTCAGAACTAGATATGGACATTATGAGTTTACAATTCTACTCTTTGGTCTAACTAATGTTCCTGCAACATTTATGAACCTAATGAACAATGTATTTAGGGATTGCCTAGATAAGTTTTTCTTGGTTTTCCTAGATGATATCTCAATTTATTCAAGGAATGAGGAGGATCCTTGTAGACATTTAGAGATAGTTCTACATCGATTGAGGGAACATAATTTGTATGGAAAACTCTCTAACTGTACCTTCTTTCATAAGAGAGTGCATTATCTTGGACATGTGATCTCAATAGATGGTATCTCAGTTGATCCAGCTAAGATTAAGGCAGTGCTAGAAGGGCCAGTGCCAAAAATGTCTTTGATGTAAGAAGATTTATGGGATTGGTGGGATATTATAGAAAGTTTATTGCAAACTTCTCCAAGATAGCCTTTCCAATTAATTCTTTGTAGAAGAAAGGGAAGAAGTTTGAGTGAACAAAGAAGTGTCAAGTAGCATTTGACCTACTCAAAGAGAAGTTAACTACTGCACTGATTTTGAAAGTACCAAATCCTGAAGGAGACTTCACTGTTATCACAGATGCATCAGGAGAGGGCTTAGGAGGTGTTTTAATGCAAGAAGGGAAAGTAATTTCTTATGAATCAAGGAAGCTGAAACCCTATGAGAAAAATTATGCATCACATGATTTAGAGTTAGAAGTTGTGGTTCACGCATTACAAATGTGGAGGAATTACTTGTTAGGGAAACCCTTTGAGATGAAAACTGATCACCACAGGTTGAAATATCTATTTATTCAACCTAATTTGAATGCAAGGAAGAGAAGATGGTTGGAGTTAATATCTAATTGACTTCAATATCAGTTACATCAAAGGAAAACAAAATTGGATTTCCAATGCCTTGAGTCAAAGATGTCGTATTGCTTCAATAGTGATAATTCGAACTGACTTTAAAGGTCAAGTATTGTAGAAATGTAAAGAATATGAGTACTATATGCAAGTTAAGAAAGAATTCACAAGCAATCCGCAAGATGCAAGGTATGTAGGATTTCATTTTGAACCTAATGGATTACTTAGGTATAAGGGGGGAATGTATGTACTTGACTTAGAGGAATTAAGAAATTTGGTATGAAAGAATTTCATGAAGTACCATACTTTGGAAACCTTGGTCTGACAAAAAAATTGGCCAATGTAAAGCCATTATATTTTTGCAAAGGGATGAAAGGAGATGCTGCTAGATTTGTGGCTAGGTACCTTGAATGTCAAAGGGTGAAAGTGGAGCATCATCATCTTGTGGGCTTGTTATACCCATATGATATTCTAGAGAAAAAGTGGCAAGCCATAAGTATGGACTTCGTGCAAGGATTGCCTATGTCAAGGAATAAGCACAATGCCATTATTGTGGTTGTGGATAAGCTTACTAAGGTAGCACATTTCATACCCGAGAATCTAACTGATTGAGCTCCTATTATAGCTCAAAAATTTGTGCAAGAAGTGCTTAGGCTGCATTGAATTCTTGAGAAGATAATCTTAGCTAGGGATGCACAAGTCACCTCAAAGTTTTGTAAAACCTTATTTTCTGCACTTGAAACTCAACTAAATATAATATTAGCACATCATCCAAAAATGGATGGAAAAACAAAAATGGTGAATCAAGTACTTGAAGACCTACTTAGAATGTATTGCATGGATCAACAATACAAGTGGGAAGATTACTTTATTTTAGTGGAATTTTCTTATAAAAACCCCTACAATTTTGCAATAAATATGGCTCCTTTCAAAGCATTTTATGGTCGAAAGTGTCAAACCCCTCTAAGTTGGGATAAAATTGAGGATAGGGTGAGTCTTGGGCCAAAAATGTTGGCTGAAATGGAAGAACAAGTGAGGATTGTTAAGCAAAGGTTAGTTGAAGCTAATGCTAGACACAAAAGCTATGCAGATGCAAAGTGAGTGCCTCAAAATTTTGCAGTAGGTGACAAGGTATTTGTAGAAAACATTTTGGCATCCTAATCCTTTCTAGCACTTCTAGGGTTTTTCACCTAAAAGGATAAAGAAGGGCCAAAATGGGAAATGTTACACTCAAAGTCAATGCAATATGGATGTAATATACCTAGATGAAATGTTTGAATGCAAGAAACTGATAAGATGGATTGATTATTAATGCAAAACCAATGAAATGTAGATTGTTTGAAAGAACATTGTGTAATACAAAAACACTAAGAAATAAATGCAAATTGTAACAGAAATGGATGAAACTAAAAGTGTGCACCTGAGATCTTGATGGAGTCTAGAAATGACTTATGGAATGCTTTTGATCCTAATTTTTAGGCCTAGTGGAACTCATTTTCCATTCTGGGTGAATTAGTCACAATTTTGTGAAATTGTTCCAGACCCTGTTTTAGACAAATGGGTATTCAAAAATGAAAAAAACCAAAATCAGATCTGGAAGTGGGACTCATTCACCACCCATGGTGAATGAGTCCACTTTTTAATTTTTGAAGATTCAAAGGCTAAAAAAGGAGCCTTCGGTCTGCACTTTCTACTTCTCTAGGTGTCTTGTTCTGAAACTGTCAAATTCGGGCCTGAAGGTGACTTTTTGTTGATTTTTTTCCTTATCCAATGAAGAGATGACTTGAACAACTTTGAAATGAAATATTCAATGATTCCTAAGCCTCCAAGATGTCTAAATCTACAAACACACAAGAAAAGAAAGAGAAATGTTGAATGTTAGGGCATGGGGATTTGCCTTGGTCAAACCCCTTTTAGGTAATTAAACAAAAATGAGAAAAGAATGTAATGAAGCATGCAATAATGGAGTTATTACCTTTCCATGAAGATTGATCTTGAATGTCTACAACAAAACATGAAGAATATGTCCTTGAATGTCTTAGGAAGCTATCTTGATGACTTACAATGACGAAACCCTAGCTTGCTTGACTTGAAAGACAAGATGGATGATGAATGAATGATGAGATATATGTAAATGAGTTATGAGCTATAAATTAGGGTTTAGAGACTTGATTTTATAGGAAATTCACCTTATTTCCCATAAATTGGATCCCCAAGGCCGACATGAAGAAAAAATAAACTTAAAACCTAATTTTTCCCGCTCAAAAGTCAAAATTGACCCAAATTGGACTCATTCGCCACCTTGGGTGAATCAATCCCAACTGGCAGGGACTCATTCACCACAAATGGTGAATTAGTCTTAGAGGGGTCCATTTTTCAGCTGGGTTGTTGGGGAATGCATAAATTAGGTGTATATGATGATTTTGTCAGTTATTTTAACAAATTATGCCTCAGGATGCACATGGGGTAATAAGGGCCTATCAGTGATGATGTAAAGGTAAATTAGGGCTTGGGACATAAAATTCAATGTGAAAGTGTGAACCCCGATCCTAGACCTACACAAACATAGCAAACAAACTCAATATTAGATCCAAATATAAGTTAGAAATAAGATTCCCCATGGAATTCATCTACAATGCTCAAAATAGGAAGGAAAATGAAGAACGATACAAGAAAAGTAATGAAATCCTATTTAAACATGCAAAATCTCAATCCCATGAGGGAATTGGTGCCAATTTGATATGAAAATTGGGTCTTTCCCAACTCATTTGCAAGCTTGTGATGATTTGATGAAGATTGATCCACTTGTTGATGAAGAACAATGAGCTCCTTTGTGAAATCTGCAATAACCTATCTAAGATGATGAAAAATGCTATGAAGATGGATAAAATTAGCTCTCAATGTGAAGAGAGTAACTTTTCTCTAAGTTGTGGATCCCAAATGTGAAGAAAATCCTTCTATTTATAGAAAGACAAGATGGAGGAATGAGCAAAATGAAGCAATGTGGGATTATTCAACATCCAATGGGAAAGTGCCACTTGTCAAGATGTGAATGGAGGAAGCTTGAGCACATTATAATGAATTTGCACAATAAATGATATTAGGTGGAATTTGAAAATCATGAAATGACTTGTTGGAGGGAGAAAAAAATGAATTAAATGCCACTTGGCTCAATGCACAAGGACATGAAAGAGGGTTAAATGCTTTGTTGGAAGGACAAACCCACTAGGAGATATTTTCAAACTTGGAGGACTATTCTCTTAAAGATGCCATGTTGAAAGATAATAGAGATTTAATAAATCATTTAAATGTATTTTCATGTGCAAGTGGCAAAATCTAGAGGATTTAGATGCTTACGATTAAATTAATCAGGATTTGATTAATTTAATGAGGGATTGGGTGATTTGAAAATTTAATTTATATTTTTGGATTGATTTAAATCAAAGTTGAGAAGAATATGATTTAGATTTAATTAAATAAAGGATTTTGATTTACTTAATTAAAGAGGGGTGAAGTTAGATTAAATTAAACAGGGTTTAATTTATTTAATTTAATAGGATGACCTTAGAGATTTAATCAAATAATGAGTTATTTAATTAAATAGAGACTATAAGGTTAATTAAATAGCATTGATTTATTTAATTCACATGAGAGAATGACTTAATTAGATAAATAATGATTTATTTAATTAAGGGATGAAGGGTGCTGATTTAGCTAAGAAGATGATTTAGGTCGAAATGATGTTAATAATCAGGATCAAGTGTGTCGGTATATTTTCCATGTCTACATTTTTTCTCTCTTTGAAGCAAACTACTCACTACGTTGGTTCAAAGAATAAACATATCTTGATAAAAATTCAAAATTCTCCGATTATTGCCCCACTACTGCCCCTAGCGAGAAGAAACATGCCAATATACTGCCCCCTCTAGGGATCAGACATAATGTTTTGATTTTTTGGGTGATCTCATGAAAAAAAGAGGACAAGGTGCCCGATGGATCTAGAAAGGCTATGAGATGCCAAAAAAATGAAAAAAATGATGCAAAATGACACTCGGTTGGGTGAAAATGGGATCGGGGGTCCAAAACTCTAGCTGGACAGCTAAATGGGGTAAAAAAACCCTAACTTTTAGCCTTAAATAGGGATCGAGGAGCCACTTCCAATTCATTTGCACACATAGCCCTTTGAGATCATGTGATTTGAGTTCTAATCCCTGCAAGAGATGGAGCAACAACCACTTCCCTGACACATCTCTGATCGAGTACGAGCATACCAGAGGCTGCCTGGCACTGGACCACTGGTGAGTCCACTTGACTTGACTTCACCTTTTGATTTTCGTGCGCATTTATTAGCTTAGGAAGTTATGTTTAGCCCAACGGTCCAATATAGTGTGGCTTCAAACTTTGTTTTGGCGTCGCATATCCTCAAACTGCATCATAGTTGCGAATAGAAATGTCGTGTCATAGTTTGGAGTTAGGGTTCAAACTCCAAACTGGACCGCATATGAGAACTGTGCCATGGCAGGCCTCTTTGAAAACTTAGGTTTTGGACCAAATTGGGTCATGCTCAAACTGCACCACGATGATGGAGTTTGAAAGTTTAAGGCTCCTAGTGGCACATTTTGGAACTTTCAAATTGCACCGCACCCATAAACAATGACACATATGTTGTTTCAAGTACGTCGGGGCAAATCAGGATCATGATTTTTTATGAAACTTAACACGGTGACTTTCCTAATGCAGGAGGAGGTAGAGATCCTTAATTCTTGCAAGTGCACATCTTCCATACTTTGCAGCTTGGTTGGCATTCACAAGCGACTACAGGAGCACTTGGGGGTGAATAGGCCTCTGGTACATTGCATATGCACCGCCAGTGAGGACTCACTTGGGTATGATGACAATGCTTGTAGAGTGATGGCATAGTGAGATGTCCTCCTTCCACCTTTTGATCGGCAAGGCCATAGTGACACTAGAGGACGTGTGGTAGATACTTCATTTTGCCATCCACGGAGAGCGCGTGATATACGATGTGGATGCTGAGAGGGAGGCCTGCTATGATGTGATGGGCCTTGATGAGATTGTCTTTTGCGAGGGCTAGATCGAGTTGGAGCATTACAGGCTCACTATGTTTCCCTTTTGCTTGGTTATAGCAACCATCATATCAGGTCTTGTTGCACCAAATCGGTGGGGCTGATATTTTAGTCTTGGATGGGGGCTCACTTGGGAGCTGATGGTCTGGCGATGGGTATGCTTTGTGTGGGGGCCAGTACTACTGGCCTCTTTGTATCACAATTTACATGAGTTTTCATACGGCGATGGAAGAGCCATTGGAGCTGGAGTGACACTTTTCCACATCTGGGCCTGGGAGCACATTGCGGTGCTTCGTTTGAGAGTTGTTGTCATCAATATGGAGCCAGACAATCCAATTGTCAGTAGGTACAAAGGAGGTGTTTCATTTACACATGGGTCAACACGAGATTCCCCATTGGAGGAGAGTTCTTAACAAGATGTGAGTATTCACATGGTGGCCATATCTTGGGTGGCTCGCATGGTATGATGATGCTCATCAGCTCTTTTCGCTCAACAGGACCAGTTGATGCAGGGCCAGGAGCACATGATCATTGAGCGATACCTGCCCGACCGATTACAAAGATAGTTTAGGGAGCCTCAAGACAAAATCGATGACCAATACATGGCGATATTTGCACATACTACGATGGAGTCTTCATAGGGTCGATACATTCCAGCACAAGAGGTCATCAATACTTTCAGACAGTTGGTGGCTAGGTTGTAGCCCTATGATCAGGGTCAAGCTGATGTAGGAACCACACAGGAATACAGAGACTAGTTCAAGCCACCTCTCTGATTGATAGTACTGGGGACACCGTTGGCACGACGCAGGGCCAGAGGCAGAGGGGTAGGATGAGGCCAGGGCCAGGGAGGCCAAGGGGATGAAGATGGGGATGGAGATTGGGGAGGAGGTGGGCCACCTCCACAACTAGATCAAGACATGGGGCCATAGGATTAGCAGCCAGAGCCACAGCCAAATCAACCAAGGCAGGATTAGGATCAAGGAGGATAGGATTAGGACTAGGGGAGACAGGATCAGGACCAGGGGAGGCAGGACAGATAGGTGGACCAACCACCACAGAGAGATCAGGGACCTCCACCGCCACCTGATCAGAGGGATGCCCAACTACAATAGTTGTAAGCTCGGGTTGCTACCTTGATGATAGAGAGGGACCAACTTAGGCTTGAGAGAGACCAGGTTGTTCACCAGAGGCAAGCTACAAAGCTTAGGGCAGCTCAAGAGATGGACCATAGGCAATAGCTGGAGAGCATGTCCACCTCTTCCTCCCAGAGTTCAGTGTCATTATGCACATATAGGGAGGCAGTACGAGAGGCCGATTACTACAGAGTTCATTACCACCAAGTTGTGCCTCAAGTATCTTGAGTCCCTGACTTTTCTTAGCAGACAGGTTATAGACCCCCCGAGGATCATGGGAGAGACAACCCGACGAGGGTGAGGGCAGCCAATAGGGTTAGCCCATTATTTTTTGGATTAGATACATGATTCTTTTGCACCCCTATAGGCTCATTTTTTATAGCCTAGTGGGCCCTTGTACTTTATGTATTTGATACACACTTGATCCAGATTTTGTACCATGAAAGTACATTACTTTGATGATATATATGAGATGAGATGATTTGACCCACTATGATGTGATGTGTCCTATTCTATTTTATGCATTATGGATGGATTTTACTTTCTATATGCGATGGTTTATATGTGATACAATGATTCTATCTTATGTATGATGATGCTATGCAATGTATGATTTTTATGATATGACGATGTGGTGCAATGATTTATGGATGCATTTTCTTTTTTTTTTCTTTTTTTTAGTATCTTTCCTTATGCACTTTTTTTATGATGATGTATGAGTAATGCAAAATGTTATGATATGCAAATGCTTAGACTAAAAAATCTACATTATGCACCTAATGGATGATAAAATTTATGAGATGCAATATTTTTCTTTTCAATTTTTTTTCTCATGTATGATATGGTGATGTATTTTATGGATGTTATGATGATGCACATGATATGCTGCGATGAGATGTATGATGTTTATGAAATGATGCCTATGTTATGATGATGCAAATAGATGACATGCATGTATATGATGCAATGGATGTTAATAATGTCTATGTATATGATGTACATGATATGCCTATATGATTATGCAATTGATGCTTTGATGAGATATGTGATATGAGATGGTCTCTTTTATGCTTATGTAATGAATGTACATGTATGGTTTATTATGCAATGATGGAAGTACAATGTATGTGATATGATTAATACTTTCTACATGATAGGCTATGCATGATGCAGTATGCTGATGGTTTATGGATGCATTGGCGATAATGATTTGTGATTAACTGTCATAGTACCATGTTAGCATGGAAAGAAGATAGAAGAAATACAATATACTCCAAAAAGTCAAAAGATGATGATGACGATGATGATGATCTACTTACCAAGGAGTTGGGACTTTAAAAGGGCCAATTACCTTATGTTTGATAACACACATATGCACGATGCATCAAGGTATAAAGAACTAGGATGGTGTTTTACCCCGTGTGATGGACTTTGACTCGACAATCAGATAGGAGTACTCTTGTTCACACCTGACACACAAAACCTTATCTAAAGTGTAGTTCGAATATTCAAAACATCTTAGACCAAAAAATAGGAAGGAAAGCCTTCCTATGTGGTCAACAAGACACCTAAAACATCCTCCCTACTCCTAAACAAAGCACATATGACCAAGGTTATATTACACAAATATCTAACAAGTATAACAGATAAAAGGATAATGAGCATTGCCCCATTCCTTTCTTTCTAAATCCCTTTGTTTGAGACATCATCAAGAGGTCATTGAAATGGGCGGAAAAAGATAAGTCAAAAGACAAAGATCAAGTAAACAAACAAGCTAATGTTCTTCCAAGCCGCTAGCCAAGACTAAACTATGGTGATGCCTAATGTTGATGTCCATTGTAGGAAGGATGCATCCTAGGACATGATGTTATGAGATGATTGATTTGGGACTGATTGGATGAGAGGCTATTGACATGAAGAGTTGAATAACTTGTTTACATATTGACCTAGACTTGAGACTGTGGCATTTGAGTTTTCACTTTTAACCTGCTAGACTAGTTTTTGACTATTTCACCAAAGGTTGAGGATAATGACGATGATTTATTATGAGGGATGTTTATTGAGGGTGAAAGCGAGATGGGGATGGATTTTTCAAACATCTAGATGTTTTTGATGTTTTGAGGTTGTTTTTGGTATTTTTTGAGATGTTTTACAAATGTTTTGATTTTTAAATTTTCCAATGTTTTGGGGTTTTCTAAGATTTTGACCAAGAGAATAACCTAAAGACCTATCCTAGGGGCCTCGAGGGCTGATCAACAGATTAGCCTTGCCTACGTTATACATAGAGACCACATAGTTTGACTGACATAGACTCAATTATTGATGAGATATGAACAAATGGATTGCCAGTTTATTATGATGGACTCCTAAAGGACTGACCTAAGTGTCTTGGGGGAAGATCAAAGATCAACCTTGCCTATGTTCAAAGCTCAGAAACAATGTAGTTTGACAAGACAACTTTGTTTTTGACTTTTTTGACTTTTTGACCTATTTTGGATTTTTGATATGTTTTGGATGTTTTTGGATTTTTCAATTTTATGAATGTTTTTTGGATTTTCTGATTTTCTGATTTTGGGACTTCAAGAACATACATGAATCTGATCGGATGAGAACATGCCCCCAGCGTGATACAATAGACTACTTCGATAAAGGCAGGACAAACTGACCTTAAGAATTGGCCGAGTAGTACTAGGAGGGATCATGACATGAACACAAGACCAAGCTGTGATGCAGATACCAATGGATGATGGATGGAGATATGGAATGTGATGGATGATGAAAGCGTGATGGATGCATGATGCGGAACAAGCCGTCAAGATCATCGTGGATGGAAAATGCTTATTTACATGAGGTGCCCGTTTTCCAGTTTTCACCAAGGTACTTGCCCAAAGTGCCATCGAGGTGGCTTTCACTAGAGGACGATTTTTCTCTTTACTATTTTTTTTTTAATCCTTTTTTCTATTTTTTTTGGATTTTTTTCTTTTTTTCTTTTTTTGTTGTCACCAAGATGCCTGTTTGCTAGGTTTTCATCAAGGTGACCATTTTTCTAGGACATTTTCTATTTTTTTTGGTTCTATACCTTGAAATATTTAGGCATAAATTTTTTTGAGATGGGAGCTATTCATGGGCTCCTGCACAGACTCACCTTCTGGTGTTGATAACTAATATTCCCCTGATTTGTAACTTGTTGTGATGAAAAATGGTCCCAACCAATTAGGTTCAAATTTTCCTTTGCTGTCTAGATTAAGCACGTTCTTTTGGTTCTCCTTTAGCACAAGTTCTTCGACTTGGAAGGTCCTGCTCCTGATCTTCTTGTTATAGCTTTGCTTGAGTCAATTTTGATACACCTGTAAGTGGTTCAAGGAATCCATATGTCACTTGTCCAACAATTCTAGCTTGGTTAACCTTGACACCCGATATTCCTCATCCGTGATGAGATTCTGCAGTGATATTCTCAGTGACGGGAGCTCAATTTTGATGGGGAGTATGGCTTATGATTTGTAGACCAGGGAGAATGGGGTGACACTTTTGGGTGTTTCGATGCTTGTTTGATAGGCCTAGAGGGCAAGATTTAGTTGGAGATGCTAATCACGGCTAACTTCATTGACCATTTTCTTGAGGATTTTTAGAATGGTTTTATTTGTAGCCTCAGCTTGGCCATTTCCTTAGGGATAATATAGGGTGGAAAAGCGATGTTGGATTTTGAATTTGTAGCATAAGTCATGAACATCCTGATTTTTGAATGGTGTCCCATTATCTGAGATAATGGCTTATGGGACATTGTAGTGACATATTAAATAGTTCAGGATGAACTTAGATATCTGCTTTCCAGTTATATAAGTCATGGGAATGGCTTCCACCCACTTTGTGAAGTACTCAATGGCGGTAATGATAAACTTGTGGCCACTGGATGAGGTGGGGGTGATTTTTCCAATGAGATCGAGCCCCCACTGCAAAAAGGGCCATGGTGTGATAATAGGATGGAGCTCTTGAGTTGGTGCATGGATGAGGTCCCCATGCTACTAACATTGTAGACACCTTCTAACACAATCATGTGCTTCTCTCTCCATGGTAGGCCAATAGTACACCATCCTCAACAATTTCTTGATCAAGGTCATACCACTCGAGTGCGAACCACATATGCCATTATGTACTTTGGTTAAGGTGGTCAATGCCTCCTCAGTGTTTAAGCAACATAACAGGGTTCCCTCAATGATTCTATGGTAAAGGGTTTCTCCTAGGATGACAAACCAGGATGCTTTCTTGACAAAGGTTTTCTTAAGGTTCGAGGTTAAGTCAACCAGGAGGAAACCTATTCTTAGATAAGTGTATATATCATGGTACCAGGGATCACTGGGACCAACAATTTCACACACAAATTCAGACTCTGGTACCTCGAATGCAGGCATGAGAAGCTACTCTACTAGGAATTCATGCTTTGGGAAATTGCGAGGGATATCCAATAGGGATCCAGTTGTCACCATGGAATCTGCCACTTTGTTGTTTGCTCTAGGTATTTGCTTGAAAGTGATCTCAATGAAGAACTCCTTAAGACTTTCCACCAATTTCTTGTATGGAGTTAGCTTGTCATCCTTAGTTTGGTACTCATCATTCACTTGATTGATTATAAGCTATGAATCCCCATATACCTTGAGAGCCATGATATGCTACTGCACTACTATTATGATTACTATGGTTAGAGCCTCATATTCTATGATATTGTTTGTGCAGGGAAATGCCAACTTGTAGGATCTTGGTATGTAGTCTCCCTATGGAGTGATGAAAAAGACCTCGGATCCCAATCCATGATGTGTGTAGGAACCATCAAAGTACAACTTCCAGTGGTCTGCTATGCTCAAGTTGAAGATGGATTCATTAGATAACTCTGAAATTAGTGGATTTTCTGAATACATTAGCACTTCTGCCAGTTGGTCTACAATAGCTTTCCCTTTGATGGCCTTACGATCCATGTACTCAATGTCATATTTTGATAGGATCATGACCCACTTGGCCATCCTTCCTGTGAGCATTGCTTTGGGAAGCAGGTACTTGAGTGGATCGATCTTGGCAATGAGTTTGATTTTGTGTGTTAACATGTAGTGTCTGAACTTGTGTGAGGAAAACACCACTGCTAGATAAGCTTTTTCAATGAAGGAATAATTTAACTCATGCCCTACCATGGTCTGACTGATATAGTAGATAGCCCTCTCTGTTTTGTTTTCATCGTGCTGAGCTAGGAGAGCACTGAGAACTGTTGTTGTTGCCAATATGTAGAGGATTAGAGGCTTTCCTCGGATTGGTGGCATAAGCACTGGTGGTGTGATAAAATACTCTTTGATCTTGTTAAAGGCCTGATTGCACTTGTCCTCCCATTTTTATGTTACCCCCTTGTGGATTAGGTGATAATATGGGACCAATTTTTTTGCCAGTTGAGATATGAATTGACAAATTAACTGGAGCTTGCCTTGTAGGCCTCTTAATTGCTTCAAATTTTTAGGTTCCTCCATCTCGAGGATTGCCTTTACTTTAGCAAGATCTATTTCAATCCCTCTCATGAACACGATGTATCCCAATAACTTCCCTAATTGTACACCAAAGACACACTTCTTTGGATTAAGGAGGCCCTTGTATTCCTCAAGTCTGTCAAAGATGGTACTTAATGGTGCTATGTGGTCCTACCTCTTTTTGGATTTTTCCAATAGGTCATCAACATAATCCTCCATAGTCTTATGGATCATTTCATGAAAGATTAAGGTCATGGCCCTCTGATGTGTTGCTTCAGTGTTCTTTACGCCAAACGACATCATGTTCTAGCAATATGTCCCCCATGGACAAGTAAAAGTTGTTTTATGTTGATCTTCTTTGGCTATCATGATTTGGTTATACCAAGAGAATCTTTCCATCAGTGAAAGCATCTCATGTACCGTAATCATATCAATGTTGGGAAGCAGGAAGTCATCTTTGGGACATGCCTTGTTGAAGTCTCTAAAATTTGTGCATATGCAGATACCCCCATCGGGCTTTGAAACAGGTACCGAATTTGATACCCACTCTGGATAGTCAATTGGTCATATGAACCCTACATCAAGTAGCTTCTTTAATTCCATTTTAACCAACAAGGCTATCTGGGGATGCATTTTTCTGAGCTTTTCTCTGACAGGCTTTGCTTCAAGGTAAATTGCTAGATGGTGGACCACAATCTCTGGATCAAGCCCGAGCATGTCGACATAGCTCCATACAAAGTTGACCTTTCTCTCTCTTAAGAAAGCAACTAGGAGCTCTTGTTCTTCTAACATTAATGATTCAGCATAAAATGTTATATGCAGAGTTTCCTCTGTTCTCAAGTTAACTGGGTTGCACTTCTTGGCTAACACTGCTGAATTTTCTTGATGTAGAGCACTAAGAGGAAGATTGAATCCTTCATCCTCGAGGGCCTCAGAGAGGTTTTCACCATTGGATACATCCTTTATTTTTACTATTTTTGGGTCAAAGAGTGCCACGGTGTGGTTTTCACTCAAAGACCTTGAGATTATTCTCAATTTTTTTCTTCTGTGACTAAAGGATTCAATCATTTCCCCATAATAGGATTGTGTGTCTAGAATGATATCAAAACTGACCTTGTGATCTCTACATGGTACTGTGTTCCACAGTCCCATGAATTCTAAGAGTGCTTCATCATTTTTGAAAGTTTCTAGAATTGGTGGTCCTCGTTGGTTGTAGTTGATGAGATGGGGGTAGACTAGGTTGATTTCATGGGTTTGATGGTCATTGGTCTCAAAAGACAAGGTACTAATCATGAGTAGGGAGGTGTCTTCAAAAAGCATAGGAAAATCAGTTATGGGGTCCTCGTCACTAATATACACATTAGTTATGTCAAAGGTGAAGTTGTCTAAGGGAAAACCTGTGGATATGGGTAATGGAAGGGTGGCTGCAGATTGCTAAGGAGTTTTGACCTTCTTAACTGAGGCACCTTTGCCAAGTATGGTCACCTTTAGAGGGGTACATCCGAGACAAAGATTTCTCATATGTGTCTCTAGCATGAGGGGTACTAGAAGTCCATTGTCACTTTGTCCAAGCTTTTTGTTTCTGTCATAGCCCATGGCAAGCATCATTTGTAAGCCTTTACTTCTATCATCCATAGGTAGATCAGCTATTGGTCTATTGTCTTGGTACAAGAGGTTTGATGGGTCCTCTTCTATTACTTCCTAACCTAGGTCTCCTCAACTTTTGAAGTTGGAGGATCCTGCTATGAATGTTTAGGATGAGGAAGCATTATTTGACTGTGGTCATCCTTGTGACCTAAGAGATTATGGTAACTCTCCCACAACAAAAGAATTTTTTGGAATTGCATAATCTCCACACCCATTGTCCTGGATAATGACCTTGATATCGGAGATGGTGGTGATGGCAGGTGTCTCTATTGGAAAAGTGGAGGCAAGATTGGCTGGATCAATGTATCGAGTTGAGGGGCCCTCATCATTTTTAGGTACTTGGGGGATTTTGTAATATTTTGCTTCCAAATTTTTGCAATAGTAAAAGGGTTTAGGATCCCCATGGAACATGACCTCTTGGCCTTGGTATGGAAACTTTACACACTGGTGGAAGGTGGAAGTGACAACTTACATCCCATGAATCCAGGGATGCCCCAAGAGGATATAAGGCAATTCCAGGTTGAGAACTTGACATGTTTCCATGATGGCCAACCCTACTTGAATAGGGAGTTGGATTATGCCGTGAGACACTCTTTCTTGATCATCATAGGCTCTTATGGTTATGCCTTTTCCTTTTTCAACATCTTTGGAGAAGTCCAAGATTTTTATTAATTTAAGGGTGCATATGTTCAACCCTGCATCTCCATCCACTAGGACCCTCTTGACCTTGTTTTTATGCACGCAAGCCTCAAGATGAAGCACATGATTGTGAGATGGTTGTGTCAAGAGATCTTGTTTTAAAAATTTCAGGAGGTGAGGTGTGTGACCATAGCTTGGAAATGATCTGCATCAAGATCAGTGGGGACAAAAGATGAGGCCAAGGCTTCTTCAAGGATCTTTTTGTGGTTCGGTGAGATCATCAACAATTCCATGATGGAGATTTGTGTTGGGGTTCTTTTCAATTAGTCAAGGACATTATAGCCACTAGGAACAAATCTTGTATTGGAGGTGGATGCTCTATTTGGCTGAGATGACCGTGCGATGGTGACTTTTCTGCCTCTTGTGGTGACTCCACAATCAGCTTGGGCTCCTTTGATGGTGATAACAGTGCAATACTCATCTAGGGATGCGACGACATAGTCGTATACATGATTCACACTTTTGAATGCACCTTTTCCCTTATCATTGTTATTGTTCCCTTTGTTGTTATGATTGGGCATCAGATTTGTGTAAATCTTGAGATTTTGATTTCCTGCTGGTTGTTCCACATTTATGATTTTGTTGTCAATGAGGTATTGGATCAAGTTTTTCAACCTCATGCAACTAATAGTTGTGTGTCCCTTGATTTTGTGGAAATAAAAAAGGTGATTTTCATTGTACCACAATTTTTTTACCAAGGGATCTTGATAGTTATCATAAGTGGGGATTGTGATGAGTTTTTCCTCCACCAGTCTCTTCATGATGGATTCAGCCGATTACCCAAGGGTTGTGTACTTTTTCTTGGGGGAGTTTTTCTTTCACTGGGGTGGCCCCCTTTGATTGTTCACATTGTTGATTGTTTGATTGTTTGGTTGTTGAGTCACAGTGTTAGCTTGTCGATTGTTCTAATTGTTGTTGTTGGGGTTGTTGTTGGGGTGCTGGTGTGTTTTGTCGAGGTGCACTAATGACAACTTTGGTGTTGAATACACCATCGTTGGTAATGTTTCTATTTTTCTCCCATGTGTGAGGTTTGTCATTATAGTTGGTGGATGGACGACTTTCTTGATAAGAAGGAGCTCCCCCTTGTGAGATGAGGGCTCATTCGATATTGAGTACTTTGGAGATTAATTGGTCATAAGTAGTGATACCTTGCACCTTGAGATGAAATGCCAAGGTTCCCTCTAGATTGGAGATGATGGTGCAAACTTGTTGTTCTTCTGGCATGACCCATTTGCTCCTATTGGCCTTGGATCACCATCATTGTAGGAAGGAAGCAAATGATTCATTTTTACCTTATTTAAGAGCTAATAGTTCCTCTAGACTGACATCCATACCGTTATGGAATGTGTATTTTTTATGAATGCATCTACTATCTCTTGGAGCTTTTTAATGCTAGGAGGAAGGCAAGAGAACTACTCCATGGCTTGGCCAACCAAACTTCTAGGAAATAGTTGCATCAGATATGTATCATCATATGCAACTTCCATGCAATGTACTTGGAATTCCTTGATGTGATCTTTAGGGTTTCCCGTCCCACGATATTTATCAAATTTGGGGATTTCAAATCCCTTTGGGAATGGTTTCATTGCAATACTCCTGTCAAATGGACATGGACAAAAGTTGCTGGGCGTCTTTGTGGTTTTCCCTAACTCAAGCACTTGCTGCGAGAGCAACTTGATTTTTATTGTTACGTCAACTTGTAGATCAAGGGGTGTAATGAAGGTATTTTGCAGTGGTTCAATCATTGAAGGGATGGGTGGATTGCTTGGTGTGTTGGTTGATGGTGTTTGCACATTTTTCTGTGCCAAGTATGCTTGTAACTATTGCTATATGAAAAATGCTTGTTGTTGATCCTGTTGATGTTGTGCTAACAATGCCTGTTGTTGATCTTGTTGTCGCTATTGCACTAATAATGCCTGTTGTTGAGCTTGATGTTGCTATTGTGGGAACAATGCTTGTTGTTGGGCTGCTAGTTGGGTTGCTTTAGCGCTTGTTGGTATGCTTGTTGTTGGGATACTTGTTGTTGTGCCAGGTATTATGCTTGTGCCTGTGCCTATGCTTGCACTTGTGCTTGGGCTTGTGCAACTTGGGTAGCTTGTGTGGCCTGCGAAGCTTGTGCAACCTGAGCGGCTTGCACAACTTGTGCAACATTTTGTGCTTGTTGTGCAGCTAATTGTGCTTGTGCTTGCTCAATGACTAGTTGTACAACTTGTTGATTTTGGATTTTTTTGAGTGCCTTTTGATAGGTAGCTTGTTGAGCAGCTTGTAATGTGATGCTATATTGGTTTGACATGTTTGAGTTTGGTGGTGGAGGTGGTGGTGGGTTTGGAATGGTGTTTGTTGTTGTGATGAGAGGCACCGTTGTATTGATGATTGGGATTTGTGTAGTGGATGGTGTGATTGATATGCTTGGTCCTTGAGAGACCATGTTTTGAGGTATTTGTGGGATGGTTGATGATGTGATGGTTGCTTGTGTTATTGGGATGGTTTCCATCTGTTGTTGCGATATCAATGGAAAGATGGGAGGATTTGGTATGATGCTTTGATTGATGATTGGGGGGTTGCTTTGAATGAGTGGTAGAAACAGAGGTAACCCTAAACCAAGAGGTGATGTGGATGTTAATAGCAAGGGTGGAAGTGGTGGAAAAGTGAATGGCACACTCCCTTGGGGAAATGATGAAGATGAAGGGTCAAAGATGCCCCCTGGTCCAAATAAGTCACCTTATCCTTATGAGGTCATAGGGAGAGAGGTTTGAGGTATTACGTGAAATGATGATGATAGGTCATTGGGATCTTGAAAGGTGAGGGGGACATATGGGTTTAATGGATTTTGGGGGATGAGTTGCACCAAGATAGTGTTTGCGTCCAAATCTTGATTATTCATAAGGGGGTGTGTTTGTAGTGCATTGAGAAATGCACTCCCTTTGTTAACAATGGGTTGAGTTGGAGCAATGGATGATGTAATTTGGGGGATGCTTTGAGTGATGCTTTGAACTAGGGGTGTAGATGAAATTAGGAGTGTAGATGATATTGGGGGTATGACCCCAAGAGGTTGCTCCACAATGGTGCTCACATCGTAATTGGAAGGGAGTTTAGCCCCTTGTTTTGCTAATTCAAGCATATATTGTGAGGGATGGAGTTTCATCATGATATTGGCAATCCTATGATTCTTGGGATTTTGGACCATTTCAATGATCTCATCTTGTGTCATCCCGAAGGAATTATTGGTGATATCCTCTACTTAACCTTCCTCTTGAGGATTTTGTGATGATGGAGGAAGATTAGTTAGGGGATTGCTTGATCCAATGGGATTGATTTTAGAATTGGTTTGACTTAGGTCAGTTGAAGTTGATGTTTCTTTGTTGGCCTCCATGTTCTTCTTGTGTTGCGATCTTGTTGAACCATAAAATGAGGCTCAAAAAAGAAATTCTAAGATGATTAAGGTTCAAAGTGTGATGGTGAAATGTGTGAAAGGTGGATGATATGGATGATTAAACTCTTAGAAGATCTTGAGGGGGTTGCTAGACTTTTGGGACATTTTGGATTCTTGGATTTTGATTTTGACCTTGATTTGGTTTTGGATTGTTTTGATTTTGGATAATGAAAAAATAGATCCCAAGATGTTGGATGTTATCTATGGGATAAACTTGTTCACAGGATGATAATTTGAAAAAGTGTAGGGAGAAGGATGCATCAACCCACACCTAACCAAACAAGATGATTTGATGATAATTCAACTAAGCATATGGAGAAGGATACATCTACACATACTTAGCCAAACAAAATGTTTTGATGTTTTAATTCAAGGATTTTGATTAAAGGATTTTGATTCATGGATTTTCCATAAAGTCTAGCATAAAGGGTGGTTTCAAGATTTTCAAGATTTGTTGGTGAGATGATTTTGATTGATGTTTGAAAGGTGGATGAAGGTTGAATTTGATCCTATGTGTACCTAAAAAAAAGACTCTTGTTTACAAGACCTCGATTTTGAAGAACACACTTTACTCTAAACAAGATGCTCAAATTGTTGAAAAAGTCTCAGATTCTGACAATAATAAAATGAGTACAAATTCGGATTGTTTCTTGAAGCTCTTCTGTAAAAGTTGAAAAGCAATCTTTGTATGAATTCGTAGAGCGTTGAGAGATGCTTTTGATGAGCTTTTGGACTAAGAGCTTTTAACTTTGGTTTCCAAATTTTTATTTTGCATGAAATCATTTGAAACACATGTGTGGGGTTCAATTATTCTTTAGCTTTGCTTAATGACTTCCTTTTACCACAAACAATTCTTGATTAGGTTTTCAAACTAAATGTCCAAGGTCTTAACTTCTTATCATCCCACAAAGTGTATTGTGTGGAAATTAATGAAATCAAGGAAAAGTTTTCCTATTGTTGACTTTAGCAAGCAAATTGAGATATAAATTCAAATGCTTAGAAACCTCTAAGGATAAAATCCCTAGAGAAAGCGATAACACTTAAATTTTGTCAAAGATATTTGCTTCCTAAAGGGTTTGAAATTTGATGATAATGTTGAATGTTTGTTTTCCCACTGTTTACGATCAAGCAAAGTGTTTTGTTGCCAAGAACATGCACAACCCTATGGATATGAAAGACAGTGTTTTTTGAGTTCCCACTTGGATAAAATCCAGCTATGCCTACTCTTAGCGGATGATTAGATTCTTGACCACACAAGCTCCCCCTTATAGTGCACTTGCTTCTCGGGTCAGCCAAGCATCAATACCCATGAAACTACCATGGAATACTTTTCATCTCTACTAAGAGCCATAAAAATGTGGGACGGCTTCAAAACGACCATTCTTGCACCAAAAAATAGATCAAGGATTTTGGTTTTTTATAAACAAAGGTTTTAATGTGGGAATTTCGTTCGTGGGGGATCATCCATATGGCAAGAGATCATTGCTGCCCTTCTCATCAGAACAATCCTCATGATACTTTCCTTTCCTCAAGTACCCACACTTATATACCGATTGGAAGTCGCTTGGCTTTAGTGTGTTCCCGGTTGGGTCGTTCCCTTGGGTGATTACTTTTTCCCACAAGGCAGGCCCTCTAAGATAACAAAAAGGTGAGCAAACACATCCATAGTTTGATCGATATTTGTTGAGAAACAAAGAGAGAACACACGCGATATGTCCCACTCACACTCGCAAGATTTGTTCAATTTTAGGATCCAAATTGAAGTGTGTAGCTAATCACTTACACAACTTAATGTCACCAAAAATCCTTTTGATTCTCAAGATCACTGTGAGGTGCAAGAGAAGCGCATACATCTTCTTGATGGTATTATTTTGGGTAAGTGATTACAAAACAAAGATGAACATGTTCATTTTAAATCCTAAAAGCAATGATTTGATTCATTTTAAAGCACCAAAGTGAAAGATGAAAATTGTTTGTTCAATTTTTAACCTTAAAAAAAATCTAGTAAATGTGCCTCAAGTTTTTTTTAACATTTTTCCTTGTTCATTTTAAAGCCAAATTGAATTCTATTGAGTCCTAAAAACTTGAAGGGATAAAGTCCTTAAACTTGGAATTATAATTGCTTCCACAAAAGTGTCTAAAGACACCTGATACAAATGGCTAAATGATGTTATACTTCAATCTCCTCCTTGCTCTTTCCTTGCCTCCACCTACAAAAATTGATTAATCCAAGGAAAAAAAAGGCAAAAAATAGGTCAATAGCTCAAAATGATCAAAATAAAAAAAGCACATGTAATTTTTTTTTGAAATTTGGTCCTTTATCCCACCCCAGCAATGCAACCCACATATGTGTCACTGTTTGAGGAAATCAGTGGTATTGTATAGCGCCACTTGGTCTGACATCGATGCTCTATAGTAGAATAGAGAGTACAATGGCAACAAAGTTCTAGTCAACAGTGCAGTTTGAAATTTGAAAACTCAATGTCAGAGAAACAACCCAACATCATGGTTTTAAAATTTGAATTTCTGGGCAGGAAGCTTTGAGTAGCAGAGTTTGGAGTTTGTTGCATCCTTGTATGGCGCCGTTGGAAGGCTAATGTCACTGTATGGCACCACTGGACTGATAGCGGCGTAGTTTCCTGTAGGCACACAAAAAACACAAAAAACACAAAATTTTGTCAAAAAATGTGTTAAGAACTTGAGATTCGCCCTCCTTCTAGTGCCAATATGTGAACCCCAATCCTAGACCTACACAAACATAGCAAAAAAACACAATATTAGATCCAAATGCAAGTTAGAAATAAGATTCCCCGTGGAATTCATCTACAATGCTCAAAATAGGAAGGAAAATGAAGACCAATACAAGAAAAGTAATGAAATCCTATTTAAACATGCAAACTCTCAATCGCGTGAGGGAATTGGTGCCAATTTGATATGAAAATTGGCCCTTTCCCAACAAGATTGATCCACTTGTTGATGAAGAACAATGAACTCCTTCATGAAATTTGTAATAACTAGGTAGCTAAGATGATGACAAATGCTATGAAGATGAATAAAATTAGCTGTCAATATGAAGAGAGTAACTTTTCTCTAATTTGTGGATCCCAAATGAGAAGAAAATCCTTATATTTATAGAAATACAAGATGGAGGAATGAGCAAAATGAAGCAATGTGGGATCATTCAACATCTAATGGGAAAGTGCCACTTGTCAAGATGTGAATGGAGGAAGCTTGAGCACACTTTGATGAATGTGCACAATAAATGATATTAGGTGGAATTTGAAAATCATGAAATGACTTGTTGGAGGGAGAAAAGAATGAATTAAATGCCACTTGGCTCAATGCACAAGGATATGAAAGAGGGTTAAATTCTTTGTTGGAAGGACAAACCCACTTGGAGAGATTTTCAAACTTGGAGGAATATTCTCTTAAAGATGCCATGTTGAAAGAGAATAGAGATGTAATAAATCATTTAAATGTATTTGCATGTGCAAGTGGCAAAATTTAGAGGATTTAGATGATTAGGATTAAGTTAATCAGGATTTGATTAATTTAATGAGGGATTAGGTGATTTGACAATTTGATTTATATTTTTGGATTGATTTAAATTAAAGTTGAGAAAAATATGATTTAGATTTAATTAAATAAAGGATTTTGATTCATTTAATTAAAGAGGGGTGAAGTTAGATTAAATTAAACAAGGTTTAATTTATTTAATTTAATAGGATGACCTTAGAGATTTAATCAAATAATGAATTATTTAATTAAATAGAGACTATAGGGTTAATTAAATAACATTGATTTATTTAATTAACACGAGAGAATGGATTAATTGGATAAATAATGATTTATTTAATTAAGGGACGAAGGGTGATGATTTAGCTAAGAAGATGATTTAGGTTGAAACGATGTTAGTAATCAGGATCAAGTGTGTCAGTATATTTTTCATGTCTACCAAAAGTGTGATTAGACACACTTTACAACATTAAAATGAGGTCCACATAGCCTAGAAAGGTACAACATCCAATGTGAATGTGCATGACACATTAAAACACTAGATTATCATTAAGTTTAATTTAGAAGCCTTCTAGATTGATGTGATAATGTAATTAAATACATTTTATAATGTTGAATTAAGGGAGAATGGGTTTATTAAGTCTAGAAAAGCGTGAAAGACTTTTACAACACTTTACATCACCTTTACAAGACATCGTTAAATGCATTTGAATGGGTCCAAGACCTAGTTTGGATGTGAAAAACACCTCACAACACTAAATCAAGGTCTCATTAAGTCCAATTTATCATAAACTATTCCCAAATCAAGCAAGTTGCCTTTTTTTATGGTACAGTGTTGTTGAGGGTTAAACCTCATAAGAGTTCCATCAAATTTGGAAAGTCATCCAAATTATCCCCATGCTATGTCAAACCTTTTGAGATTCTTGAGGAAGTGAATCCTATAGCTTATCGAATTGTGTTGCCACAAGCTCTGTCCCAGATGCATAACGTCTTTCATGTTTCTTACCTAAAGAAGTGTATACTAGGTGATAATCATGTAATTGATTGGAATTATTTATAGGTATAAGACCCCAAAGTGGTAAGATTCAAGCCTATCAAGGTGCTTGGAACACGTAAGCTTCACTTATATAACAAATAATTTCTGCAGTGCAAAGTCCAATGGGACTAGTATGCAAAAGACTCTGCTTCTTGGGAAGACCATGCTGAGATACAACAAAAGTTTCCACATGTTTTAAATGATTTTGAAAATACTTGAAAACAATGTTGTTATTTAGTTTATGTTTTCTACATAAAATCATTGGGGATGATGATTCACAAGGGGGGAGTATGTCACCCCCCATTGTGTATTTACCTATTTACTATTACTGTGCTAGGGTAAATTATTGCATGTGTTAATGTACTTTGAATTATAATTGAGAATATATGTTCTTGCACTTTGTTATCAATGAATTATGAATGGATGTTATTTCATTTAATGTTATGCGATGAAATGCATATATGTGAAATGGATGGTTATTGAATTGGATATTCTAACTATGGAAAAACATTATGTAAATTATACATATTTTGGTGAATAGTTGACTATTGTGGGAATGTGTTAGTTGGATGCAAGTTCAAGTTCAATCCTCAAGGTGCGAGGGGAAGTATCACTCAAAAGAATAACTTTGTTGGGTAACTAGTAACGTAACCTAACTGAGCTTACACACACACTCATAGTAGAATGGCTGAGTCAAGCTAGTGTGTTGGGAATTGGTAAGTCATCCTTTAGTATGATGTGTTGCATTAGTAAGGATCTTGATTTCTATTGAGTGCATTCTTAGATGATTTTTATATCTTGGATCTTATGAGTTCTTCCTTATGTTACTATGATTGATTGGTGAGGTGAACATATGTTGAATATATATATATATATACGCATATGCATGTCAACGATAGACCATACACATTAAGGAACACATACATGAGAGTACATAGGTAGACATACCTATGCATGCTTATGAACGGGTTGCTTATGAGCATGGTGTTATCGAACGAACAATGCGACATGTATGTGTATATGTATATATACATCACACGTATATTAGCTATCAATAATATAGTAAATGTTTAGGTGTTTGATCGTGCAATCGATATATATATACATATGGGCATGTGCAAGATCATGGGGGTCCAATAAGTGGAAATGAGGAAAAACACACATTTTTAACTCATCGAAATCATGAAAAAAATGTTGACTTTTTGCATGGGTTGGGTACAAAATCCGTTTTGGTTTGGTAATACCAAACCGAGATGGACATCTGTTTCAAAATGGATATACATTTTTTTTTTCAAAACGGATATCCATTTTGGAAAGCGGGAACCCATTTTTTTGAAAAACAAAATGGATATCCGTTTGAAACAGATACCCGTTTTGAAGAACTAAAAAATCCTCTTTAGTAAAATGGCCATAACTTTTGCATTTCTTATCAAAATTTTGACTTTTTATAGGAATTGGAAAGGTGATTAAGAGCTCTATGCAATGGAATAGGTGGCATTTCTATATTGTACACAAAAAATAATTATAATCATTTGAATTTCATATTTCATTTTTGAAACATCAAATGCTCACTACTTTCGCATGCAAAGTCTCCTTTTCATTATTTTTTTGTAACACTCATCTCAAAATACTTGAAACATTAGAAAAAGTAATGAATAATGAAATAGTTATATTTTTTGTATTAAGGAGATGAACAAATATTCATAAATCATCATATATCTCTATCTCTTTCTCTACCTCTCTATATATCGCTATGTCGCCCCTTAAGCTTTGGAACTATCCCTCCCTCCTTTCTTCTCTCTTTGTCCCACTTTATACCTATCTTTCTATCTTTCTCTCCTTGATCTCTAGACCTATCTTTCTACTGAGCTATCTCCATCATTCCTTCTCTCTCTCTCTCAGGTTCCTCCCACTCCCTCTCCCTCTCTCTCTCTCTCTCTCACTCTCCATCTCCCCTCTCGCTCTCTCTCTCTCCCTCCCTTTGAAGTATCTCTTCCTCTTAAGTCTCTTTCCCTCTTAGGTATCTCTCTTAGGTCTCTCTGAATCCCTCTCTCCATCTTAGGTCTCTCTCTATTAGGTCTCTCCCACTCCCTCTCTCTCTCAGTCTCTCACTTACACTCACACTCTCTCCCTCTCAGGTCTCTCTCTCTCTCTCTCTCTCTCTCTCTCTCTCTCTCTCTCTCTCTCTCTCCCTCAAGTCTCTCTCTCCATCTCCATCTCCCTCTCAAGTCTCTCTCTGGTCCCTACCCACTCTCCCTCTCCCTCTCTCTCCCTCTCCATCTCCCTCTCACTCTCCATCTCCCTCTCTTCCTCTCTCTCCATCCCTCCAAAGTCTCTCTCCCTCCCCCTCTCTCTCTCTATCACACACACACACACTCTCTCCATATCCATCTTAGGTCTCTCTCTCCCACTCCCTCTCCTCTCTACCTCCCTCTCTCCCTCTCAAGTACCTCTCCCTCTCCTCTCCCTCCCTCCCTCCCTCTATCTCTCTCTCCCACTCTCAAGTCTCCCTCCCTCCCCCCTCTCTCTCTTAGGTCTCTTGCACTCCCTCCTCTCTCTCTCTCTCAGGTCTCTCCCAATCCCTCTCTCTTCTCTCATGTATCTCTCTCTCACTCTATCTCTCTTACTCACACTCCATCTCCCTCTCAGGTCTCTTTCTCCCATTCTCTCTCAACTCTCTCTCTCTCTCTCTCTCTCTCTCACACACACACACACACACTCTATATATCTCTCTCTTCATCTCCCTCTTAGGTCCCTCTCTCCCACTCTCTCTCTCCCTCTCTCCTTCCCCCTCTCTATCTCTCTCTCTCTTCTCTCCTTCCTTCCCTCCCTCCCTCTCTCTCTCTCTTTCCACCTCCCCTCAGGTCTCTCTCTCCCAGTTGTCTCCTTCCCACCCTAACTAGATAACTCTCTCTCTCTCTCACTTTCCACCTCCCTCTCAGGTCTCTCTCTCCTAGTTGTCTCTTCCCACCCTAACTAGATAATATACTCTCTCTCTCACTTTCTCTCTCTCTCTCTCTCCCAATTGTCTCCTTCCCACCCTAACTAGATAACTCTCTCTCTCTACTCTCATCAATTCTCTTTCTCTCTCCCTCTCTCATCTCACTCTCTCTCTCTCTCTCTCCTCTCTGTCCCTCCCACTCCCTCCTCTCTCTCTTCCTCTCCTCTCCTCTCCCTCTCCCTGGTCTCACTTCCCCTCTCTCCTTTCACTCCTCCTTTCCACCTCCTCTCAGGTCTCTCTCCCTCCCTCTCTCTCTCTCTGGGTGTTTCCTACCCTAACTAGATAACTCTCTCTCTCCTCCTCTCTCCCTCTCTCTCCCTCTCTCCCTTCATGCCTCTCTCCCCCCTCTCCTTCCCTCTATCTATCTCTCCCTCTCAACAGTCTCTCTCTCCATCTCCATCTCAAGTCTCTCTCTCCTCTCTCCTCTATCTCTCCTCTCCCTCTCCCTCCCTCCACTCTATCTATCTCTCACTCTCCCTCTCAAGTCTCCCCCCTCTCTCTCTCCCACTCCCTCTCTTTCTCTCAGGTCCCTCGCACTCCCTCTCCCTCTCCCTCTCTCCTCTCCCCCTCCCTTTGAAGTCTCTCTCCTTAAATCTCTCTCTTAGGTCTATTCCACTCCCTTTCTCCCTCTCTCTCCCCCTCCCTTTGAATTCTCTCTCCTTCTTAAGTCTCTCTCTCTTAGGTATCTTCCACTCCCTCTCTCTCTCAGGTCTCTCCCACTCCCTCCTTCTCTCTCTCTCTCTCCCTCTACCTCTCTCTATCAAGTCTCTCCCACTCCCTCTCTCTTCTATCATGTCTCTCTCTCTCATTCTCTCTCTCTTACTCACACTCTCCATCTCTCGCTTAGGTCTCTCTTTCCCACACACTCTCTCTCATACACACAATCTATATTTCTCTATCTCTTCATCTCCCTCTCAGGTCTCTCTCTCTCTCACTCTCTCTCTCCCTCTCTCCATCTCAAGTCACTCTCCATCTCTCTCTCTCTCCCCATATCAAGTTACTTTTGAGGGAGAGAGGTAGAGAGAGAGACTTGAGAGGGAGAGATAGATAGAGGGAGGGATAGATGGGAGAAAGAGGGGGGAGAGAGAGAGACCTGAGAAGGAGGTGGAAAGTGAGTGAGTGAGAGTGAGAGAGGGGCAGTGGGAGACCTGAGAGGGAGAGAGAGGGAGAGAGGGAGATGGAGAGTGAGAGAGAGGGAGAGGGAGAAGGAGAGAGAGAGGGAGATAGAGTGGGAGGGACCATAGAGAGAGGGGTAGGGAGGCGAGAGGGAGGAGGGGTGGGGGTGAGAGAGAGAGAGAGAAGAGAGAGAGAGAGAGAGTTACGATGGAGAGAGGGAGGGAAAAGAGGAGAGAGTGGGAGAGAGAAGAAGAGAGAGGGAGGTGTGTGAGTGAGATTGGGAGAGAGAGAGAGAGGTGGGAGGACCTGGAGAAGAGAGACCTAGAGAGAGGAGAGAGACTTAAGAGGAGAGGAGTGGAAGAGAGACTTGAGAGAGAGAGAGAGAGAGAGAGAGAGAGAGAGAGAGAGAGAGAGAGAGAGAGAGAGAGAGAGAGAGAGAAGAGGTATGTCTAGAGCTCAAGGAGAGAGAGAGAGTGAGAAAGATAGGTATAAAGAGGGAAAAAGAGAAAAGAAAGGAGGGAGGGATAGGTCCAAAGCTTAAGGGGAGACATAGTGATATATAGAGAGGTAGAGAAAGGGACAAAGAAATATGACGATTTATGAATTTTTTTCATCTCCTTACTAAAAAAATATAAATATTTCATTATTAATTACTTTTTCTAATGTTTCAAGTATTTTGAGATGAGTGTTACAAAAAAATCATGAAAATGAGACTTTGCATGCAAAAGTAGTGAGCATTTGATGTTTCAAAAATGAAATATGAAGTTCAAATGATTATAATTATTTTTTGTGTAAAATATAGAAACACCACCTATTCCATTGTGTAGAGCTCTCAATCACCTTTCTAATTCCTATAAAAAGTTAAAATTTTGATAAGAAACACAAAAGTTATGCCCATTTTACTAAAGAGGGGTTTTTAGGTCTTCAAAACGGATATCCATTTCAAATAGATATTTGTTTAGTCTGAAAAAAAATTTAGCCTTGGGATTTCCCTCGATTTTTCCTTGGTTTTTGGCTTGGGATTGCCTAACCTTGAAAGTCAACCAAAAAAACGTGTTTACAAATTTTTCTTAGTTTTCCGAAGTTGACCCTTGTGGCTGACGATTTTTTTTAATCCAAATTTCATGAAACGAAAAGGGTTTATAGAAAAAATTGTCAGCTTTCCACCAATATAATTTATGCCTTATTTTTAATTTAATAAATAATTATTATTGATTTTCTACATACATTACGACTAAAGTCCTAATTGATAGGCTGATTGAAAATTTTCTATAACTTTCAAACTACTTAATATTTTTCGAACCTACAAGATGTGTCACATTCTATGCTTCACATACTATATATGATAAAACAAAAAATGAATTTCATAAAGTTTTGACCAAGTTATGGTGGTCAGACACAAACATTCTAATAATTTTGAAAAGTTCTAATAGAAAAATCATAACTAATTATTTACATGGAAAAAAATTATAAAAAAGAATCCAACACATCTGGGCATGTGTCCTCTACTTATATTGAAAGATTCAATTTTTTTTTTCTTGTATTTAGGGTGGTCAAACATAAACTTGCTTCTTATATTTTTCTTGAAAATTTAATACCACTACATAGAAATTTCAAATTTTCACAAAACGGATTTTTTTTTTCAAAAAAGGACTAGTAGCCTAGAAACTACATTCAATTTGCTACAAATTTTGTTCTTACATAATTTTCAAATTATGTTAATAACCTATTAAAAATTTTATGTCAAGTTTCCTAACTCTGATTTTCTAAATTTTCATCGCCACTTAGAGACCTAGTTTGGACCCCCATGATCCTGCACTAACCCATATATACATATGTATACATGTGTCGATATATACGTATGTGTGAAAAACATAAATGTCCATACAAATATATCAATATATGTATACGTACAAAGACCACATTTCTTTGAGGCATTTTTTCAAATAGTTCATTGCCTTGACTATGCTACCACATTTTCCATACATGTCTACCAATGCATTTTTTCAAATAGTTCATTGCCTTGTCAATGCTTTTTCTTACTATTATGATTTGATATATTTTTTCTAAGCATCTGTAGTTTGTTCGAAAGCACCTATTTTAGGATACCCTTTAACCATCACCCTACCCTACCTTCAACCATAGAAGGTTTATGAATAAAAACCCCTTCAACCATCACCATACCCCAATTATATTGCTGCCCCTTTTGGAATGTCATATTCATATTCATTGCTTCCCCTTTTGGACTTTCATATTCATTTTCATTTTCATATTCATTGTTGCCCCTTTTGGATTGTCATATTCATATTCATATTTAGGGATATTCATTGCTGCCCCTTTTAGGACTTTTGTATATTGTAATTTCATAGATTTGTGTAAGATATTTCTTTACTTGATTAGTACTATGGTGGACCTAATCATCATCTCTTTTTCATGCTACAAGTACAATTATTCATCATGTTGAGGAAACGATCAAATATTCCTCTAACATAGGAGGAGCAAGCAACTAAGAATGCATTGAAGAAAAAAGAATAAATGAGGCAACTTCATGAAAAGAGGACATTGAACATGATAGAAGAAGAAGTGCCAATTGAAGAGGAACAAGAAGATATGAATACAAAGAAAAGAGAACAAATGAGACAACTTCATGAAAAGAGGATATTGAACATATAGGAGAAGATGTGCCAATTGAAGAGGAACATGAACCTCCTCTACCACAAGTTGGAGACACATCCTCTATCACAAGTCAAGTTAGAGGGACACCATCTACCACATCTCAAGTTGAAAGTACATCATCACTCACATGTGAAGAAGGAGGGACACCATATTTCCCATCTCAACTTCAATGTACATCATCTATTTCATCTTCAATACAAGGTATGCCATCTATCCCATCTCATTTAAATATTCATGAAATTCCTAATGTTGAGCAAAATTTATCTTTGAGAATAGAAAGCCCAAGTATTTGATTGATATTGATGAGAATATTTTGCAGCCAATGGAAGGTAAGATTCCAAAATGCACTTGTAGAAGATATGCTCATAAGATTTGGAGAGTGTTCTTTAAAAAGTTAAATGAGACAGCAAGATGTCAACTATTTGTTGAAATGATGTGAAGTATATAGTATAGGTCCATCATGAAGATTCTTGTGTTGATAACATCCGATGCTTCAAGTGAAAATATATTTTCAAGAATCTAATGAATGCATATGAGAGTGTGGGTAACACCTCATGTACAAGAGATAGTAATGTCACACGACGTGTCATTACTGTATCGAAAATAGTAAGTAATCAAATGAGGAAAGCTCATCTCATTAGAAAGACAGGTCAAGCATTGAGAATTAATAGAATTTTTTTATCAAGAGACATTGGAAGGCGCCAAAGAATTGAGGACATTGATGCCAATGAATTATGGGCGTTCTCTTGGAGACTACCACGAAAAGATAAACTAATTGTTGAAGCATTGAGATCACTAATTGAAGAATTTGGAAGAATTACACAAAGGTATCTCTGAATCAAAGGGATGTGGTAAGAAGGAGAATCAATAGTTGAAACCGTGAGCCACATCCAAAGATTTTTTTGGATATGACTCAAACATAGTTTTTTGGTAAATTTCTAAAGATGTATCCTCAAATTAAAATTTCTCAAATATATTTTGAAATGCTAAAACCTTTCTATCTATAATGTCGTAGAATTTCACCAAGGGGAAATTCCACATTTTTGCATTTTTTCCTAGCATTTATGACCCCTTAGAGCATTAATGCTAAAAATCCCATGAGCCAGAATTTCATGATTTTGACTCCATGCAGACTTGTGGTAGAGCAACATAACGTTGATGACACATTTCCCAAAAATCTAGGCTTTGAACGCCTGTGTGGTGCGCAGACGTCTACGTGATGCGCTAGCGTCCTAGCGGTTTTTCGAGTTTGAAATGGAGAATATGGAATATTTACTCTTTTGACATGTGTCCTAATGGTCAAGTTTTAGATGTAACGACTCTTTGTCTCACTTGCTCTCATTTGGGGTTGGAATTCATTCATTCATTCAAGCTCTCTTATTACTTGCTCCAGTCTTGAGTTCTCTTCATCCTTGATAGCAACACTCTCACAAGTGAAGCCATGCCAAACTGAGGTCCCTCTAGCAAAAACAACTCTCAAGCAAGCACTCAACAGTGTGTCTATGTGCTCTGGAGAGGGTCTAGGCCCATGGGTAATGCTCTCTCTCTTTCAATTTCCTTCCTTACCTTTTCATTCACTATCTCGTGGTGCAGGTTCTACTCCTGAGCGGTTTTTGCTTTAACCACATGCTTTGTTTACTTAATTTATAGTCCTTTCCAACTTGGCTGTCCATGGAGGTGGGAAAACTAAAACGGGGGTCTGACTGAGGGAGGCCCCTATACAGCCCCAACCTTTCCCCCTTCTTCTTTTGTGTGTAGGTTCAAAGTGGAGCTTGGAGTGAAGAGTTGAACGCTCAGTAAAAGGTAAGCTCTCTCTAAGTCCCCTTGTGTTTATTACAAGCTTTTGGCTTCCAGTTCATTTATTTCACTCATTAAATTCCAAACCTAAGCTTAGAAGTGGAAACTAGTTCTGTCTGCTTGAGTTTCTAAACCCTCTATTTCTTAGGATGCCAGTGCGCCTTTTAGACGATAGCACGCCGTGTTGGCATCCTGAAATCACACTGCTATCTTTTGGTTGAGAGCTTTCTCATCTGAGGTAGAAATCTCGAGGTTTCACTCTCTCAGGATCTAAGGAAACTTTCTTTGAAAAATAAATCAAGCATACTTTTTTGCATTTTCGTTGACTTGTTTAAGTTGAGGTGTGTAAGGGTAGTTTGTTCCCTAGCGATCTCTTGAGAATAAAGAGATCCATGTGTAGTGAATCCCTCTTATATCACATTTTGGTGAACCTGACGTGAATGTGTCAAATCTGTTTTCATGATGTCACACGCTTATGATAATCCCTTTATGAAGAATATATTGATATGTTGGAAGATGCTCTAGATGATTTCTTAGAAGTGCTCTCCCCTATCTATAAATATTTTGAACAAACTCTCCCTCACAAGCTGAAGAGTCGGTAAATGTGGTTGTGGTCTCTGTGGCTCCTCTGAGCCCTAAGAAACTTGTCATTTATGTGACCCTGACTGAACCATCCCCTAGGGAGAACTATTCTATCTATGGGATTTCATGTTGTAGTGATTCATCAGACTTATATTCAAGGTTTGTGAAAGCTACAGACTCTACTTCCTATAATGTTGTTGGGAATATATACAATACAAGGAGAAATAAATAGAACTTGTCCAATCAATAACCTTCTGTTCCTACATCACAACCCACTCAAGTTCCTACTTCTTTACCACCTTCCCAACCAAGCCTTCCTTCAACACCTAAACTTGCAATCAAAGCACCAGGTGATTACGATCTTGTCGAGCAACTTTGTGCTACTCTGACTAAGATCTCACTTTGGGACTTGCTTCATCTCCTCCAGTTTACCAAGAGATGCTACAGGAAGCCTTGCAAAATATTCTCTTGCCTTCCTCTGCTAGGCCTACAGATGTTAATGCGTTGTTGGCTCATATTCGAGTGGATTCATCAAATATTACGTTCCACCCACAAGAAATCCCTCCTCTAGATGTGTAGAAGCAAGTGAATCCCTTGATGATTATAATTACTGTTAATAATATCGGTATTAGGTGTACTCTCATTGACACTAGTTCAAATCTCTACATTTTTGGTATGGACCTATTTCCTAAAATTAAAGTTGATTCATCTTCTTTAGCAGCCTCTTCCTTGTATATTCATTGGTTCGATAAGGTTAGCCGCCAAGCTCTAGGTAGGATAATAATACCTTTGCAGCTAGGCCTTGTTACCTTTCCTACATTGGTTTATGTGATTTTTGGCACATTACCATACAATCTTCTTTTGGGGAGACCTTGGATTCATGCTATGGGTGTTGTGACTTCTACTTTACACCATTCTTTGAAGTTCATTGCAAACAATCAGGTGGTTACAATTAAAGTAGATCCAGAAGTTGTGAACACCTTTGTGAGCTAGCGGTTGCCGGTCGTACTTCAGTTGTATCCACTCCCAAGAATTGTATTCCATCCCTAACCGTTGATGCTATGGCATGTTCTTCATCAATACCCTCTGTGGAAGTTGTTCTTGGAGTGAGTGTTGAAAAAGATGAACCACCTAAACTAGAAGATCCTAAGTCTCCTCCATCTTCCCCTTCTTCCTCTCAATCAAATGCTTTCCTTGGTGATGATTGGGGCTCCTTGGATTTCTCCAAATTCTTCATCACAAAATACAAGGAAAGCCCCTTTGGTAGAGAATTTCTGGGTACTGCTAACGCAAATGTGGATGACACTCCTACTTAGGAAGAGAAGTGTGATCCTATTCAGGAGACCACTCCTTCCTCTACCTAGGAGAGTAATCCCATTCCTGCAAAGGAAGTTAATGTTTGCAAACCTGGTAAGAAAGGTGAGAGCACTCCCATAGAGACATTCGACATTCATTGGTGGAATGAAACACTCTACATAGAGCCACCACCTCCTGAAGTTTTGCAAACTCGTTATGGATTTAGATATGACCTCTCCTCTCGATACGACTATGGGAAGAAGGGCCTGTGGTGTATCAAACAAGGAATTCAATCTCTATCTAGTTTAATCCATGACAACGCTATCTGGGTTTGGGATGCTCTATTGAACAGTCTAAATGAAAACCTTGGTGGAGTGTTAACATGATTTCAACAGAGCCATTGTGCTTGGTTCATCCTGAGTCGATAGAAGAAAGGAAGCAGTCTGAGAAGGTCCCTTTAGATGTCTTCTCTTTGAACGAAGCACTAGAGGAATTTCTAGGTGCCTATTCCCCATTGCCTCCTTATCATCACAAGAAATGATTCCTCTATCTCCTTCATAAACAAGCATACTTTGGAGAATCCATTTTCAATATTGATGAGGAAAACCCTCTATCTAACATCAACGATGACCTTCCAATATCTCATCCCGAAGACCACTGTTCTCTCCTTAAAGGAGATACTGTTGAAGTTCCTATTGGTCCTAAATCTTTAGAAAAAGTAATCAAGATAGGGAAGTGTCTCTCTTTAGAGGAAGAAAATGAACACTCTAATCTCTTGCATTATCATCCTGATATCTTTCCTTGGACGTATGAGGATATGCCTAGTATTGATGATTCTATAATGGTTCACAATATTGTCCTATGTCCCGACACCAAGCTGGTTAAGCAGAAAATACGAAAGATCAATCCCAGGGTGGCGTTGATAGTCAAGACTAAGATGGAGAAGTTGTTGAAAGCAAACTTTATCTGTCTGATTGACTACTCCCTTTGGATTTCAAATATAGTCATCGTTAGTAAGCCTAATGACAATATTTGCATATGTATTGACTTTCTTGATCTTAATAAGGCTTCTCTTAAAGATGATTTTCCGTTACCTAATATAGATATGATTGTGGACTTGACTATAGGCCATGCATTGTTATCTTTTATGGATGGCTTCTCAGGTTACAATCAAATCCATATTAACCTAGATGATCAATACAAGATGAACTTCACTACCCCTTGGGGTACTTTCTACTATGCGGTCATGCCCTTTGGTTTAAAGAATGCAAGAGCAACTTACCAATGGGCAATGACCTTGATATTTCATGATTTTATTCATAAGATCTTAGAAGACTATGTTGATGACATCTTGGAAAAATTGATAACTCATCAAGATCACGTGAAGAACCTTCATCTTATCTTCGAAAGGCTTCAATTCTACAAGATGAGACTCAATCCCCATAAGTGTGTCTTCGGCGTGGATGCCAACAAGCTTCTGGAGTTCATAGTTTCTCACCATGCAATCAAAGTTGACACAAATAAAATAGATGCCATCGTTAACATGCCTCCACCGAGGAATATCATCGAGTTGCAAAGTTTACAAGGGAAGATTTAGGCTATTCATAGATTTATATCTCAGTTGGCTGATCATACCCTTCCTTTCACTCATTTATTGAAAAAGGACGTTCACTTCATATGGGATGAGGAGTGCCAGAAGGCCTTTGAGTCAATCAAAGCTTATTTGGCCAATCCTCCCGTATTGATGTTGGCTATGCAAGATATGCCCTTTTTGATTTACCTTGCTACATCACCATATGATTTGGTAGATTTGTTGGCTCAATATGATGAAGTCGTAGGGAAAGAGAGAGCGTTCTAATACATCAACCTCATCCTAGTCAATTATGAAACTCATTATTCCTCCATGGAGAAGCCATACCTCGCTCTTGTATTCACTACATAGAAGTTGAGACATTACCTTCTCCACGCCAAAACGCATGTCATAGTAAAAATGGATTGCTTGAAGCATTTGTTCTCTAGTGCTGACCTTGCTGGGAGATTAGCAAAGTGGGTTATGTTGCTTTCTGAGCTTGATATAAAGTTTGTTACTCAGAAATCGATAAAGGGTCAAGCAGTTGTTGATCAATTGGCAGACACTCTCTCATCTCACTCCTTCCCTGGGTTGGATTTGTTTCTTGATGAAAATATTTTCACAATTAACTATGACCTTGAATGGAAGATGTATTTCGATGGATCAAGGCATCAGACTGGTTCTAGAGTGGGTGTGGTCTTGATATCCCCTAAAGGTAAACCGGTCCCTCTATCCTTTCGATTAGATTTTCCTTGCACCAACAACATCGTTGAGTATGAAGCTCTCATTGCTGGCTTGTATGACGCGATTTCACTAAGAATCAAACATCTCTGTATATTGGGAGATTATGAGCTCATTGTGAATCATATTATAGGAACCTATCAAGCTAAACAAATTAAGTTGTCCTAGTACCAAGACCTTGCTTTGTCCTTGCTCAATCAGTTTTCCTCTTTCACAATAGACAGTATCCCTAGGAGAGAAAATAGACATATCGATGCCATGGCAAGTGTTGCTTCCTTGGTACCTTCAGAAGAGGATACGAAAGAATACCACTTCGTAGTTCAAGTCTTGCGAACCCCTATGGTTTCTGATCAACTTGAATCCGAGTCACTTGTGTGTTCTCATGTAGACTCAGGGGAATGGTTTTCTAGTATCTACAGTTACTTAAAGTCTGGAAAATTCCTCGATGATGTGACAAAAAATGATCGCACTCGTATACGAAAGCTTTCAGCATGTTATGCCATTTTATTTGATGTTCTTTATCAAAAATCCTATAATAGCTTGCTTCTTAGGTGTCTCACTAAAGCAGAAATACCCTTTGCCCTTAAGGAAGCCCATTCGGGCTCTGGGGGTGGACATTTTGGTGGTAGATCCCTAGTGAGAAGATTGATACATGCATGGGGTACTATTGGAAAACAATGGAACAAGATTCCTTCGATTTTTTCAAAAGGTACCTTCAATATCAATAGCACATCCGTCTTATTCATGCACCTGCTCAAGAATTACAAAATCAAACTTCTCCTTGGCCATTCACAAAATGGGGGTTGAATATTATTGGAAAGATATCACCTTCTTATTCCAAGGGACATACCTTTATTATTACCACTACGAATTACTTCACCAAATGGGTCAAAGCTATTCCACTCTAATCCACAAATGCTGAAGCTATCTGTAGTTTCCTCATGAACAACATTATTTCTCATTTTGGATTTCCCACTACACTTGTTTCTGACAATGGTACACCATTCAAGAACAAGGAAGTAAAGTAGTTCTTAGAGAAATTTCATATTCAACATAGGTTTTCTACATCATACTATCCATAGTCGAATGGTCAAGCAGAAGCATCTAACAAAACATTTGAACTCATTCTTCATAAAACAGTTAATAATCACGTTAAGGATTAGCATATTCAATTAATGTACGCTTTGTGGGCCTATTGCACGAGTGTTCGTATGGCGACAGGAACAACACCTTACAACCTTGTGTATGGTGTCAAAGCTATCATGCCTTTGGAGTTGGAAATAAAGAGCACCCACCTAGGTATATATAGGCCCCCGGGGCCCATTTTTCCTAGAGTTTGTAGCTCCTCGGTTTCTCCTAAATTTACCCCACCAAGCTGGGGGAAAACTCAAAAGGGGGCATATAGTCACCTCTTGATCATATTTTTCCTTTGAATCAATGACTTTTTCTTGATCATTCTTCTCCCCGTTGTAGCTTCTTCTAATTTTTCAAGGCTAACCCAAAATTTGAGTTTTGCAATGAAAGTCTTGAACAATTTTCTACGACTGTTTTGTCACTATTTGTTGAGCTTGATTGTTGGGGGAACCTTCAGTACAAGTTAGCTTGACTTCAATGGCTTCTACGGTCCCCTTTTCTTGGCATGCAAATCCATAAAATTAAAAAATTTGGTGAAAATTTTCTTCTCTACTTTAGTGAGGTTGATTTTTTTCAAAATTGAGGCCACTAAAGTGGGGGCAAAATGTAATGTCGCGAAATTGCACCTAGGGGAAATTCCACATTTTTGTGCATTTTTACCTAGCATTTATGACACCTTAGAGCATTAATGAGAAAAATACCACGAGTCAAAATTTCATGATTTTGACTTTATGTAGATTTGTGGTAGAGCAACAGAAGCCTGATGACATGTTTCCTAAAAATCTAGGCTCTGGATGCCTGTGCGGTGCATGGACGTTTGCATAGTGCGCTAGCATCCTAGCGGTTTTTTGAGTTTGAAACGAGGAATCTGGAATTTTGACTCTTTCGACACGTGTCCTAATGGTCAAGTTTTAGATGTAACGACCCTTTGTCACCCTTGCATGCATTAAAAACCCCTTTCTTGCTCTCATTTGCGGTTGGAGGTCATTCATTCAAGCTCTCATATTACTTGCTCCAGTCTTGAGTTCTCTTCATCCTTGATAGCAACACTCTCACAAGCAAAGCCATGTTGGATTGAGGTCCCTCTAGCAGCAACAAATCTCAAGCAAGCACTCAATGGTGCATCTGTGTGCTCCAAAGAGGGTCTAGGCTTGTGGGTAATGCTCTCTCTCTCTCTCTTTCATTTTCTTTACTTACATTCACTCACTATCTCGTGGTGTGGGTTCTACTCTTGAGCGAGTTTTGCTTTCACCACATGCTTTGTTTACTTCATTTACACTCCTTTCCAACTTGGTTTTCCATAGAGATGGGAACACCAAAATGGGGGTCTGACTGAGGCAGGCCCCTATACAGTCCCAACCTTTCCCCCTTGTTCTTCTATGTGTAGGTGCAAAGTGGAGCTTGGAGTGAAGAGTTGAACGCCCAATAAAAGGTAAGCTGTCTCCAAGTCCCCTTGTGTTTATTACAAGATTTCAGCTTTCTGTTTGTTTATTTCACTTAGTACATTCCAAACCTAAGCTTAGAAGTGGAACTTGGTTTTGTCCTCTTGAGTTCCTGATCCCTCTGTTGCTTAGGATGCCAACATGCCTTTTAGACGATAATGCGCTGTGCTAGTATCCTGAAATTGTGCTACTGTCTTTTGGTCGAGAGCTCGCTCATCTGAGGTAGAAATCTTGGGGTTTCACTCTCTCAGGATCTAAGTTACCTTTCTCTGAAACTTAACTCGAGCATACTTTTTTGCATTTTTGTTGTCTTGTTTAAGTTGAGGTGTATAAGGGAAATTTGTTCCCTGGCGATCTCTTGAGAATAAAGAGACCTGTGTGCAACAAATCCCTCTTATATCACACTATCTCAAAATAAATCACACATGCATTACTTGTTATTGTAAATTATATATTGAATTTTCTAACCATTTTGATGTTTATTGAGGACAAACTCATAGTAGAGTTTCCTAAAAAAATATTGCAGGACCTCATTATTGTTGCATGGAGGATTGTCAAAAACCATCCATCTCTGCCAAAAATGATTCTTTATCCCTTGTTGGTTGCATCAATGGACAAGGAACCTCTTGCTTGTAGGGTGTAGAGGTTTATTTGTTTGTGGGTTTATGAAAAGGGAACACAAGTCAAATTTTATAATTTTTTCATTTTTGACTTGTTTATAAGATAACTTATTTGCATAGAATTACCAAGTCTAAACACTCTCCTCTTATCTGATCAAGTAGATATTTGCTTGCTAATTGAATCTACATTTGATAATATAGATTCAAGAGATTGATCAAGCGTAGCTCTATGTGAAGTTGAACTTGCAGGATCTTTCTTCAACCTTGCAATTATGTCCTCAATTTTTTTTTGTTATTTTGATTTTTCCCCATTAAATTTTCTTGTGTTCCAGGGGAATATTGAAGAATTACTGGAGGTGTTTGTTGTTGGGGTTGTTCTTTAGAAGGTATTTCAGGCTGAGGTGAAGGAGGATTTTGAGGATTAGGAGGTTGATTATCAATTCCTATAAATTAAATAAATTTACATCAAAAAACCTATTAAATCTACCTATTTCGAAATAAATTCAAAAAAAAAAAAACAAAACTCAATCCTTTGACCTCCTCGATGTTGTGGCAGAAGTTTGATGAAGAATCAACGATGATTTAGTGAAGAATTTGGCCTCCAATAATGTGAGCATGCTCTCAAGGGTTTGCAGGCCGTGGGTTTGAAAAAACTTGCAGAAAATAAAATGAGCAAATGTTACCTTTTTTTGTTTATATAACTTATAACACACTCACATTATAACTAGAGCATGTTATGGTCTTGGTGTGGCCAAGCCTAAGGCTTGGTCACACCAAGCCATAACACAAGCACATTATAACATGCTCACGTTATGGCTTTTTAAAAAAGTCAAAGATGGGTGGCCACAAATTTGCCTACATCTTGCACCCGTCCCCTAACTAAAATCTAAAATGTGCTCATGTTATGGCTTTTAAAAAAAATCAAAGATGGTTGGCCACAAAATTTCCCCCATCTTCTTGCAACCATCCCCTAACTAAAATCTAAAATTTAGATCTTCAATGTATGTGAAACTTAAGTCATTAACTCTAAATAATGGAACTTAGTATCTAACCCTATGAGTAACCAACTAAATTTTAATGTGAACTCTATCTCTCTCCCCTTAACTTCCTCTTTTCCTCTCTCTCCATATCTAAACATTCAAAGTTAAACCTTAAACATGTGAAATGTAAACCATAAATGCTAAACAATGGACCTTAGCATTTAACCCTATATATAAATAATTGAATTTAAATGTAAAATATATATCTCCTTAGCTCTATCTAAATATATTAGCTTACACCACCTAAATTTGAATACATGAAGTCTCTCTCTTCCTTGCTTCCTCTCTCTCCCTTGCTAGAAAATGAATGTTAAACCTTCAGCCTATAAAAATTAAACCATAAAAACTAAATAATAGATCTTAATATTTAACACTATAGATAAGTAACGAATTTGAATGTGAACTTTATGTCTCCCTAACTCTCTATTTAACTTATACGACCTAAATTTGATTGTATGAAGTCTCTTTCTCTCTCTCTCTCCCTCTCTCCCCCTCTCCTGAACTTCCTCTCTTCCTCTCTTTCACACTTCTCTCCCTCACTCTCTTTCTCTTCCTCTCTCTTCCTCACTTCCTCTCTCTCCCTAACTAAACATTGAAAGTTAAACCTTCAACATGTGAAACTTAAATCATAAAACCTAAATAATGGACCTTAATATTTAACCCTATAAATTGACAACTAAATTTGAATGTGAACTCTATCCGTCTCTCCCTAATTCTCTCTATTTAAATTATGCCCCCTAAATTTGGATGTGTGAACTCTCTATTTCTAACTCTCTTCCTCTAACTTCCTCTCATCCTCTCCCTCTCCCCTTAACTCTCTTTTCCTCTCTTCCTCTCTCCCTAACTAAACATTGAAAGTTCAACCTTCAACATGTGAAACTTAAACCATAAAACCTAAACAATGGACCTTACTATTTAACCCTATAAATAAACAACTAAATTTGAATGTGAACTCTATCTATATTTTTCTAACTCTTTATATATATATATTTAAGTTATGCTACCTAAATTTGGATGTGTGAACTCTCTCTCCCTCTAACTCTCTCTCTCTCTCTCTCTCTCTCTCTCTAACTTCCTCTCATCCTCTTCCTCTCCCCCTAACTCTCTTTTCCTCACTTCATGACTTCCTCTCTTTGTTGAACTGAATATTGAAAGTTAAACCTATGAACAACATGTGATATTTTTATTTTCTAATTTCAATTGTAAAATTAAGTTAAATTTAGCCTCCTAAAGTAGGTTTTTTTTTAGATTGTAGGAATTGGTCGGGTATCTGTCCCCCTATAAATTGTAGTGTGTCTAGTAAACATTTTTCACATGATCGGTGGCGCTGGCGCAACACACCCTCTGGTACCACGGGTTTGGGGGGAGACTAGATCTTGTGACCTCTTTCCTGCAACAAGATGCTTTAGCCAATCGAGCTAGCCCCCCCGCTTCAACTTCCTAAAGTAGGTTAATCAAAATATTAGTTTTCAATTTCTATGATAAGATTGTGGTTGCAATTTCAAGAGGTCATAAAATCTTGGTTTAGTTTGTAACTAGTGGAGAATCCAAAGCAACTTTAGATGTTTTGATTTAGTGCTCTAATAAAATAATATAACGACAATCTTAATCAAAATAGATGTATACAACTACACTCGTATTGTGGATGATTTGTGATAAAGAGATATATGGGCTAACAACATTTCAAACTCAATTTGGAAACAATTAAGAAAAATCAAAAGTGCTTGATCAAAAAACAAGTTCAAAATAAAAAATTTGGTTCCTTACCAAATTTGTTAAGTGAAACTAGGGTAATTCCTATTGAAGCAATTGTTATGGTGTGTCTCATAAGATATTTAAAAAGAATTTGAACAAATGGAAGTAGTTAGATAGCCTAAGGTTGTTTTCAATGACAACTTGAGCAAAATAAAGAAGACATGGATGAATCAAAACAACAAATGGATGAGCAAATGGAATTATCTACTTGAATGTGTGTCCCACCATGAATAGAAAAGAGATAAATACTTTTGTTATGGTTAAGTTATGCAAGTGTATATGAGGTAAAGTGCTCATCAACAAAAAAATGTACATAGGGGCTAGTATTTTGTGGAGAGCCAAATTTTTTATTGCTCAATTAAGAACTACTTCTCATCAACTCCAATGTGAAATGGGGCGGAAGAAAAGACCTAAAAAAGTACGAGAAGAAAGTTTGTGTATTATTTGCAATATCGAATAGTGGAATCGTAAAAACATTTTATTATGGAATGTGATGCTTTCATTGACATCAAAAACAAACATATTGATATCTTGACAACTATTTCTTAATATAAATATTGAAAAGTTGATGGAACTATTGAAATATAAAAATCAAAATTAAAAAAAGCAGGCACGCTTCACACTACCTACTCTCATCTAAAACGACAGATGTGACAAAGGCCTTGCGTACCGGCAGAAGTAATAAAGTAAAAACATTTTTGAGATGTAAACTCACTAAAATCCAATAAAATGACGCACATAATCAAATTGAAGATAGAGATTCAAATAATTTAAACATATTCCTATTTCTTCTGAAAGCGACCCCTCTTCCTTAAAAACTTTAAAAACAGAAACAAAATTATTGTATGCAAGTCGCAGTCTTAAAAATTATCAAAAAAAACTCTGGAATTTTTTTTATGTTGAAGCAATGCAGAGGCAACCAACAGGCTGGACACAAGTAAAATCAATTACAAATATTTAATGCAATCATGTAACAATAATCTCGGTATACGACTCTTCTACATGGACGATTCCTGGTACGCTCACCTCCTCCTCTCACCCCAATTTGCCACAAGTTATGGCCAATTCTCTGCACACAGTCATGGTGCCATTCCCTGTACAAGGGAGCATCAATCCTCTCATCCAATTGGCCCACCTGCTCTCCGCAAGGGGATTTTTCATTACCTTCGTTAACACGGAGTGGACACACCGGCGTATGTTAGATGCTGATGAGCAAGCCGCTGAGGGGTTTCGGTTTTTGATCATCCCGGACGGCTTACCGGCAGAGCATGGTCGTCTTACTGATGTTCTTGATTATTTGAGTGCACTGGAAAATCTAGCCCCTGTTTTGGAGCAGCATCTCGTTGCCACTCTTTCAGAAGACGTCCCTCCCATCACATGTATTATCGGCGATAGCTTTATGTCTTGCACTTACCAGCTGGCCCTAAATCTCCGAGTGCCAAGAGTTGTCTTCTGGACGATGTGCGCGGCCTTGTCTATTTCGCAGTTTAAAGCAGAGTTGCTCCTCTCGCGGGGACACATTCCTGTGAAATGTAGGTATTCCTAGCTTTCTAATTAGCCCTCGATTGCATGTTGCAGCATAAATTTATTTTGTCATAAATATTTTATGTTGTGTGATTTCAGTGGGAGAAGCGAAGAGGCCGGAGAATGTGATCGCCTGTTTGCCCGGTAATCTCCCACCTCTATTGCCCACCGATCTCATCTCCTTCTACCGCGCTGAGAGTGCCTCGGATGCTTTGGTCAAACGATTTCTGTATGAAAGCCAAGTGAAAAACAGGGGAGATTACGTGCTGGTGAACACGGTGGAGGAGGTGGAAGGAAGGCAAACAGTAGCAGCACTGTCAATAAACTGGTGTTCTGCAGTGGCAGTGGGTCCTCTATTTCTTCCCAACTTTCTGGCGCACAGAGATGTCCTCCGGTCCACAAGTATGTTCGCAGAGGACGAGAGCTGTCTCCAATGGCTGGACGCGCAGCAGCCGGCTACTGTGATTTACGTTTCCTTTAGCAGCATCGCCGTCAAATCGAAGCAACAGCTCGAAGAGATTGCGCTGGGGTTAGAAAGCAGCCAGAAGCCTTTTCTGTGGCTCTTACGAAAGGATGTTGCACAAGGGGATCCTACTATTTTGCCCCATGGATTTTTAGAACGGATCAGAGATAGAGGGCTGATTGTGAGCTCGGCACCGCAGGTGAAGGTGCTGTCCCATCCATCCGTTAGAGCGTTTCTTACCCACAGCGGATGGAACTCTGTCATGGAGAGCTTCAGCTTCGGAATTCCTATGCTGGGATGGCCATATTTTGTGGATCAGTTTCTCAATTGCAGATTTGTGAAGGATGTGTGGAAGATTGGAATAGACTTTGAGGGCGTTGATGTCAATGAAAGCAAGGTTGTTACGAGAGAAGAGGTGGAGAATGGAGTGAGGAGGATTATGGAATGTGAGGAGGTGAGGCAACGGGTGTTGAAAGTGAAGGAGGCAGCAGTTAAAACATTTATCCCAGGTGGCTCTTCCTTCCTCGGCTTGAACAAGTTTGTCCGTGACATTACCCAAATTGCCAAATCATTTCCATGTTGAATAATTACCATGGAGTCCGTAATTCTTAAACCACGCAGTCTAAGCTCCAGGTTATGAGAAACTGTGAAATTTATTGTTTCAGAATCGTTATTGTTAAATTTCAGTTAACGAGTTGCAAGTCGATAGGCAAAGGTATTTTGCAAATGGGATTGTAAGTTAAGTAAGTTTAATTTTGAAAAAAAATTCATGAGGTATTTGAGTTAGAGTAGTATTGGGATGGGTGAAAAGTCTATGGGCATCATTTAGATGCAATGAGTGTTAAATGGGTCATTTCTTTATCATGAGAGATGGATTTTTGTGAACTATTATTAGGGGAGAGGGGCTAGTAATTGTGTAGGGTCCAATAGTCATGCATCAATTGTGATTATAATACTCATCTTATCATATATTTATACTATATATTGTAAATAAATACTTCACATGTAAATAAAAAAAAACCAAATCTTGATTAAAATGGATTCTTACTTGAACACATGAGAACCTCTTAATGTTATATAGAAAAAAATAAAATACATTCATGGAGAAGTGAAATAAGTATTTTTTTTGTCTCAAATAAAATATCATAACTACCTATCCACTATCAGTGTGTCATTTATAAAATATTAAAATACTCATTTATAAAATAAAATGCTCATTTAATAAAATAAGACACTCATTTAAACAAGTATTGTTATTATAGTGAAAAAATATTGTTCCTATGTGTACAACTATTGGGGTAGCAATGTACAAGCATTGAAGTATTTCATATTAATAGTTTGTTTTATCACAATATAAAAAGTGAGCACAATATGTATTTTCTCATTAAATGTGAAGGATTTTCAAAAACTTTTAGTGTTCAACTATTGATCTAATTTTGTTTGATATAAGTTGTATTTTAAATAATTATGTGTTGTTTTTACAACAACAAATAGTTTTTTTTGGTTCAACTATTGGTCCATTTAGGTTCCATATTAGTTTTATTTTATATAAAAAATGATATTCTACAAGCAACAAATGATATTCTTTTGTTCAACTACTAGGGGTCCCATGATTAAGTTTAGGTCAAATCTTTGAAAAGTCAAATTTTAGATATTTCTTAATAGATGTGTTGATGTTGTGAGTTGCATGATGAGTCACACCTCCAAGCCTTAGTTATAGATAGATATGAGGCCAAACCACATTTCAAAAAAAAAAATGAAGGTTCTATGATATTCCAATCAATCACTACATGCTGACAAAATTAGCCCACACAACTACTAGCCCCTCTCCCCTAATGAAACATGGATCAATGAGTTTGACTCGAAAAATTATGTGGTTGAATCTTCATAGTAATATCATGATTTTTTGAGTCTTTTTCCTTCATTCCAAGAAAAAATAATAATTAGAATTGATTTTTATATACTTTTCATATATCTTATTTCAAAAAGGAGATTTTTTATTTAAATTATTAAAAATTTAGTTATGAATTATTATTTAAATATCTTATAATTGTTAAATTTATTATTTATAATTTTTTTTATTATAGTTAATAATTTTTGTATAGACAATTAAATTTGTTCACATATAATCACATTAGATTTTATCTTATCCCAACTATTAATTAAACTAACATATATATCTTCAAAAAAATTATATAAAATACAACAAGAGATATCCTTCTAAAAACACTCATTGAAAAGGATATCTCTTAATGTATTTTATATAATTTTTTTAAAGATATATATGCTAGTATATACATGCCTCCAAAAGTATGAATCAAGTTTAAAAAATCTCAAGATTAGATGACTTAAAACAATTAGATTCCACAAATTAATAAATGCATAAATAAAGCTGAACACATTTATAATAAACTAAAAAACATAAATTAATCAATCTTTAATCCTAACATCAAAATTATTTAAGATCATATATGATTTGTTTCCCAAACATATAATTATAAGATGGTTTCTTAACATAACCAAAATTACTTATAACTTCCATTATTTTATTAATTTAAAAAAACCAATATATTATCTTAGTCTCATTATTTGAAAGCAAAATTGAAATTTGAAAAGATTATATACTCTCCTAATTTAACTATTAATCTCATTATTTTAAAAGAAAATTGAAATTTGAAAAAATTATATTCTCTCATAATTTAACTATTATTGAATAGCATAATAGTACTTCACAACTCTCATTCATAACCATAATAGTACTTCACAACTCTCATTCATAATCATATGAATGAGACTTTTTGCTACTCTCATAATTACGTCAAAAGCGTTTCCAATGTGAGATTGATCAAACTTATTTTAACCATCAATACCCTGAACCTGAATCGTGATAACTACTGGTTGCCCACAGACGTTGAATCATAGCTACACCTTGCCACCTTCGTATGGATATTTCGCCAGCAGATTTCTTTGTTAAACTCTCACCCACCTGCCAGTCCTCTGCATATTATTTATATCCTGTCGTATGAGATATTATTCATACTTATTGGCATTGAAATCACAGAGATCAAAATCTTACTACTTCAAACATTGGAGACGTTGTTGCACTTTGTTGTCAACCAGGTGTGTTTCTAGCTCCACTGCTCTTTCATTCTTTGATTGTTGTCCCCTCTCCTGAAGAATTTTTCTACTTCCTAGTGTGAACTTTGCCATCTTAATATTGTTGTTTAACATTTGTACACCATAAAAAAAGCAAACCTTTCAAATACCGTTCTTTCTTTTTGTTTATCTCACATGAGATGACCATTGTTGTATTGGATATTACATGGACCGATTGACTTCGATTCAGCCAGTGTTCTTTGTGGTGTTGGTAACAGGTGAGTGGTTGACGAGCAGATATCCCTAGTCGATATGGGATGCCTGCGAACACTACCAATATTCGTAGTAAAGCTCGTATCAACCATTCTGAACCTGTCTTCATGCACCGGGTGTTGAAGGCTATAGCTTAGCTCAGCTCAATTATTAGTCATAGGGGTAGGGAAGCTATGGCATAGGGCCCCCTACCTAAATAACTACTAGTTGTAGGGATGGAGAAGCAGTAGCTAGAGGCGATATTCGAAGGATGCCATTACATGATAATTTTATGAAAATAAATTCTTGTAGAGAGTTATCTGCAATTAAGATCGTTGAAAAAAAGAGAGAAATCAAACCTCAATTCAGATGAAACAAAAATAAATTCAGAAAAACTTTTCTATGCTAACTCTTTAGAATATCACATGTTGGCTACAAACCTCATCCACCATTGTCATTAATTAAAAAATTTAAAATCTCTCTCATAGACAGAAATGCAGAAAATTATTTTTCTCGTTGTAGTTAAATAATGACAAATTGTATACAAAAGGAAACAGGCTTAGGAGGTGTTCAAGAATCTCTGTTATTGTATTGTCGCTTGGGTCTCTAAGAATACAATTGAGCTCGCCTTATTGCAATAGGAGGCCTTTAACTTGGACCCAGTTTCACCCATTCTTGTTACACAGCTCTAGGAAAATTCACCGTCAACAATTCATATTGGAAAATTGACTGCCAGCAGTTCACCGCAGGAAGTTCACCGCCATGACAAATTCACCTCGTGAAAAATTCACCACCAACAAATCATGATGGCGAGGCGAATTCACCTGAAGCCTTTTATAACCCCAAGGAAACTTATAATGATTCCTCATTTTTTATTGTAACAAGTATGACTGTAACAGAGTATTTGTAAACACAAACTAGGCTTGGGAGATGTTTCAGGGCCTTTGCTAGCAAAGGTATGTTAAAGCAAGCAATTTATGATGCTCAAGTGCAGGCCATGCACAGTTTAGTTTTAACGGTTGTAGGTCTTGAACTACATGAACTACAGTGTTAAAGCAAGCCTCTTGAATATGCAAACACAGGGTTCTCTATTGATTAGAAATGTGTCTATTTGGGTTTGGTTGAGTCTTGTACCCATGTGTTAGATAAGGCTTGAGAAAACTTGGAAACAGACTATATCTGATGTCTTGCTACATTGAATGCGAATGATGTTATCTACTTGCAGAAATATACGATGCTCTGTATAAGTTGCTACATGTTTTCTGCATGGTGCATGCCACAGTAGAACAGAGGCTTGTTAGCAACCCTCGGAATCAAATAGGGCAGGTTTCTCTCCCACCCGTACTTGTATATATGGATACATAAATGTATTTGTAGGTATGGATGCTTTATAACAGTCCACATTGCATACTCCAGGAGCTTCAATCTCATGACTAGGATCGAGAGCAAAGCAATCCTTCCAAATAAACCTAGACTAGGAGTATCAAATTTAGATACATTTAGGTTACATATAAGAATATAAACACCATAGTTAAGGCATACGATCTGTATGACAGAATGCCTCAAACAAAATTTCCCTCTTGGACTGCAACTGCTTATCAAGGTCAATGTGATAGACAACAATTTTTGAAGCTTGCTTATAAAGACTCTGATAGATAGTACTGTAATTGATTTTCTAGGATAGTTTTCAAAAAAATTATGACTATTTCACGCAGTCCTGACAATTGAAAGAAATTATAGATGCTTTTTTTGGTTTTCCCTAAGCTGGACATTCTATGACAATGTGTTTCTAAATTTAAACTACTTCTTTCATATGAAATTCGCGTTGAAATGCACATGTCTAGAAATGAGCTATATATACTTAAGAAAGGACAATAATATCAGTTTAGATCCAATGTTCAAATTTTCCAAGTTGTTTCTATATTTCAACTGATCCTGTCATATAAAATACATATATACTCTTCTTGTTTCTTTAGTTGTCTCTGCGTTCCCTTTCCCGAGAACTATTGAAAGCTGGGGTTGAGTTATTTTTTGATGTATTTAATGTAAATTCGATTTCTTATCAACATTCGAGTTTGCTTTCCAACAACATCATAATTTTTCATTTTTTATTATTGTTCTTTTTGTAAATCACTCACACCCAATGGCTTGTAAATGCTTGGGGAATCCACTATCAGACTTAGGTTTGCATTTAGCTTAGAAGCCATTCGAGAGATGTATATATCCATCAATATTCATTGAGCAGTACTTGTGCCCAACCTCATCAATTTGGGTCCACATTATTGCAACTGCATTAGTTTGGGAGAATGCTCATTGTGGCACAATTACTGGTATAGGCATCACGAGTTTGGTTTTTGTGTAACTCTAAAGTTTGTGACTTCTGTTGTCACCTTTCATCAGAGCCACTCTACAGTCTTACTTTGCAGATTGATTGTTAGATTGCTTGTCTATCTAGTAAATCTAGCTGCTTCTAAATTGATTTACAGTACATTGATGTAGTTTACAAGTTGCTCTTCTTTATAAGAAGATCCTCAACTTATGGAGTATCATTGAATATCTATGTATAGTCTATCATAACCTGCCCTAGTTGCTCTCATAAAACCCATGATGTTGTAGTTTGGTTTTTATAAAACCATATAGTTAACATTTCTTCTATGCTCACTCATTTAAATTCCTCTCAATCTAGGATAGACCTTTGCCCTTGATTCTTCTGATGTTTGCAGAAATTTTCCTACTATTGGAATGCCATTCTCATAATCAGTAGCATATAGGTTCACTTTCTTCGAATTTTTAATTGTTGTATTGAAAATAACTCTCAAGATGGCGGATACAATTGACAAACTTGTATTGCTCTCAGAACTAGTAATTTTGATATTAGATCGATATTAAACTGTGTTTTATTCCATGCATGATAGTGGATCCTCTTTTTTGCATTATCACTAGGTCATGTTGGGGATCTCGCTCTTCTTGTTTTGTTTCTATGTTGGCACTGACAATGGTCTGGTTGATGGCTAGGTGCTACACTAGTTCCTTGCTTGTCTGTCAGGCACCGGGCAGGCACCGGGTCCAGGGATTTTGTAGTACTTGTTTTGTCTGTATGATGGTGTTGAGAGTAGTTTGTTTCATGGTTAGGTGCTACATTAGTTCCTTCTATGTCTATCAGGTTGTGAAACATGTCATGTATTTAGTTCAGTATCTACAGCAAGTGCATGAGATTTTATTCCTTCTCGTCATTTATTTCCTTTGCTTTTGCCAGTACCATGTGCTCAAAGTCCTCTTTGCTTTTACCAGCATCCTGAGTTCTGAGTTCAAAGTCCTATATGTTGCTTGCCATATCTATGTCAAGAAACATCTAGGATCTAGTTGATATGAGTTTTCTACAGTCCATGAAATTATATAGCAAGCTTTTGGATTCAATTGTGTATTTTTTTTCCTCTTCTTGATGATGGATCACTGAGTGTGATCCGAAACGTCGATTGAAGAACATACACAGTTGAATCCAAAAGCTTGCAATACACCTAGTCCACCTGTTTGTTATCATCAATTAGTGATGCTTTACTATTTTCATTTGTTGTCATATGACCAAATATTTTTGAATACTATCTTGGAGCATGTTGTATGTTGTCAATTTTATACATGATAGTGTAATATTTAATACATAAATGTTTTACGTGCTTATATTACTTCTTTTTTCCTAGTAATTGAAGGAAAACATGGATGGAAAAGAGGTTTTTTTTTACTTTTCTCATAAGTACTTGAATACACGATTTCAATGCTATGAATTGAAATGAATGATGCATCAAAGTGAAGTCTTCAAAGGCCAATTTGTAAGCAGGGTAAGGACATTTTTGTTACTAGAGCCATAAGATAATCATGTTAGCTATACCAGAAGCTCAAATAGATGCTAAAATTTGACTACCATTAAAGTAACAACAAATCAATAATTGTGTCGATTAAATGCCATTTCCTTGTATAAAGTTCATGCTAGCATATCAAAGCATTTCTTTTTCATTTTATATGATTCTTCTACTGTCATCGTTACTTTTAGATACTAAATCAAGCTATACAATCAAGTATATTCATAAAACGATAAGCCTTACTCTATGCTTTCAAAACTAATCATTCTATGCATCTTATAGAGTTCAAATTGTGGCAGCATAATGTTAGAGACAAAAAAAAATTGTCATTTTCTTCCATAATGGCTTAGATGAAAAAATGTTAGACCATTATTAAATTCATAGATAATAGATCAATTATATAAACATGGTTGTTTCCTCTACAAATAGGCTTATGATAAATGGCAACTGCAAGCTACTTTATGCCTCTGAAGTATTTGATTTGGAGATCAACTAAATTTTTCTCTTCATAATTTAGGGGAAAGGTCAAATTTTTTAAGTCTAGTAAAAACCAAAAATCTAATTTCTTTAGTGCTGCCTAATTATAGCATTCATTGTTCATTGTGTAATTAGTAACTCTTCTATTCTATGGACATTTTTTAGAACTTCCAAAGATTTTATGACACTCATTTCAAAGAAGAGCATTAAATTAGGCTTGAGATTTAAGAATTAACCTTCATGATTATGCTTAAATTTTCATAAAGGAGTCAGCTTTAGAATTGTTATATAACTCTATGACATCTTGATTGCCTTTTTTACCATTCATACTCTTATCTGATAGCCACATGTCATCATAGTTCTTGGTCAGAGCCTTTATCCTTGTGTGACTCACAAAATTATTCCAATTGGCAATTGCTATTTGATGAAATTTCACATTGAAGCCATCTAAAAAATTCTCAGGTGTTATATCTCTTGAGAAATGCAACCTGGTACACTTGAATGCAACATTTATTATTGGTCTTCTTCTTTTTAATTTATCTTATTTTTACATTTTTATTCTCTTTATGTATACTCTTAGATTATCTTACCATTTTGATGTAGGAAAATTAACTAGATTAGAGATAGAAACTTAGAAAGTCAACATTTTTGTTAATCTAACATTTTGGAATTGTTGTGTTCTATGTTTCTTACATATTCAAAAATTTGCATGTTCTTTTTCTTTGAATGTAAAGCATATGAAATCCTCATGTTTACTTTATAACTAGAAGTCAAAAGATGAACAAGTTAACACATTGTCAAAATTAATGTCACTTATATCAAAATGATTATGAATAAGATTCATTTTGAAGAGGCATGGTCACTTTCAAACCATTGGTTTGATTCAAAATAACTATAATTTCATAAAAAATACTATAATACATCAATGTTTCATATCATATACCATGATCCATAATTAGGATGATATATAGCTAGATAAGATAATGGAAAAAATAGTAGCTGACCAAGAGAGCTAAATAGGTGTAAAATGTGCACACATCAAATAGTTATAGGAGAAATTGTGGTCTAGTTCTTTTCTCATTGAGTTGTGCTTGAACCATACTTAATGTCATGCATTGTATAATAATATATATCATTTTAATATTAATAATAAGGAATGAATGTATGTTGTAAGCAATTACTTTATTTTATCATCTTTAAACTTAAAAAAATGTGGTTGTAAAAATTCTTCTGATTCTTTAACCACAGTAAAATTATATATGAGGACCTTATTTTTTGTAATAATATTTAATGAGCGCATTTTGAAATTTCCTAATGTTTCAATTAACTAGAGAAATAATATTACACCCAACATGCCTATTTCCTTATTTAATATTTATACAATCTTTTAATTTACTCATGTCAGGAAATGACTAAACATATAAATAGTCATGATATCATTCAACTTCTAGCAGATATACAATGAAAAGTATGCAAAGCCCCTTCATCCCAATGGATGCCACAACCATGGTAGCAAAGTCATAATCATCTATAAATAAATCAAAATTCCTTGGAATTGATATCCAACATCTCACTTCAACTATAACAAACAACTACCATGAAAGTGTACATAAATTCAAATATGCTTGCCAAACAATGCCTCTTGTGAAATATTTGGATATCAAAGAACTTCAAGAGTTGTTGTCAACATTCCAAGATAGTTGCACTAAAGTTGAGGGCTATCCACTTTCCTTAAGGAGCTATATCATGATCACCACTATAAAAATGATGTAACCCCCTCTATCATCCATACATATGAGGTGTAGTTGCAAAATATGTGATCAACCACTATAACTTCCTACTATGTAACCTGTCTACACCTATCTATGTGAAACCTATAAAAAATGGGTTAATGAATGAATGTATTCGCACCCACTTTTAAAGAGATTCCACTCAAGGATAACCCTAGAGATCTCAATGCAAAAGAGAAAGAGATCTAGCAATAGGGTTGTCTTAGGGATTGAATGTGATCTAATGAGGGGTTCACCACCAAGTTTAAACTTGGAAAGGTTAATGAAATGCAAGGTAGAAATGCAAAACCCTAGTTCAATGCAATGACCTACAAGATGACCTTTAAATGCTAATAAAACCAAATAAAAAAGCAATGAGATAAATAGTGTGCACCTGAGAATCTGGAAGTGACTGGAAATAGCTTTGAAATTCTAGAAATTTTGACATTTAACCAACTAGGACTCATTCACCAACCTGGGTGAATCAACCCCAAATCTGGGTTTCTGCACAGGAGTCTATTTCAAGAAAAAGGGTATCGAAATATACAAATAGGTTTAGAAAATTGCTATAGTGGGACTCATTCGCCACTCTTGGAAAATTAGCCCCATTCAATTTTTTTAGAAATTGAAAGTTCTGATTTGCACTTCAACACCTACTCTTTCCTTCCAACATGTGTTCCAGATCTGAATCTGCAAAAAACACCTACAAAACAAAATATAACTTGATTTGGTAATGAGGGGTTTCCCTTGGACAAACCCCTAGTTTTGTAATTAAACCTTGATAGAAACAATGAAATGTGCATGAAAACCCTAGCCTTAAGTGTATTATCTAAGACTAAGAAATTTGAAACATGATGCAATCCTATTCTAATGTGCAAGAATATGGTGCAAGAATGGAAATATGAAGATGAAAGACTCACTTGTGGTGATCTCTAATCACCCCAAATGAATCCTAATTATGCTTGTACCTTCCTTAGGTTGAATGTAGAGTGATAATGGAGGATGGAATCACTTAGGAAACATGTCTAAGTTAGGCTTGGCTTGATAGCTAGTTGCATCTCCTTAACCTAGCATCCATCATGATTCACTATAGACAACCATGATCAACCCTTGAGAATGCTAGATCTGGAATGAAAGTGAGCTTGAAGACCTACAAAAACACTTTATTGATGTTCGAATGCTTCAAATTTACTTGCTCTTGAAACTTGAATGCTCTTGTGAAAGATTCTCAACACTTGACTTTTGAAAACGCTTGCTCTTAATGCTTAGTTTTTTTATAAAAATGGCTTGAAAACTTGTTTATATAAAGCATTTACACCTAATTGACCATTATTCAGATCTCAAAGGCCGACATTAACCAAAATTTGAATTAAAAACTTGAATTTCCTACTCAAAATTGAAAAAGTCCCCAAATGGGACTCATTCACCACCCTTGGCAAATGGGTCCCACCTAAAGGGACTCATTCACCCAAGGTGGTGAATGAGTCAGGCACCTTAGCTTTTTTAGGTGGGTTTTCAGGATTTTCAGGGATTTGAGTGATTTTATGGGATCTTTAAGCGAAATGAGCCTCAAGATTCAAAATAATGGGTCCTAGGGGGCCTATAAATGATGATTTAAAGGATAATTAATGCAAGGGTACCCAAGATAGGCCCAAATTAGACTAGGGATTATACTATCTCCAATAAGGGAGTATAATTCTGATGGTCACATTTAGCCCCCAATTTAGCATCCATATGACTCTACATGCATACGTAAGCTGAAGGACTCTAAACAGTACTCTTTATCTCATAAAAAGGATACTCATATATGTTCGTTCACAATACACGAGAATGAAGCCCCTAGTGTAGTCATCTGAAAATCCAAAACATTAGGAACCACATCTGTAACACAAATTCATTAGTTGTCCAAAAATCCTCCTTTCCTAACTTCTTTCTAGAAGTTACATTCGAGGGTAGATGTATGCCTCCCCTTGATTCTGTTTGCTTAACGGAGGTGGAATCAAGGTAGCAATCTAGCCATGTCGAATAGGGTAAGTCATATCATAGGGTATTTCCAAGTACCATACCACATCATGATAGATATTTGATGATGTCGGGAGGGGAATCATGATTCCAACACAACAAATGACATAAAAAATAGAGCTCTCTAGCACTCGTTATGTTGATTTGAATGAAAAGCACTTTTTAACCCTAATACAATAAAAAACCTAGTTTTAACTTATATAAGAGAAAAAAATGAAGTAAATTATAATTTATTTTGTCATTTACCTTTTTGTCTAGCTTGAAAGTGATTGAAGAGTAGTGAAAGATGCTAAACTGATAGGATTACAGGCCTACGAGACTGGAGGTGCTACGAGACTAGGTGGTGCATGACAAGCATCATCATGAGGTGAGTTGTTTTTTCTACCTTAGCTTTATCCTTATGTAGTTATTTGATGATTTTTATGCATTTCTAGGTTAATTTAGGGCCCTGGAAAAAAGTTTGCAAAGTGTCCCCTTTTTTTGCAAAGTGTCCCAGAAGGGGTCTAAATTGTCTAGGGACTTTAGGAAACCACACTAGAACAACTTTAGTACAATTTTCTTATTGTTGATGTAAAGATTTAGGATTTTAGACTATTTATAGGACATATTTTTTCTTTTTTTTAGGTTCCCACCCATTCATGCCAACGTCTAGGTGGCAGGCGGATGAGTCTTCTTCGAGATTTAGCCCCCACTCTTTCAGTGGAGGATGTAGAGCTTTAATAGATTGTAAGATTATATTGGACGTACCTCATGCCCCATAGGAGGTACCATGTTTTGATGCTGATGGAACTAGCAGAGTGCTAGGATGCAGATACATGTACCTTTCATCTACCTATTGATGAGATGACCATCACATTAGAGGATGTGCATTGCATACTCTGAGTTCCTATTCGGGTTGAGAGAGTTTTCTTTCAAGTAGAGTGATCATTTCATAGGATGAAATATGACATGCAGTTTTGGCTTCATGGACCAGTACATGATGAGAGGGTGGTGAGACCGCAGATAGACTTGGCTATGCTACTATACTCATGGGAACCATTGGTTGAGAGGATTATGATAATGATAGTAGCACTAGTACTCATCCTTGACAACTAGGGAGCATAGTTGGAGGGTGGAATGGTGCATATGATTCGAGAAATAGTAGGGCAGAGGGCAGTATATGCCTTGGGGTGTAGTATCCTAGTGCACCTGTACTATGATCTTCGAAGATTTGTATTTCAAGAGGACAACAATATGGTACACTATATGCTTCTACAGGTTTGGTGCCTTGAACATATTACTTGCACCAGACCAGTCAAGTTCCCGTGTCTGACAGCCTTTGGGTATCCTTGGGCCTTCAACTATCCTTTACGATGGTTTTGGCAATATGGTGATTTACACTTCTAGAGAGTGTAATTTGACTGATTGGAGGAGGATGAGATCCTTTGGAGACCTTATCAGCTTGTGCTTCAGTGGCCAAATCACACTCGATAGATAAGGAGATTATAGCTTGATAGGTTTTTGATTGGTCGACATGATTACATAGTGTGTCCTTTCTACTATGATCGTGTCATGCAATAGTTTGGGCAGGTCTGGATAGAACCTAGGGCATGCCTCTTTTTCAGGAGATCAGTGTGGAGTGCCTAGAGACCCGGTGATTCTAGATGGTTCACTACAAAGGATGTTATCTACACTAACTCTGATGATTTAGACCATGATATGCCTCCATTCTCCAACATTGACAATATTGGTGCTGCAAATAAGTATGAGGAGTGGTGGATAGTATCATGACCAGCTCCTGTATTTCTAATGGATGAGCCTATAGGTGATGCAGGACCACTCCCAGATGAGGGGGATAAGGTAGAGGATAGGGCCGAGGATACATGCTATAGGGCTATAGACATATATATAGATGTCATAGATGAGGAGTACGATGAGACTACAGATCCTGACTATGATGGCCAGGAGAGAGGAGATGAGGAGGATTCCAAGGAGGAGGAGTGGCCCATGAGCGAGGGTGGTGAGGCAGTAGATGAGGATCCAGTGGGGCACCAGTGGGGAGATCCTTCTCCCATTTGTATGACTAGATCATGAGCAACAGTTTCAATAGGCACTAATACCCGTAGTCATGGAGATGCTAGCACATCCTCCATGCCCCATGTAGAGGAAGTTGATTTCACATAGCTTTCTAGAGAGATAGGTGATGATGTTTTATTTGTTGTTATGCTTTGTGATTATTATTTTGATGCTTTACTATATATATCATGATGTGTATTGATTGAGTTTATGGTTTTTATCTTGTAGGGTATGTGAGAGATCTTTGGGATCTCTATCGACAAGTGGCTACAGAGATAGTGCCCCCATTAGTTGACAAGGAGGCCACAAACTTAGATTATGTGCCCCCACCCATCATGGATTAGGACCCAGAATTGTTCAAGCCATGCATTAGACTATGGGAAGCGTACATGAGAGTCTGAGGAGGTGCATCCACCGAGCCAAATTTTCCCTAAAGGCACAATCATCCTAGACCCTAGTAGAGTTTGAGAGACTAGAGTCAAAGGTAGCCAAGCTACAGATAGAGAGAGATCAGATAGTAGGGGAGCATTGGGAGGCCCTTGGACAGATACGAGGCTTACAATTTTCTCTTAGTACATTCTGTGAATCACAATCACGATTGCACCCCACTGTCTCCTAACAAATTGCTACTAGACAGATGCGAGCACCAGGTCCCAAGGGATCTAGCAGTCACAAACCCTAGTGGCATTGTATATATTGATGACATGTACACAAAAATTTGATATATATTGTGACTAATGGATTAGTATGGGTTAACCACACTTGATCCATGAGGAATCGAAGTGCGATTTAGACACTAAACCTCAGTCCCAGTAAAATCATTCAATGTAAATCGAAGTGGAAGACACTAAAAATTATCATTTTAAACTACAAAATATTTTAAAATACCTACTCTAATCCATTGAAACTTATTCTATTGGGGGATTGGTGTCGTGTTGATGTGAAACAATGACCCTTTCCCAATCCCATGGGTAAATGAGCTCATTTCGATTGATTCTATTGAAGAGAATCGATAAAACAGTTGTGATAGGTGGATGAAAACATGATTTATGCTAAATTGAACATGATGCAAGCTAAATTAACATGAGTTTATGGTAAAAATGATCTAAATATGCAAAATATAAGCTAGTCTAAGCTAATTCTAAGCTAAAAGATTCAAACGCTAATTTATAAACAGCTAAAATGGATGCAAGGAAGCCATTAATGGAAGCTTAAAACTATTATGCAACTAAAAATGAACTAGAATATGCTAAAAATGTGCAAAGAATGAGTTTGAGGATGAGTGAATTCAATAGCATAAGTTTTCTCTAAAAGATGGATCCATTTATCTCCAAATAGTGTTATATTTATAGGAAAGAAAATGAGAAATGAAGGGCTAAGATCAAAAAGATTAATCAACAGTCAAGGATGGAGGAAATAGGAGGCATGTATCATGGATTCTCATCAATAGGTGAGAATGCAAGATTGGATTTAATCAAGGGTTCCCATTTTTTCCAAACAAACACACTTTTGACCTGCACACATAGGTCACAAGGCGACTTGCTCAAGAGGTCACAAGTTTAGCTTGCTCAAGAAGCCAAATGAGAATATCTCTTTTTCAAATGATTGGAGGAGATACAAATTTCTTTAGAATATTCATGGGTGAGAAAATAGATATTTTGCAAATTAAAACTATGTATTGTTTTTAATCTACTAAAAATGCAAGAAATTGGGTAGAAGACCAAAAACAAGCAAAACACTTAAGATAGGGTGATGAGGAGTTCAAACCAGCGTAAAAAACCTCTTGTTGTGTATATTTTCCCATGATGTTAGATTAGATGTGTGCTCACTCAAAATTTCAACAACATAACGGTGCTCCAGTGAAAAAAATGGGTCTGAGAGGTGAAAATGGCTAAGTCTTTGGATAAATAGATTAGGGGATAATGAGATGAGTGGCTAGGATTGCATGGTGGAGATCAATGGTTGGGAGAGGGTTGACCCACTTAATATTGGATTAAGTGTGTGCACATGTTTAGTGGGTAGGTTAGGTGGGGATTAGGATTGGGATTAGGATTAGGAAAAAGTGATGGAGGATATGACACTTAAGGGAGTAAATTAAATAAGTAGAAATTATTTATTTAATTTATTGGATAGAAGGGGTAAGGTAGGATAGATAATAAAGTATTTAATTATTTAATTAAATACCTTAGGGATTTAGAGGACTTTAGGGGTATTAATTGAATAATAGAAATATTATTTAATTAATGTGAAAAAGAGGATATTTAGATGAAAAGGGATAAATTTGACCAAACATAAGTGGCCAAATTAGGTGTCTACATTTTTCCCCTCTTTGAGATGGTATTACGAAGTAGCATCATTTTAAAGAAGATTAACAAATAGCACTAGGAAGAAGATGGTTAGGTTGGGAAAGATGCCCCAGTCACCAAAGGAGTGACTAGGAAGAAGTGGATGATAGGATTGAGGATAAACATTAGGGATTGAGGATGCCCCCTCGAGAGGACATGCAGGTTTGAGAGAACACGGGTGTGCTATCAAAATGGATGGGATGATGCAAGGATAGATGATTAAGATGATGAAAAATGATGGATAAGAGAGGATGACAAGTGATAGGAAATTGGGAAGAGAAGATGATAAGAAAGGAGGCACAAATAGATTCAAGGAAAAATATGATATTGCCTTGCTACAAGCCAAGATTCAATGATGGTGGATGGAGTGTTGTTGATGAGGGAATGATATATCCCAAAACAATACAAGGATAGGGAATGATACAACTAAAATGATGAGGATGATAGTGTTGTCGATGAGGGAAGGATACATCCCAAAACAACACAAAAGGATAGAGAAGGATACATCCCGATGATGATGATGAGAGTGTTGTTGATGAGGGAAGGATACATACCAAAACAACACAAAAGGATAGGGAAGGATACATCATAGTGATGATGATGAGAGTGTTGTTGATGAGGGAAGGGTACATCCCAAAACAAAACAAAAGGATAGGGAAGGATATACCCTGATGATGATGATGATGATGATGATGATGATGAGAGTGTTGTTGATGAGGTAAGGATACATCCCGATGATGATGATGAGTGGATCAAGGCTTTTAGCAAGGTTAGGAAAAAAAATAAGGATACGATTAGATGCTTTGTGCTAGATTGAATGGATTAGGCTTGGATTGAGATGTGAGATTGTTGAAATGAATGGAAATGATGGAGGAAAATATGCTTAGAATAAAAAATCTATATTATCCTAAGAAGATTGAAAACATGATGATATGATGAGGATTCAAAGATAGTGGAGGGATGAAAATAGATAGGATAGATAGATGAGGGGGAATGATAAAGGATGAGAAGATGAGAAAAATGTAAGGTAAGTGGATGGGAAGATGGATTAGGAATGCTGTATAAAAACTACCATGTGTAGTGAGCACTTAATTTGATGTAGCATGAGATACTATGCACCAGGGTATGAGGAACCAAGGTGACTTTGTATCACATGCATGAGACTAACACAACAAATGAAAGATTAGTCTAACATTCCAAAGTCACTTGGGGGATTTTATAGGGCCAATGTTGGAAAACCACAAACACAAAGGATGCCCCAACGTAACACAAGACCACAAGGATCTTGGTGGATACTACGCAGGATAACCAGGAAGACAAGATCACATAGAAGATCAAGATATGCCCCTATGTTTACCCATAAAAGTGTACCATGATACGAGAGATCATCGTGACCTGGAGTAGGCATAATAGGAAGCTCAAGTGATAAACAAAATACCAAAAGCATCAAAATATCACAATAGATTTCAAACATCCTTTTCCATAGGATCAATAGGTGGATGGGATTGATGTAGTTTGATTTAGGAAGGATACATCCTATTAAGACCAAGGATGGATAATAGATTAAGTGATCGACATGACTCAAGATACTCAAAACCAATTGAACCTCATGGTACCAATGTATTTTGTTCTTAGGAACCAACTAGAAAAGGACACACTTGACAACACAACACAAGACCAAAATACACCATAAAGACCTAGGGGCTCGGGGGCTGATCAAAGATTAGCCTTGCCTACGTGAAAGCGCAGAGACCTCGTAGTTCAAGAAAATACTGAAAAATGACCATGGATAAAAGCGGAAAGAGGACAACAAAGACCTCGATAGATGACGAAGACTGACATAAAAGGACAAAAAAAAGCCTTAGGGGTTGATCAAATGATTAGCCTTGCCTATGTAAAAGCGCAAAGGCAATGTAGTTTGACCAAGAAAATACCGAATACTCAACCATGGATAGAAGCAGAAAGAGGAAAACAAAGACCTCGATGGATGACAAAGATTGACATGACAAGACGAAAAAAAGCCTCAAGGGCTAATCAAACGATTAGTCAAGTTCCTACGTAAAAACACAGAGGAAATGTAATTTGACCAAAGACCAAAGAAAAAAAATGGATAAAGGATGATGAGATGACCATGATAAGCAGATACAATGATGGAACCGATACAATTTGACAAGATAGACTTGGTGGATAGGATGGTGGTGGTCATGTGTAGCTTAGGAATGGGGTAGTTATCCAAATCATCAAAAGATGAATTGGAAGGATGATATGATGGATAGATGAGTGATAAAAAGTGATAGGAGATTGGAAAGATGTGTGAAAGAGGTGGGAGTGAAGATAGGGTGAGATAGATGGGGTTCGTTTGCATGAGGTTTTAGCCTATATCTAGATACCAATGACAAGGGACTAACAAAATGGAATGAAAATAGGGATAAAGGGATGGATAGATAAATATGGGGAGATGGAAAGATGATAGGATAGATGGATAGAGGGATAAGGATTTGGATATGGGAAAGGTCACTGGATGGATAGATAGGAAGATAAGGATTTGGAAGATGGAAGGGGTTGTGTTTTTTTGGATGGATGGAGGATATGACAGGATAGGAAGATGGGCATATGGAAGGATCATGGTATGAAGGGATGAAGGTTTTGGAAGGATTAACAAAAGGAGGATGGAGATATAGGAGTAGCGATATGGAAGTGAAGACATGATAGATGAATGTTGTCTCCAAGGACTATGTCACAAAGGAAGTAGATGCCCCACTCTAGATATGTCATGTTTGATGAGGCAAGAGGGATGGACAACAAGTGAATGGGAAGACAAAGGAGATAAATGGAGGATGATATGATGGGTGGATAAGGGAGGGAGATGGATGTGGATAAGATGCATGGATAAGGAAGGAATATGATAGTGTATGGATGAGGGGAATGTATGCCTAGAGGTGTCCAAAGAATGCATAGGTAGGTAACCCTATCTTTATCAAGATTGCAAGGAGGATGGAGGGATTGGGATAAATGGGAAATGACAAGTAGGATGTGTAAGATAGGGGGGATGGAGGAGATGGGTGAAGGGTATGCATAGCATGAATTTTCTCCCAAGCGTGGAAAGAAAATGGATGGAGGATTTACACATGACACCTATTGCTAGGTTTTCATCATGGTACTTATCCAAGGTGCTTGTTTGCCAAGTTTTCACCATTAGACAAATTATTTCTCTTTTTTTTGGATTGTTTTGGATTTTTTTGGATTTTTGTGGATAGTATGTGGAAGGAAATGGGTAAGGATAGGGATGTGGATAAATGAAATTGGAATACATGTGATAAGGATGCAAATGAAGGACTAAAGCACCAAGTTCCATATGAGGTAATAAGAGCCCAAGTGTGAAATGACTATTGGATGTTGGTACAACCTTATTAGGATGGATGGATTATGCAAGGGAATGGATTAGAGGGATTTGATGTGGGAGATATGTGGGATAATGGATGGGATATTGGAAAGTGTATGAATGGAATGATGAAGTAGATGTGTGATGGGGGAATGTTTTCAGGACCAACATTGGCACATATGGTGGTGTATGTGAAGGGATAGGAGGATTAATGGATGAAGAATGAGGGGATAATGGAGGAGTTGAGATAGTGAATTTTGGGACATAAGGACCCAAAATAGATTTATGAGATAGAGGATGTGAATCATTATTTTTTGGCTTAGCAACTTTGGATGTTATTACGGATTTTTCATTTGAAGGCATTGCATCTTTTTTCTTTGGGATCCACATGGTTCTGATTTTTTCTTTGGTGGGACTTTGTGGCCTATGGGTTTGATTTGGACTTTGGATTTGATTTTTCTTTTCTTCAACATGTATTTTTAAGGAGACATGACTAGCTTTAGATTCATGTGGATGTTTAGATTTATGCATTTTTACTTTTGTATCCAAAGTGATTTTAATAGCAATGGGATGGGTATGAGGAGATGAATGATGTGGAGGAAACATGAATGGAATGATGGAGGTAGGATTTTGGGGATGATATGTGGATGGAAGATGTGTAGGTATGTGCCTTTGTTGATCTTGATTAGGGAACATAAGAGTGGGATGTTTATGATAGGTGATATGGATAGGTGATGGATGGATAAAAGGATGAATAGGACAAGATGGAGGAGATGACCTTGGGATATAAGGGCCCAAAATGGATTTGGAGGATGGAGGAATAGATGGTTTTTTTGAGGTAATATGATGGAGGAAAGGGGATGGTAGAAAATGGTCTAGTGGAGTGATGGGAGGAGCCTCTTATTATTTTATAAGAGGATCGTTGAGGATGTATGGAGGTTGTACCAACATTTTTGGATTGTGAGTCTTGAGAGGTATATCCAAGAACTCATGTACAAGGGTGTTCTTTGACCTAGATGGGCTCTAACATACCTTGCTCATGAAGGCCTAAACCTTTTCCTTGATAGTCCATGCTCTTGAGCATTTGATCTATGGTAGGATGCTTATTATTTTGGAAGCATGATGCGAGTCCATTATTAGGTGGAGGAGGATGGGTGGTGTATATGCTTTGATTTATTCTACAAGAAAATCACCATGGATAAGTGTAATGGTACCAAGGTGATATAAAAGTGGTGTTAGGATGGTAGGGTTAGGTGGCGATGGAGGATCATGAGATGGAGATGATGGGATTGCAGCATCTTGATCGGGAGGAGTGAGTTATAGGTGATTAGGGGAGGGATTAGGTGATATGATAGGATCTAGATTTGTGGCAATGGGTGATAAGGGCTCATGAGAGGGAATAAGTGATATGATAGGATTTGGATTTGTGGAAGTGAGTGATAAGGGCTCATGAGACGAAGTGGTTGGATCTTGAGTGCCAAGGGGATCATGGGATGGAATGGATGGGGAACTATGATCTTGAGTTGGGGTAGATAGGATGGAAGGATCTTGATGTGGAGGAGGGGATCATATGTTGGTATTCTTTGGATCAAGCTCTTGGTATGACTCATTGTGTGTGGGAGGCATCATGATGGAGTGTTGGAGGTACTCCTTAAGTAGGGGAGATTGAATTTGAGTGTCTTCAATGGATTGGGTGGATCTAGGATTAGAAGATAGGGATTCAATGGATTCAATGGGTTTGATGGTTTCAATGGTTTGGGTGGTGCTAGGGATGGTAATAGTAATGATAGGTGTGGGATGGAGAAGGGTATTATTAGTAGTGACCATACATGGGTGGGTGGGGTGGGGTGACATGGCTCTACAACATCAAGATGTGGAGTTGTGGATGTAATCTTTGCCATGAGTCCTTGGAAGACATATGGAGTGAGATACTTACATATAGGCGTGAGTCATGATGGGAATAGATGAAGGATTATGGTGTTGGAAAATTAGGTGTCTCAACCTTGCAAAATTTTCCATTATTAATTTTTATTTGTCATTTAATATTTTCCAGTTGGTTATTATTTTATTCAGCTCCAACATAAAAGAGGGGCGTTTGAATTTGTAATTGGCACTTTTGCCACATGTCGGTGCCTTGAAAATTGAAATATTAGTTGTCAAAAGATGCCCACATGATAGTATATCATGGAAGGACTATTTTTAGATGTATTATGACAGATTCTATGACAACTGTAAGGGTCAAAAATAGGGGAGAACAATTGGACGTGAGAGCTTATTTTCCTGAATCGAATCTGGCTGAGAAGTTAAGCACATGGTTTTGTAAAACCACATATGGTTTCTTGTATAGCCAGAAGTCTATAAATTGGAGGCTTGAGGAGAAGTTTGAGAGAGGAGAGTTTTATGTAGGGTTATGCTGTCAGTTTTTCTTCCAGAGGAGCAAGATGTAAATCTCCATGTTAAGGCCTTGAGCTTGCAAGTGTATTGTAACATGTTTGTTGTTGCAGTTTAATACATTGGTTCGATGCTTTGGAGTGTGGGGGTTTTTACCGAAAGGGTTTTCCCCATGTATATTGGTGTCTCCCTTCTCATGTCTATCTTTCTTCTATTCTTCTTCTTTTCATGTTCTTAAAAATGTTAACATATATGTCATTATACTGCTAAATTTTATTTAGATCTATAAACTACATTACCTTTCCTCTAAGGGTTAATGAGATGGGAAATCAACTATGTTTGTTTCCACTTTAAGGGCATAGTAGTATGTGCTTGCATCAAGTTACTAAATATATGTTTAAGCAAAATATAAGATGTTGTAAGGTGCATGTTGGGTTCTCCTTTCCCTTTCAATTGGTATCAGAGCTACAGTGGTTCCATGGTTGCATGAGATTGCATGCATTGGTTCTATAGTGTTTAAGGTTTTGAGTATTTCTTCTACTGTGATTTCTTAGCTTGGCAAGCTTGAGGGAATTTGCTTTGAAGGAATTGGCTGATTATTAATCCTTGGTTGAGTGGAAGTTTGTAGTTGATCTTGTTTTATGAAAACAACAAGCATTGTGAAGAATGGAGAAGATAGAGTTTTATGGAGTTGATCATGTGGTTAGATTTAATATGATATTGATCTGGAGCTCCTATTTGATAGTATGTAATAACCCTCATGCATGGTGGTTATGTTCTCTCTTTCTATGGTCAGCTGCAACAAAGTATTCATGTTGGGTGTTTGTTCTTGGCTCCCTAATCACATGGAGAAAATTGGGTTGTCGTGACTATGGTTTAATATGCTTATGTTGGGTGCTTGGTTTTAGTCCTTGGCATTGGAAGGCATTGTTTTGTTAACCTCAAATGCATGTAGGTTGTGGAGTTGATCATTGGATGATCTGAAAGCTTTTGGAACAACCTAGCTCCTTCGTATGCTTGTACATGGTGGTGGTTATGGAATTGGCCTACAAGTGGGCCTGGAGTTCCTGGACCTCTACTTCCTTTCGGTTGACCTAGTACTTGCATGTCTCAGTTTCATATTGATTTGATATGAGGGTTTTGTAGATTTTTTGTTCAAAATCTATGGTTATGCTTATCTGTGTTATTCCATTGTTCTGGTAAAGTTGTTATTGGTGGTTTTCAGACTTGTTGGTCTTCCAGATGATAAGTGGATATGGATTCGCATGTGTGTAGTGACATGGTGGTTTTGCAGGTTTTACACGGTTAATCAAAACTTGTGGTTTTGTAGCTCTGCGAATAAACTATTTTTCAGATTATGATTCCTTGTGGGTGTTTCTAGATGTAAGATAGTTGCAGGTTTGCATGTATGCTTCGTGCATGGTGTGAGGAGGTTTGTAGCTTTCTTAGTGTGGAGATGTTGGTATGTGATTAGTCACTCATCATTTCTACAGTATTTGATTGATGGGTTCCTTGACTATGGCTACTCATATGTGGACTTGTTTGGCAAATCAGATCTACGATTGATTTGGTGTTTGAGTCTTGTGGTCTACATTTTATCTTCTTGTTATCTCAGTTTGCAGGTTACTAATGTGATGATGAGTTTGCATGTTTCATGTTGGGATCTATGAGTTATGCAGTTTTGTGGGCTGATCACCTATTTAATTGCACTGGGATGACTCGGATGTGGACTGTCTATATCCACAAGATTGATTCAGTATTTATGCAGACTTTGTTAGTTGGCCTTGTCTGTGGTCATTTGTGCATTGGTATGTTGCATTGAGATGAGAGGATGGATGATTAGAGTGCCTGGATAGTTGGTTATTGGGGCTTGTAGCATGTTTATCACGATGTCATGGATAGCTTGGTTACACAGTTTAGTGTGGGCTTTTGACAGTGATGGTTTTATCTTCTTGACTTGGAGATCTTGGTTCTCCTTTATTCTTTTGTACTACTGATATTGCAGGTGAAGTATTTGATTGTGTTAGAGCCATGTATTATCTTCATTGAGAGGATGGTTATCATAATGCCTTGATAAGCTCGATATCATAGTTTCAGTGGGAGCTTTGGCAGTGATGTGGATTTATCACTTGGTGATGGATGATCTTCTACAGTGGTTGTAGGTGTCATGGTAAGACTTTTGGATTATGATCCTTATATGCTGTGAAATTATTGACATCTTGAGTTCCATTGTTAGAGGATAGTTATCTTTGAATGTGATTGGAGATGGTATTGTGCCATGATGAATTCTTATTTCTAAGATTGAAGTTTTGGCATGATGGCACCCCTTTGGCAAGATATGTTCATTGGAGCAGGTAGTGATCTCCTAGGAGGAGATGTTAGATCATGTTGTCATGTGTGTTCCTGGATTTTGCAGACATGCAGTGGGAGCTTTGACAGTGGTCTAGTGAAGTTCTCTTCAGTTTTGAGTATTAATCATTTGCTTGAAGCTTCATGATTTTGCAGGATGCATTTGAAGTTGACATGTACTAGTTGAGGGATGCTCATGGATACTAGAGAGACTTGAGGTGAGGCTAGAGATCTCTTGTTATGGGGATCATGTGTTGGAATGGTGAAATTTCATTAGAAAGACCGAGGAACCTTCACTTGTTATGGACATGAGTTCATGTTTGGAGCTGAGAGGAGTTTGTTCTTGGAGAGAGTCTATGAGGCTTAGTGTATCTCAGTGAATAATTCTCATTCCCCACTCTCAATTCACTCGGCAGCTTATGATTTGAGAGGTATTTCCCATTATATCTTTCAGATGTGTTATGTTTTGTGCTTTGATTTCTCATGGGATTGAGTTGATTCATGGTGTTTTGGATACTCATTTGAGGATGGTTTAGCATGAGTTTATATGATTTATCTTTCATAGATATGGATCTTGAGCTATGGATAGTTAGTTCTGGAGGATTCATTTTGAGAGATGTTATGGCATGGTTATCTCCTTGTGCATTCGAGTTTATGATATCATTCTTTTATGAGGATTGTTAGGAGATGGTTTATGGGGATGTTTTCTATGAGTTTGATCTTCTTGATTAGAGAGGCTTACATCCATGTTGGCATTGTTACATTGTTGTACTTGATCTATGATGTTGAGTGTATGGATGTTGTTGAGGTTTTTCAGTTGGGGTTTTGTGAAGGAGATCTTACTTGGCACAGCTTAGCACTTGGTGGTGTTGGTAGAAGGACATGATATGGTTTGCAGTTTCTCTTTATGGTCTCATGTTTCTTCCTTGAGGTTCTTATTCATCTAGTATGATCACTAGGTTTGTGGTCATCTACTGTTGTTGCACTTTATTGTTTTTTAGCAATAGTATGTGTTCTTTTAATGTATATCATTTGAGATGTGGAGAACTTGGGAGAAGTGGAGGAGATCAAAGGTGAGAGAGTGAGCAGAAAATTGTTTGTGGAAGTATGCTCTATTTTGCAATAGGTTGGTTGGAGATTGCAGATCATTGTGATTGTTATTGTATTACATGATTTGATTATAAGCCACACTTTGATGTAAGTGCTGATTGGTAGACTTTGTGTTGATTTGGTTGGCATTGCTCATGCAGTATGATTCCTAGGATGTATGTATATCTTTGGTAGATTATTTTTCATTGGACTACAGTATCAAAGGTCTTCAAATTTTTTGCACATCACTGGCTTTAGTGTGTTTGTTATCATGGAAGATGGCAACTTTGAGCAGGACTATGGATTATATAGGGATGAGAGCTGCAGTATGGGTTGGATATGTCATGTGCAAAAGTTCTATCAATGGTGGGTTTTTTAGTTCGATGTAAACAACTAGCTGTGGTTGTTGTTCTAACTATTTTTGGAGCATTCATGCTTGATCTTGTTTTGGAGGTGTTTGGACTTCAGAGTTGTGTTCTGGTAATGAGTTTGAAGCTGGATACATTGGTGTGTCTATGTGACATTTTGTGTTTCATCATGTTTTTGGGATTCTAATCTTTTTGTCATATTGGTGACCACTTGGAAGATGTTATAGGTGCTTATGTAAAACTCATGAGCATAGTGAAGTTTAGTTGAGGCAGCATGGTAACCTTGGTTGTTCACAAACTAGTTGTGTAATCCCCTGACTCTTGCAAGGTATTCGACAAGTGGGAGAATGTTGGAAAATTAGGTGTCTCAACCTTGCAAAATTTTCCATTATTGATTTTTATTTGTCATTTAATATTTTCTCACAGTTGGTTATTATTTTATTCAGCTCCAACATAAAAGAGGGGCGTTTGAATTTGTAATTGGCACTTTTGCCACATGTCGGTGCCTTGAAAATTGAAATATTAGTTGTCAAAAGATCCCACATGATAGTATATCATGGAAGGACTATTTTTAGATGTATTATGATAGATTCTATGACAACTGTAAGGGTCAAAAATAGGGGAGAACAATTTGGACGTGAGAGCTTATTTTTAGACTGAAATCTTGGCTGAGAAGTTAAGCACATGGTTTTGTAAAACTACAGATGGTTTCTTGTATAGCCAAAAGTCTATAAATTGGAGGCTTGAGGAGAAGTTTGAGAGAGGAGAGTTTTATGCAGGGTTATGCTATTAGTTTTTCTTCTAGAGGAGCAAGATGTAAATCTCCATGTTAAGGCTTTGAGCTTGCAAGTGTATTGTAACATGTTTGTTGTTGCAGTTTAATACATTGGTTCGATGCTTTGGAGTGTGGGGGTTTTTACCCAAAAGGGTTTTCCCCACGTATATTGGTGTCTCTTCTCTTTTGTCTATCTTTCTTCTATTCTTCTTCTTTTCATGTTCTTAAAATGTTAACATATATGTCATTATGCTGCTAAATTTTATTTAGATCTGTAAACTACATTACCTTTCCTCTAAGGGTTAATGAGATGGGAAATCAACTGTCTGTTTCCGCTTTAAGGGCATAGTAGTATGTGCTTGCATCAAGTTACTGAATATATGTTTAAGAAAAATATAAGATGATGTAAGGTGCATGTTGGGTTCTCCTTTCCCTTTCATGGATGGGTGGAGGATTAGGACTATGGATTGGTGGATTGGGATTAGATGGATGGATGGGATTGGATGGAGGACTAAGAGTAAGTGGAGGATTAGGATTGGTGGGGGCCCATCAAGATTAGATGGAGGATTAAGGTAGGAGTATTGGGATGGTGGATTTGGATAGGAGGACATGGATGGTGGAATGAAGTTGGAGAAAATGGATGGGGAATTAAGGTAGGAATATTGGGATGGTGGATTAGGATGGGAAGACTTAGATAGTGGATTAAGATAGGAATATCGGGATGGTGGATTAAGGTGGAAAGATTGGAATGATGGATGAGGATCATGCATTGGAGGATAATAAGATGGATGGTTTGGACTAGGGGTGAAGGTGATAGCGTTCTTCTCTAAAGATGGAGAGACATAGGAGGATATGGATGGCGAAGAAAATGAAGACATGGATGTGGAATGAGATAGGTATATGTGTGATGGATAAGAGGGAGATGTAGATGAAGGATATGATGCATATTTGGATGGGGAAGATAATGGATATCCCTTGTCAAAGGTAGCATAAGGGTTACTAGTAGGTCTGGATAAAGAAATTATGGGATTTCTTGGATGAATGATTGGATTTTTGATGATGCTTGGAGAAAGCTTACTAGAAATGATAACATCAAAGGGATCTATATCATACTCATCTTGATCAACAAGACTTTTGTTATCATCATAAACATAATTGGGATTTCCCTGACTACTATTTTTGGTTGCATTGATGAAGGATAAGGATTCATGATGTTAGATTAGATGGATATGGATTGAAAAGATGGGAATAGATGATTAGAAGGAAAGGAGAGATGATGAAAAGATAAATATGATGGATTAGAAGAACATGGAAGAAGGGGTCATAAGATTTGTTTCGATATTAGAAGATCTTGGATGTGGATGGACAAAAGCTCAAATTGGGATGTAAATTAAGCTTGTATTGGGGTTCGATTGAAGCTAAAATTAAGATGGGATTTAAGATCATATTAGGATGATTGAAGCTCAGATTAAGATGGGATTTAAGCTTAGATTAGGATGGGATTTAAGCTTGGATTAGGATTGTATTGAAGCTTGGATTAGGATTGGATTGAAGCTCATATTAGGATGATTGGAGGATGTGATGGGATTGATTCCTAAGTTCAAGGATACAACCAAAATGATGAGGACAATTGTTGGACGATTGAAGGATAGGTTTAGTTGACTCCTTGCTTAAAAGGGATGATGTTTGGATAGATTGATGAGGGTTGATAGGAAAAAAGAGATTGTTTGGAGATAGACATGTAGAGGAAAAATGATTGGACTACGGTTTTGGACTGGGGAAGACATAGGCTAATCATGACATGTAGGATTAACTCTCTAGGTTTTGTATGGTAAGTAGATCCACCTTTGTGTATAGCTCATTCACCTCTCTAGATTATGGATTCACCTATCTAAAATGTCATAGAATTGCCTCTGTGTGTGAAAAGATTGCCTCTATCTAGGAATTAGGATCGCCTATATCTTCATATGCCAAAAAAAAGTGGACATGGCACGCAATATCGCCTATCTAGGGTTCAAGATCGCCTCTTCCTTGAGATGTGCAGATGCTAACATAAATCTCTATTACAAGATTTCCTATCAGACGAAAAGACCACCCCTTTCTTCAAATGTACAAACAAGGGAGACATAGGATCACCACTATGGACAACAGGTTCACCTATCCTATAGGGTGTACAAACTTAGGGGTGAAGCCACAATAGTGGTTTACAATTGAAG
>VDFB02000015.1:342149729-342197325 GCA_007258455.2 Sequoia sempervirens
AACCTAGCAAACAGGCATCTTGGTGACAACAAAAAAAGAAAAAAAGAAAAAAAATCCAAAAAAAATAGAAAAAAGGATTAAAAAAAAATAGTAAAGAGAAAAATCATCCTCTAGTGAAAGCCACTTCGATGGCACTTTGGGCAAGTACCTTGGTGAAAACTGGCAAACAGGCACCTCATGTAAATAAGCACTTTCCATCCACGACGATCTTGACGGCTTGTTCTACATCATGCATCTATCACGCTTTCATCATCCATCACATTCCATATCTCCATCCATCACCCATTGGTATCTGCATCACAGCTTGGTCTTGTGTTCATGTCATGATCCCTCCTAGTACTACTCGACCAATTCTTAAGGTCAATTTGTCCTGCCTTTATTGAAGTAGTCTATTGTATCACGCTGGGGGCATGTTCTCATCCGATCAGATTCATGTATGTTCTTGAAGTCCCAAAATCAGAAAATCAGAAAATCCAAAAAACATTCATAAAATCAAAAACATCCAAAAACATCCAAAACATATCAAAAATCCAAAAATAGGTCAAAAAGTCAAAAAAGTCAAAAACAAATTCGTCTTGTCAAACTACATTGTCTCTGAGCTTTGAACATAGGCAAGGTTGATCTTTGATCTTCCCCCAAGACACTTAGGTCAGTCCTTTAGGAGTCCATCATAATAAACTGGCAATCCATTTGTTCATATCTCATCAATAATTGAGTCTATGTCAGTCAAACTATGTGGTCTCTATGTGTATAACGTAGGCAAGACTAATCTGTTGATTAGCCCTCGAGGCCCCTAGGATAGGTCTTTAGGTTAGTCTCTTGGTCAAAATCTCAGAAAACCCCAAAACATTGGAAAATTTAAAAATCAAAACATTTGTAAAACATCTCAAAAAATACCAAAAACAACCTCAAAACATCAAAAACATCTAGATGTTTGAAAAATCCATCCCCATCTCGCTTTCACCCGCAATAAACATCCCTCATAATAAATCATTATCATTATCCTCAACCTTTGGTGAAATAGTTAGAAACTAGTCTAGCAGGTTAAAAGTGAAAACTCAAATGCCACAGTCTCAAGTCTAGGTCGGTACGTAAACAAGTTATTCAACTCTTCATGTCAATAGCCTCTCATCCAATCAGTCCCAAATCAATCATCTCATAACATCATGTCCTAGGATGCATCCTTCCTACAATGGACATCAACATTAGGCATCACCATAGTTTAGTCTTGGCTAGCGGTTTGGAAGAACATTAGCTTGTTTGTTTACTTGATCTTTGTCTTTTGACTTATCTTTTTCCACCCATTTCAATGAACTCTCGATGATGTCTCAAACAAAGGGATTTAGAAAGAAAGGAATGGGGCAATGCTCATTATCCTTTTATATGTTATACTTGTTGGATATTTGTGTAATATAACTTTGGTCATACGTGCTTTGTTTAGGAGTAGGGAGGATGTTTTAGGTGTCTTGTTGACCACATAGGAAGGCTTTCCTTCCTATTTTTTGGTCTAAGATGTTTTGAATATTCAAACTACACTTTAGATAAGGTTTTGTGTGTCAGGTGTGACCAAGAGTACTCCTATCTGATTGTCGAGTCAAAGTCCATCACACGGGGTAAAACACCATCCTAGTTCTTTATACCTTGATGCATCGTGCATATGTGTGTTATCAAACATAAGGTAATTGGCCCTTTTAAAGTCCCAACTCCTTGGTAAGTTGATCATCATCATCGTCATCATCATCTTTTGACTTTTTGGAGTATATTGTATTTCTTCTATCTTCTTTCCATGCTAACATGGTACCATGACAGTTAATCACAAATCATTATCGCCAATGCATCCATAAACCATCAGCATACTGCATCATGCATATCCTATCATGTAGAAAGTATTAATCATATCACATACATTGTACTTCCATCATTGCATAATAAACTATACATGTACATTTATTACATAAGCATAAAAGATACCATCTCATATCACATATCTCATCAAAGCATCAATTGCATAATCATATAGGCATATCATGTACATCATATACATAGACATTATTAACATCCATTGCATCATATACATGCATGTCATCTATTTGCATCATCATAACATAGGCATCATTTCATAAACATCATACATCTCATCGCAGCATATCATGTGCATCATCATAACATCCATAAAATACATCACCATATCATACATGAGAAAAAAAATTGAAAAGAAAAATATTGCATCTCATACATTTTATCATCCATTAGGTGCATAATGTAGATTTTTTAGTCTAAGCATTTGCATATCATAACATTTTGCATTACTCATACATCATCATAAAAAAAGTGCATAAGGAAAGATACTAAAAAAAAGAAAAAAGAAAAGAAAATGCATCCATAAATCATTGCACGACATCATCATATCATAAAAATCATACATTGCATAGCATCATCATCACATAGCCTCAAATAGAATCACATCATACATAAGATAGAATCATTGTATCACATATAAACCGTCACATATAGAAAGTAAAATCCATCCATAATGCATAAAATAGAATAGGACACATCACATCATAGTGGGTCAAATCATCTCATCTCATATATATCATCAAAGTAATGTACTTTCATGGTACAAAATCTGGATCAAGTGTGTATCAAATACATAAAGTACAAGGGCCCACTAGGCTATAAAAAATGAGCCTATAGGGGTGCAAAAGAATCGTGTATCTAATCAAAAAAATAATGGGCTAACCCTGTTGGCTGCCCTCACCCTCGTCGGGTTGTCTCTCCCATGATCCTCGGGGGGTCTATAACCTGTCTACTAAGAAAAGTCAGGGACTCAGGATACTTGAGGCACAACTTGATGGTAATGAACTCTATAGTAATCGGCCTCTCAGACCGCCTCCCTATATGCACATAATGACACTGAACTCCGAGAGGAAGAGGCGGACATGCTCTCCAGCTATTGCCTATGGTACATGTCCTGAGCTGCCCTAAGATTTGTAGCTTGCCTCTGGTGAACAACCTGGTCTCTCTCAAGCCTAAGTTGGTCCCTCTCTATCATCAAGGTAGCAACCTGAGCTTACAACTATTGTAGTTGGGCATCCCTCTGATCAAGTGGTAGTGGAGGTCCCTGATCTCTCTGTGGTGGTTGGTCTGCCTATCTATCCTGCCTCCCCTGGTCCTGATCCTGTCTCCCCTAGTCCTAATCCTGTCTTCCTTGATCCTAATCCTGCCTTGGTTGATTTGGCTGTAGCTCTGGCTGCTAATCCTATGGCCCCATGTCCTGATCTAGCTGTGGAGGTGGCCCACCTCCTCCCCGATCTCCATCCCCATCTTCGTCCCCTTGGCCTCCCTGGCCCTTGCCTAATCCTACCCCTCTGCCTCTGGCCCTGCATCGTGCCAACGGTGTCCCCAGTACTATCAATCAGAGAGGTGGCTTGAACCAGTCTCTGTATTCCTATGTGGTTCCTACATCATCTTGACCCTGATCATAGGGCTACAACCTAGCCACCAACTGTCTGAAAGTATTGATGGCCTCTTGTGCTGGAATGTATCGACCCTATGAAGACTCCCTCGTAGTATGTACAAATATCACCATGTACTAGTCATCGATTTTGTCTTGAGGCTCCCTGAACTGTCTCTGTACTCGGTCGGGCAGGTATCTATCAATTATCATGTGGTCCTGGCCCTGCATCAACTGGTCCTGTCGAGCGAAGAAGAGCTGATGAGCATCATCATACCATGCGAGCCACCCAAGATATGGCCACCATGTGAATACTCACATCTTGTTAAGAACTCTCCTCCAATGGGGAATCTCGTGTTGACCCATGTGTAAATGAAACACCTCCTTTGTACCTACTGACAATTGGATCATCTGGCTCCATATCGATAGCAACAACTCTCAAACGAAGCACCGAAATGTGCTCCCAGGCCCAGATGTGGAGAAGTGTCACTCTAGCTCCAATGGCTCTTCCATCGCCGTATGCAAACTCATGTAAATTGTGATACAAAGAGGCCAGCAGTACTGGCCCCCATGCAAAGCATACCCGTCGCCAGACCATCAGCTCCCAAGTGAGCCCCCATCTAGGACTAAAATATCAGCCCCGCCGATTTGGTGCAACAAGACCCAATATGATGGTTGCTATAACCAAGCAAAAGGGAAACACAGTGAGCCTGTAATGCTCCAACTCGATCTAGCCCTTGCAAAAGACAATCTCATCAAGGCCCATCACATCATAGCAGACCTCCCTCTCAGCATCCACATCGTATATCACGCACTCTCTGTGGATGGAAAAATGAAGTATCTGCCACACGTCCTCTAGTGTCACTATGGACTTTCCGATCAAAAGGTGGAAAGAGGACATCTCACTATGCCATCACTCTACAAGCATTGTCATCATACCCAAGTGAGTCCTCACTGGCAGTGCATATGCAATGTACCAGAGGCCTATTCGCCCCCAAGTGCTCTTGTAGTCGCTTGTGCATGCCAACCAAGCTGCAAAGTATGGAAGATGTGCACTCACAAGAATGAAGGATCTCTACCTCCTCCTGCATTAGGAAAGTCACCGTGTTAAGTTTCATAAAAAATCATGATCCTAATTTTCCATGATGTACTTGAAACAACATATGTGTCGTTGTTTGTGGGTGCGGTGCAATTTGAAGTTCCAAACTGTGCCACTAGGAGCCTTAAACTTTCAAACTCCATCATCGTGGTGCAGTTTGAGCATGACCCAATTTGGTCCAAAACCTAAGTTTTCAAAGAGGCCAGCCATGGCACAGTTCTCATATGCGGTCCAGTTTGGAGTTTGAACCCTAACTCCAAACTATGACATGACATTTCTATTCGCAACTATGATGTAGTTTGAGGCTATGCGACGCCGAAACAAAGTTTGAAGCTGCACTATATTGGACCGTTGGGCTAAACATAACTTCCTAAGCTAATAAATGTGCACGAAAATCAAAAGGCGAAGTCAAGTCAAGTGGACTCACCAGTGGTCCAGTGCCAGGCAGCCTCTGGTATGCTCGTACTTGATCAGAGATGTGTCAGGGAAGTGGTTGTTGCTCCATCTCTTGCAGGGATTAGAACTCAAATCACATGATCTCAAAGGGATATGTGTGCAAATGAATTGGAAGTGGCTCCTCGATCCCTATTTAAGGCTAAAAGTTAGGGTTTTTTTTTACCCCATTTAGCTATCCAGCTAGAGTTTTGGACCCCCGATCCCATTTTCACCCAACCGAGTGTCATTTTGCATCATTTTTTTCATGTTTTTGGCATCTCATAGCCTTTCTAGATCCATCGGGCACCTTGTCCTCTTTTTTTCATGAGATCACCCAAAAAATCAAAACATTATGTCCGATCTCTAGAGGGGGCAGTATATTGGCATGTTTCTTCTCGCTAGGGGTAGTAGTGGGGCAATAATTGGAGAAATTTGAATTTTTATCAAGATATGTTTATTCTTTGAACCAACATAGTGAGTACTTTGCTTCAAAGAGAGGAAAAATGTAGACATGGAAAATATACCGACACACTTGATCCTGATTACTAACACCATTTCGACCTAAATCATCTTCTTAGCTAAATCATCACCCTTCATCCCTTAATTAAATAAATCATTATTTATCTAATTAAGTCATTCTCTCATGTGAATAAAATAAAGCAATGCTATTTAATTAACCTTATAGTCTCTATTTAATTAAATAATTCATTATTTGATTAAATCTCTAAGGTCATCCTATTAAATTAAATAAATTAAACCTTGTTTAATTTAATCTAACTTCACCCCTCTTTAATTAAGTAAATCAAAATCCTTTATTTAATTAAATCTAAATCATATTATTCTCAACTTTTATTTAAATCAATCCAAAAATATAAATTAAATTAATCAAATCCTGATTAATTTAATCGTAAGCATCTAAATTCTCTAGATTTTGCCACTTGCACATGAAAATACATTTAAATGATTTATTAAATCTCTATTATCTTTCAACACGACATCTTTAGGAGAATAGTCCTCCAAGTTTGAAAATATCTCCAAGTGGGTTTTTCCTTCCAACAAAGCATTTAACCCTCTTTCATGTCCTTGTGCATTGAGCCAAGTGGCATTTAATTCATTTTTTTCTCCCTCCAACAAGTCATTTCATGATTTTCAAATTCCACCTAATATCGTTTATTGTGCAAATTCATTATAATGTGCTCAAGCTTCCTCCATTCACATCTTGACAAGTAGCACTTTCCCATTGGATGTTGAATAATCCCACATTGCTTCATTTTGCTCATTCCTCCATCTTGTCTTTCTATAAATAGAAGGATTTTCTTCACATTTGGGATCCACAACTTAGAGAAAAGTTACTCTCTTCACATTGAGAGCTAATTTTATCCATCTTCATAGCATTTTTCATCATCTTAGATAGGTTATTGGAGATTTCACGAAGGAGCTCATTGTTCTTCATCAACAAGTGGATCAATCTTCATCAAATCATCACAAGCTTGCAAATGAGTTGGGAAAGACCCAATTTTCATATCAAATTGGCACCAATTCCCTCATGGGATTGAGATTTTGCATGTTTAAATAGGATTTCATTACTTTTCTTGTATTGTTCTTCATTTTCCTTCCTATTTTGAGCATTGTAGATGAATTCCATGGGGAATCTTATTTCTAACTTATATTTGGATCTAATATTGGGTTTGTTTGCTATGTTTGTGTAGGTCTAGGATTGGGGTTCACACTTTCACATTGAATTTTATGTCCCAAGCCCTAATTTACCTTTACATCATCACTGATAGGCCCTTATTACCCCATGTGCATCTTGAGGCATAATTTGTTAAAATAACTGACAAAATCATCATATACACCTAATTTATGCATTCCCCAACAACCCAGCTGGAAAATGGACCCCTCTAAGACTAATTCACCATTTGTGGTGAATGAGTCCCTGCCAGTTGGGATTGATTCACCCAAGGTGGCGAATGAGTCCCATTTGGGTCAATTTTGACTTTTGAGTGGGAAAAATTAGGTTTTAAGTTTATTTTTTCTTCATGTCGGCCTTGGGGATCCAATTTATGGGAAATAAGGTGAATATCCTATAAAATCAAGTCTCTAAACCCTAATTTATATCTCATAACTCATTTACATATATCTCATCATTCATTCATCATCCATCTTCTCTTTCAAGTCAAGCAAGTTAGGGTTTCATCATTGTAAGTCATCAAGATAGCTTCCTAAGACATTCAAGGACAGATTCTTCATGTTTTGTTGTAGACATTCAAGATCAATCTTCATGGCAAGGTAATAACTCCATTATTGCATGCTTCATTACATTCTTTTCTCATTTTTGTTTAATTACCTAAAAGGGGTTTGACCAAGGCAAACCCCCATGCCCTAACATTCAACATTTTTCTTTCTTTTCTTGTGTGTTTGTAGATTTAGACATCTTGGAGGCTTAGGAATCATTGAATATTTCATTTCAAAGTTGTTCAAGTCATCTCTTCATTGGATAAGGAAAAACATCAACAAAAAGTCACCTTCAGGCCCGAATTTGACAGTTTCATAACAAGACACCTAGAGAAGTAGAAAGTGCAGACCGAAGGCTCCTTTTTCAGCCTTTGAATCTTCAGAAATTAAAAAGTGGACACATTCACCATGGGTGGTGAATGAGTCCCACTTCTAGACCTGATTTTGGTTTTTTGCATTTTTGAATACCCATTTGTCTAAAACAGGCTCTGGAACAATTTCACAAAATTGTGACTAATTCACCCAAAATGGAAAATGAGTCCCACTAGGCCTAAAAATTAGGATCAAAAGCATTCCATAAGTCATTTCTAGACTCCATCAAGATCTCAGGTGCACACTTTTAGTTTCGTCCATTTCTGTTACAATTTGCATTCATTTCTTAGTGTTTTTGTATTACACAATGTGCTTTCAAACAATCTACATTTCATTGGTTTTGCATTAATAATCAATCCATCTTATTAGTTTCTTGCATTCAAAAATTTCATCTAGGTATATTACATCCATATTGCATTGACTTTGAGTGTAACATTTCCCATTTTGGCCCTTCTTTATCCTTTTAGGTGAAAAACCCTAGAAGTGCTAGAGAGGATTAGGATGCCAAAATATTTTCTACAAACACCTTGTCACCTACTACAAAATTTTGAGGCACTCGCTTTGCATCTGCATAGCTTTTGTGTCTAGCATTAGCTTCAACTAACCTTTGCTTAACAATCCTCACTTGTTCTTCCATTTCAGCCAACATTTTTGGCCCAAGACTCACCCTATCCTCAATTTTATCCCAACTTAGAGGGGTTTGACACTTTTGACCATAAAATGCTTTGCAAGGAGCCATATTTATTGCAAAATTGTACTGATTTTTATAAGAAAATTCCACTAAAATAAAGTAATCTTCCCACTTGTATTGTTGATCCATGCAATACATTCTAAGTAGATCTTCAAGTACTTGATTCACCATTTTTGTTTTTCCATCCATTTTTGGATGATGTGCTAATATTATATTTAGTTGAGTCTCAAGTGCAGAAAATAAGGTTTTACAAAACTTTGAGGTGACTTGTGCATCCCTAGCTGAGATTATCTTCTCAAGAATTCAATGCAGCCTAAGCACTTCTTGCATAAATTTTTGAGCTATAATAGGAGCTCAATCAGTTAGATTCTCGGATATGAAATGTGCTACCTTAGTAAGCTTATCCACAACCACAATAATGGCATTGTGCTTATTCCTTGACATAGGCAATCCTTGCACAAAGTCCATAATTATGGCTTGCCACTTTTTCTCTAGAATATCATATGGGTATAACAAGCCCACAAGATGATGATGCTCCACTTTCACCCTTTGACATTCAAGGTACCTAGCCACAAATCTAGCAGCATCTCCTTTCATCCCTTTGCAAAAATATAATGGCTTTACATTGGCCAATTTTTTTGTCACACCAAGGTTTCCAAAGTATGGTACTTCATGAACTTCTTTCATACCAAATTTCTTAATTCCTCTAAGTCAAGAACATACATTCCCCCCTTATACCTAAGTAATCCATTAGGTTCAAAATGAAATCCTACATACCTTGCATCTTGCGGATTGCTTGTGAATTCTTTCTTAACTTGCATATAGTACTCATATTCTTTACATTTCTGCAATACTTGACCTTTAAAGTCAGTTCGAATTATCACTATTGAAGCAATACGACATCTTTGACTCAAGGCATTGGAAATCCAATTTTGTTTTCCTTTGATGTAACTGATATTGAATTCAATTAGATATTAACTCCAACCATCTTCTCTTCCTTGCATTCAAATTAGGTTGAATAAATAGATATTTCAACCCGTGGTGATCAGTTTTCATCTCAAAGGGTTTCCCTAACAAGTAATTCCTCCACATTTGTAATGCGTGAACCACGACTTCTAACTCTAAATCATGTGATGCATAATTTTTCTCATAGGGTTTCAGCTTCCTTGATTCATAAGAAATTACTTTCCCTTCTTGCATTAAAACACCTCCTAAGCCCTCTCCTGATGCATCTGTGATAACAGTGAAGTCTCCTTTAGGATCTGGTACTTTCAAAATCAGTGTAGTAGTTAACTTCTCTTTGAGTAGGCCAAATGCTACTTGACACTTCTTTGTCCACTCAAACTTCTTCCCTTTCTTCTACAAAGAATTAATTGGAAAGGCTATCTTGGAGAAGTTTGCAATAAACTTTCTATAATATCCCGCCAATCCCATAAATCTTCTTACATCAAAGACATTTTTGGCACTGGCCCTTCTAGCACTTCCTTAATCTTAGCTGGATCAACTGAGATACCATCTATTGAGATCACATGTCCAAGATAATGCACTCTCTTATGAAAGAAGGTACACTTAGAGGGTTTTCCATACAAATTATGTTCCCTCAATCGATGTAGAACTATCTCTAAATGTCTACAAGGATCCTCCTCATTCCTTGAATAAATTGAGATATCATCTAGGAAAACCAAGAAAAACTTATCTAGGCAATCACTAAATACATTGTTCATTCGGTTCATAAATGTTGCAGGCACATTAGTTAGACCAAAGAGTAGAATTGTAAACTCATAATGTCCATATCTAGTTCTGAATGTAGTCTTAAAGATGTCCTCATCTTTAATTCTCAATTGGTGATATCTAGATCACAAATCAATCTTAGAAAATACAACATCCCCCCTCATTTGATCAAATAGATCATCAATGTGTGGTAATTAGCTTTGTTAAACATGTGATAATATATGCACAAATTCAAAGTACCATCCCTCTTTTTCACAAAGATTACTAGAGCTTCCCATGGTGATTCACTTGGTCTTATCAACCCCTTAGATAATAATTCATCCAGCTATTCCTTAATCTCCATTAGCTTATTTGTTGTTGTGATAAAGGAAAATAACTAGGAACAAAGAAAGCATAACAATGACAACAATCACAAATTTCCTAGATCATGCTAAGATCCCCAAATTGATAAAAAAGTGGAATGTAATAAAAGAATTCAATAAACAAGAACAATATCACCTAATTCCCATGCTTTCTTCACTCATATCCATTATTCTCCTCAAGTTTTCTTTGAAATGCCCAAATTCCCTTAGATTGTGAGTGTGCAATATTAGCCTATAAGTATTTTGACGACAAAACTTTGAAGATTGTGATTTTTCATGAAAGGAATCCAAAAGCTTCTTTTATAGAAACTTCACATATTCAAAAGTCGAGATTGATTTTCATACGAATGGTTCAGATCGAGTGTGAGGATCTGATTGAATAGTTAAGTGCCTTGATTGATTAGATTGATTGGATAGTTAAGTGATTTGATTGAGAGATTGATTGAATAGTTAGCTAATTTGATTGATTAGTCAAGAGATGTAACTGAAAGAGTGTGTGATTCAAAAGGAGATGACAAATCAATTAGGTGAGTGAATTGAAAAAGAGTGTTAGTCAGGAATGGAGAGAATTATGCATGAGATATTAGATTGAAAATGTAGGAGACATGTGCTCAAATAGAAGAATTAATTATAAAATTAATTCCTTTCTTTATGGAAGAAGTTGTGTATACATGATTCCATAATCAAAATGAAATATTCAATTTAAGGAAGCACTTTAAATGAGAAGATAGAATTAATTATTTAAATGCATAATCATTTATTCAATTAAATGTGGGAGAATATGAATTAATTATATGTGTAATTAAATAAATTTAGGAAATTTATTTAATTAGTAAGAAGAAGGGATTTTTTTTAAACTACAGGAATTCGTTTGGTATCCATCCCCCTATAAACTACAATACGTCTGGTAAACTTTTTTCATGTGACTGGTGATGTTGGCATGACATGCCCTTCGATACCAAGGGGATAGTGGGGAGACTAGACCTCGTGACCTCTTTCCTACAACTGGATGCTTTAGCCAATCGAGCTAGGCCCACTGCCCCATAAGAAGAAGGGATTTAATTTAAATGACATAATTAAAAGTAAATTTAGGAAACTTATTTTATTAATCAAAAGAATAGATTAGAATTAATTAGAGACGTAATTAAAGTAAATTAATATAATTTACTTAATTAACCAATTTAGAAGAATAATTAAATCGTTAAAACTATTTAATTAATTAGAGGAATTAGGATGTTAAGTTATAATTAAATGATAAAATCATTTAATAATTTTTTGGGTATCTTGAATTGATGATGAAAAATGCAGTTGTAGGCCTATGCCATTTTTTAGTGTCTACATTTTGCCCCTCTTTGACATAATTTCATTTTAGTGTTTGTTTCAAAGAATAAAGAATGACATGCCCTAGTCGTTCCCCAGTGTGAAATAGGTAAGGGTACGCCCCCTCGAGAAAAATGACAATTTTTTGAAAAATTCTGAAAAACTTGTAAGTTGTCCCAATTAGGTAATTGGATAGCCAGAAGTTTGATGGTGGTGGTTGGGAGGAGTTGTCCTCATCACTTTATTTGTCCCTTATACTAAGCATTTCATTTAATCATCATTAGGCGGTTTATTGCAATGAACAAAACACCATGATATGAGATAGACCAATGGTGTGTAATGTATCATGCATTTTAGAAAATAAGCAATTGCGGACAAGGATTGTCATGACTCATGCCAAGACAATTGTTCCTAGTCTTTTTTCGAGAGACAAACCCTGAAACAACATTCTAAAAAACATGTCATGGAACGTCATTGCTCCTTTAAATCCTGTTGCCAGGACATCCTTGAGGTGGCTAGTGACATGACAACTTTGAAAAGATAAGACAATTATCACGATACATCATTGCTCCTCTAAATCCTGTTGTCAGGACATCCTTGAGGTGGCTAGTGACATGACAATTTCAAAAAGATAAGACAATCAGTCAAAAAGAAAGATATGCTCATGTAACATTGTCACTCCTCTAAATCCATCATAGGACATCGTCAAGGTGGCTAGTTGCATGACAATTTCAGAAACATAAGAAAATAAGTCAAAAAGCAAGATGTGCTCATGTAACATTGTCGCTCCTCTAAATATGTCATAGGACATCGTCGAGGTGGCTAGTCAAATGATCATATTAAATCATAAAAAAGAAAAGAAAAATGCTTGTCAAGACATGTGTATCAGATCTTTGTTTGTTTGCCAAGGTTGACTTGGTGATGACAAGGTTGACTGGTCACTCTTTAGGAAGGACACATCCTAAAGAATTAAAATGTCAAATTTGATTATTGCCAAGGTCGGGATTTAGGAAGGAAACATCCTGAATAGATGATATGGCAGGGTTTAATGTCAAGAAAGACATATCTTCAAGACCCGCAGTTGACAAGAAAGAGTCTGACGTCAAGGACACATCTTGAAGACTCTTAAATGACTGATTTGATAGATTTGATGTTGATTTAGGAAAGACATATCCTGAATAAATTGGTTTGATTGTGTGTCATTTGTGGCCTTGTGTTTGAGTCATTCATTGTATGACCTTGTGATATGACCAACATGACAAAACTCTAAGAGGACTGACATCTAAGGCCTTAGGGGCTATTAATCCTTGCCTATGTTGTACACACAGATACCATGTAGTTCTACTAGACTTTGACCAACAAGACTGACTAAAAAAGATTTGTTTTATTTGAAGATATTTGATGTGTGTGACAGTGAATGTGATGAACCTTAAAGGGCTGACCTAGTGCGGCCTTGAGAGATTTTCGATTGATGGCCTTGCCTACAGTATACATGCAAAGATCTCATAGTTTGACACAACCTAACTTTTCCTTATTTGAAAAAGATTAAGTCATGATTTTTATTCTAACAAACCTAAAAAAAAGACTGACCTAATGTCGGGGGCACATTGAAAAATGGTCTTGCCTACGTCCAGTCACAAAGGCAACGTAGTTTGACAATGACAGAGACTGACACAACTAACTCTATTTTTCCTTTGAGTATTTGGATTTTTTTGTATTTTGACATTTTCGAAAGTTTTTTTTTTGTGTTTTCTAACACGTTTTTTTTTTTTTTAAATTTTTATTTTGAAGTTTTATGATGTTTTTTGAAGTTTTTTGGATTTTGAGAAATGCATATGAATGATGCCTATGAGAAAGTGAGATAGAAAGCACAAAAATCCTATGACAAACATGATCTTGCCCCTAGTCAAGCTGAAAACCAATTGATAGGTGATGATGATGATGACAACATTGTTTGGCGTGGGAAGGACACATCCTAAAACAATGTGAGGATGAAAATAATATGAATAAAGGATCGAGGTCTACAGCAAGGCTAGGAACAAAGCCAAGGAATGTTTTGGATGATGTACGGGGCTGCATAGCAATATTTTATGGATTAGGCTTGTTGCATTTGGAATGACTTCTTTTCATAATTGAATGGGATGATAGAAGGATGTTGGATAAACGGATTAGAATCCTTAAACCAGTGACAAGGGAAAACAAATTCTAGCAATAGGTATGGAAGGAAAATGGATGGATTTGGTAAAAGATAATCAAGTTGAGGATTAATGGTTGGAAGAATTATCATATGGTCTCCAAGGACTATGTCATACAAGGATAACTCATTTTCTTCAAGGTATGGGTTTGGAAAATGCTATGAAGGATATGACATGATATTTTATGAATAGTGTATGACCAAAGGATAGACATGTCAATAGTTTTTCCAAAGCATGATTTATGTTTGTACTCCAGTCCTTATCAAGATCAAAATAGGTGGGAAAATGGATAGGAATGATAGGGCTTAGATGGATTGATGGAAATATCATAAGAACTATCATGGGAGATGAGACAACTTGCCCCCAAGAGTAAAGGTCCACATAGATAATTGCTCTTACACATGACGCCTATTTACTAGGTTTTCATCATGGTACTTATCCAGAGCACCATAGAAATGGTTTCACTATTGGATGAAATTTCTCTCTTTACTATTTTCTTGATTTTTTTGTTTTTTTTTTTGTGTCACCAAGATGCCTGTTTGCCAGGTTTTCATCAAGTTGATTTTTTTTTTTTTCATTTTTTTTGTATTTTTGTATTTTCTCGGTGGCCTTGATGCTTTAGATGGTCATTGATTGTGTTGAATCCATTGATGGTGCTAATGTAGAGACTAGTGCCATGATATGCCAATAATGACCTTTATGAAGTAGTTTCCTTGTTAGGATCATAACACTTGCATACAACTGATTCATGTCATTGTGATCCTTTCTAATACTAGAGTTGGCCTTATCAAAATACGCACATCGCGATAGAGTGCTATGTGAGTCCTTATGATAAATAATTGCTTCCAAGATGCGACAGATTTGTGACGTAGGATTTTTAGACTTTAGGCGAGATGTAGGATTATGACGGATGATGGTAGTTGTGTTTGGCAATTTAGGTGTAGGAATTTTAATTTTTCAAACTTGGGGTGATGGATGATGGAGACTGGATTTCGGATTGGGATAATGTTTGGAACCATGACTTTTATATATGCCTTATATGATGACCATTTTGAACGAGGTGGACATTTATTATATGTGGGAGTCGTCTTTTCTTGTGGCTCCACATTTTGATTGACTTTTGGATTTGGAATATTTTGTTGGTTTCATTTTTCTTTGGGATCCATTTTAACTTCATTTTCCCCTTAGATTTTTTTTCAATGGCTTTTGGAATTTGATTTTGAACTTTTGATTTGTAATAATTTTCTTTTTGTTGGTTCCAACTGGAAGGTTTATGCATGTTGGAATGATAGTTTATGGTGTGGATGGAAGGAGTGTTGGCAACAACCTTATGGTAAGAACTACTCATGGACCCTATTTTGATGTATGTATCAAATAAAGTTTCCCCCAATATCGAGGAGGTACTAATAACATCATTTGATTCTCTGATTGAAGAATAGCCAAGACCTTGATGTCTAGGATTTTTTTGAAACTGTACTAGTTTTTGAATTCCTTGCTTGTGTAGGCCTAGTCCTTTTCCTTGATATTGCATGCTTTGACATAATCTATTTGTGATGGGGTATTTGTCATTTTGGAAGCAAGATGTGAACCCACCATTGTGGAAATTGTTGCTAGAAATATCCTCCTATATGAGAAAGCCTAATTTAAAAAAAGTGGTTGATCCTAGTTGATAGGATATTTTGGCATCATCATTTGTCATTCTTGTGTCTTCTTGGTCCCTTAAGACATCAATTTTATCAATAATATCTTTTGTTCCTTTGTCTTTGACTTGGTCAATGATAGCTTACTTATGTTCTTCTTGATCCATAATAGCCTTTTTGTGTTCTTCTTGAATGTTGTCTATGTCATTTGTTTGATTATCTAAGTGTCCCAAAGAGGCAAGTGTCTCATTTTGGGAAGTGTTGATATTTGGAGTTTGGATAGAGTCATCTTCAAGTGTTTGATCATGAATGACATAAAGGTCAAGGAGTGGATCATTTTGGACTTCTTGCTCAATAGTAGTGTCTTGATCAAAGATGGGTTTGTCTTGAATGATATGGTTGGGAATGAAATCTTGATCAAGGATAGGTGTATTTTGGATGCCATGATTATCTAGAAGGACTTCTTGTATGGACTTAAAGATAGGGTTGTGGGATGGACTACTTCGATCTTGACATGAAGGTGAAGTTATGATGTCATTCTTTGGACTTTCCATTTGACATGTATCCTCAAGTATAGGTAATTGGATGTATTTTCATGACTAAATGTAGCTTGGGATGGAGTGAATAGGAATATAAATTAGTGGATGATGGACTAGGATAGGATGTGAAGTCTTGGTATGGATTAATGAATGGTGGACTAGAATAAGATGTGGAGGTTTGGAAGGGATTAGTGGAAAGTTGGTTTCCCTTGTCAAGGTTAGGATAAGGGTGATAAGTGGACTTTTTTTGTGGATTAATGGCATGGATTGTGCTAAGGGATCTTGATAGTGAGGGTAGATGGATGGAGGACTAGGGTTTATGAGTTGGTAAGAAGGATAGATGGGTGCTTGACTATGGGTTGTGGGTGATCGAGATAGAGGATTAATCCATTGTCTCTTGAATTCTATGGCTTGTTGGGCTTGACCATTGTGGATAAATTAGTATTCAACTTGACTAGTAAGCATGTCAAGGTGAATAGAAGACATGGTGGTGAGGTTATGATGAAAGGTGGAGTATGACTAAGGTATGTGACATGGTGTCTAAGGTATGACAATGCAAAGAGGGTGACTTAAGTCTAAGGTATGCAACCTAAGCTATGTTTTTTTTTTTTGGCATAAATTATGACATGCAAAGACTAGTGTATAATGAAAACTATATGTCAATATCTTTGGATAACTAATGGATGAGTCACTAACTAACCAAGTTTGGTGTAACATTCCAACTAGGATTTCCAATGATGTTTTAGGATCAATACCAGAATGATTAAGTGACAGGTTAACTAGGTGGAGTTAAAACTAGCCTAGTGAATTTGAGGTATTCCACTAAGATGATAAAGGACAAATTGTAAAATGATAAGTCAAGGGAAATCATATTTGAATCATTTTTTTCAATCAAGGTAAGACAGTTTATCTACCCTAAGGTCTACAAAGTGTTATGCACAAGGATTTTCCTAGGTATTCTAAGGATGATCTAGGTAATGCAATGATGAAACTATTAGGAAAACTAGGGATGAAACTAAATATGAGCAGGTCACGGGTCTGGATTCAGGTTTACAGTAGAGAGTAGATCATAAAATGAAATCCTATAGTAAATGTTTTGAGTTTTCAATTTGTTAAATGTAAGAATTTTTGTGACAGACATATGCATCGTTCTAGACTACAAATATGGTTTCATAGATCAAATGTGTCACAAAAACTCACAGATGCAATTTAATGTATCAGATGCACTGTACTGGTAAACTCAAAGTCTCAGGTTTGGATCTAATTTTTTAGTCTCTTAAATGTAATATTTTTTCGGTGACAGGAAGATGCGTCATTCTAGACTACAAATGTGGTTCATGAGATCAGATGCATCACATATGTTATCATATGTGGTTTATAATCTAATATGTGCTTTAGTGTACAACAATCGTTTAGTTTATTAAATGCAAGATTTCTTGTGACAGGAAGATACATCGTTCTAGACTGCAAATGTGGTTTAGTAGATCAGATGCATCACAAAGCTCACAAATGTGGTTTAAAGTATCAAATGTGTTTCAAACAACAACAATTGCAACTCATTTTTCTAGATGTGTTGCAGGTTTTATCCATTTCGACTCATAATGTTAGATGTGAGTTTTTGTGTGACAGATGCATTGAATAGTGAACTGATCCTAGGTTTTGACAAATTTTTGACTTGTTAATATTGACTCTTGGATGTTTTTTTGATTGATCATATATAATTGAACACACACATAAGACATGCCAAGTAGAGTGTTTGAAATAAATAAGCAGACAAATAAAAATATTAAGGCTAGCAAGGACAATATCCGCTAGACTCCCACTTAGAGTTTCCTCTAACTGCACTATCTAGAGTGGATGACTTAGGATCTTGGTAGCATAGGCTCCCCCTTATAGTGCACTCACTTCTCAGGGTTACCAAGATTTGGATTCCTAGGTAGTGACATCCCAGGAATTTTTCATCTCTACTACTAGACTGCATGTGTAATGTGGGTCGACTTGGGAATGACCGTTCCTGCACCGGTAGATAGAAAGTTATTTGGAAATCTAAACAATGGTTTTTAATTAGGAAATCCATTTAGGTGGTTATACACAAGGCAAGATTAGCTCTAATAAGGAGGTTTCCTAGCCTATAGAGGTTATGCTCTACAAGTTTTAACATACCACACAGGTACTAAGGGAATCACTAGTTTGTATAACAAATCCGCACCTATAATGCTAAGTTTTCTAGTAGCATTCACATTTATATACCTGTTAGAAGTAGCTTGGCTTTAGATCATTTCCAGTTTGGGTCGTCCCTTGGGGTGAGTACTTTTTCCCACTAAGGCAAGCCCTCTTTAGTTAAGAACAATTTCTCTTACACCCAAGATCACACAAGTGCGCAAGGGGAGAGGATATTCTTGTTATTAAATCAAGATTTAATCTAAATAGAAGTGTGCAAAAGCACCAAGCACAATAAACAATTGTTTATTTTAGGCACCAAACGAAATATGATCTAAGCTATACAGAAAATCAGTTTCAAAATCCATTATTTGACAAACGTCCTGCAAAACCACACGTTAGAAGTTTGAAAGTTTGTATAAATTTTCTTCTGCCAATCATCCTACAAAAACCAAGTTAACTCAACAGATCACACGCTGTAAACTCTGATAGTAATAACAAACTTTAACTATTAAAATCAAAACTCAAAATTTTAGAAATCAAAAACTTATTTTCACCAGTCAGATGCATTGCAAGAAGCCATAGATGTGTTGCTTGAAGTCAAATGTGGTGTTTCCCTCTTCAGATGTGGTTCATAATGCCTAATGTGTCGTTATGTGCCACAGGTGCATCAATCTGTACCTGTTCCTGCAAAAAAATGAATTTTTTATATGAATTTTCTTGAAGTCTGTGACTTCATGTCAAGTTCACCAAATGTGATAAGGGAAAATACATGGGAACAAAGAAAGCATAACAATGACAACAATCACAAATTTCCTAAATCATGCTAAGATCCCCAAATCAATAATGAAGTGCAATGCAAAAAAAGCATTCAATAACCAAGAACAATATCACCTAATTCCCATGCTTGCTTGACTTATCTCCATTATTCTTCTCAACTTTGCTTTGAAATGCTCAATTCCCTTAGATTGTGAGTATGCAATATTAGCCTGTAAGTATTTTGACAGCAAAACTTTGAACATTGTGATTTTTCGTGAATGGAATTCAAAAGCTTCTATTATAGAAACTTCAAAGATTCGACAGTCGAGATTGATTTGTGTTTGAATGGTCCAACTCAAGTGTGAGGATATGATTGAATAGTTATGTGACTTGATTGATTAGAGTGATTGGATAGTTAAGTGATTTGATTGAGAGATTGATTGAATAGTTAGCTAATTTGATTGATTAGTCAAAAGATGTAACTGAAAGAGTGTGTGAGTCAAAGGGAGATGATAGATCAATTAGGTGAGTGAACTGAGAGAAAGTCTTTTCAGGAATGGAGAGAATTATGCACATGTGATATATTAGATCAAAAATGTAGGAGACATGTGCTCAAATAGAAGAAATTCCTTTCTTTGTGAAAGAATTTGTGTGTACGTGATTCCATAATCAAAATGAAATATTCAAATTTAAGGAAGCACTTTAAATGAGAAGATAGAATTAATTATTTAAATGGATAATCATTTATTTAGTTAAATGTGGGGGAATATGGGTTAATTAGATGTGTAATTAAATAAATTTAGGAAACTTATTTAATTAGTAAGAAGAAGGGATTTAATTTAAATGACATAATTAAATAAATTTAGGAAACTTATTTAATTAATCAAAAGAATAGATTATAATTAATTATCGACGTAATTAAAGTAAATTAATGTAATTTACTTAATTAACCAATTTACAAAAATAATGAAATGAATGAATTTATATGGTTAAAACTATTTAGTTAATTAGAGGATTAGGATGTTAAGTTATAATTAAATTATAAAATCATTTAATCATTTTGTGGGTATCTTGAATTGATGATGAAAATGTAGTCGCAGGCCTAATCTATTTTTCAATGTCTACAATTGTCATTCTATAGGGAACTTTGTAAATAGGTTCAGACCTTGGTACTATATCAATAGAGAATTCAAATATCCTTTTTGATGGTAGTCTAGGTAGTTCATTTGGAAACACATCCAAAAATGTCTGTAGTATAGGATATCTTTCCATATCTGTCACTCCAATTTCCTCCATTTCACCTTATTCTATCTCTTGGAAGCTCCATGGTCCAAATTTATCAAGATCTTCTTGAGAATTAGATCCCTTTAATCTTCAAGATTTTCCATCTTGACTACAAAGAGCTTTCATCCTTTCTTCTTATCCCTAAGAAATTGCATTACAAAGATTTGACATAGTTTGACCTCCCTAGGTATCCCTTGTAGCATCACTTTATTACCAAAATCATCCAAACATTCTACTATTTTGGAATGGCGGTCTACCTTGGCTCTATGTCTCCACAGCTAGTTCAAGCCTAGGATAACATCATCGGATCCTAAGGGTGCTACATAAAGGTTTACCTCCATAGAAAAACAAGATAGAACAATCCTAGCTTTGAAAAAACATTGTTTCACCATTTCTCTTGTCTAGTTTGCATATTCTACAACCCAAGACTTTTCCATATAACTAGCTTTCCTAGATATTTGCTTAGCTATTCTAGGTGAAATGAAATTTTTCAGTTACTCTAGTATCTATAAGTATGGAAATGGTTAAACCAAACAAAATACCCAGAGTCTCCATTAGAGTCCCTTGATACTCCACTTGGAGATCATCCAAGGTAGCATGAATCTTTTGTTGGAATGTCGCTTGTTGGGTGGGAAGTGGGTTACCATAAGATTGTGACCCATAAGACTTATTGGGACATTGGCTAGCATAGTGGTCTCCCCCACATGTGAAGCATCTAGTAGACGTTCCTTTCTTCCTTGCGAGTTCTCTAGATTTATTAGCATTTCCACAAATATTATTAGTATTCTCACCATTGGAACTATTCCTCTTGTGTTCACTTCTTGATTTTGTCCCACTATTTCGGGTCCTTTTTCCCCTTGTTTCTTCAAATCTTGCACAACTTCAAACTTCTTTAGAGTTGGTTTGACTTGAGCTCCCGCAATCTTCTTACAATTTCTATTTTCCTGGCAGATAGAGATAGCTTTGAGATTCTACTCTTGCTTAACTACTTTCTCATACACAAGATCCATAATGGTTGGACCATGAACATCTACCTCTCCTCCAATCTAGCTATTGAGCCCCATGATGAATTTCCTTATGCAGAAATGTTCATCCTTCTGGTACATTAGAACATAACGTAACAGATAGGTAAACTTTTCCCAATAATCATTAACCAACATCTCACCTTGTCTCAGATTCTGAAAAATTTGTGAGTTTCTTGTCAAAATAGAGTTGCGGTAACCATATTTTTCAAAAAAATTCAACAAACTCGCTCCATGTCAATTCCAATGAGCTAAGATTGAGTTCCATTTTCTTATTCTTCCACCAGTTAGAGGCTTCTCCTAATAACTGGTAAGCTCCCCATGCTACTTTTGTGACATTAGAATAATTTTGAATTTTGAAATATTTCTCCATTTGGACCAACCATGCCTTAGCTTCATCTCCATTGGAGCTTCCTTCAAACTTGGGTGGGGTTATTTTGTTCATATCTCTAGAAAGTTCAAAAGCCATTCACTTCCTATTAGTTTCCTTAGATAGAGAAGGCGATTTCTCTTTCTCATGATTGTGAGTTTGATCATGTTCATGAGAAGAATTTTCTCCCTCATCCTTGTTGTTTAGATCTTCCTTCTCTATTATATCCTTTACCATTATTTCTTGATCTAGGCTTCCCAACCTTGCCACGATTTGATCCAAACTAGATTCAACTCCTACTGGTCCTTGCCCAACTTCTTGGCTTCCGCCAAGATTGGTCTGTGTTCTCACCATCTTTGCAAGAATGGATTATACATGAAGGTTCATCTATATTAGATTCAATCATGTTATCATTATCTTATGGAAAACATTTAAATGAGCATTCATTCGCACATAAGGAATTCCACATAAGATTTAAGCACAAGCTTTTGATAAACACGTGATTTTATTATTCACAAGGATCTCAATATCCTTTAGATTACATAGAGTGACTATATAGATAGTCAAGTGGAGATTATCCCTCATATTCACTCTCTAACACATAACTCAATGGGGTATACCCTACATATTATTTTTCATATCTATATTCCAAAATGGAAAGTAACCTTCGGATTCGTCATTTGATAAATAGTTGTGGGGGACATAACCCTCTAATTCATTACTCGAGGAAATTACAATCACTTCTAACATAGGAAGGACTCTAGGGTCTCTAAGTATGAATGCAAGGCTAACACTTCCTTCTGAGGGCATATCGCTAGAAAGTGATAAAGAATTAGACTTCGTTGGTGAGACGGGAGGTAGATAGTTGCATTAGGCCTCCATCTTCATCTTTCTCTTTACATCACTAATCCAAGAAAGAGTGTGACTGAAGGTTCATTGTCTCTTAACCAAATGGCATTGTCATAGTTGGTACCCTCAATTGTATGAACAATTTCCTCTCTTTCCTTCTTGGCTTTTAGGTAGCGCTCATTCTCGATTGCTGACTTTTTTACAATTAACTTGAGACGCACCATCCTAACACAATAATTTTCAAACATTAGATAACATTGGATGGAAATTATGATGAGCTCATAAGTTCCCCAGCTAAACTTGGTAGCTCTGATACCACATGTAACATGCCAATCATTCACTCAAGTAAAATTTCCTAAGTTTTTACTTTCAAGTAAATAAACTATGTAACTTAACCATTGCCATAAAAAAAGTTATTTTCTTAATAGAGAAAAAATGAACATAGATGTCATAACAATAACCAACATTGATACCATTTCCAAAATAATATTCCAAATATTACAATATTTCCAAGATCGTGTACCAAGTACATACATAGCTCAACCGAGCTTCAAAGCAATAGATGTAGATGGTCTAGGAATATCCTTTCAAATCTTGGTCTTGTGTCGCTTGTTGAGGAGGAGAAGCATCACTCAAGCACTTTTTCACAAACCACAGACTCATATGCGGTCCCTCGCATATCTATCATATGATAGATGGCCCTACCCTTCAATAAAGAGATTGGTGGAGTAACCTCATAACGACAACCATTCTAAGCTTAGTGTTGTGTCCTTCATGAAGTCTAGAACTTGCAAACCCTACAATCCTAAACTAGAATGCATAAATGGATCACAATGAATTGACAATGGAGCCAAAGGCAATCACACTACTTTGGCCAAAGTGTTCTCACTCAATACTTTGAGTGACAGTCATCCTACTCACATAGACTAGTTAAGCTCGATTTGACTTTAGACCTTTATAAACTATGCATAGGTATTTCCTTCTATGGGTAGTCTTTAACCCTAGAAACAACCTATTCCCTTTCCCATAAATTCAATGGTATTTCTACCCACAAAGCATAAATACAAGTTACCCTCCCTTCAATAGATAATCAAATCCCAGGTGTAACTTACAAGCTACCTAATATAATCAAATAAATTTGCAATGATTAACCCTTAAGCTATCCTTGTTTAATCATTTTGGGTATACTTATACTGAAGATAAAAAATCCCTCCTATTATGGAGTAAATACAAATACTTTCATACAAAAACATAAAATAACTTATTTTCCTTTCCAAAGAAAATTATATGATTCCCTAATGCTAGTATTCTCAAGAAATTCCAAATCAAAGCAATCAAGACTCATTCTTTAATAATGAAAGACAATTAAAAGAATACTAGATCCTCATGCTTATAATACACTTGATCCAATTGACTATCTTGATGCACAGCCTTCCAATGAAAACTTGCTAACCTTCCCTTTTCTACTCAAAGCAATACTTCACTATATCATCTTACACAAGATAACTCTATGCTCTCAAAATATAACTCTCTAAATATTTGTAGCAGAACAAAATTGCAGAATTGTGTATCCCAAATGAGAGATATAGCCCATCTATTTATACAGAAAATTGAGACATTGAAGGCTAAAGAAAAGGCATGCCAGTCAACAGCTTTAAATCATGTAGGTCGACTCATCTCTCACAGAAAAAGGTAGCATAAATCTATATGAAAACTCAACTTGGTATCTACAATTTGACTTCCTTTGCTTGACAACAAATTACTTGACAATTTCAAATATGCACATGCTTAAAGAATGGGAATTGAATTGCTAACATGATAGAATTTTGTAGAGATATAGCATTCATAAAATGGCACCAAGTTGTAGCCTTTTACCTATTCCTTTGGCGTGGTTTATCCAAAGAAACAGTCCTCAATTATCAGGCAACACATATTCATGGTCAACTTTGTCATAGTCTCTTTATTAAATGAGAGAGGAGATTGCTCCATTATTTATCCACCCTGTCCCTCCTGCCACCATTATATATATCCATATTCCTCCTCTCTCTCATTCTCTCTCTATGCCACTCTCTCAACTCTTTTTCTCACTATCATATATATATGTATGTACTCTCTCTTATCTTTTTTTATGTATATATATATATGTATGTATGTATATATATATACATATATATATATATATATATGTATATATGTATAAATGTATACTCTATATATATATGTGTGTGTGTGTGTATATATATATGTGTGTATATACATATATATACATATATATATATATATATATATATGTATATACACATATATATATATATGTATATATGTATATATATATGTATATATGTATATATGTATATATATATGTATATATATACATACATATATATATGTATGTATGTATACATATATCAATATATCCATATGGAATGTTTTGTTTGTCACACATGTGTATATATTGACACATGTATACATATGTGTATATGTATATATCTTATATGTGTGTGTGTGTGTGTGTATATATCTTATATATATATATATATATATATATATATTTTATTGAACAATCAAGCACGTTACAAACAATTACTATCTTATTGATAGGGAATATACATGCGGTGTATATATACATATACACATACATGTTGCATTGTCCATTCGATAACACCATGCTCATAAGCAACCTGTTCATAAGCATGCATAGGTGTGTCTGCCTATGTACAGTTCCCATATACGTGCTCCTTAATGTGTATGGTCTATCATTGAAATGCATATGCATATATATAGGTATATATATATATATATATTACACACATTCAACATATGTTCACCTCACTAATCAAGCATAGTAATATAAGGAAGAACTCATAAGCTCCAACATATAAACATCGTCCAAGAATGCACTCAATAGTAATCAAGACCCTTACTAATTTGCAACACATCATACTAAAGGATGACTTATGAATTCCCAACACAATAACTTGACTCAACCATTCTACTGTGAGTGTGTGTGTAAGCTCATTTAGGTTACATTACTGGTTACCTGACCAAGTTCTTCTCTTGAGTGATACTTCCCCTTGCACCTAGAGGATTGAACATGAACTTGCATCCAATTAACACATTCCCACAGTAGTTAGTTGTTCACCAAAATATGTATTTACATAATTTTTTTGCATAGTTAGAATATCCAATTCAATAACCATCCATTTCACATATATGCATTTCATCACATAACATTAAATGAAATAACATTCATTCATAATCCATTGATAACAAAGTGCAAGCACATATATTCTCAATAAAAATTCAAAGTACATTAACACATACAATAATTTACCCTAGCACAGTAATAGTAAATAGGTAAATACACAATGGGGTGTGACAGGGGCTAGCTAAAACTAGTGGCCACACCATTTGTTTTCCTCGAGATGTTTCTACTATTGCAACCCACTTGCTCAGGCATATAGATGAATTAGATATCTTATTGGTTAACAAAAATAACATTGAGCAATATGACAATAGCTTCTATGTAAGTAGAGGACGTGTATACGAGGCCTTGCAATATAAACTCTTAAACAATACATACTACAAAACTATACAATTAGATGAGGCTACATTATCATTCTTACCAAGTGATTCCACTAACATTATAGACCCTCTATATGCAAAAAACACTATTCCTAGTCCCACAACTACAACCATGATGCATACATATGATGCAAATGACGATTGTGCAGAAGAAAACATGCAACCCACTACTGCATTTGTTGCTAGCCTTCCATCAACATGTAGAGAAGTTGAAGAATTGTGCTCTTTATTACAACTAGGCCAAGGGCAGCCGCCCTTATCTATAGAATGGTCACCCATTTCTCCATCTCCCAGCAATGAATATAGCACTAAAGGATTATTTGTAATGACATTCCCCAATTTTTTTCCAAAAGGCATTGTTTCTTTCAAACAACGCATCAAGAAAGTCAAATTACATTAATATGATCTCCACTTGCACATGTACAATGATAATAGGTTTGTCCAACACCCTTGTTTTAGGCACTCCATACTAAATATCCTAATGTGACATTGTAGCCAAGAAACAACATCTATTTTTGTTCATAAAAACATCCACCCTAGCCTACCAACAACTATTTTTGACCTTCATCAAAGATTAAAAGACTTGCCAAATGACAAGCTTGTTGAACAACTCATGCTCTTTGGATCATCAATTCGTGTAATATGCCAATTTTGGAACCATTATATATATGAGAGCTTTCCGATATGGTCATACAAATTCGTTGTCCAACACTATTCTTCACACTCAGTGTAGTGGATACAAAATGGCCAAACATGCATAGTGTAATTCCATCTAATGTACCTACAAATCCACAAGCAACTTACAGATGGAGGATACAAAATATAGTTCAAAATCCACACCTTACAACACACTACATGCACCATAGATTTACTGCATTTTGTGAAGAGGTCTTGGAAAAACTACTTGGTGCAATAGACTACTAGTACAGGTAAAGTATTTGTAATTTTATCCATTTACATTGCATAGGGTGATCCCACAATAGTGGTTTACACTTTTTGGACAAACTTGGTATCTAACTTAATTTTTTTAACTAAGTATGCACTTTCGAGCACCTATAGCTGCTAAACCATGAGGAATTTTAAGATGATGCAAACTAGTGATTTGTGACATTTTTTCTATAGATTCTAAATATAATTTTTTTAAAAAAAATTGGTATAAAATTGCATTTCTTTTTCCATATCCTTTGAAAACTATTTTTTAACAGTAAATGCCATTTTTAAAGAGTGGCGTGTACTTGCTAACACATATTTTTTTGAATTTAGATTTGTAACTACAATATCTAGTGCATGAAATTGGTTTCATAGTGTTTTATTGAATATTTTTTTCTTAATTAAGTTTTGAAGTCAAACCAATTACAATTTAGACAAGTTTACTTGCTAACACAACTTTTTTTTATATGTATCAAAATTCATTTTTTTTGTTGGATCAAGGACATCAATATCAAGTGCATAGATATTTTTCAATTTTTTTTTGATAATCTACTATTTTTCCACATGTACAGAACAAAGAGCTTGATTTTCAATGAAAAACCTATGTTTAATTAAAATAAAAAAATACATAATAAAACCAAAATATATTAAAATTATATTTGATGGATAGCTTGTTTCGAGGATTACCATCATCTAGTTGGGTCTATGAAATTGATTCCATTTTCATCTTCAACCCAATCTTGAAAAGGAAAAAATTTGTAGAAAATTGCTAGAGGAGAGGGAGAAGGGAAAAAAAGGGGGGTTCGAGTGAACCCCCCTAGATCCCTTCGAGTGAAGGGGGATTCACTCGAAACCCCCATTTTTCTGCCATTTCCCATTGATTTCATTTTTAAAAAAATTACCAAATGGGGTTGCATCACAAAGTGGTTCACTCAAAGGGGGGGTTCGAGCGAACCCCTTTTTGGGTTTGCTCAAACCCCCCCTTTGAGCGAACCCCTCAAAACACAAAAAAAATTCTTGGGAGCTTTTTTGCAAGTTTTCTTCATGAAGAGAATTATAAACCACTATTGTGGGATTACCCCATACCTTCTAAATATTTCCTAAAAAAAAAAATTCACTAGGTATGACTAGCAACACAAGGGTTCTTCACATATCTATAGTTTCCTTTGGCTAAAATAAACACATGATATTGATAAAATACAATGGAGTAACCTCTAATCAATACAAAATGCAGTTGAATAAATTATTATATATGTCTCTACATGAATTTTTAGACCCCTTCCTTTAAGAAACCAAACAATCCACTGAACTCATCTCGATAATCCATGTTCAATGGACACAAGATTGATTATGCCTTTAGACCCTTTCATCGACTTCACTGAATTGGTAAATTATGTACAACATCATACAAAGTGTACCTTACAAACATGCCTTAGGATAAAAGGCCCAACCCTTCAATGTCACTATAAATCCCCTTGGAGCATGCAAGATCAATCAAGCCTTGCAATAGATGAGCATGGCCAACCAACATTCACCCCATGTCGTAATGATGATTGCTTAAACCTACACAACCCTTCTATACTCTCTATCTGGAGGGCCAATGTAGACTGCCAACCTATTTTCTCTATCCATGCTATCCTCAAATACATTACAAAATATGTAGAAAAAGTTGAAAGAAAATCAAAAACATACCATGACATGCTTTCTCATATTTCAACCAATATTGCGTCTGACAAGCCAACCCCCACAGCTTTCCAAAAAATGAAAGTGTTGAAACACTAGTGGATTGTGATTTTTATCCCAAGAAAGTTTCCACCTCCTACTTAAACTCCCCCTCTCCTTATCAAGCAAGATATTTTTTTCTTTAAATGTTAGCCAATAAAATTTCCAACATGTTTCAATCTCCTTTGAAACAACCACCACATCCCCTAACTACATTGATCCTTACATTGCTTGGCCAACAAATCTAGAGTCCATGTCACTTATTGAAGTAACTAAAAAATGGACTTTCAAACCATCTTGCAAGAATATCCAATGGAAAGAGCACTCTATACATGTCATTGTGTGTGTTTCCCCATGCTTCATAACCATCCCCACAAAAATTGAAAAAAAAATTGAAGCATTTTTTTCAGTGAACTACCACTATACAAGCCATTCAACATTCACAATGATTTTGGTTCATCTTACACTCAAATTATAGAATAATGAGAGATTTTTGCATGCAATTATCATCCCTGGCATGTGTTATGCACACCAACAGAAGCTCCTAAAGATGTTGATTCCACTGGACCTCTTCTGATCAAAATGATATAGTGTAAGATAACAACCCATCTAAATGGAAAATACTGTCTCACCTATACCCAAGCCTTCCCCTCCACTTTGATGAATTAGGCATGCTTGGTAATCGTGACATCGACTTGCACCATGTGATTTGGTATATACCCAATTCAATCCACACCACCAAGTCTTTGCAACTACATTCATAGAATCCAACCATCCAACATTTCAAGTCCTCCATCTTACCACTTGTCCTACCCAACATGAGCTCTATGTCCAACAACAAAAAGAATTTGATATAGTTTTGTCACACCTAAATACTGATACTTTCCAACCTCCTCTAAAATTAATTATCCAAGGAACTATTGGAACAGATAAATCGCACCTGATAAAATCCATCAAAATTATACTCATGAGCTCAGCCCAAAATGGCCAATCACCATTACTACTTCTTGCACCTGCAGGTGTAGTAGCATTCAAAATAGAAGCATTGACCATCCACTATGCCCTTCGAATACCTATTAAAGATATGGACCCCTTGCAAGGACAAACACTAGAAAACTTCCAAGAAAAAATGTACTTTATTTAGTACATATTGATAGATGAAATGAGCTTCATTGGACCCAAGTTGCTTCAACGCAATGACATCAGGTTATGTTAAGCATTCCACAACAATAACCAAATACCATTTGGAGGTTGCTCGATCATGCTCTTTAGTGATCTTGAATATCTTCCACTAATCAAGGACATCCCTATGTATGCCTCAACATCATATGGAGGCACTCTATGGTGCAGATTTACAATAGTTATCACACAAAAAAATATTTCATCAAATCAGTGAAGATCTTGCATAGATTTCATTCCGTTCTCTCCTCTCCAATTTGTGAAATGTAGAACCTACAATTGAAGATTGGAAAGTTCTAATGTCATTCTCTAGCTCAACATTGACCTCTACAGAGCAATCTAGTTTCTTATCCTCAATACATCTCTTTGCAACAAGTGAAATGGTCTTGCTACATGACCAATAAATGTTATTGTCTTTGGAAACACCTATTGTGTTATCATTTGCAGAGCAACTGAGGGGACCACCAAATTCAAATCCAGATGAACATCTTCAATCTAAGCTTCTTTTATGTTTTTTGCAAAAGGTAATGTTATTGTTGTCAAATAAAGTTTGCACCCTTGCTAAGCTATCAACTATAGCAACCTATTGACACATGGGAACACTTCAAGGTTGTGGGTGACCTGAGAATGAAGTTGACCTCCAGATTACGGGCTGGTTCCCCTTAAGATATCTTGAGAAAACTAAAGAATGATAAGGAAAAGAGTAAGAAGGATATACTTGAATTTAAAACCTATCACTAATAGGTGATACACCAAAGATAAAAATATGACAATACTGCAGAAAACTCACAGGAAATCTCAATAGAGCTAAACAATCTCACAATACAAAGATTTATGCTTATAAAAATGAGTCTATGTAAGGTTCTGACTGTTCTAATGCTTAACACAAGGAAAACAAAGATGTTTTCACAGATATAAACGCAATAGAAAGAGATCACTAACATAAACCTACACTATGACATAATATCCTTTGCATCCAGTACTGAAGGAATCTGATAAAATAAGGAATCACACAACCAGTCACTAAAACAACAAAGAAAATATGTGAAGGAAATGACTTTCTATTGAGAAAATAAGGAGTGTCTGGGTTACAAATCTGTAGTATTCACACAAAGAATGAGTTACAAAGTCTGAATAATGCTCTTTCAGCAATCTCCTAACCAAGAACTGCCTTACAAAAAAGGAAAAAATGCCATATATACTAAAGAGTGTCAGCCCCTGCCCTAGGGTTTACAAAAATGAGTCGGTGCCTGGATACGTCAGCCCTAAAAGCGCTTTGGAATGAAGTTAATGAAGCATTAAATGCACATACCCTGTTTGCATCGATGAAAGCTCACTCCTAGGCATGGCCTTCAGATCTTTTACCATGATTGCATTAACTCCAAGCCCTCGTGTCCAACCTTGAGAGCTCATCAAAGCCACTTTGAATGCTCTACAGCATGGTCATTAATGTTGAACCATTTTTACCAACTGATGCTCCAACTATTATCGTGACTCGCAGCCTCTTCTTCTTTGACTTTCTTCTTGCTCCAGATCTTTCAGCAAGTTGACCTCCTTCAAGAAGCAGCATCAGATTTACCCTATTAGATTCAAACGTCATTGCTTCATTGAGCCGATCCATGTCGCACACATTCTGTTGATCATTCTTTACGGGGGAGTCAATCATTCAAACTACCCATGACTTGCCTTAGCGCCTTCTAATTGGTTGCACTCTGCCACGTAGATTCCCAGATGGTCAAAAGATCACATTTTTAGAATTGCATGTCAGTGAGACACTAATCGTGTCTCCCTGATGCGATTGGACCTCGCAGCAGCATTCAGGAGGACACACAACAGTTAGCAAGACATCATAGCGAGGGGCCAAAGTTATACCGATATCACAAAAAACCATTGGCAAGACTCTCTTAGTCGGCAAGACTTTACAACGAACGCCAAGAGTCCTACTGATCTCCTTTCTTTCTCTCAGAGGTCCCTTCATTTTGGAAAGACCCTATCGGGTAAGCGAGACCTCATAGCGACCTCTTCAATGTTTCCCAAGCTTGGATCCTTCAGCGGAGTTGGAGTCAGGATGAGAATCAAAACAAGACCGAAGTCAGAACGGGGGCAAAACCAAATAGCCAGCGGAACCAAAACCGGAACCAAATTTGGTCCTGAAACTTTCATCAAGTTTCAAGTTTGGATTTCGTTCTGATCCCACTCCCCGCAACATACAAGGCACGAAGGAAGAAAGAAAAACACAAGGAAGAACAAAGAGGAGGAGACATCTCCCAACCACCGGCAGCGAAAAAGAAAAGAAAAGAAGGGTGAAACCGGGATTGGAATTGGAACAGAAATAGGAACTGGAACTTTTGGAAAAGTTCCAAGTTCGGTTTCAGTCCTGATCCCAGGTCTGGAAAAATGAAGAAAAGTGCCTAAGGAAAATAAAACCCAAGGCACACATAAACGAAGACCAAAGGACGTCAAAACATAAATGGGATCAGAATGAAAACCGATCCTAGGTGGAACACAGCGGGGGCAGAACCAAAACAAAAACAGGAACTGGAACTTTTGGAAAAGTTCCAAGTTCGGTTTCAATCCTGATCCTGAGTCTGCCAAAACACAACAAAAATGGGGAAAAAGGGTAAGAAGAAAGAAACAAAGGGAAAAAACCCCCACGGTCAAATGCAAGGTCAAAGAAGAAAATGAAATGCACATAAGTGCAGAACTGGAAATGGAACCGGAACAAAAATGGAAACTGGAACTTTTGGAAAGTTCCAAGTTTGGATTTCGTCCCGAACGTAGGTCCGACACCAAACGAAGACGATGGAAAAAGGGATGAAAAAGGAAGAAGAGGAAGCGGGGAAAAACCCCACGGTAAAAGAACAAAGAACAAAGGCAAGACAAACAAACAAGCTCGGCGGAACCAGGACCGGGACAGGACTAGAAACTGGAACTTTTGAAAAAGCTCTAGAATTCAGTCTCAGTTCCGATTCCACCCCCGACAGAATAAAAATAAAAAATGTCCCAAGGAAAACAAAACAGAAAGGGGGAAAACAAGGAAAAAACATAATATGAAAACCCACCCAAAATTGAACACCTGCACGCTGGGCTCAACCCTTGTGGGAGCCACATTTAATCCATGTGTTGAATTAACATAATTTCCCCCCTACAGCTACACAAGAAGCAAACTAGTTAGAAAATATGTAACCCTGATGCAAATGTTCCTCAAGTTGGCCTTCATGAACACCTGAAAGCATGGGTTACCCTGTCTGATTGAGCCTGTAGGTGAAAATTAGGTAACAGTTATATTCAAATTTATGGGTGAAAACAAACCTTGTGAATGGTGCACTTCGACAAGTTAAAGCAATAGTCTACAAGGATGCTAAGAATCTGCCTTCACTTCCATTGTTCATTGTTGTTCAATTCAACAAGTACATTGGCCCTTCTTGGGACCAAAATAATCCAAAAAAATCCCTATTGCCCCTTTGATTCATGGTCGACGTCATCAAATACCACTCAAAATGGCATGGGCCTTAACAATACACAAATCACAAGGCCTAACACTTGAAAATACAACAATCAACATTGGCAATGTGGATTTGCAAGGACTAACATTAATAGCTATTTCTAGAGTGCATGAACTTGCAAAGCTATGCATCAAACCATCCTTCACATTCAAATGGTATGCACATATGCAACAAAGCCCATATGTAGCTCGTCAAAAGCAAGAGGAAGCATGCTTATTGGAATTATCAAATTCAACCTCCTGAACAAACACTAGTACCAAAAAAAACTACAAGTTAGTTACTTCTATTTTATCAACTACATTTTTCAGCTTCGAACTTCAAAAACCCTCATTGCATACATAGTTACAAATTCCCTAAATTGATTAGTTACAATTTTTGTACAGGTATGCAAATATTACAGAGCTATTTGAACAACAACTTATGGAAACATTATGTATGAAAAATTAATGAAAGCATATTTTCCTTTTACCATTTGGAATTTTATGGTATAGTTTACATAAGAAGTAACACAAATTTTTGTCTATATCAACTATTGTCTATTTAGAAATGACGTTTCATATATATGAAATAGATATATTGATGTGGTCTTCCCATTCTTTTCTTAATCTACTGATGAATGTAACTGAATAACATTTGGTAAAAAAAAATTATATTTCCAATTATTTCAATTCCTTTCTTGATGGCTTGTATTTATATACGAAACTCCATTTACAAGTATTCACTATCAAATAATCTATCAAAAAAAATTGGCATTATGGGGGTTGTATTTTTTAACAATGTATGAAGTAATAAAATATATGCAAAAAATAGACCATTTTTTTCCCTAATTGACCTTTCACAACTTAATGAGTTCCTCCACTCACCAAAGAAGCTTACTTGTTTAATGCAGCTAATCGTAATCTCTTTCTATACCCTTTGCCCATAGACTATTCTTGTTGGAAAACCTTATACCATAAGCAGAAGTTTATGGAATCTTCTACCACCTGATTGTCATTTATGGTGTTAATTTTTCTCCTCCTCTATGCTACTGTGCATTAAATTCAAATTGGGCTACACCATAAAACCTCTAAGCTTCTTCATACTAGAATCTCACATCATCTATTGTCTACCTATAATCTTTCAAGAGTATGTCATAATGTTTATATGAATCTATCTTGGATACCAAAGACTATACAAGTGCCCTTCTATCATGAGCCTTTATAGAAAATATTGGTCTTTCAATGCTTGGAAAAAACATGAGCCATTAATACAATAAATGTTACCACTACTGCTCTTACCCTCATAAGCACTATCTTCTATATTTTATAACTAATTTCTTTGAATCTATCAAACAATGCTCCCATGATTATCATGTATTGTCTCGTATGACCACTTTTCTTGAATCTTCCCTCTGATTGTCATATATCTTTGACCAGCAACCTCAACCACGCTATGCTTGAAGCATCCCTCTAACTGGCATATCTCTTTGACCAGCAACCTCAAGCACCTTAAAGAGATCTTGCGTATATTTGGCTTCATGGTCTGAAAAGAATATAAATGGTAAGCCTGAAGCACTAGCCCCACCCTTGATACCACATATGTTGCAACTAGGATAGGTAAATCTCCCTGCTACAAAATACCTAAATGGGTGCAATGCTTGAATGATTATCTAATTTAGATACTCCATAATTATAATAGCCTCTAGTGAAAGCTTTATGTAAATTCAGATAATGTATCGCTATGATGTAATTTATGTTGTTAGTGAGGAAAGTATTTTTGTGTTATCAACTGTGTAGAATTTATTCTTCAAAAATTATATGTATACAAAAATACAAGATAAAAAATGCTGCTACAACTACTATATGTAATTATTCTGGGATATGGCTTTGTTTATCAAATATTGTTGTGAATTTAATTTTTTAACTATGAGATTTATATCTATGAGATGTAATAATTTACTATTTTAAATTTTTCTTTTAGCAAAATTAAAATCTTGTTCATAGGTTATGCTTGCTATGTAAATTTGTAAGGGAAATTTCATGTATTTAGTTGCACGATACTTTCCTTTTTCAATAAAACTTTAAGAAAGGGAGTTCAGAAATTCATCATTTTAAAATTAGAGTCTCAAACTGCCAGATTTTTTATGAAATATTTATCATGCTTCTAAACATAACTTACTTAAAGTTAGTAGAAATATTTTTCTCTGGTAGTAAGTATTTTGTCAAACCTCTTTTGCATAACTTGGTTACAAAATTTTTCTCTATTATCCAAAAGAGCTTCAAAAATTAATAACATGTTTTTCCTTTAAATTAGCTTATATAATACCAATACATCCTATTTGTTTTTGAATTAGACAGATCTTCCAACTATCTAATTAAGTTCCTTTAAAAAATATATATTATTTTTAATTTAGTATAGGTCGGAGGCAGATAATCACAAGTCACCCATATTCCCATTTCTTATTTTTACCTAATACAAATTAAACGAACATATAAATATAATACAATAGATAATATTTACTATGTATAATATAAATTAAATTATATATAATATATAGTACACATTCTCTTCCTATGCCAAAATGGAGACTTTGAAATAGGATAGGAACATCCATCAAAGCATAAAATAATAGAAGAATTATTGTTAGTAGTTGTAATTGCCCTGGTGTTTGACAAGATGCCTCAAAGAGATGTGGTCTTGTGGATAGCAGTGGATCACAAGATAGGCACAAAATGGATTTGTTGAAAAGACTACAAATTTCCAAGCAAATGCAATTAGTGGGTTTAAATGCATTAAAAAAATATAATCAAAGTTTTTATAGAGCTCCCAAGCCTCTTCCACCAACCTTTCAAACTTCCAACTTCAATTAAACATCTTAGACACCTACTAATTATCACCATAAAATTACTTTTTGTAATCAGATTTTTGTAACTTACATTGCCAACATGACACTCTTCAGCATTGATATATGCCTAGCTTTTCCATTTGTCTTAGAGCCCATGCAGTTTTTATATGTTGGTTGGTAGGGTTCTACACAATTTTTTTTTCTTACTTTTGTCAGAAGTAAGGAAAATAACAATCCTAGAAGACCAGTCCTTCTTAGGAGGTTTGCTCTCCTTACCCAAGAATTTCCTTTAGGAGATTGGTGTACAAGAGAGTTAGAATTTATTAATTTAATACAATATAATTACATTTATTATTATATAAAAAAAAAAATTGAAATTGTATCATTATAAATAAATATATTATCAAATAATAAATTTATATAAATATCAAATATATACTTTTATAATAAATAATTTTCTAAATATATTTACTAATTTTATAAATGATCTATTGATTGATCTCATGTACTACACAAATGTATACACAAAATAAACCAATCTTTTTTCTTAGTTGACCTTCCACACCTTTTCGGCATACCCATTGCACACCAAAGTGATTGCTAGCTTATATATTATAATAAGATATAATAAGGTTATAATCTATTATAATTTATATCTTATCTTTATTTGATTTTTAGAAAATAATTTTTAAGAAAACAAATTCTTAATGTTTCTTAAAATTTCGACTTTTGTGTTATTTTTTAACGATGTGATAGGGTGCTATAAACGTGCTATGCCTCTTGAGATAACTATCTTATCTATCTTAATATAATAATCTATATATTATATGCCAAAAGATTTTCGTTTGTTTTATTTTTAAAGCATGAAACTTCCATTATTTTTAAAATTTGCATTGCGTTTGGGACACAAAGAACTCCCAATACATATCAAAGAATTGTTCTGACCATGGCCATTGCAGCCGGGAAAACGCCAGACCAATATTTACAAAATTGAATGCCGAACAGCAGCGCAAAGATTCTGAAGCTACAAAATGTGTAGACATATTCACCGTCTCCAGACTTCACACACAACCATTACACTGTCACGATAAATAGAACATAAACATATAACCGCAAAATGCCATATTTAAGCCTACAGGCTACAAAAAAACGAACAGACAGACGACGGCCATTACTAAGCTTGTAGATCAACCCTTACGATGGGTACAGCATGAAGTGGGTGCACCATCTCGCAGGACAGCTTAAGGACCTCAGACAAATCGACCGGATAGTGCTCATGGGCAACCCAGTGGAAATGGTGCAGGAGCTTGGCCACCCAAAGATGAACAGTAGAAAGGCCCAGAGCTTTACCGGGGCAGACCCGACGACCGGCACCAAAAGGTGCAAGCCTCAAGTCATTTCCTCTAACGTCCACGTTTTCACCGCCCTCAGACGCAAGAAATCTCTCGGGTCGAAACTGGTCCGGGGAATCCCAAATGGCCGGGTCATGTGTAATCGACCACATGTTCACCATGGCGGTGGTACCCGCGGGTACACAGAACTTTCCATCAGCTACATTGGTGTCCCGAGTGGAGAGACGGGCCCAGGAGAGTAGGGGACCAGGGGGGTGCATTCTCAGAGTCTCCTTCACCACCGCCTGCAGATAAGGAAGTTTACAGATGTCCGAGTCGCTCACGCTTCTGCTATTGCCCACCACGCCCTCCAGCTCTTCCTGAACCTTCCTCTGAGCTCCAGGGTTCCTCAGCATCTCAGCCATGGTCCACTCCGTCAGCAGAGCCGTCGTGTCAGTCCCACGAAATATCATTTCCTGCATGCGCTCAAAATCAAGACACACCCATCAACGACGTTTTCAAGCCAAAAGTCAATAAGAAAGAAAACAACAAGACGTTCTATACCCAGAGAACAGAGATCATGTCTTCGTCGTCCAGCTTATCTTCTCCATTAAGCGACAACAGAACATCGACAAAATCAGAGTCAGCGTTGTCGTTGTCCTTATCTTTGCCCCTTGCCTTGAGACGGTGCTCCTCGATGATATTTCGCACGAAGCCTCTCACGCGTGGCACCAAGCTGGCGCAACGCGAGTGGATTCTAAGAGGATCCAGGAAGCGCAACCAAGGCAAATGGTCCGCCCAGTTAAATGCCCCAAGAAGCTCGAATCCTTCCTCGACCATCTCTCTCAGACTACTCACCTCCTCGCTGTCTCCACAGATTTCGAACCTTCTACCGAACACGCTCCCCATGATATTGTTCAGCGCCGCCGCTTGCAAATGACGGCGCAGCCACACAACGCCGCTGGAAAGACACTCATCGTGGATGTTCTTGAGCATGGGTCGCAGAAATCCGGCGGAGCATTCTCCAGTATTCCCCATTGGGTGCAAAGCCAATAGCTCGGCCGAACATGAGCTGCTGAGCCGACTGCTTGAGCGGCCTGTCTGAAAAATTAACGGAGCTGAGCAACTCTCTAGCCACCTCAGGATCAGAGGTTATCACGGCGGGAGTCGAGCCTAAGCTGAAAGCCATCAGCTTCTTTGCATCATGAATACGAGCCAGTTGAGCCAGCCTGCGATGAGCAAGCCCACGGCTCATATCTATGAGGCTTCCGATTATGGGAAAGCCTCTGGGCCCAGGAATGACGGTGCCGCCATTCTTCCTCGCGGCCCATGCACAACCTCCTGGGCTCAACCATGCAACCATAACGGCACAGCCCGCCACAAGCAGAATTGCGACGTAGACCGGCCATGCAGAAAATACATCGTCTGTGTTGTTTAGCATGTACCCACGTCCATCCTTGGCGAAGAGCGGCAGGGCATAGAGCCACCACCCTCCTCCGCCTCCAGAACTCCCACGACTCTCCATTACAGGAGAATGAAAAGCGCAGCAACTGGAGAATATAGCAAAGTATAAGAAGAGCTTCAATGTTGAGACCAACCAGTACATGTGTGTGGAATAATTGCTAAGAATGAAAGCGTTTTATAGAGTTTCTTTCCACTGAAGGAGGCCCCCGATGGTCAAGGAGAGAGAAAAGTGGGGCGGGCTTCGATTGGAATGATGAAGCACAGACGTCCAATCATTTTTAAATTTTTTTTTCTGAAACCCAGTTTTAAGGAACAGAATTCTAACCGCGAGATCACATGGAAATCAATTCCGAATCCCATTATCGGATTCTAGTGGGCCAAAATTAAAGAAAAAGCCAGCTAGTGAAGGCTTCTATCGAGATCTTGTGTTAAATTTCACTCTCTTTTCAATACGTACAGCGATTTAATCTTCCATTTTGGGCGATGGCAACGTCTCGAGAAGTTTTGGACGGCCAATCTTTGTTTGCTTATTATTAAATATTCCATTTCGGATTGATTTGATCAATGTCTTATTCCCAAAGAATTCTAGGTAGTTACATAAGTAAATGAGTGACTTTAATGTTCTGTCTAGTTGTTGAAGAGTAGGAAAGCACACCCTTCCAAAAAAATATTTGAAGGCTTAAATAATTGATCTAATTTCAATATTTCTATATTAGAATTAAAAAAAATAAAATTATTAATTTCAACATTGGTATATTTTGTTTATTTTTCATTTAAGGTTATTTTTGCTTTCCAATCTTACATTCTTCTCTTTTTGATGATGGATCACTGAGTGTGATCTAAAATGTCAAGCAAAAATGCATATACAGTTTAAAACAGAAGCGTGCACTACTTGAAAAAATTAAAATTAAAATAAGTGTGTTTTAAAGTTTAAGAGATTGATTTGGTTGTATCAAAAGATGGATACTTAAAACTTGACACTCAACTTAGCAACAAAAGATCGTGATGAATATGCTTCATGAAATTTAAGATTGTGTAAAGAAGTCGATTTTCATTTGAGTACAACCTTGATTCTTATGTGTAACCCTAAAGTTTGAGCCTTCATATTCTCAATATCTATATAAGGTGTTTGCCTTGTTGTGTACTTGTAATTTCAAAAATGTGATGGTGCTAAGAAGCACTCTTGAGATTTTCTTATGGTAGTGGATAATTGATATGGAAACTACCAAGGTAATCCTTAGGTTAGTCAATTACTCACCAACATGCACAATTTGTTAGAGTTACTATTTGAGAGAAAACAAATAATTGAAATACTTGCAACAATATTAAAACAATACAAAAAATTAGATAATAGAGAGATTGACACCATGAAAGGAGAACCCAACATACCTTTGTGAAACTTTTTTATGAGTACAAACTCTAGAAATTTTTAGCAAACACTCACTAAAGTAGTCCAAATGGCTATTATAAGTAATCTTCAATTCATAGAATTTATTAAGAGCTTGCAAACGCTCTCCTGAGACCAATTACAACTCTCCAAAATTATTTACTAGCCCTCTTACCACATAAAAATCATAAATATTAGAACAAGACTCTCACTACAACTCCCAAAACTTGAGTTATAAAACTCAATTAGCCCTAAACATACATTTAATTAAAACAAAAACAACATATTTATTGATACCAAGCCTTCTAGAAGCTAAAGAAGTTGTTACAGAAGAGAAGGAAAATAATTTTTTGAAAACTAGAATATCGAAGGATGCATTTTTTTACCTACAAAAAAAAATCATTGTTTATGCTAGACCAAGATCACTATGACAATTTTGGTATCCCCACAATGAATTCACATCCGTTGCTTATGCCTACTAGTGAATTCACCACAAAGCCAAAAAAACACCTTTAATTACTTTCCTATTAACTAAAGACAACACATTGTTATCATATTCCACCATGCACATGCTCTAGCATCAAAGAAACTGTTTACTATTCATAATCATGACAAGGAGTACAAAATGACCCATTTTCAAATCAAGTATCCTTGAGAATTCCTAATTGCATTCAATCCCTATTAATCAATTTAACAATTTTGTGGTAAGTTTGTAAACATTCCAATTAGTGTCTGCAATAAATGCATAACTAGTTGACTAAGTGTGCTACAATGGTGTAATGAATGGTTGAGAACAAAATGCATTGAATTATTTATTAATAGACCAAGTGTATGAAAGTTAGGGTTTGATATGGGTGTAAGAACTAAATGTATTTTTTGCAACTAATGCAAAGACAAAGTGAGGATAAAGTCTTTAAATGATTCTAAGTATTTTAATGCATGAAAACTGATGATGATAAATGCTCTAAATGACCTTGGGATGATGTCCTTTTGTACAAGCCCTAGGTGCAAAAAATGAACTTATAGGTGGACAAGTTGTTGATAGGTACTAGTAACATTAAGATGAGTCAACCTAAGGCCACAATAAACTTGGATTTGAAAATAAGAGGGTCAAAATCACCTTAGCACTCTTGATTAAGGATCAAGGGTACTTGGGTGGTATTAACATGAGTGAAATAAATTTAAAATTTATTATAACTAACATGACGATTAAGGTTCCTAGCATTAATAAAAGAAAGTATTAATATGAGACTTGGGAGTGATCTAAGCTAAGGTAAAATGATATCTAGAGTAGTAAAAAATATCTAGGGTTAGTGAGTGTTCCAAATCAAACAAAATAATGTTCTAAAACCATATACTTAGGACCTCCACATAGAACATGACATACAATGAGAGGGGAAAGTGTACTAGTAATGAAATTTTCACCTATATGTTTCTCCTCCACTTTGGTATGCATGTGAATCTATTTGAGAAAGCATATCGATATAAAAAGAAAAGATATGTAAGCAAAACTAGAAGCATAATAGCTAGAGCAACACCTAGAGTTAACCTGTAAGTTGTGCATAAAATAATTGTGTAATTAGTAATATTTTCATTTTTGTGTACCAAAAAGGTGCAAAGAAATTAAGAAAAGTAAAAAAATGGAATAAAATTGAGCATTATAACATGATAATATGGTTATACGAATAAAAAAAAAATGATAATATGGTTATGAAAAATTGAGCATAGGCATGATAATCTAAGTACGAAAATACTAACTATAATAAATGCAATAAAGGAAATCAAAGATATAGAAAATATGCATGAAAAGATATTTATGTGTGATCCTTGGGAGAGAGAGGGAGTGAGGAAAAGAGAAAGGCTTAACTTTCAATGTTTTAAGTTTCTCATATATTTTCTAATGCTCCAAATTTCTATTATTTTAATATTTATTATAAATCCATTTTAGTTTTTGTATTCTCCTAGTTGGTACCTTGGTATTTTATCACCTTTGTTCCTCCTCCACACACATTAGGGTATTGATCCTTTTAGACCTAGGATTTTAAGACATAGATTATTTCAATTCTATGTTCTTAATTTCTAGATATGTTTTAGCTTAAGCACACATTTAAAATTTATTTTCCCTCATCCTATTGACTACATGTAGTGGTCAAAATACCAAAACCAAGACCTTGACTATCTTGGAAAGCTCATTTCAAGTCACAACCATTTCTCTATCCAAAAATAGGTACTAAGTGTTATCAAACACATAAAGTTTTATAAGTTCTTTTAAGCTATCTCTTTTTGTTTATTTGTTACACCCCAAGAAATATTACCTATTTACTATTATCTTGTTTGGTTAAATTGATTGAACAAATAACTGTGTTTTATGGATCTCTACATGAATGTGTTTTATTAATCTTTATATGAATATGTTTAATGAATCTTGAATGGAAATATGATGAATGAATGATTGATGCACTTTGATATTTTATAATGTTTCTAACTATTAAATGTATGATGCATACATGATTATGTTATGTTCAGCTAACTACGGTTATGATGTGCCAAGTTGAGTGCAAGAATAGGTTTGATCCTCCAAAAGAGAGGGGACGTATCACTCGAGAGAAGAACTTGGTCTAGTAACCCTTAACAAGCCTAACTGAGGAATCACACACTCACATCCTAATTGGTCATAGAGAGTCAAGTCAATTTTTTGAAAAGGTAAGTAATATTTGTTGTGAATGTTGTGATTGAGAATTGTGATTAAGTCTTGATATCTTGTGCCAATCTTTCCTTGTATGCTTATTGTGGTATCAATGAGATAAATGCATAAGAACATGTATATATATGTATATGTGTACATGGACCTATGGTAGAATCATACATGTGAGTGAATACATACATGAGTATACGTAGGTAGACGTAACGGATCACCCATATGAATGGGAATACCAAGTGGACAAAATTGGCATATATATGTATGTATATATGCATCCTATGTATGTATGTCGATCAATGGGATTGTACATGTATGAGTATTTTATAAAGATATCAAAATAAAATTACATATATATGTATATGTGGTATATATATTAATATATATGTGTGTAATGTTATAATAACACACACACACACATTTATATATATGTGTGTGTGTGTGTGTGGATGTAATATTACTCCTTATATTTATATATTATATAAGTATGTTTGTTAATGTATTTGTAAACATTATGAAATAAATATGTATATTTATTTATTTCAATATATATGTATATATATAGACTATGGAATGTATGTATGTATATATATATATATATATATATATATATATATGAGAATTGAAGTTATTAATATAAAACATAAAGTGCATAAGATAGGGTTGATCATATTGTTAGTAATATGCAACAAAGTATATAATATACCCCTGGGGTGCATGAAGCTTGAAGCACAACTTCAAGTGGTAGTTGATCCAGCACATAAAGTAAAACATTAAAGCATGGCATGCATGAAGTTTGCAAGTGTGTTAAATGCTTAAGCAAGGAAGTGAATGCTATTTGAAATAAAGAATAAGTCAACAGGTCTCACCTGTGAAGGTGGCGCCAAAACATAGAGGTGGCACCATATTTGGTAGATGTTGTAATGTAAAAGAAGTCTATGAATTTGAATAATCCTATAAATAAGTGTTTAGAATCAGTCAAGTTTAAACTTGGTGACATATTGTAATGGAATTTGAATTAGGAAACATGTTGGTTTTGTTGTCCCAAATATTAAGTTGACTCAGCTTTAGAACTATCATGTGTTGCAAACCTCTGAGTGAGTAGTTGCATGAGGAAGAAAGGTGGCATAAATAATTACTTGTTTGTAGCCTTCGGTTGCTCACAAATTAGTATAAATAGAGGTGCCCATTCTACCAAATGCTACGCACTTATCTTTCTGATTTTCTTAATGGAGTTTTATTGTGAGTTGAGAGTTATTTTGGTATTTTGTATTTGCATGTTATTATGAGATTTAGAGAAAATTTAGAGGAGGATAGTCAATTGAATCTTGGAGGGGGTGTCAATCGATCTTGAGGATTCATACTAGGAATGAGTTTAATCAATTGGAGCTTATATAGGCATGCTAATCTCTATACCTTTGTCTTTATGTTGGAAAGGATAAATTAGTTTATTTACTATGTTGGGAATAGAGTGTTTTAAATATGTTGTGGAGTTTGTTTGAGATTTTTTTTTCATGGTTATGAAATATATTGTAGAACCTATTGTGTTGATTATGTCTTTATGTACCCTATAAATGGGAGTTTATTTGAGTGCAACGTATTTATACTATGAATAGTGAAACGTAGAAGAAAAGGTTGTTAGGTTTCTCAAAATGGAAAAGTGGATCAAAAGAGGGAAAAGGGGGTCCTACTTATCTAATTTCATTATAAAATGAGATCCACACAATTAAATGATTATAAACCCTTAGGTGAATCAACTCAAAGTGTGAATATTCAAATTCCCTTATGATTGAAGAATGGGGGTCAAGGTCAAACAACACTTTGGGGAGAAAAACTAAAAATAGAAAATCAACTCCAACATGTAATCTATCACTTGGATCTTGAAGATTAAGCATAAAAATGAGAGAAACAACAAACTTTTTGGAAAACCTAGGAAAGATATTTTTTTTGCACCTTTCATAAAATGGTGTTTCTGCAAGCCTGCCTGGGACACATTCGTCCATGGGCAAATGGATCCAAGTTCACCTTTCCAAAATTGATTTTTGGGCCCTTTGCTCCTATGTTTGCACTTATAGATCCTCTGAGTTTCACAGTCAGACAATTAGAAATTAATCCAAGATTTGAGTTTCTATGAGATGACAACAAAGGTGACAACAAATGCAACTTTACAATTTTGCACTTTTGATAGCTTCAACTTTTCTTCAACCTAATTTAAATATGCAACACACAAAGAGAGGGGGGAAATGTGTGTTTTAGTGAATGGTGGTTTTCCTTGTTCAAACCCCATTTTGGTAATTAAACCTTGAAATGAAATGAAATAACATGAAAGGAATGATGAATGAACAACTCAATGTTGTAACTCACCAAACCCTTGAATAAACCTTGAAAAGACTGAAATCCTGATGTAGATCTTGCATGAAATGGCTTCAATGGATGTGGATCTTGATACTTGAATCTTGCTTTGAAACTTTGACTTGAATTCTTGGGTTAGATCTTGAAACCTACTTCACAATGAACATTAGCTCCAAAAATATGCATGATTGAACATAGCCTTGACATGATGCTTGAGATATTGAATGCTGCAACAAATGATGAAGAAATCTGCTCTTGAATGTTCTTGACAATAATCTTGGCTCTTGTTAAGTTCACCTCTTGCTAGATTACTTGAATTGATGAAACAACATTGTATTTATAGACACTTATCCTTAATTTCTCAAAATTCAAACATTACAAGCCGATACTTGAAATTTCAATTTATGATGATAAAAATACTGCCAAAACATGTTTTTAAAATGGGTTGCAAGTCCTAGGGAGGACCCATTCACCCATGGTAAAATGGGTCCCAAGCCCAAATTCCTAGAACATACATTGTTAAATGTAAAGTGTTATGTTTAGGCATTAATGAATGTTGGGTTTTCGCTTCAGAAAATATAATTTAATGGGCTTGTAAATGAATTAAAGGGCCAATTAAGGAATAATTAAGCTCAATTAAATAAGAGACCTAAATAAGTGTGAAAGTGTAATAAATACATTTTACAACACTAAATTAAGGCATTATTATGTCCATTTTAACTAGGAGGGCCCAAACAAGTGAGAAAGTGTAAAGGGATACATTTTTCTACACTACATTTAGCCCCCACTTTAGTGAGAGAATGACCTAGCATCAAAATAACACTAAAGTAGACAAATACACGTCAAGAGGGGTCCAAGTGCACCAATGTTAGTGGGATAGGATGACAAAGGTCAAGGAGGTGGCAAATCCCCCAGGAACAAGATCTTATGGAAAACCAGCATAAGCACAAAGGGACACACACAAGATGTATGATATGCAACAGCAAGATAAGATACACAAGTTCATACAATGTTAAAGTTAGAGTGAAGAGAAAAGAAAGATGGACTAGCAATTTTGTATTATGCCACATCCATTCAACATAAAGGCTCCATAGGCAAGAAAATTGTGTTATGTTATGTGGCCTTTGGAAAAACGTCAAGGCTCCACAGGAAAGAAAATTGTGTTATGCTAGGTGGCCTTTGGAAAAATATGCTCACAAGGGCTTAAAAAAATATGGCTAAGTGATAAAGTCATGCCCTTGTCTAGGCTCTCACCATACAATGAGAAAGTTGCACTAGGTCTACAGGCTCTGATTGTACTAATTACAACATAATCAATATGTTATGCTAAACAAGAAATGTCAAAATGCCAAAATGAAATAATGCCAATGTTAATAAAATAATGCTAATTGAAAGGTCACACTTCCTAGGATATATATGTCATCATCACTAAGAAGGGAACATACAAACAATGAATGAGGGACAATATTCCCCCCAACTTAAAATGTCAACATACTTGTTGTGTTGGTATTTTAAGTAGAAGGAAAGGAAGAGGATCCTTGAAAAGAATGCACACCTTGAAAAACTAGTTATCCTTTCCCCCCAATCATAGAGACAAAGAAAACCACCAAGAACTATCATGTTGTTGCCAAGATAGATATGGTTGTACCTAAAGTTGTACCACTATGAATGGCAATGAGCAACACACATAAAGCTACTAATGCCACATAGTGATGAGCAACGTGATAGGAGGAAAATCAATATCAATTAGAGGAAGTAGGTGCATCAACACAAGGAAGAGCACCACCATGTTTAAGATGTTGAATTTTATCACTCAAAGCCTTACATTCATTAGTAGAATGACCATGAAGAGATTTATCAGTTTATTCCAATTGCTGTCTTAAGAATGTTCAACCATGTTAAAGTCCTTACATAAAATCCATCTGCATTGGGTAAATTATTGGCCATCTAGTCCCAAAGAGGGATTCGATCTTTAGAGAAGTTGGAAGCATATATAGAAAAAAATCCAATGAGATGACCATTGATGATGGTAAGAACCCAAACACAACTATGGGAAGGGTCTTCACCCTTATCAATGACAAACTTTGAGACCCACATG
>VDFB02000015.1:342197425-342216272 GCA_007258455.2 Sequoia sempervirens
TCTCTATCTATTAATCCTTATCTCTCTACCCCTCTATATCTCTTTGTCTCCCTTTCTATTTGTATGTTTGTCATTATCTCCCTCTCTCTCTATATTTTCTTCCCTATATTTATCTTTGTCTCCTTAAGTGTGCAATGGGTACATTGAAGAGGTCTTAAAGGAGAATTATCATATCTTTAATCAAATGGCATGCTACCTTGAGCATAACTCCTCAAGGACACATGCCATCCTTGGATTGTTGACATGAAACAACCAATCAAAATTTAGCTTCTCTCTCTCATATTAATATATATTACTATTATATTAAATATATATTATATTAATTATATTTTGTATTATATAAAAATATACTTATTATTAATTATTAATTATAATAATTTTATACGTATTTAATAATTTTGTTAAATAATATAATATATAATTATAATAAGTTGAATAATTATATTATTTATGATGTAAAATATAGCTAATACATACTTAACTATATTGTAGAATATTAAAACTTAGCTAAATGGCACCAAAATTTTGAACTTAATTAACATATTGTAAAACCTGACGAAACCATGTTGTAGCTCATCAAATTGGAGAAATGAAAGGTCAATACCGCTACGAGAAGAGTTTGGAGTAGTGAAAATAAAGGTCAATTCTAGCTACCGAGAATAGTTTCTGGACTAGTGAAAACAATACGTCAGCACCCAAGGAAGAGTTTGAGTAGTGGTAAAAGGTCAATGCTGCTAAGCTAAGGAAGAGTTTGGAGTTAAAAAGCAGCGTCAATACCTGAATTTAATGGAAGAGTTTGGAGGAGTGAAAACAACGTCAATATTAGAGCCAAGGAAGAGTTTGGAGGAGTGAAAACAAGGTCAATACCAATGCTACGAAAGAGTTTGGAGTTAAAACAAGGTCAATACCAGTGCCGATGAAGAGTTTGGAGGAGTGAAAACAAGGTCAATATCAACACTGAGGAAGAGTTTGGAGGAGTGAAAACGAGGTCAATACCAACACCGAGGACGAGGTTGAGGGCACTCAGAGAAAATCGACGACCAAGGGGCAATGAGTATTGTAAGTTTGGCACCCCCATTCTCTTTAACCTTCAATTTTCATGCCTAGTTTCCAAAGATCTTCTCATACATTGGAACCCCTATTCTTGTAAAATGGTATAGGATAAGATAGAAAAAATAAAATAGTTTAGTCTTTCACATTTTTATCGACCAACCTCAGGTCTTGGAAAAACTCCCATAATCTACCCACATCTTGGTTAAGGTCTAGGATTTCATCACATATAGCCTTCATCGTATGAGTCTGAAGCAATTGTAGGCTTAGCCCAAGTATATGCTAGGCTAAGGTAGATCTAATGAATGGAAATAGAGGCATACAATTCTTCTTTAATACCTCCACTACAAACATATGTAAGGTGTTGGTTATTTTTATGGTAAGCAGGTTGATCTTCTAATCTACCTCTAGAATTTCCAATTCCAATAAAGGGCAGCTCGAAGGACCTAGACCAACTGATGAGGATTTGAAAAACCTCCTACACTTTGGGCTCTGCAAGACCTAAGAGGGTGATCCCTTAATGCATTTACAACCTCTTCACCATCATCATAAAAAATATTAACAACAACAGATAATCTCATTTAATAGCTCAACATAATAGGATAATACCGAATAGAATTGGTTGTTTATCAATAATATCAACTATTTGGAGCATGAGATAACTACAAAAACATTTCACAGTATAAGATAGTCATTGATTTGCAATTTGTATCAAGCTCTAGGTAAACGCAAACAAATACTAAACCATACGAATTACAACTTAGATCAGTGCCATATATCCATTGGAGGAGTCAAATTTATAAGCATCTAAGGGTTTATGATAGATTTAACACATAACATATAAGATCCTTGATAAAATTTCTTTACAATCTCATCAATATGTATTCTAACCCAATACTACTTATAAAATCCTTATATAGAACATATCCACCTACAATCCCATTCAAGCATTTTAATTAATTCCTTGAATTAAAGCTAAAACAAGAATCATACACACCACAACAATGAGATGAACGAAACAACCTTTGATCATTTTATTCAAAATTCAGATATGTTTGTACAATGGAGAGACATGAGTTCAAATTAATCATATCAATTCAAAAGTCAGTACTGTCATAAAATATCAAATCCCCATAAATTCAAAACCTAAATTGCATTTTCCCTAAAACCATCAGACTTCACAATTTTCTCTGCAACTTCATCTAGACTCGACCAAAAATATCTAACTTGCTAACCCATACTTCTAGCCTTGAAATCCTTCTTATAGAAAAAGGAGCAAACAAGCATTGGGCCAGAAAGCACACGTGTCACCAGCCAATTGGACCACCTTGTGATATTCCAAAAATTTGTTACAACAACAATCTCCCTAGATAATCTTCTTGTTCATTATGCCCGTTGAGAATGGTTGATGCAGCAACAAAAAACTTCAAGAATTATGTGCCTAGACTGTCACCAAAAAACAAAACTGGAATATGTTGTAACTGCAACAACTGATTTGTCAACTCTTAGCAGCCTACTCATTTTCACTCTTCCTCAATTAAATATACATTTGCCCATTTCTTGTACTCTTCATTAGTTGGCCAATTAAAATTGATAACCTCATTCACCTTGACACTATAAGGTTTGTACTTAATTGCCACCTGATTCACTTCTCTTTCAAAAGACTCCAAGAATGAGCTAGTGCTAATGATTTTGTCCATACAGCTCACCAACAAATCATAATCTGAGTTACCCTGTTTTTGAGGGTTTTGTAGTCAAAACATGATGTAAAGGGGCTCTTACACTTTTTTTGATTACTATAGCTTGTGTAAGAGGGCCCATGGATATTGTTGTAATTGTAGGATGCATGAATAGGGCGTAGGATGAGAAATAAAGAAGGTATAGCTCATGTCCTCAATAGTTTTGTGAAGAAAAGCATGTGAAATGAGAGGTTCAAGCCTAGGTTTCAACAAAACATGTATGGGATATCTGATTTTATGAATTTTTATCCATGTGCAAACCTAATGGGTTGTTTCTAAACATTGAATATAAATGATACACAGAGAGAGAGAGAGAGAGAGAGAGAGAGAGAGAGAGATGTATGTATGTATGTATGTATATGTATTTTTAAATGTAAATTTAAATGCAATTAATGGATGCTCTCCTAGAACAATAAATGCAACATATCACTAAAGAAATCTATATCTATGTATATAAATATTTATTTCTAAATGCAAGTGTAAATGCAAAGAGCATATGGTTTTGTAGTGTTATAGATACAACAAATCCATAAATTAATGTAATTGAAATTCTAAAGTCTTCAACACATAATATGAAAGCGATCAAACTATTAAATTACATAAGAAATAAATGAAAACAATAAATGCATATGTATGTGTATTTGTAAATGTAAGTGTAAAATAAATAAGAATAATGAAAATTATAAAAGAATACAAGGAAAGGTCTCCTCCCTTCTTGGTAGTGATAACCTCCTCCACACACAACCCTTAAAAATTATGAATAGAGGTATATAATCTTTGAAGAACTCAAAGTTGATTCTCTCCTACGTGATGCAATTAGTCATTTTATCCTTACAAACATTTATAGTGATTACTAGAGGCACATAGACCAATTCTTCATAATAGAAGAATTTGATCATACTTTTCCAATGATGGCATTATGAGAAAACCTTAGGTTAAATGAATAATTCCTAGCTAAGTTCTTTAAATCATGTCCAACGTATAAGAGAATACCACTGCTATGTGTATTGGATACCATGGAGAAAGGCTCTTTGGGCTCTTTCATCAATCATCCTACCTTAAAACATACCAAAATTCTCCTAGCAATTAAACATAGGAAGATTTAAGATGACTTAAAAAAAATTATTGCCAAAGCATAAACTTATGATGACTTAACCAGGCCTAGTACACACTCCCTCCCCATTAACCACTTAGAAATATGGAAATTAAATGTAAATTTTCTGCTATTTTTAGTCATGTAGGTGTCCAATAAACCACTTGGTGGTGTTTCCCTTCAAGTTTATTTACTTGAATGAAGAGAAAAAGTCCTTTGATTACAATTAGAGAATACATTTGAGGCCTTGGTTGTGTAACTGGTGGACCATAGTCACATTTAACACTTGTTACAAAGTTTGGGAGTTAAAATGTTAAGTAGATTTGATTTGTGATGGAAACATTTGGATGGTAGTAACAATAACTTGCAATCTATCAAGACTTGATTACCTTATAACCTGTGAAATTCTAGCGATGAAATGATAGATTAATCATAATGTCACCTTAGGATCACATCATCATGAAAGAACTTCATCCAACATCCTTATGAGTGCAGGTACCACCAAATAGGTATTTGTCAGATTTGTCTTCCTTGAGCGAGGGAAATTCAGGAAGCGAAGAGGAAAGTGAGACATGTAGTATGTCTAAACGAGGGAGATCAACTAGAGGTCAAAAGATTAGAAGAAAATTTTGTAAACGCATGGAATTTTTTCTTGTTGAAGGGGGATCATGTTCTTATAATGATGAGAGCATAGGTGATGTCGAGGTGCCCTTGAGGTACAAACATATACAGAAACAATGGGTACCTGAGGAACTTCCTCCAATAAACATTGATTTTTGTGTCAACAAGAGTATATATCGCATAGCACCATCATCATTACATGGTTTGGGTCTATTTTGCATGGATGGCATAAAGGTCTGTTATGATAAAGTTACTGAATTGATGGAGTATGTCGGACCCTATTACAGTTACAAAGATTGGATGCAACTGGTTTGATATACACAAAGTATGTGTAGGTATGCACTATCAAAAAATTATATACAGCTAAAAGATAAGGATCAAAATAAAGGAGTGGCTATGTACATTGATGGAAGGCCAAAAGCATCAAGGAATATTGCCAAGTTTATAAACAATACACGACCTGGGTCAACAAATAAGCAACCTAATTTCATATTCGAGGCGTGCGAGGGAAACCGTGTATTCGTATGTGCAGTAAAATCAATAACTGTAGGGGAAGAGTTGCTAATCGATTACAATTTGAATTACTTAGTTACAAACACAGTTAATTTGGGGGTGGTACGTACTATGTACCATTTTACCCAACCTCCAATTAATGACTCCAAATACCATTTTATTCTTATGTTTTTTTTCATAAGTCTATTGGTTTCATTTCGATAATGTTTTTTTATATTTAATTTTTGTCACAGCGGGACATTGATCGTACAGAGAAGGCTCCAACCCAAAGCACAGATCGTGATTTATCTTCAGGCACTTCTACCCAATAGGTTTACCTCATTGTAATTGTACAAATTAGATACAAGCAAAATGTTTTATTATTATGTTGTTTTGATAGGTTTATTGGGTTAATTTCGATAATGTTTTTAATATTCTTGTTGCAGTCGACTGATCGGGGAAAGGTACCAGTAGTAGACGAGAGCATCCATAGGGAGATGAAGTCAATATTATGTGATGATGACATCACTTATTCAACAAACCCTCTCGATCTGATAAGGAAGACCCAAAAAAAAATGCAATGAAGAAATCCTTAAGTTGTTATTCATAGTGCCACAAACAGATGAGACAAGAGAGAGGGTTAAAATATTGACTGAGAGATCACAAAACTTGCAAGCAAGCTATCATGAGGTCTTTAATTATAACATAAGTTCATTCATGGTTTTATATTTTGTACTCTTTTATGTCATGAACTAAAATATGTGTTTTTTTATAGGATTTTTTGCATCCTCATGATGCTCCTAGCCATGATCAAGGTACTGCAAGTGCTGCCCGAGGAGTAGGGGTTGGTACAAGTGTCCATCCTGATCTTCCTACGCGTACATCACATCATCTGACCCCATCATCTGTGCCTATATTATCGTTTGAAATTTTTGCAATACATACCATGCAGGCATCCCTTAGTGCACCCTCTAGTAGTGAACACATGCGAGAACATGCGAGAACATGCGTCAGGACATTTACCTGGGGATGCAAAGGCCACTAGTACTGGTGATATTCTAGTAGAATTTCATGGATCTTCCCATATTACTAGTACGAGAACACTATCGATCACATTTGTGGTGACCGAGGATTTCGTTCCCATAAAGATAGAGAAGTTCCCAGGTACTTTAAAATGTTTTAATTATTATTATATAGAATCCAATTGAAATTTACTTATTGATCGCTCTTTTTAGACTATTGATCCCATGATCATTTTGCAAGAAATGATGTTTTTTATAAACATCTAAGTGATATTACATTAGAGCTCTTCGGGCCCACCATACGTACACGGTGGAATGCCCAAAATCAAGATTTAAGAGATGAGCTCATTAACCGTTTAGTTGTGCTCTTCGGTGATAAAACATTCAACCGAACCGAGGTCCTTAAGAAAACTGGTACCTATCTAAAGTGTGTGAGGGACCAATATAGGTCACATTTAGAGAAGAACAAAAAGTACGAGCATCCCCCTATGATTCTAGAGAGGGAGTGGAAGGACTTGGTGTCGGATGGAAAGGAGAAGGCTGAAAGGAAAAAAGGAAAGACACCACCGGGCCAAGGAAGGTATGTGATACTATCAACAATGTAATTATATACTGATTACTCTTTCTTTTTACATAATCTAACATATTTCAAACTTTTCATAGGCTTCCTGACACATCGAAGGCAACAAAAGCAAGACTAGAAAAACATGGGCAGCACAAACTTGGCTCTAGTGGTTATATGAAATTAGCTGCACAAATTGTAAGTATCAATAAATGAAATATTGTATCCAAATAATAAATTGATTTTTTTTTGTTTTATCAGACCATAGAAGCAAAATTCATGATCTTATGCAAAAATTTAGGGCTCTGAATTCAACAGAGTTCCCATAGAAGATGACCTGAAGATTTCCTTCCAGCAAGGCTATGGAGCCGTGGTTGAATGCCTTAGAGTCTTGACTGGGAAAACACAATCTTCCACTGCATCTGACACGTAGGTAAATAAACTCAATAAATTTTATTTAAAATTGAATACTTGTGCAATCTATTCAATATTAATTTCCACCATAAAATAATTACATGCCTATTTGTTTTAAACATTTAAGCAATGATAATACTACACATGACATCAGAATGCATCCTGGTGAGGGTGGAGCGCAACCTGTAGATGAAAGTCATGGTGTGCATCCTAGTACTTTAGAGCATGTAGAGCATGATCAACATGTTGAGCATGATCAGGCTAGAGAAGATCGGGAACATGATGTGGCTCCATTAGGTAAAGAGGACCACTCTAAAGTTCTTTTAAACATATTTAATTGCAATTGGTGTATTAATTAATGTAACCTTTCGTGTTTCAACTTTAGAGCATATAGAGCGTGATCAACGTGTTGAGCATGATCAGGCTAGAGAAGATTAGGAACATGATGTGGCCCCATCAAGTAAAGATGACCAATCTCATGTTCTCTTAAACATATTTAATTTCAATTAGTGTATTAATTAATGTAACCTTTTGTGTTTCAACTACAGATCAGGATTTAGAGGGTGTTCAACATGTTGAGCATGAGTATATAAGAGAAGTTCAGGAACATGATGTGGACCCATCAGGTAAAGAGAACCACTCTAAAGATCATTTAATTAATGAAATACTTCTAACAATAATAATAAAATATATTAGTTTAACATTTCTTTGTTATTGCAGTAGACCCCCCTTGCAACGACATCAAGTCATGAGCAGATGACTAGGCATACATTAAGATCACGAGCAGAGGGTAGAACAACTAAAGGGGGGATAGATGATTTAGAAAACAATACTCCACTTCAAAAAAAATTAGCTTTAAAAAAGAAACAAAAAAAGAAGTGATTGTAATCATATCATGACAACCATATTTTTGATAATATGTAAAAACTGAAAGAATGAATATTATATGTTAATGAATGAATGTGAATATGTTAATTAATGAATGTTATATGTTAATGAATGAATGTTATATGTTATTAATGGATGAATGAATGAATGTTATATGTTGTATGTTATTAATGGATGAATGAATGAATGTTATATGTTATTAATGGATGAATGAATGATTAATGCTATATGATTGGATATGGGAAATTGAGAGTGATGTGAGGGGGGAGGAGGGGCCAAATGAGCTTCCACCATAATGTGGTTGGCCCTGTTAAGTAGAGAATATTAAACTATTCTCGAAACAAAGAGAAGATCAATAAGGTAATGCACTTTTCAATATAAGAAATGCATCGTCTGAAGCATCAAACCAATATGCAAAGATGAAATAAAGTGCTAACTTTTCACTATGGTGGCAGAAAAATGATTCTTTATACCCTGAATCCATGCTGCATAATAATTTGAAGTTGTTTCCATTCCAATGTTCTAAGTTTAGTTTGTTTGTTTGTATGGCTTTGTATGAATACCACATTGTGTTGTGTGTGGATTTGGTTTCAAAGCTCTATTTCTTCTATTTTTAGTGGTGACGTAACTCTAAAATTTGACTTTTGTGCATAATAGGTTAGTGGAAAAATTGACAGCTCTGAAGGGTTTAGAGGCTCGATTGAGATAGATACACAGATATTTGGATTTTCTGGTTGATGGGAGGCTTCCACTTAACCATGAAATTTTGTACCATCTATAGGTATGCAAAAGTTTCTGTACTTACATTAATTCTTGATCATAAATGTTGTAAATGATATTAATGCTTCAAATTAAGATTCATTTCATTGTTATAATGATCAAAATGTTATACTTTTCTATACATTCAAGCATTCTCTTTCCCCCTACCCTTTGCTCTCTCCCCCCTCCTTTTAAGAATTTTCGTTGTCATAAAAGATTCACATTTCTGTCTCATTTACACAAATTTATCTAAAGCGCTAGGAGTGAATAAAGATATGTAAAAGATTATGGATTATGTCTAAACAACAACTTTCCATCTTATAGCTAATTAAATCCTTAATATTTGAATAGTTTAGAGCTCGAATAATGCTTGTATATGCATGTGTAGCAATAAGGGAGCCTATGTGAAGATTGAAATTTAAAACATCACTTTGGTATTTTTCCTTAGGCAGTGAAATGATATTTTGAGTAATACAAAACTACACACACATTGATATTTTTCGGCATTGCATTGAGGAATTTTTTTTCTCTTATACCTACCCTCGGCTAGACATGGAGGTATATAATATTGGTTTCTGGGTTTATTCTGTAAGTAGTTAATTTCACAGAGGAAGACTGAAATCTTCTTAATGTCCTGTCAGGTGTGAAAGCATATGAATCAAGTGCTGAAGGCACCATTTTGTATTCATCCAAAAACTGGTTTGTTCTTTTTTTTATGTTTCTTGCATGTGTTTTTTTTAGGCTCTAGAGATGTAGCTTGGCTCTTTCCTTTGCACTTTTCATCTATTTTGATTATTATAGTAGATTGTCCTCATAATTTATCATGTAGATCTATTTGTAACCTTATTTTCTACCAATCAATTTGCAAACCAGTCACATATTAAGGACCATTTCACTAACTTGTAGTCATCCATTACTTCATATGTTGTTGGTTGTGTCTGTGTGCCAATAAATCCTGATGATTGCGAGAACTTTAATCCTACAAGTGTACCCAATCTTTCTCAAGTAAAAGTCTTACCTTATTTTATAGTACTTTAAATGGTTAATTGAAGGTGCTTCTTTAGATCTGAGATAGTTGAACCCTAGATTAAAATATGGTATTAGATGGGTAGTATAATGATAAAACTGAGGTCCACTAAACACAAATTACTATGAATAGTGTTACAATTATAATTTTTTCTCCTTTACCTACCTTTGCATTAATGAAAAAGATAGTAGATTTTGGAAGTTCATTACATGTCTCATGTATGTGTTAGTATTTTAATTTTGTTTAAGTTGTTCAAGAGCTTGATTAGGTCAATAATATGTTCTACAAACTCTATTCTCTTGACACTGCTCAGCATTTTCCCTACACATTTTCTCTTCAATCCAGGCGTTTCTTAACTCCTTCCCTTGTTAGCCCTTGGTTGTTCTCAAGTGTAATGCTTTTTCTATGCATCTTACAGTCTGTATGTATGATTAGTCATCTCTTATGAAGCATGGATAACCTTGCATGGAATTGTTGTTGTAATTAGACAATTGCCATTGTGAGAATAATCATTTAATTTGTATGGAGGTAAGTCTTTTTCATATTATTTGACTTGGTATTGTAAACTTGTCTTTGCAGGATTCACTAGGGGGGAACAACAGAATTGTGATGATAGGTAGAGTTGTACAACACCATAAATCATTTGGAATTATCAATATATTGCTTATAGAATACTCTATGCAAGTAAAATAGAATGTGCAATGAGAATTCATCTTGAATTCAATCTGAATATAAGTACATTATACACAAGAAGATTGTATCTATTCTATGATTTAAAGAACCCCAAAATAAGAAAATTAATAGGTTCCATTTGTTTACTTTCTCTTAGACACTTGTTTAATCAGCGAGACCCTCAGAATGTCTTGCTAATAACCAGCAGTGTTCAAAACTCCTGAAGAGGTCAGATCAGTGTGATATTGGATCCGTCTTGCTGATGGAAGTCATCGGCAAGACATGGACTATCAGAGTGAGTTTTCTATCCTGTGCTAATGATTGATCTCTCACTGATGGGTTGGATTCAGTGGTCATCACCAAGAGTCTCCGCGATGGTACATTTCAACGATTTTTTTTCAAAATTGCATTGTTTTGTCGCAATTTTGATGAAGGCCACCGACGAATCACCAAAAAGGTCCGACGAAGTTGCTATAGTTGTGGTGAAAGATTCATCGTAACTCCTTACCCATTTTGTCGAAATGGCGACAAACTTCTGGTGTTGTTTCGACGCTACTCCTTGCCCATTTCATCAAAATGGCAATGAACTTCTAGTGTTGTTTTGACATTGCTCCTTGCCCATTTTGTCAAAATGGAAACAAACTTCTGGTGTTCTTTCGATGTTGCTCCTTGCCTATTTCATCAAAATAGCAACGAATTTCTAGTGTTGTTTCGACGCTTCTCCTTGCCCATTTCATCGAATTGGTGATGAACTTCTGGTGTTTTTTTGACGCTGCTCCTTTCCCATTTTGTCGAAATGGAGATGAAATTTTGGTGTTGTTTTGACACTTCGAAAGAGCCATTGCAATTACATTTTAGTTGTAATTCATCAGTGGATACACAAAGTTTTCGTCGATATTTCGATGAACATCTAAGACATTTTATGATGCTGACGACCAAAGAATCTGCATTGTTATTTCAACGTTTCATTCGTCGTTGTAATTTTGACGAAAAAATAGTGATGAATTTTTTTCGTCAATTTGTCAATTTTTTGAGAAATGTTTTTCGAACTACCAACGAACGTTCGTCAGAAAATGGAGTCAAATTCAGTAGTGTTATGACTAGTAATTGAGCTAAGCTAAGCTATAGCCTTCAACACCCAGTACATGAAGATAGGTTCAAAATGGTTGATACGAGCTTTACTACGAATATTGATAGTGTTCACAGGCATCCCATATCGACTAGGGATATCTGCTTGTCAACCACTCACCTGTTACCAACACCTCAAAGAACACTGGCTGAATCAAAGTCAATCGGTTCATGTAATATCCAATACAACAATGGTCATCTCATGTGAGATAAACAAAAAGAAAGAATGGTATTTGAAAGGTTTTCTTTTTTTATGGTGTACAAATGTTAAGCAACAATATTAAGATGGAAAAGTTCACACTAGGAAGTAGAAAAATTCTTCAGGAGAGGGGACAACAATCAAAGAATGAAAGAGCAGTGGAGCTAGAAACACACCTGGTTGACAACAAAGTGCAACAACGTCTCCAATGTTTTAAGAAGTAATATTTTGATCTTTGTGATTTCAATGCCAATAAGTATGAATAATATCTCATACGACAAGATATAAATAATATTCAGAGGACTGGAAGGTGGGTAAGAGTTTAACAAAGAAATCTATTGGTGAAATATCCATACAAAGGTGGCAAGGAGTAGCTATAATTCAACGTCTATGGGCAACCAGTAGTTATTATGATTCAAGTTTAGCATATTGATGGTTAAAATAAGTTTGATCAATCTCACATTGGAAATGCTTTTGACGTAATTATGAGAGTAGAAAAAAGTCTCATTCATATGATTATGAATGAGAGATGTGAAAGTACTAATATGCTATTCAATAATAGTTAAATTATGAGAGAATATAATTTTTTCAAATTTCAATTTTCTTTTAAAATAATGAGATTAATGGTTAAATTAGGATTAATAGTTAAATTAGTAGAGCATATAATCTTTTCAAATTTTAATTTTGCTTTCAAATAATGAGACTAAGATAATATATTGATTTTTTAAATCAATAAAATAATGGAAGTTATAAGTAATTTCGGTTATGTTAAGAAATCATCTTATAATTATATATTTGGCAAATAAATCATATATGATCTTAAATAATTTTGATGTTAGGATTAAAGATTGATCAATTTATGTTTTTTAGTTTATTATAAATGTTGTTTAGCTTTATTGATGCATTTATTAATTTGTGGAATCTAATTGTTTTAAGTCATCCAATCTTGAGATTTTTTAAACTTGATTCATGCTTTTGGAGGCATGTATATACTAGCATATATATATTTTAAAAAATTATATAAAATACATTGAGAGATATCCTTTTCAATGAGTGTTTTTAAAAGGATATGTCTTGATGTATTTTATATAAGTTTTTTAAAGATATATATGTTAGTTTAATTAATAGTTGGGATAAGATAAAATCTAATGTGATTAGATGTGAACAAATTTAACTATCTATACAAAAATTATTAACTATAATAAAATAATTTATAAAATAATAAATTTAACAATTATAAGATATTTAAATAATAATTCAGAACTAAATTTTTAATAATTTAAATAAAAAATCTCCTTTTTGAAATAAGATATATGAAAAGTATATAAAAATCAATTCTAATTATTATTTGTTCTTGGAATGAAGGAAAAAGACTCTCAAAATCATGATATTACTATGAAGATTCAACCGCATTGTTTTTCGAGTCAAACTCATTGATCCATGTTTCATTAGGGGAGAGGAGCTAGTAGTTGTGTGGGCTAATTTTGTCAGCATGTAGTGATTGAATGGAATATCATAGAACCTTCATTTTTTTTTTGAAATGTGGTTTGGCCTCATATCTATCTATAACTAAGGCTTGGAGGTGTGACTCATCATGCAACTCACAACATCAACACATCTATTAAGAAATATCTAAAATTTGACTTTTCAAATATTCAACCAAAACTTAATCATGGGACCCCTAGTAGTGGAACAAAAGAATATCATTTGTTGCTTGTAGAATATCATATTTTATATAAAATTAAACTACTATGGAACCTAAATGGACCAATAGTTGAGCACAAAAAACTATTTGTTGTTGTAAAAGCAACACGTAATTATTTAAAATACAACTTATATCAAACAAAATTAGATCAATAGTTGAACACTAAAACTTTTTGAAAATCCTTCACATTTAATGAGAAAATAAATGGCATTTATTGTGCTCACTTTTTATATTGTGATAAAACAAACTATTAATATGAAATACTTCAATGCTTGTACATTGCTACCCCAATAGTTGTACACATAGGAACAATATTTTTTCACTATAATAACAATACTTGTTTAAATGAGTGTCTTATTTTATTAAATGAGCATTTTATTTTACAAATGAGTATTTTAATATTTTATAAATGACACACTTATAGTGGATAGGTAGTTATGATATTTTATTTGAGACAAAAAAAATACTTATTTCACTTCTCCATGAATGTATTTATGTTTTTTCTATATAACATTAAGAGGTTCTCATGTGTTCAAGTATGGATCCATTTTAATCAAGATTTGGTTTTTTTTTATTTACATGTGAAGTATTTATTTACAATATATAGTATAAATATATGATAAGACAAGTATTATAATCACAATTGATGCATGACTATTGGACACTACACAATTACTAGCCCCTCTCCCCTAATAATAGTTCACAAAAACCCATCTCTCATGATAAAGAAATGACCCATTTAGCACTCATTGCATCTAGGTGATGCTCATGGACTTTTCACCCATCCCAATACTACTCTAACTCATTAAAGTCCTGAAATTTAACAATAACGATTCTGAAACAATAAATTTCAGTTTCTCATAACCTGGAGCTTACACTGCGTGGTTTAAGAATTACGGACTCCATGATAATTATTCAACATAGAAATGATTTGGCAATTTGGGTAATGTCACAGACAAACTTGTTCAAACCGAGGAAGGAAGAGCCACCTGGGCTAACTGTTTTAACTGCTGCCTCCTTCACTTTCAACACCCGTTGCCTCACCTCCTCACATTCCATTATCCTCCTCACTCCATTCTCCACCTCTTCTCTCGTAACAACCTTGCTTTCATCGACATCAACGCCCTCAAAGTCTATTCCAATCTTCCACACATCTTTCACAAATCTGCAATTGAGAAACTGATCCAGAAAATATGGCCATCCCAGAATAGGAATTCCGAAGCTGAAGCTCTCCATGACAGAGTTCCATCCGCTGTGGGTAAGAAACGCTCTAACGGATGGCTGGGACAGCACCTTCACCTGCGGTGCCCAGCTCACAATCAGCCCTCTATCTCTGATCCGTTCTAAAAATCCATGGGGCAAAATAGCAGGCTTCCCTTGTGCAACATCCTTTCGTAAGACCCACAGAAAAGGCTTCTGGCTGCTTCCTAACCCCAGCGCAATCTCTTCGAGCTGTTGCTTCGATTTGACGGCGATGCTGCCAAAGGAAACGTAAATCACAGTAGCCGTCTGCTGCGCGTACAGCCATTGGAGACAACTCTCGTCCTCTGCGAACATACTTGTGGACCGGAGGACATCTCTGTGCGCCAGAAAGTTGGGAAGAAATAGAGGACCCACTGCCACTGCAGAACACCCGTTTATTGACAGTGTTGCTACTGTTTCCCTTCCTTCCACCTCCTCCACCGTGTTCATCAGCACGTAATCTCCCCTGTTTTGCACTTGGCTTTCATACAGAAATCGTTTTACCAAAGCATCCGAGGCACTGACAGCGCGGTAGAAGGAGATGAGATCGGTGGGCAATAGAGGTGGGAGATTACCGGGCAAACAGGCGATCACATTCTCCGGCCTCTTCGCTTCTCCCACTGAAATCACACAACATAAAATATTTATGACAAAATAAATTTATGCTGCAACATGCAATCGAGGGCTAATTAGAAAGCTAGGAATACCTACATTTCACAGGAATGTGTCCCCGCGAGAGGAGCAACTCTGCTTTAAACTGCGAAATAGACAAGGCCGCGCACATCGTCCAGAAGACAACTCTTGGCACTCGGAGATTTAGGGCCAGCTGGTAAGTGCAAGACATAAAGCTATCGCCGATAATACATGTGATGGGAGGGACGTCTTCTGAAAGAGTGGCAACGAGATGCTGCTCCAAAACAGGGGCTAGATTTTCCAGTGCACTCAAATAATCAAGAACATCAGTAAGACGACCATGCTCTGCCGGTAAGCCGTCCGGGATGATCAAAAACCGAAACCCCTCAGCGGCTTGCTCATCAGCATCTAACATACGCCGGTGTGTCCACTCCGTGTTAACGAAGGTAATGAAAAATCCCCTTGCGGAGAGCAGGTGGGCCAATTGGATGAGAGGATTGATGCTCCCTTGTACAGGGAATGGCACCATGACTGTGTGCAGAGAATTGGCCATAACTTGTGGCAAATTGGGGTGAGAGGAGGAGGTGAGCGTACCAGGAATCGTCCATGTAGAAGAGTCGTATACCGAGATTATTGTTACATGATTGCATTAAATATTTGTAATTGATTTTACTTGTGTCCAGCCTGTTGGTTGCCTCTGCATTGCTTCAACATAAAAAAAATTCCAGAGTTTTTTTTGATAATTTTTAAGACTGCGACTTGCATACAATAATTTTGTTTCTGTTTTTAAAGTTTTTAAGGAAGAGGGGTCGCTTTCAGAAGAAATAGGAATATGTTTAAATTATTTGAATCTCTATCTTCAATTTGATTATGTGCGTCATTTTATTGGATTTTAGTGAGTTTACATCTCAAAAATGTTTTTACTTTATTACTTCTGCCGGTACGCAAGGCCTTTGTCACATCTGTCGTTTTAGATGAGAGTAGGTAGTGTGAAGCGTGCCTGCTTTTTTTAATTTTGATTTTTATATTTCAATAGTTCCATCAACTTTTCAATATTTATATTAAGAAATAGTTGTCAAGATATCAATATGTTTGTTTTTGATGTCAATGAAAGCATCACATTCCATAATAAAATGTTTTTACGATTCCACTATTCGATATTGCAAATAATACACAAACTTTCTTCTCGTACTTTTTTAGGTCTTTTCTTCCGCCCCATTTCACATTGGAGTTGATGAGAAGTAGTTCTTAATTGAGCAATAAAAAATTTGGCTCTCCACAAAATACTAGCCCCTATGTACATTTTTTTGTTGATGAGCACTTTACCTCATATACACTTGCATAACTTAACCATAACAAAAGTATTTATCTCTTTTCTATTCATGGTGGGACACACATTCAAGTAGATAATTCCATTTGCTCATCCATTTGTTGTTTTGATTCATCCATGTCTTCTTTATTTTGCTCAAGTTGTCATTGAAAACAACCTTAGGCTATCTAACTACTTCCATTTGTTCAAATTCTTTTTAAATATCTTATGAGACACACCATAACAATTGCTTCAATAGGAATTACCCTAGTTTCACTTAACAAATTTGGTAAGGAACCAAATTTTTTATTTTGAACTTGTTTTTTGATCAAGCACTTTTGATTTTTCTTAATTGTTTCCAAATTGAGTTTGAAATGTTGTTAGCCCATATATCTCTTTATCACAAATCATCCACAATACGAGTGTAGTTGTATACATCTATTTTGATTAAGATTGTCGTTATATTATTTTATTAGAGCACTAAATCAAAACATCTAAAGTTGCTTTGGATTCTCCACTAGTTACAAACTAAACCAAGATTTTATGACCTCTTGAAATTGCAACCACAATCTTATCATAGAAATTGAAAACTAATATTTTGATTAACCTACTTTAGGAAGTTGAAGCGGGGGGGCTAGCTCGATTGGCTAAAGCATCTTGTTGCAGGAAAGAGGTCACAAGATCTAGTCTCCCCCCAAACCCGTGGTACCAGAGGGTGTGTTGCGCCAGCGCCACCGATCATGTGAAAAATGTTTACTAGACACACTACAATTTATAGGGGGACAGATACCCGACCAATTCCTACAATCTAAAAAAAAACCTACTTTAGGAGGCTAAATTTAACTTAATTTTACAATTGAAATTAGAAAATAAAAATATCACATGTTGTTCATAGGTTTAACTTTCAATATTCAGTTCAACAAAGAGAGGAAGTCATGAAGTGAGGAAAAGAGAGTTAGGGGGAGAGGAAGAGGATGAGAGGAAGTTAGAGAGAGAGAGAGAGAGAGAGAGAGAGAGTTAGAGGGAGAGAGAGTTCACACATCCAAATTTAGGTAGCATAACTTAAATATATATATATAAAGAGTTAGAAAAATATAGATAGAGTTCACATTCAAATTTAGTTGTTTATTTATAGGGTTAAATAGTAAGGTCCATTGTTTAGGTTTTATGGTTTAAGTTTCACATGTTGAAGGTTGAACTTTCAATGTTTAGTTAGGGAGAGAGGAAGAGAGGAAAAGAGAGTTAAGGGGAGAGGGAGAGGATGAGAGGAAGTTAGAGGAAGAGAGTTAGAAATAGAGAGTTCACACATCCAAATTTAGGGGGCATAATTTAAATAGAGAGAATTAGGGAGAGACGGATAGAGTTCACATTCAAATTTAGTTGTCAATTTATAGGGTTAAATATTAAGGTCCATTATTTAGGTTTTATGATTTAAGTTTCACATGTTGAAGGTTTAACTTTCAATGTTTAGTTAGGGAGAGAGAGGAAGTGAGGAAGAGAGAGGAAGAGAAAGAGAGTGAGGGAGAGAAGTGTGAAAGAGAGGAAGAGAGGAAGTTCAGGAGAGGGGGAGAGAGGGAGAGAGAGAGAGAAAGAGACTTCATACAATCAAATTTAGGTCGTATAAGTTAAATAGAGAGTTAGGGAGACATAAAGTTCACATTCAAATTCGTTACTTATCTATAGTGTTAAATATTAAGATCTATTATTTAGTTTTTATGGTTTAATTTTTATAGGCTGAAGGTTTAACATTCATTTTCTAGCAAGGGAGAGAGAGGAAGCAAGGAAGAGAGAGACTTCATGTATTCAAATTTAGGTGGTGTAAGCTAATATATTTAGATAGAGCTAAGGAGATATATATTTTACATTTAAATTCAATTATTTATATATAGGGTTAAATGCTAAGGTCCATTGTTTAGCATTTATGGTTTACATTTCACATGTTTAAGGTTTAACTTTGAATGTTTAGATATGGAGAGAGAGGAAAAGAGGAAGTTAAGGGGAGAGAGATAGAGTTCACATTAAAATTTAGTTGGTTACTCATAGGGTTAGATACTAAGTTCCATTATTTAGAGTTAATGACTTAAGTTTCACATACATTGAAGATCTAAATTTTAGATTTTAGTTAGGGGATGGTTGCAAGAAGATGGGGGAAATTTTGTGGCCAACCATCTTTGATTTTTTTTAAAAGCCATAACATGAGCACATTTTAGATTTTAGTTAGGGGACGGGTGCAAGATGTAGGCAAATTTGTGGCCACCCATCTTTGACTTTTTTAAAAAGCCATAATGTGAG
>VDFB02000015.1:342216372-342344395 GCA_007258455.2 Sequoia sempervirens
AAGGCTTTTCTGGTTTGCATATCAGATCTTGGTTTCTAACATGGTTTCAGAGCCTTGATTTGCAGCCCCTTCTTAATTTTTTTGGAGAAAATATTTGCAGAGTTCGTTCAGGATTCCTCGAGGGTATCATACCTTGAGTTCATCTATGCAGCATCTTGGATCAAATCGGGCTTTACCATTGGATTCAAAGCACTGGAAAAAGTCAGGATTGGCTTTTATTTTGTAGATTTTGGTCATCATTTTCCAGATCTACGAGGGTTTCAAGCTCGGAGATTTTTTGGAAGTTCTGGAGGTAGCCGATTTTTCGGAGCAGATTGAGCACAAACGGAGGTCACCATTGTGTTTGCAGTGGCCAAAAACCCTAAGATCGCCCTTTTTTTATCAATTTTGGTGAAGTTGGTCTGGAAGGAAAAAAAATGCCAAGGAGACCGTATGGTCCCCAGCACATAGACTGAGGCACGAAAATCGAGAAAAAAATTTAAAAAATGTGTTTCTTGGTTTTCTTGCCAATGCTCCCAATTCAGAATGCTGCAGCCACTGACCCACCACCACCACTGGCCTTCACAGTCGGTCTGCCACTAGCCCACCTCTAGCCCCTACGGGCCCCTCTAATGCTCTGGCCCAGTCACATGGAGGACTGGGGGCCCTTCGCCAACCCTTAAGGGCTTTCCCTTCTACAGTTGTCGGTCATATGGGAGACCAAGCGCTATGCACCCAGCCCCCGGCCGGCCTCTAGCACCAACCCGTGGTCATATGGAGGACCAAGGGCTCTACCAAAGCCCCATCCCACTAGCCCCTGGTCACACATAGGACCAAGGGCCGAAATTTTTTTAGCCCCCTGGGGGCCCCATAGGCCAGATTGGCCTTTCTGGAGTAGTTTTCACGAAAACGGGCATAACGTTTGCCCACGACGTTGAAATTGCAAAAATGAGATACCGTTGGAAAGTTGGTTCTGGGAACTATCCTATGGCATAGTTTATTTTTCAGTATTTTTTTGTTTAGCTACATTTATTTCTTTTTTAAGTTAGATGTTCATTTATGGCTTCCGAGCTCATAACTTTTTGCCATGATCTCTTTTTTCGCCGTCTTTGTGGCGTTGGAAAGGTATTGAGGAGCTATATTTTTCTATCCATGCACTTTTTTTTGTATCTGTCTCAGGTTGATTGTTATTCCAAATTTTTCCTGATGGGTGTTTTGGAGATTACTTGGATGTTTTGGCAGTTGGAAAGGTGAAACTTGAATATTTGTACTTCATTTCAGTACCACATCATCTTATTTTTTGTTTATGCACATTTAGCATTCTCTCCTTTTACAATCGTTGGGTTATTGTAATAAATGAACTAAGATAAAGTTCCATCAGGGGGGTTTCTTGCATAATAATATGATTAGAATGTGCATGCACTTTGATCTCCATCTTGTTTTGATGGAAACTCGCATGGGTTATCTAGTTTCCTAGTTTCTTTTGGCCACATCTTGCTCTAGCTTGACACATATTAGATTTATCAGTTCTCACTTTAGATTGAGAGTTTATGGTTGTTGATCTGCATTGGTTCAGGAGGGCCATTTTTTTATGGTTAATGTTCCAGAGTCTTTATGGTACTTCTTCCTACGAAAGAGTTTTAGTCATAGTTTGGCATTGGCATCAAGATACATGGATTCTAGATTATGTCATCATTTCATCTACTGTTGCTTCACAGATTCCATGGTTCCATTTTGTGAGCTTTTCAGTGTTTTGTGGCATCAGGTCTGTTGTCACATTATTATGATTTTGATTTGGTTTCTTGTAGATAGAAGTATCTTTCCTTGCTTGTCAGATTGTGGTTCCAATGTTACTCCACAGTGTTCTTCCAATGCTTCTCTGTAGCAGTCATCTCATTGTAGGGGGGTTTTGTCCCACTGGGTTTTCCTTCTCTACTTCATTATTGCATTTGTACTTGGGTACCTGATCAAGCCTTGTTGTCAGTACCCATTCATGCTTTCTTGCATTCATCTTAGTTTTAGGTGCATGTTTTTTTAGTCTCCCTAAGTTGCACTTATGGGGGGTGTTGGTGTAATTAATATTTAATTACGCTTGCATAACTTTACTTAGGTAATATTTAATTCCTAGGTTTATTATTGTCATCTTTATCTTATTGAGCTATCTTGTTGCTCAAAATAAGATTAGGGTTATGCATCTTTGCTTTTATGAAGCAAATCATATCTTGTAATTATTCAATTCCTGAATAATATTATTTACACATCTTCTTGCAAAGCTCTTGCTTTTTCTATTTTTCTCTTCTGTGGAAGGCTTTTCTTGTTTGCATTTCAAATCTTGGTTTCTAACAATTAGAATCCATTCATGTCCTACACTTGAAGGTAGGTTAATAGGTCCAATGAAATCAAGACCCCACTTAGCAAAATGTTGCTCTACTTGAATGGGGTGTAAAGGAAAGGCTGCAAACCTTTTCTTCCCTGCAAATAGTGAACACTTATCACACTTCCTAACCCAAGCATATGCATCTTTAAATAAATTTGTCCAATAATACCCCTCTCATAAGTTTTATAATTATAGTCCTAGGTAGAAAATGGCCTCCTGAAGGCCTGCCATGAAACTCTTCTAGCAACTTGTCTATCTAATTTGGTTCAATGCACCTCAATAAAACACCATGAAAATCCCTTCTATACAAAACACCATCAATAAAAACATAAGTGATGTCTTGAAACCTATAGTACCTTATTTTGGTCCTGTCCAAACCTTCAAGGTAGTCACTAGTCTGCAAATAATGTATCATATGCTACACTCAGCTTGTAGTAAGAACTGAACCAGCAACTTGATCTTAATTGTTGAGCACTATTACAACATGCTCATCACCTTCTTGGTTGTTTTCTAAATTTTCCACAAGTTTTTCACACAAACCCTTGCCCCTAACAGGCTTAGTAACTTTAATACTAATATCATATTCCATTACTTTAGTTATCTAGTCAGCTCTTTTTTCATTAACATCCTTATTGAGCAAGAAATCTTTAATAGTTGGATGTGCAACCAGCAACTATATTTTGTTGTTACAGGGTGTTATCAATCAGATATGCACCCTTGCCAGATTTGTAGAAATCAGACTATCTGTTGAAATATGGAAACTCTTTTCAGATGTGGGTGATCTATGCAAAAAGAGAATCTCTAGAGTGAGTTGGTTCTCTGAATGATGAATATTGTTCTAAGTAATTTCTAGGAAAAGGGATAGAAGGATAGCTTGAAAATGAAATTTAACACTAATTGATGATTAACTGTTATTTCTGGAAAAAAAATCAAATTTACCACTCACAACAACTCCTCTATTACAATAGCTCTCACAATCTCATTGGTATATGGTTTCATCAGTAATTTGCATGAAGATTTGAAGGCATTGAATACATCATACAACTTGAAAACATGAAATTTTGTGCAAAGACTCATAAAAGAAAGACATATAAGGCTTCAAACTTGAAAACACAAAGACATTAAATTGTTGTTACGAGGTTGAGACAAGAAATGAGAAGAACTCTGCTGCTTTATTGGAACTGAAAGAGTGTATTTGTTTGAACTGAGTACAACTGAATTTACAAGCTCAAAATGCTAAGAGCCAGAAACTGCCAACTGAACTGGGAAGAAGGAAGAAAAAATAATTTTCTTCAAAATATAACCCTCTAGAAACCCTAATCCAAGCTCACAAAGAAAGCTCAAGGAAAAGGCCTCAAACTGTCTCAAAAGTTTGCATAAAAGAAGAAAAACACATTGTTTCCATGTTCATACTGAAAAGCTCCTAAAAATAGACTAAATCTACTTTTAAAGCAAATAAAACACCTTATCTCTCTAAGAGGAACCTCAAATCTGACCCAAGGAAAAAAATAAAAACAATCTACTAAAAATAGCAAAGAGATAAAAAATAGCTTGCTTTATCTTTGCTTTACATGATATGCATATTTGACAATCTTCACAATCTGACCTATTTTTGCAATTAAATATTTTTAAATCTTTTGCAAAACAATTACAACCTTATATCTCCATTACAATCTTGATTTTCTTAAAAATCACAAAATATACAAGGAATATTATTCTCTCAATACTTTAATTGATTTCTTAAAAATCAATTCTAAAAATAACAACCCTAAGTCATCAGTGAGATTATTTTGCAATTTTTATTGATTTCTCACAAAATCAATAAAACCTAAGATAATCAATTCTCCAATTTTCACTAAGGCATGAGTATGAATGTTAATATAAAAATCACAAGCCCTAAGGACTTAAATAAAGTCGACCTAGGCATATGAAATTTGACCCCTCAAGGTATTAAGCTTTAGATTTTTAATTCAAAATGCAAAGGATCCCTAAGTTCGAATTAGGGCAAGAAACAAAAACAAGTCAAACCCTAAAAATCATTTCATTTTGCAATCATCATTTTTGAAGACTTTGGGCTCTGCCTGAAAGGATGGTGCCTCCATGAGTGAGCATATTTTGTAGCTCGTGTGCTTGAGAATCTTCACTTTTTTCTTCAAATGATCGAATCCTTCACTATGATAAAGGTAAGCTTAATTTTTGACATTATTGTAGCTTCATGGCTTTATTTCCTGAGCATTTTTGGTCTTGTGGCCGTGGATGCAGCACAGTTTCTAATGCATTTTATTTCTTTCATGTGCTTATTTTGCTTCTGTCATTTTGGGCCGCCATGTATGAGCTCAAACTCTTGGTTTTTTGAAAGCATTGAGGGAGATCAACTGAGAGTTATTGTTATTCTACAAGCACTTATGGTAAGTTACCTTCCAGCCATGTATTTCTTAAAACAAAAAGCTTAAGGAAGCTTTTTTTATTTATAAACTCATGGCCATACTCAGGTCACGCCATGTTTTCTTGACTATGGGTTTTTGAAGCACTTTGGGTTCGACCCATGATGATTTACTCCTTTCAAATTTTGAATGAACCCTCATGTGGGTATCATGTAAAAATGAAGAAATATGTATTCTAAAATGAACCCCAATATGGGTATTCTAAGAATTGAAAGAAACTATGTCTCTCTATTCTAGAGCTTGACCCATGTCTTTTCATTATTTTTTGTTATTTCTTTAAAGATCCTCTCATGGATGTCGCTAAAAGTCGTAAGAAAACATCAATCTTGCTTCTCATGTTATTTTTACTCAAGTGAAGCTTACAAATGCAAGAAAATCATGGCAAGCCACAAGCTTTGGATACTTCCCTAATGGACTTCACTTATAAAACTTGCATTATACCCATTCTTTGTTCATATTTGTGAAAAAGCCTACATGGGTACTTGTAAAAATGAAGAAATCTTGCAGTTTATGAAAAACCCCAAAGTGGGTATCTCTGAAAATGAAGGAAAACATATGTCTCCACTTCTCCTATAGAAAACCCCATGTGAGTATATGAAAAATAAATAAAAATCTGTATATTTGAACTCGGCCTGACCCAACATGGCATTTCTTTTGACATTCTAAAATTTTAACTTCCTCCATATGGGTATTTGTAATTTTTGAAAAAAAATGCATTTATGGATGTATCTTCAGTTATATTCAAATTCAACCATGAGATCATTGAACAAATCCTTTCTCCTAGAAAATCCCCACCTTGATAATTGATATTTAAAAGAAAAACACACTTGCTTTGCCTTATTGTTGAAAACCCTTATATGGGTAACCCTTGACTAAGACAAAACCCTTATCTTGCTGCTCGGCTTTAAATACCCATGTTGGTAAACCATATTTGGTGAAAATCCATGTATTTAATCTACAGCAAACTCTTGTTTTTGTCCTCATATTTCACACCTAGGAATGAGAACAATTATGATCTCATTGCTTAGTGACCATGATAAAATAGTGATATCTATACTCCTTACAGGTCACTTTGATGTTGTCTCCTTATTGACATGACATCTCCTTGAAGAACCTCAGAATGGTTCGAATCTTGATTCTATTTTGAATTTATGCAAAGGTTTTAATTAAAACACTGTAGCTCTATGGATTGCATTTTCTCTTACAGCCAACTAACACTTTCAGAAGCACTTTCTCTTATGCTTTGTCATTTTTTGTTCATTCTGGAAGCAATCTTTTCACATTGTAATTCCTAATGTTGCATTTGCATTCTCAGCCACACTAGAACTGACTACTTTGTTGATGATTTTAATGCATTGTCTGTCCTTTCATATTCGTGGTCTTCAACTTGGAACTCTTCATGATTTTTTATGCCCCATTTAATAAAACTATTCCATGCACTTGCTCTCATCCATGAAAATCTGAAACAATTCTCTTCATTGAGGCATTATGTATGCCTGTTCACTAGCTTTAATTAAAAGAAAGAACATTGTTGAACCTTGCATAATATCATAAACACGATGCCTCATAATACTATGGCAGAAGAACATAAAACATATAGCAATGCTTAAGATGAATGTACTCAATTAAATTGATTGAGTGGATTAAACCCATTGTTCACCTATAGCTTTCAGAAAACATTTACATGATTGTTGTATGCATAAAATGGTCATGTCTATAATCCTGGCAATTAATTAAATATTTATTGTTTAATTAATTTCTTCTAGAAGTCCTCTACATATGATTAAATTTAATTAATTTAATTATATTGTTCATTCATCTTATTCTTCTTTTTATAATTAAATAAATTTACTTTTATTTAATTATTTTCATACGTCCACTTAATTAATTAAATAAATACATTCTATTTATTTAAATTAATTATCACTGTTTGAATTTAAATTAAATCTTTTGATTTAATTTAAGTTTAAATATTTCCCCTTTCTTCTATTTTAATTCTTCTTCTAATTAATTAAATGTTTCATTTAATTAATTTCATAAAAGTGATTTAATTAAATAGATCTTATTTAATTAAAAATATCTTATGATTTCTTTCTAAATTCAAAATTAGGTATTTTAACCTAATTGTGCAATCTTCTCATATCATAATTAAATAGTTTATTTAATTATGAGATATTCTGCTTTTTTTCAATAAAACTGATTAAAGCTCTTTTCTCACCACAAGTTTTCTTCTGCTTTTAAAAGCTTAATTAAATATTTTATTTAATTGAGAAAAGCTGAATGTGCTCCACAAATAAATAATTGATTTTTTTAATTAATTATTTATCAGCTTTTAATCTTTCTTTTATTCTTATCTTCTCTTCTTTTTCCTCTTTCATAATAAAATAGAAAAATCTGTTTCTAGGGTTCTTCTATCTTATCCTTCAGTTTCATCTTTCTTCAACCGTTTGATCTGTCAGGAATTATCACAATCGTCAATCGAGATAGCCAATCAGAATCAGTCAGAAAGCCCTATAAATACTTGTGTGAATCCAAACATTGGTAATAGGCAAATAGGCAATTAAGTAGAGTTTATGCATTTAATTCATTTAGTATTCATTTATCATAGCATCTTGCTTATTTCAAGTTTCTTAGCTAAAATCATTATCATAGCTTAATCATGCATTCATATCATAGCAAAATCTCGTTCTTTAGGAAGACAGTTTGTTGAGCCTAGCCCTTAATCTGAGAACACAAGGCTGGAATCTACAAAAACACTAAAGATAGAGGACGATAGGACGACAACAGGAACAGGATACTGAGTTTGCACATTTCTACTCCTTTTATAGTTTTGTTTTTGTTATAATGTTCTATTGGTGTGTTTGAACTGATTTTAATTCTTACACTCGATTTTCACACACACATTAAATGGCGCCCACCGTGGGGCCTATGCCCCGATTTTAGACTTCTTTCTTGCAGGTTTTCTTGCAGGTTTGCTTACAGGTTTTCTGGCATTCGGCAGCGCGCGTTTCGGAAGATTTGCAGGTACTTCGGCGCATCTGGGCTCTGTTTCGGTGCGGTCATTTCTGCGGCGCATCTGGGAAACAGAGTGGCGCATTCGTCACTTTCGGCAGCGCATATAGACATTTAGTTAGCGCATTTAGGATTTTCTTTAGCGCATTTAAAATTGTATCAGAAAATTTTAAAAAATCTCTGCATTTAGAATAGCGCATATAGTCTCTGTTTTCGCGCATCTGGGTAGATTAGCATTGGTTGTTTTGGCGCATTTATGTAACAGAGTTGCGCTTCTGGTCTCTGTTTCTGCGCATTCGGGAGACAGAGCTTCACATCTGGAACTGTAACAGAGATTCTGAGTCGGTTCCGCAGACAAATTTCTTTTATTTTATGTTGGGTTTAAAATGAATCAACCTAGGGTAGCCACGACATCTTTTATCATGCAGTTAAAACGAACCCCATGTCTGTTGTGAAGCAACATCTTCACCTAGATTAAATCACATTTGATTTTGGTGCACATAAAATGAATCTGTCTACTCTTATTGACTGTGCTTGAAGGTGGTAGGTGATTATGCTCTCACCCTGTGCAAACTAGGTGATCAGAAAACCAGACCCACTTTTCCCTATGTAACCCTGATTTGATAATCGAAGTATCCTCTCCCCTTGCGCACTTGTGCGATCCTGGGTGCAAGAGAAACGGTTATTGACTCTAGAAGTGGGCCTATGGGGAAAAGTACTCACCTTAAGGGGCCGACTCAAACCGGCAACGGAGCCAAAGCCTTGGCCCAAGTAGGTATATAAATGTAAATCTTGAGGGAAAACCTAGGTTTTCTTGTGCGGATGTGTCCTCTGGGGCCGGAGTTGGCCTCCACCAAACTGTTGGTAACCTCTTCAGGCTGGAGTGCCACCTTAATGGTGATTAATCTCTTGCCCCATGTATGGCCACTCGAACGGGGGTCCCGAACTAAATACCATTGTTTAGAAAGCCAAAAACCTTCTATTTGCTAGTCCAGCACCGGTCGGTGTGAAGCCTTCCACACTTTCGCAGTCAATAGTAGAGGTGATCAGCTCGCCATGGGAGTTTCATGGGGGTTGGAAGCTTGGTTGGCCTAAGAAGAGAGTGCACTGTAAGGGGGAGCCCGTGCAGCCAAGCTTCTGGATTCACACGCTACTGATATGCGGTTGGGGAAACCCACATGGAGTCTAGCAGATATTATCCTGGCCTAACCTAGGTTGTGCTTGTCTTATTATGTGCTTGGTTACGAATCAACTTAAATCAGACTGTTTGCTGTGCTTTCCAAACATTAATTCAGATAATGGATCATCCAAAAATGAACATGACAAATTTCAGCTAAAAACTGGTCAAAACTGTCCTAGAAATAAACTGCTTTAGCACACCTAGGGGAAAACTCCAGCGCATTTAAGCTCTGTTCTAGCGCATCTGTGTTCTGTTTCGGTGCATTTAGGATTTTCTGCTGCGCATTTGTTCTCTATTTCTGTGCATATGATATTTTCTGCAGCGCATTTGACTATTTCTGTAGCGCATTTGAGAAATAGAGTAGCACTTTTAGGTTTTTGTCACCTACCCGACTTTCTAAGATTTTACTCCCATGTTAAGAAAGTGGAAATCAACCAAGTTCACCAAGAAATCAGTTTTCAATAGGATCAAGAAGCCCAAAACAAATTTCAGTTACAAGAAGACTTTAGATCGCAGAAAATTCCTGTATAAGAGTCGAGACGTCTTGCTCCATTATCGCACATTCCTCCATAGATACCAAGACTACATTAGAAGATTCACTGACGATTATGCTATAGAACCGTTGGCTACCCAAGCTTATTATCAAAGATTAGCGTTATCTCAATGTCATAATTTGAATCAACCTCTTGAGTTTGAGAACATACCACAACCTTCAATTGAATATTCAACGCGTCCCAATCAGATCCTTCAGTGACCATATTCAAGGATTTCTTACATATGCCTATTTTTACGAGATCTCAACACAACAAAGTAGGAGAAACACCTCAAAAAGAGGGTGAACGAGGTAGTCCTCTTTTTAGTGTAAGTCGCAATCCCCTTTTCAGTAACAACAATATGGCTGACGGAGAGGAGAGTTCAATACTTAAGAGCAAAAACATGAACAAAACTCCTATAGGTAGTGATGATGAACAAGACGACGAACTTGAACTTAGAGAGGCAAAACAAAATCCCAAGTTTCTTAAAGCCCTTGAAAAGATTATACAACGTGACAAAGAGAAATACTTTCTTTTTTCTAGCAGATCAAGGAGCTAAATTGCCTAAAGACTTTGATATTGAGAAATTAAAAACCACCGAGGAAGAGCCATCCCCACCTAAATATGCCTCCTTAAAAAAAGAGTTTAGAGAGATACAGAAAAAAATCAAAGAGTTAGAAGGAGGAACCACAACCAAGCAGTACACTTTGGATGACATATGTCCTTACCCTTTTGATAGAAGTCTCAACATGATTCCATTTCCTAAACACTGTGAAATCCCCAGATTTGATCATTATAATGGAAAATCAGACCCAGTTGACCATATTAGAGACTTTCGAAACATGACATTGGAATTTTCCCATGAAGATACATATTTATTACGATTATTTCCTCGAAGCCTTGGAGTCAACTCTATGGAATGGTTATCTAAGATTACACCTCCTATTCGAACATTTGAAGAGCTGATGAATTTATTCATAAAACAATACTCCTACAACGTTCAACATCAGATCACCATGATTGATCTTTGCAAAGTTACGCAAAAACCTGGGGAATCTTTCACTACCTTTCTTCAAAGATGGAGGAGAATGTTTGCTAGGTACCCCCGTCATGTCCCTGAAAAGGAGAAAATGGTTACTTTCATCAATAGCCTCAACTCAGAAATGAGTTATCGTTTAAATCTGCATTGTCCACCTTCCTTTGAGAAACTGATTGAAGATGCCCTCACCATCGAAAGTGCTTTGGTCAAAAGAGGGACCATAAAACTTGATAGGGACAGTCCTGCCTCATCTAACCATTACAACAATCATGACAAGTCCAAGTTTTGGACCCGCAACAAGAATGTTATAAATGATGGAGTTGTAGATGCAAATCATGTCACGACTAAGCCATTTATCCTGAACACTGTAGTCATAGTACTTAAAACGTAGCTAATTCAAATGCTAAATCGGTACGAAACAATTCATCCTCCAACTAACTAAGCAATCATATGATTCAATGGAACAACCAAAGTTCACTAGAACAACAACAACAATACCAACACTAAGGGGAATACCTCTAAGCATGAGAAACCAGCAACAGCTTCCATTCCTTCTAATAGAAGAGCTTTACTCCACTTAGGACAATCCTAATCATTTTAAAGGAGGTCATGGAAAGAACGCCATTATGTTACTTCCCACAACGTAATTAATAACGAATAAACCTCCTCCATCATGGAACGAAGCTTATTTTTGCGATTACCATAGGTGCAGAGGTCATCATACAAACAGCTGTCAAGGTTTGAAACATGCTATTCAAGATCTCATTGACAAGGGTATTATCACAGTAGAAGGACAACAAAAATCCAATGAAGATCACCAAGCATTTCGAAATCCTCTACCAAATTATCAAAAGGGAGAATCTTCTGACAAAACTGTGAACCAAATTGATGATAATGTAATCCGTCACCTCTATACGGACGATGAGCGAGTCAATGTCATCAAAATCAAAGAGAAAGTAGACAATGGGCAAGTAAACGTCACAACAAGAGCACAAGCTAAGGTTGTTTTGAAAGGTACCTCCTCAAAATCCAATGAGACCTCTCCTCAACACCAATACGACTTAGTTAACCAACTTTGAAAAACTCCAGCCCAAATCTCCATTTTTGAACTTCTAAAGATTTCCCCTGCACATAGGGAGATTTTGGATAAAACCCTCGTTGAAACGACTGTATCTACGGATTTGGATGTGAATCGATTTCAAACCATGGTAGGACATTTATCCTCCCCCACATGCCTTTCATTCTCAGACAAAGATGATGTTTCCCTAACTCATCCCCACAATTCATCATTATACTTAGAGGTCATGATCCACAAATTCCGTGTCAAATGTGTTCTAATAGATGGAGGGGCTGGTCTAAACATATGTACTTTGAAGGTGATTCAAGCATTAGGATTTGCCGAAGATTCCATTGATCCTAGAAGGAAGATTACCATTAAAGCCTATGATGATGAGAGAACGTCTAAAGGTCTAATCATGCTACCAATCAGAGTGGGACCTGTTATCAAAAATACCTTTTGCCAAGTTTTAGAGCGAGATCTTGCATACAATATCTTGTTGGGTCATCCTTGGATCCATGAGATGCAAGCTGTTCTGTCCACTTACCACCAATGTCTTAAGTTTCCATATGATGGACAGGAAATTACTATACCAGCTGATAACTCAAACGCCCAAACTTGTGCCAATGTCAAAGCTCATCAAGATACTTTGGTTCCGAATAATCGAGAAGCACTTGCTGATACTTCTTCTCAACATGCTACACACATCAGTCAGTTAACTAAAAGTTTTGACAAGAAACTACGGTTCAAGGAAAGTGGAGTTGGGGAATATTCCCTTTGTCTTGCTAATCTACCTACGTCTCCTCGATCACATGGGAAACCTTCTATTACACCACAACAGATATCAGCAGCATCAACATCAGCACAGATACAAACAAAGCCCACTACCAAGTTCAATGGACAATTTATCAAAGAAAAATTTCCCATGGGAGATCCTGAGGATACAGCAATTCTAGATTGGCTCTATAAAGATGAAGAGGACACAATTCTAAATGTCACCTTACCAACAGAACAATATGGGAAAGGATATTCTATCATGCAAAAGATGGGATATGATAATGGTCCTCTTGGAAAGAGAAAAGAAGGCGTAGTTGAGCCTATCCATCTTCCAGGACTTGCGGCATATGATAAAACTGGAATAGGCTATGAAGCTACCCAATCTAAACAATCCCAAGGTAATGTTTGTACACTGCAAAAAGGTTTCGATAAGAATGAAACATGTTTGGTATCAGTCCTGAATTACATTGAAAATAACTCTAACACAGATTCTACTGAATATGAATGGGATACCATGCATGATAACAAATTTTGGAGAGACAAAGAGGTAGATGTCATACAAAAATATACGCCCGCTTTGATCAAAGGAGAAGGTTCAGGATCCCAACCACAAGAATCTGAACCACAAAGTAACTATGAGTCTAGTGATACTGAGTCAGATTTTAACGAACAAGATTATCAGGAGAATAGTCCCATCATTGACCTATCTCATACCACGGATCCTACCGATAACTCTGTCTTGACCCTAACCATCGCCAATTTTACACAACCAGACGACGTCCTACCATTAATTCATCCTGATCTCATTGACTGGGATCTTACCGAACCTATGGATATACCTATTTTTCCAAACGATGAAGCTATCATAAACTTCCTTTCCGCTGAAGATGTAAATAATTGTTCCACTAGCAATTTTTGGTATGAAGTCTGTAATCAGGAGAGTGTCAAGTCTCCTAGCTGCAAAAATGAAAATAAGGATAAACGGTCTAGTGGTGAAAACCAGAATCTGGCAGTACTAGATCAAGCAAAAGACAAAATAAAGAGCGTATCAGAGGGTGAAAATCTTTTTGAGGCACCATCTGATGGGACTCTTGACACTCTCCCAGAGCATTATCATGAGCGATCATCCATCTTGACTGAGCCTACAAAGGAAATCAACATTACAACTGCAGATAATCCAAGGATCCTACAGATAGCTGAATCTATCACAGCTAAAGAAATCCCAGAGTTCATGAATTTTCTCAAGAAAAATCAAGTCAATTTTGCATGGTCATATGCAGATATGCCTGGCCTTGATCCTGATCTTATTATGCATCATTTATCTATCAAATCAGGAGCCAAACCAGTAAAACAAAAACTCAGAAAGATGAATCCTCATATTGCACTATTGGTTAAAGAAGAACTCAAGAAGCTCCTTGATGTAGGTTTTATAAGATCAATTGACTATGCTGAATGGATTTCCAATATTGTACCAGTAGCAAAGCCAGACAAACGTGTAAGAGTATGCACTGACTTCAGAGATCTTAACAAAGCTTGTCTAAAGGATGACTTTCCGCTTCCAAGTATCGACACTATAGTTGATCTAACAGCAGGCCATGCCATGTACTCATTAATGGATGGTTTCTCGGGTTATAACCAAATCAAGATTGCACCAGAAGACCAAGAGAAAACAGCTTTCACTTGTCCGTGGGGGACATATTGTTGGAATGTCATGCCTTTCGGCTTGAAAAATGCTGGAGCTACTTATCAAAGAGTTATGACTACGATCTTTCACGACATGATGCACACATTCATGGAAGATTATGTAGATGACATATTGGAAAAATCACACACCAGAGAAGGACACTTGGAGATACTATCTAAAATATTCACTAGATTGGAGAAATTCAAAGTTCGCTTAAACCCTAAGAAATGTGTTTTTGGGGTCACATCTAGAAAACTATTAGGATATATTGTTTCAGAAAAGGGAATTGAAGTAGATCCTGCTAAAGTTCATGCAATCATGGAGATGCCTCCCCCAAAGAACATTAGTCAGTTGAGATCCTTACAAGGGCGACTCCAGTCTATCCGCAGATTCATTGCACAATTGGCTGACAAAAGTCTACCATTCACATATCTCCTACATAAGAATGTTCCTTTTAGATGGGATGATAAATGTGAAATGGCATTTCAACAAATCAAGCAATACCTGATGAATCCACCAGTTCTTGTACCACCGACTCCAGACAAACCATTGATTCTGTATATTGCTGCAACCGAGACGTCTTTGGGAGCATTATTAGCACAAGAAGACCATGAAGGGAAAGAACAGGCAATTTACTACATCAGCAGAACATTGACAAGACATGAGCTTAGTTACACTTTCATTGAGAAGGCTTGTTTGGCAGTCATCTTCGCTTCCCAGAAATTCCGACATTACATGCTAGCTCATACAATTAAGCTTGTTTCCAAAATTGATCCACTCAAGTATCTGCTAAGTAAAGCATCACTAACATGAAGGTTAGCAAAATGGATCATGATTTTGAGTGAGTTCGACATCCACTATGTTGATCGCAAAGCAATCAAAGGACAAGTTATCACGGATCAACTAGCAGACGCTCCTCTCCAAACATAGCACCCTTTACACATTGAATTTCTAGATGCCGATGTCTTCACAGCAGACTTTAAGCAGCCATGGTCCTTATACTTTGATGGTTCTTTTACCCAACATGGCTCGGGGGCAGGCATCCTTTTCGTTACCCCTCAAGGTCATACCATTCCTAGGTCCTATAGGCTAATGTTTCCATGCACCAATAACATAGCCGAATATGAAGCACTGATCACTGGACTGAAAACAGCATTGGAATGGAGGATTACCGAGCTACAAGTCTATGGTGACTCACAATTAGTCATTAATCAACTCAATGATGATTATCAGACTAAAGATGACAAGTTGTTACCATATAAGAAGATGATTGATGACTTCAAGAAGTATTTTGTGGACATTCAGTTCACACAAATTCTGAGGATTGACAACAAAGCAGCCGATGCTATGGCTATGATCGCCTCATTGATACAACTCCCAGACAAACAGAATCGCTATGAATTTCTGGTGGAACAATTATTTACGCCTGCCTATGACACACCTGAAAGCCAAATTATCTGCCACCTAGTAGGATCCGATTCACCCTGGTATGGCAAGATTTATGCATACCTAAAAGACGATATATTACCACCTGACTTATCCCGCAACCAAAAACGTAACTTTATCCGACAATCCTCTCGATATACCCTTATCGCTGATACCCTTTATCGCCGTGGTCTTGATGGTACTTTACTTCGATGTCTTGAACGTGACGAATCTGACAAAGCTTTACAGGAAGTTCATGGGGGCATTTGTGGTACTCATTCGAGTGGACTAACCTTATCCAAAAAATTGATTAGAATGGGTTACTACTGGCCTACAATGGAAAGGGAATCATTTACCTTTGCTAAAACATGCTCACAATGTCAGATTCATGGGAATCTTATTCATGCTCCTACACAAGAACTTCATTCGTTTACACCCACCTGGCCGTTCTCTCAATGGGGGTTAGATCTAGTGGGAAAAATTCATCCTTCTTCTTCAAATGGGCATAAGTTCATCATCACAGCAACGGAATATTTCACTAAGTGGATTGAGGCAGTACCTCTTTCTAAAGTCACTGGAAAACAGATCTCATCCTTCATTCTCAATTACATTATTTGTCGATATGGTATTCCTAATGCCATTATTACAGATAATGGTCGACCATTCAAAAATCAGGATGTTGATGAACTTTGTGAAAGATTCCATATTCAGCACAGATATTCCACGCCTTACTATCCTCAAGGTAATGGCCAAGTAGAGGCCTCAAACAAAACCATACTAAAGATTTTGAAGAAGATTGTCAATGATTCAGGGAAGGATTGGCATGTTCAACTCAATCCCGCCTTGTGGGCTTACAGAACTAGTATCCAAACGCCAACAGGAGCAACACCTTTTTCCCTTGTCTATGGAGCAGAAGCCATACTACCTTTAGAGGTAGAAATACCTTCCTTAAGAGTATCACTGAAAGGTCTCATAACAGATGAGGATTACAGAGTTTCCCGACTCCAAGAGTTAGAACTTTTAGATGAAAAGAGACAAAGAGCAGCAGACCACTTAAAAGCATATCAACAGATGATGGCTCGCAGTTATAATCACAAAGTCAAGCCACGTACCTTTCAGGTGGGTGATCTAGTTCTGAAAGAGAACCCGTGCAATCAACAAGACAGAGAAAAGAAAGGAAAGTTTGAACCAAATTGGTTAGGCCCTTATGTGGTTATTGCTGTAGACACCTAAATTTAATCACTTCCATATGATTAAATTTGTTGCATTCACGTCTATCATATTAATATTAATTTATTAAATTAATATTACACCCTTTGTCCCATAAAGTACTTAATTTATTAATTAATACTTTATCGTTTACCCTTATTCCTCTCTAAATTAAATAAATAGACTAATTTATTTAATTTAGTCATTCTGCCTCTTTTTGATTTAAAAATCAATTTAAAATTCCTCACTTTCTCTCTCCTTGTCACATCCTCCAACATTTCCCACTTGCCTCTAACCTTCTGTTAATTAACCTAATCCAATATTTGCACAACCTTAACCAAAATCATTAACTAAATTTAGCACCTCTTTTTGGTCAATTCTTCCATTTTTCCTTTTTGATGTTAACCCTCTCTCCTATGTGAATTTTTAATTCACATTTATTTTCTCTAGACTCCCCTCCTTTAAATGTGAATTTTTAATTCACATTCCATTCTCCCAAGGCTTCTAGAACCTTGGACTTGTCACAATCTCCACATGTGACCAAGTCCCACCTTTTTGGAACCCACCTTTTATCCTCTAGATCATCTTATGAATGTGAATTTTTAATTCACATTTATATCCCCAACCACCTTTCCTTTTCCCATGTAGATTTTTGAGGAATTCTAAAATTCCTCAAAAGTCCCTTCACTCCCACTTGGGACAGAAATCCTTTTGTGGAAATCCTCTCATCCCCCAGTTGCATGTCTTTTCCACCTCATGCCTTTTGACCATCATCTCGACTCATATCTCTTTGTCCTTCACCTCCACATGTCAAGATGTGAGGATTGGCGGGTTCTCAACCCTGTGCTCATCTTGGCCTTGTTGGATCAATCTTGATATGATTCTCTAGAAATTCAAATTCTCTCATACCCCCTCACAGAGGCATTTCCAACACTTAGCTATCTTGCCTCTTATGCTGTCATTTTGCATTCTCAACACTGCACTCCTCATAACTACATCTTGTCCAAACCCTTTCAATCATTCAAAAGCATCTTGTCCATCATTTGCATATTGAAGCTTGCATTATAGTCACTCAATCTATCATCTAAGGAGCACACAACCAATCTAAGCAAGGGCCAATCAAAGAAGTTTCAACAACAAGGGAGGTAAAAGTGTTTGTGTTTCATTTTATTTGCATTCCTTTTCATTGTAACTCTCTTTTGGCTAATCTTCAGGTGTCCTTGGTATTTTGTTATTCATGTTTCTTAGTTATTTTGCACACTTAGAGCGGTAGGAAATTCCAAGGTATCACAATTGCAGTCTACGGATCGAGAGCATACAAGTTATCAACGCCAGAAGGAGACCTATTGGATGAACCCATCAACAGTATACATCTTAAGAAGTATTATGTTTAAGTCAGAAAAAGTCCTGAAGAAATACAAAAACAGCAGAAAAAGTCCTGAAGAAATACAAAAAAAGCAGAAAAAGTCCTGAAGAAATACAAAAACAGCAGAAAAAGTCCTGAAAAAAATCCAAAAAAATCAAAACATCACAAAATACAAAAAAAAAAAAAAATAAAAAAAAAATCAAAAGAGAATGTCATAGGGTGAAAACCTGGCAAACAGGCAGTCTATTGACAGAAAAATCCAAAAAAAATCAAAAAGAAATAAAAAAAAATGCAATAAATACAGATAGTGAAAATCTGGCAAACAGACGCTATCTGTACCTCTCCATCTATTAGTTCCTGTTTTGCACTTTACCTTTTCAAAAGCTTTCCTTTTTCCGCATCTCTTTTTCCGCATCTTGAGGTCATTAATCGCACCACCCTGCCGTCATTTGCCTAGAGAGTTAAAACGTCTTACCATGGCTTGATCGTTTGTACATATTCCTTTCCGCAAGTTGTGTCAATCAACAAGGAAAAAACCCAACTGGGGGCACTTAACTTTCAGAGCATACTAAAACAGCTAGACCATGACATCGCAATACGAGCATGCCAACAAAACAACAAACTCCTTTGTCAATGTTATCCGCTCATGACACATTTTTCAGCAAGCTATCATGTCACTTGTCTATTGGATGATCCAAATAATCTGAATAATGTAGGCATTAACAGTATTACATGTTTGATTAAAAGTTGTTTGATTTTTGATATCATTACTCGGGAGCATACTCAATGATGTACTGCACTAGAGTAGCAAGGAACGAGAATGATTTTTCTTTGTCTGCTGTCTTGAGGTTAACAGCCCAATCTGATGCAAATATGTCAAAGGACATGACGCTCAAAGCAAATATCATTGATGACAGTTCCACATTTGCATCAGAACGGTGGTTAATCTTTGTCTGTTTATGCAAGAAATGCTCAGGTCATCTCGGTTCAATTATACCTCGATGCTTGTGTTCGCTTGCTATATCAAAATCCATGAAAGTTGTACTCTGGTCATCATTGGTGCTAATTTCCCCTCTGATGCTTGTACATACTTCCAACATTTTAAATGTTCTATGATGATTCAAGAAGGCTTATAACAGGCTCAACAAACTGGTTAGTTTCATATAGTTGCATGTTCATTAGCTCATTGTATATATCTGCATATTGGATTCATATTCGTATTTTGAAGGGCTGAATGAGGGTTTTCAAATGGTTGTTATTAAGTTTTGACCTTTTCGTGGAGGACATTTGGACATTTAATTCATTTCATTTCATATCATTTCATCATTCCATTTATCATTTATCCTTTCATTATCATTTGTCATTCATTATTCATTTTTACCATTTCATATCTAAACCATTAATGTTTCATTATCCATTATCATTCATTTTTCATTTCATTTTATCATTTATCATTCATCTTTTCATTCATTATCATTCATTTATCATTTCATCATCTTATCATTTATCATTTCATCATTCATCTATTATTTATCATTCATTTATCATTTTATTATCATCTACCATTGCATTTCCATACACATTCAATAATTTGATATCATGTTATCATTTTACCATATTACCATTCATACCACATTCATCTTCTGAAATATCACGATGCATTTCATACATGGAAAATTCAAAAAGAAATTACCATCTCACATATATACATCATCACAAAATCATTGCATACACATCATAATCGATAGATCATCCTGCATCATAGGGATTAGTCCGCACATGTAATAAAAGAATATCAAAATCCATCTCATAATATACATGCATAAATGTCATATCCATATCATATCATAAATGCATGAACATAAACATCATCAGAAATACCGCCACTACATATCATCACTCATCAAAATAATACAAATATCCAAATATCCAATGAAACTCATAAAAGGTCAATACATCATACATGATCAAAACTCAGTATACATAATGAATCAAGCCCCAAAAATGGCTAACTAGTCGATGCCCCTGACGGAGCTGGTCCAGAAGGAGGTGGTCTGTCGCTGGTCCCTGCATCAGGATCCTGTCGAGGCCCGGTAACCTCTCTGCCGTGTGTCGATGTCCGTGATCGGGTCCTCGTCCGGCTGTGTGACTTGGGATAGGGCTCTCGCCGCTTAGGAGGGCATAGCTCCTCATATCGAACTCTGTAGTACTCTGCCTCTCTGGCTGCCTCAAATCCCTCTGCAATGGCCTCCCGTAGGGATGTACTCTCCACAGTACCCATCAATCTCTGCGCTACACCCTCAGCCTCCTGTGCCCACCGTCTAAAGGCATCCCTCTCCGCTACTAACTGTGCCACCTGAGGATCTGGGGCAGGCATCTGAACCTGTACCTGTGCCGGAGCCTGTGCCTGAGCCTGTGCCTGAGCCTGTGCCTGAGCCTGTGCCTGTGCAAGCTGTGCCTATAACTGCACTATCATGCTCTGTGCCTGCACCAACTGACTCTGAAGCTGTGCCTGCTGCCCCTGACCCTGCAACGCATCTATCTGTGCCTGCTGGGATGAGGATGTCACCCTGATCACAGTCTGTGGCCTGGCACCGGATCTGGACCGCCGAGGAATCTGTACTCTGCCGAGACTATCTAATATCTGTTGTCTCTGCCCATCCCCGTCATCTCCATCATCTCCGTCATCTGAGCTGCTCTCCTCCTCCTCAGCTCCACTCTCCTCGCTCTCCTCTCCCTCCTCCTCTCCACCCATAGCCTCCTTCCCTCCACCCATAGCCTGCTCTCCACCTACCGCACCTCTCGGTATCCCTGCTCCTGGCTGTGGGACTGCTCTGATGGCTCGTGCCTCATCTGGCACTGTAAATCGTGGAAAAGGATGCGTATGAAAGTACTGAGCATAGTCATCTGTCATCCCTGCATCTAGTATGTCTGGCCTGTCCGCCCATACCTCGGGCTGTAAAGAAGTGTACTCTGTGTAGGCTGCCTGGTAGGGAATGCATGGTCCCCATCCTGTGTCCCCCTTGCGCCGCCCATAATGAGCAACGCCCTGGGGCATCCCCTGCGTGAAACCAAACTGTCTCAGCACCCGTAGTGCCAAAAACCTCTCAATGATAAAGGGCGTCCGCCCTATCAGGTACCGCGGTCTGCACACAAACGGCATCTCTAACTGATCCATCGTCCATGCCTCGCAGTCTGTGTACGGTCTCCAGATCACTGCATCTACATCATCGAGCACTCGCCGCCAGTACTCTACCTTGCCCAACCTCTGCTGGACAACTGCACCAGAATATGCATATACGTACGGCCTCCCTGCTGGTCTCGCCCGGGTACACAATGGTCTGGTGACAGCAATGTGCTCCCACGCCCAGATCTGTAATAGTGTCACTCCACTCGCCAGGCTGGTGGATCCTCTGTATACAATCCGATGCAGGTCATGATACATATCTGCTAAGACGCAGCTCCCCCAGGAAAATCTCTGTGGCTGAGTGATCATCCACTCTAACATCCTCCCCCATCCCACGACAAATCCCTTGGACCGATGGTCCAGTCCAAGGAAACCTCCAACAAAAGCTGCCAATACTGCTACTAGAGCTGGATACCTGCTGAAGTCATCCCAGTCTATCCAGTACCCATAGATACCAGGATCGCCACATATCCGCTGTAAGGCCTCTGTCCCACCGACCTCCTTGTGGTCATAAACCACAAGGGCTCCAACCACCGGGATCCCCAAAATCTGGTACACGTCCTCCGGTGTCACACTCATCTCACCCGTCGGCAGGTGGAAGGTGTTATGCTCGGAATGCCATCTCTCGGCCAAGGCCGTCAACAGCCCCCTGTTGGCCCGAATGCCTCGCGGCATGGTCAACAGTGACCCCAATCCACAATCTGAAATCACCTGTAACTCAGCCGGTGTCAGCTCGCCTATCCGCTCCCAGCACAAGGGAAACCGCTCTCTGATCTGGAGGCTTTTGAAAGCCTCCTATTTGGTCCAAACAACATCACAAACATCAACATATCAATAATCTATATCAAATGCTACATCAATCTATCAACAGGTCTAATCAATCTACTCTACCATCATTTACTATTTGTTTTTCTTTTCAGGAACGCAAATTAATCAACACATATTCTTTTCTGTTTGTATTTCAATCATGAATGCAAATTTAAATCTCTATTTTGCCATTTGTTTTCTATCGCAGAAAGCAAAAATCTACTCTTTGTTTTTCAATCGCGAGAAGCAAAGTTATCAAATCAGTCAATCTCTCATCTACTATTTGTTTTCTATCGCAGAAAGCAAAAATCTACTCTTTGTTTTTCAATCGCGAGAAGCAAAGTTATCAAATTCAAATCAGTCAATCTCTCATCTACTATTTGTTTTCTATCGCAGAAAGCAAAATCTACTCTTTGTTTTTCAATCGCGAGAAGCAAAGTTATCAAAATTCAAATCAGTCAATCTCACATCTACTATTTGTTTTCTATCGCAGAAAGCAAAATCTACTCTTTGATTTTCAATCACGGAAATCAAAGTTATCAGTTCTCTATTCGATTTTCTATCCTCTCAACATGATGATCCGACAATTTATCTATCTATTGACTAAAGAAGCAATTTTCATCATTCTTTTTCAGCAAATGGCCATTCTGGGAAAAATTTCCTAAATGCGCAACTCTGTTGCTCATATGCGCTAAAAACCCATATGCGCCATAGTTTTTGTCAAAAGCGCAACACTGTTTCCTAAATGCGCTAAAACTTCAAATGCGCAACTCTGTACCTCGTATGCGCTATTCTATCTATCAAATGCGCAACTCTAGCATTTTTTGACCAAATCCTAAAAGCGTCGTTCTGTGCCCTAGATGCGCTAAATCTCCGACCTAGCCTGCTTTGACCTATATGCGCAACTTTATCTGTCGGGTGCGCTAAAAGATTAGTTTTTTGACATGTGCCTAAATGCGCTACGGAAAACCCTAGATGCGCTAAACTATTTGTCGAATGCGCTAAAACTCTACCTATATGCTAAAACGTTCCAAAAAATTGCAGTCCGACTGGAAATCAATCCATAATCGATCACTGCTGATTTAACAACCTTAGGTTTTGAATCGCTCACCGTTGGTCCATACGCTGCGGTCTCTGATGCGTAGCGCTCGCTCGAACCTATGTCTGTGCAAAGGGATCACCATTTCGCCAAGTCACTGTCAGAGCTCAAAATTCACTGTAGCTGCAGGGTGAAAATGACACCTCATTTTACCCCTTTTACCTTATAAGGGTCTTTTCAGGGATGGTGGTGGCATTTTTTCCATTTTTCATCCTCTTTTTCACTGGGGCATCAACCACATTATCTATCAGGAGCTAAATCACTGTTCCTCATCAATTTCTTTTTCGTGATTTATCTCCCGAGGGGGCATCATCAATATCAAAAATCAGAAACATATCAGGGGCAAAATTTTTTATTTTCTTTGAAGTAATATGTTTCACACATCACTTCAAAGAGGGGCAAAATGTATACGCATAAAAATGGTCATGTCTATAATCCAAGCAATTAATTAAATATTTATTATTTAATTAGTTTTCTAAGTCCTCTACATATGATTAAATTTAATTAATTTAATTATATTGTTCATTCATCTTATTCTTCTTTTATAATTAAATAAATTTACTTTATTTAATTATTTTCATACGATCCACTTAATTAATTAAATAAATACATTCTATTTATTTAAATTAATTATCACTGTTTGAATTTAAATTAAATCTTTTGATTTAATTTAAGTTTAAATATTTCCCCTTTCTTCTATTTTAATTCTTCTTCTAATTAATTAAATGTTTCATTTAATTAATTTCATAAAAGTGATTTAATTAAATAGATCTTATTTAATTAAAAATATCTTATGATTTCTTTCTAAATTCAAAATTAGGTATTTTAACCTAATTGTGCAATCTTCTCATATCATAAAATTAAATATTTATTTAATTATGAGATATTCTGCTTTTTTTCAATAAAACTGATTAAAGCTCTTTTCTCACCACAAGTTTTCTTCTGCTTTTAAAAGCTTAATTAAATATTTTATTTAATTGAGAAAAGCTGAATGTGCTCCACAAATAAATAATTGATTTTTTTAATTAATTATTTATCAGCTTTTAATCTTTCTTTTATTCTTATCTTCTCTTCTTTTTCCTCTTTCATAATAAAATAGAAAAATCTGTTTCTAGGGTTCTTCTATCTTATCCTTCAGTTTCATCTTTCTTCAACCATTTGATCTGTCAGGAATTATCACAATCGTCAATCGAGACAGCCAATCAGAATCAGTCAGAAAGCCCTATAAATACTTGTGTGAATCCAAACATTGGTAATAGGAAAATAGGCAATTAAGTAGAGTTTATGCATTTACTTCATTTAGTATTCATTTATCATAGCATCTTGCTTATTTCAAGTTTCTTAGCTAAAATCATTATCATAGCTTAATCATGCATTCATATCATAGCAAAATCTCGTTCTTTAGGAAGACAGTTTGTTGAGCCTAGCCCTTAATCTGAGAACACAAGGCTGGAATCTACAAAAACACTAAAGATAGAGGACGATAGGACGACAACAGGAACAGGATACTGAGTTTGCACATTTCTACTCCTTTTATAGTTTTGTTTTTGTTATAATGTTCTATTGGTGTGTTTGAACTGATTTTAATTCTTACACTCGATTTTCACACACACAGTATGTTATATTGATAGTGGGGCTTCTTGCCACATGATGGGAGTCAAAGAATGTTTCACCAAGTTGGAGGAGAAGAAGTTGGATTTCTATATTGAGCTCGAAAACAATGCCAAGTACCATGCAACTGGTATTGGCACTGTCAAGTTTCAGAGGGAGTCTGGAAAACCTTTGTTGGTGGAGGATGTGTTGTATGTCCCCGACATGACAAATAATTTAATCTCGATTTCTACACTTGAAGACAAGGGTTACATTGTGACCTTTGGGAGGGTATTCAAGTCTATATTCATCCCAAAGATTCCAAGGTTGCAAAAGTGATTGGAGTTAGGCATGTCAGCTTGTTTCAGTTACAATTTGAGCCAACACATGTGTTGGTTAGTAGTTGTAAAGGGCTAGAAGAATTGTGGCATAAGAGGATGGCTCACCTTCACCATGGAGCACTTAGTATTCTTAAGGAAATAGTGATGAGGTTGCCTGAGATGAAAACAAAAAAGCATGAGGTGTGCAAAGGTTGTGCACTTGGGAAATATACCAAGACCAGTTTTCCAAGCAACGACACTAGATCTGAAGGGATTTTGGATCTTGTACACTCAAATGTTAGTGGCCCATGTCAACAACATCCTTGAATGGGTATGAGTATTTTGTTACTTTCATTGATGAATTCTCTAGGAATACATGGACATATTTCATGAAGAATAAAGATGAGGTCTTCAATAGGTTCAAAGAGTTTAAGGCTCTCGTGGAGAACCAAACATGGAGGAAGATCAAGATACTGAGGTTTGATAATGGAGGTGAGCATACCTCGAATTCCTTCAAAGATTTATGTGCTCGGGAAGGTATCAAGAAAGAGTTGGCAGTTCCATACAACCCTCAACAAAATGGGGTTGCTGAACGGAAAAATAGGATGATCGTTGGAGCAGCCAAGGCCATGCTTCATGATTAGGATCTGCCTTGGTTCTTATGGGAAGAAGCTTGCAATACAACTGTGTATTTATAGAATAAGATCCCTCACAAAGTGTTGGGCAAGTTGACTCCAGAAGAGGCGTTCACTGGTAAGAAACTAGATTTGGGGCACATTTGCATCTTTGGATGCATTGTGTATTGTCACATTCCTGTTGAGAAGAGAACCAAGTTGAAACCTACTGCAGAGAAGGGTATCCTTGTTGGGTACAATGAAACTTCTAAGGCTGATCTAGTTTACATTACTTCTCTCAGGAAAACAATGGTTCACAAAGATGTGAAGTTTGACGAAGAGAGCGTTCTTCAGAAGTCTAGCAACATGATGAATGAGGAGTAGTCACCCATGGTTGAGGCAACACAAATTAATCAAACTTCAGTCATGCAAGTTGGAGAGTAGAGAAAGAAAGTCAAGTAGGTTGATTAAAAGGAGGAACAAATAATTCCTCAGCCTCAGATTCCCATTACTGAGAAGAGGAGAAATAGGGCAGCTGAGTAGACACTAAGAGAGGCTCAAGATTATGTAAGTGATTCTCAAGATTTAGTTAGACAAAGAAGGGCTTCCAGACGTTATTTTGAGTATGTGGAGCTTATGAGTGAATTAATTGAAGTAGAGCCTTCCAGCTTTCATGAGGAATCCAAGGACCAAGTGTGGAGAGATGCCATGGCAGAAGAGTATTCTTCCATCATGAAGAACAACGTGTGGGAGGTAGTACCATGACCAGAAGATAAGTCTGTGATGGGCTTGAAATGGCTGTATAAGATTAAGCATGTTGCAGATGGTAGTGTGGAAAAGTTCAAAGCCCAGTTTGTGGCTAAGGGGTTTTCTTAGAAGGAAGGAGTCGACTATGATGAGACTTTCACTCCAATTTAGCTAGGTACTCATCCATAAGAGCTATCATTTCTATAGCAGCGCAAATGGGATGGAGGATTCACCAAATGGATATAAAGATGACTTTCCTCAACGGAGTTATTGAGGAAGAGATCTACATAGAGTAGCGAGAAGGATTTGAAGCACATGGGAGGGATTCTCATGTATGTAGGTTGAAAAGAGCACTGCATGGACTCAAAAAGGTTCCTAGAGCATGGTATTCATGTATTGACAATTACTTGTAGAGTGTGGGCTTCATCAAGAGTGAGGCGGATCCGAACATGTACTATGTTTAGGTGAAGGATGAACTTTTCATATTGGTGTTATATGTTGATGATCTATTTCTCATAGGGTTAGAGGAGCTCATAGCACACTGCAAGTGGGATCTTGTAGGAGAGTTTGAGATGATGGACTTGGGGTTGGTGCACTACTTTCTTGGATTGGAGTTGTGGCAGAAAGAGGGAGGAATCTTTCTTGGACAAGGGAAGTACTTACTTGATATCTTGAAGCGATTTAGGATGGAGAACTATAAGCCTATGCCAAGGCCACTTGTGACCAATTGGAAGAAGATTGATGCTTCTAGATTAGAGGTAGTGGACCCGACTTTATATAGAAAATTGATAGGCTCTCTTATGTATCTATTCAACACTAGGCCATACATTTTTTTTGCAGTGAACTCGCTTAGTTAGTTTATGGTTGAACCTAAATGTGTGCACTAGATAGTTGCAAAGCATTTTTTGAGATATCTCTGAGGCACAGTTGATTATGGGTTGAATTATGTTTAGGAGGATGGAGTGAAGCTTGAGGGGTTTATCGATGTAGATTGGGTAGGCAATACAACTGATTGGAAGAGCACTTCAGGGTGTAGTTTTAGTTTGGGATTAGAAGCAGTCTCTTGGTACAGTAGGAAACATAAGTCAGTTGTGTTGAGTTCTGCAAAGGAAAATTATATGGCAGCTAGTATGGCTACATGTGAGGCTATATGGCTTCGGAAAATTTTAACTGGGCTCTTTGATCAGAAGCTAGATCCTACAGTCATTTACTATGATAATCAAAGTTGTATCAAACTCTTTGAGAATCTAGTGTTTCATGACAAGTCAAAGCACATTGAGATCAAGTACCACTTCATCAGAGATTGTGTGGAGAAGGGGATAGTGAAGCTCCATTACATTCCTACGGATGAACAAAGGTCAAATATCCCAACGAAGGCCTTGATGAAGAGTAGGTTTGAATTCTTTAGGGACAAGTTGGGTGTTGTGCATAACACCTTCCTCGCTAAGAGGGAGTGTTGATTTTGTAGCTCGAAAGGTGGTATGTGGAGTTGTTTTAAAGCAACTCGAGTTGGATTTTCACCAACAATAGTTCTTTTTAATTCTTTAATAGAATGCTTTTGAGTTTGTGAGGATAAGATAAATCCAAGAGTGATTTTATGTGATTTAAAGCCAAAGAATGCAAGGAATGTTTCTTTCCTTGCATGCTAAGTAAAGTAGCTAGGCTCTATATATGTAAGATTACTGTAACAAACTAGTATTGTATTTTCTAAAGAAAATTTTGTTGTTAGACTAAATAGATGATCCAACATTTGCAAGTTTTTCCCTGCATTAGGGTTTCTAGGGTAATTCTGTGTTATTGTCTTTCTGTGATTGGCTTCTTGTTATTTTTGCTTCCACTGTTATTAGCTGTTAATTAACCCAGTTGTATCAATTGTTATAAATCAGATATTTGATTATATTTTGTGAATTTATTGAGCAATTAATCTGTTGTTGGGTTATAGAAATAAACAAAAATTTGAGCAAAAATATGGGGGAGGATAAGGGTGACATACTTTATTAAATGCACAACCATCCCTAAGTTTCTTGTGCCATTCCTCATTATTTAAAAGTTGTCTCCTTGTTGGGTCGTTGGTTTGAATGCTACGACCCAACACTTGTTTTCTTTCTCTAGCCTTTTACCATGGAATATGACAATTCCATAGAGCTAGGAGTACATGCACATCGTTTCACGTAACTTTAAGTGATTTCATTCTTAAAAGAATACCTTGAAAGTACCTTGAATTGGCTATGCAGCCTACAAAAGGGGCTTGATTTGATAATTTGATGGTATTAATTAATTAATTAATAAATACCATCAAATTGTCAAATCAAGCCCCTTTGTGGGCTGCATAGACATTGTCATTATGAATGAGAGGTGTGAAGTACTACTATGTTATTCAATTATATAAGAGAATATAAATTTTTCAAATTTCAAATTTGTTTTAAAATAATGAGATTAAGATTTTAAATCAATAAAACAATGTAAGTTATAAGTAATTTTGGTTATGTTAAAAAATCTACCATATCATATATGATCTTACATAATTTTGATGTTAGGACTCAACATTGTTCAATTTGTGTTTTTGTAGTCTATTATAAATGTTGTTTAGTTTTTATTGATTCATTTATTAATTCGTGGAATTGAATTGTTTTAAGTCATCTAATTTTGAGAATTTTTAACTTGATTCATGCTTTTCAAGGCAATACATTCTAGCATATATATCTTTTAAAAAATTATATAAATCCCTCGAAAAGAATTTATCTTTGAAGGCATTTTATATAAAATTTTAATTAATAGCTGAAATAGGCTAACGACTAATATGATTAAATGTGAACAAATTTAAGTATTTAAAAAAAAAAAAAATTATAATAAAAAATATTAAATAATAAATTTAACAATTATAAAATATTTTTAAAAATAATTCAGAATTAATTTTATAATAATTTAAACAACATCTTTTAAACTAAGATATATGAAAAGTCTAAAAAAATCAATTATAAATATTATTTATTTGGTGAAGAAATGAAACAGAATAGTGACATTAGAAGCCAACTATTATTTTTGGAGTGAAAGGGAAGCGACTATGCACCTTCTTAAGGTCCTGAAATTTAACTATAATAATTCTGAAACAGTAAAATTTTTACAGTTTATCATAACCTGGAGCATAGACAGCATGGTTTAACAATTGCGGACTCCAAGGTAATTATTCAACGGGGAAATGATTTGGCAAGTTGGGTGATGTCCTCGATAAACTTGTTCAAGCCGAGGAAGGAAGAGCCACCTGGGCTAACTGCTTTAATTGCTATCTCCTTCAATTTCAACACCCGTTGCCTCGTCGCCTCACATTTCATAATCCTCCTCACCCCGTTCTCCACCTCTTCTCTGGTAACTAACTTATTTTCATCAACATCCACACCTTCAAAGTCCATGCCAATCTTCCACACATCCTTCACAAATCTGCAATTGAGAAACTGATCCATAAAATATGGCCATCCCAGCATAGGAATTCCGAAGCTGAAGCTCTCCATCACAGAGTTCCATCCGCTGTGGGTAACAAATGCTCCAACGGAAGGATGGGACAGCACCTTCACCTGCGGCGCCCATCCCACAATCAGCCCTCTATCTCTGATCCGCTCTAAAAACCCATGCGGCAAAACGGCACGCTTCCCTTGTGCAATATCCACTCGCAAGACCCAAAGAAAAGGCTGCTGGCTGCTCTCCAACCCCAGGGCAATCTCTTCCAGCTGTTGGTTCGATTTGACAGAGCTGCTGCCAAACGAAACGTATATCACAGAAGCCGGCTGCTGCGTATCCAGCCATTCGAGACAGCTGTCGTCCTCTGCGAACATATTGGTAGACCGTACAACATTTTTGTCCGCCAGGAAACTGTGAAGAAAGAGAGGGCCCACTCCCACTGCAGGGCACCCGTCGATTGACAGCGCTGCTATTGCTTGCCGTCCTTCCAACTCCTCCACCGTGTTCACCAGCACGTAATCTCCCCTGTTTTGCACTCGGCTTTCATGCGGAAATCGTTTGACTAAAGCATCCGACGCGCTCTCAGCGCGGTAGAAGGAGATGAGATCGGTGGGCAATAGAGGTGGGAGATTACCCGGCAAACAGGTGATCACATTCTCCGGCTTCTTCGCTTCTCCCACTGAAATCACACACCATAAAATACTTGTAACAAAACAAATTTATGCTGCAAGATTAATTGAGGAGTAATTAGAAAGCTACGGAATACCTACATTTAACAGGAATGTGTCCCCGTGAGAAAAGCAACTCTGCTTTAAACTGCGAAATAGACAAGGCCGCACACATCGTCCAGCAGAGAACTCTGGGCACTCGGAGATTTAGGGCAACCTGGTAAGTGCAAGACATATAGCTTTCACAGATAATAAATGTGATGGGAGGGACGTCTTCCGAAAGAGTGGCAACAAGATGCTGCTCCAAAACAGGGGCCAAATTTTCCAGTGCATTCAAATATTTAGCAAGATCAGCATAACGTTCATACTCTGACGGTAAGCCATCCGGGACGGTCAAAAACCGAAACCCCTCAGGTGGTTGCTCATCAGCACGTCCACCGGCATCTAACATGCGCCGGTGGATCCACTCCATGTTAACGAAGGTAATGAAAAATCCCCTTGCGGAAAGCAGGTGTGCCAATTGCATTAGGGGATTAATACTTCCTTGTGCAGGGTATGGGACCATGACTGCGTGCAGAGACTTGGCCATAGCTTGTGGCAAATGGGGATTAAAGGAGGGGATGAGCGTAGCTTCTTGTATTAATTAACGAGAAATCGTCCACGCCAAATAGAGTACCTAGTCGTAAGCGAATGTTTAATTAATATTGCGGTTGCATTAATTTTGTAAAGCATTAAATAATAACGTGCAACCTAATTCCAGAGTTTTTGCTAATTTTAAGACTGCAACTTGCATACAATTAGCCTAATTTTGTTTTGGTTTTTAAACTTTTTAAGGAAGAGGAATTGCTTTCAGAAGAAATAGGAATATGTTTAAATTATTTGAATCTGTACCTTCGATCTGGTTTTGTGCGTCATTTCCTTGGATTTTAGTGAGTTCACATTTCTAAAATGTTTATACTTTATTACTTGCTCCCGGTAGTCGAAGGATTTGTCACATCTCTCGTTTTAGATGAGAGGAGTTTGAGTTAAAAATAGCTTATGAGACAATCAATGATTCTTATATTTTAATATTTTTCTAAGTGATGATGAGCTCCATCAATTTTTAAAAAGTTTTTTTCAATAAATTATATCAAGAAATATTTGTCAAAGATATTGATATGTTTGTTGTTAATGTTCTTGAAAGCATCAAACTCCATAATAAAGTATTTTTATATTTTCACTATCTTGATAATGCAAATAATACACAAACTTTCTTTCCATGCTTCTTTAGGTTTTTTCTACAACCCCATTTCACATTGGAGTTGATGAGAGTCAGTTCTTGATTAAACAATGATAATTTATGCTCTCCACGAAATACTAGCCCTTATGTACACTTTTTGTTGATGATCACATGTAAGGTTGAACTCTTCAAGATAGCATTTCTTCTTTGTCCCTAACACTTTACCTCATATACACTTGCAAAACTTATCCATAACAAAAGTCTTTATCTCCTTGCTATTCATGGCAGGGTATGTTTTCAAGTAGATATTCCATTTTCTCATCCATTTTCTCATGTATTAAGCAAGCATACATTATATGGGGTTTAACTCTTACAAGAGTTGAATTTATAACATAAACTAATAATCTTACACAATAAGCATTGCAATGTTTAAGCATACTATATAATTCATAAGAATTGACATCATGAATCAAATGTGACTATCATAAAAGAGTAATTCAACTACTATCATAATGTTCACTACACAAATTTCTAACATTCAAATGATAAGAAACAAGTCTTTGAGTTTCATCTCAAATTCATAAATAATTAATCCTAAACATATCATAATCAAGATTGCCAAATATATTAAGTATGCTCTAAGGTGATAAGAAAACACCACTCAAATAATAACATTCTAAATTCACTCTAACATGCATTACCATTAAGGTTAGTGGTGTAAGGTAACACCCAAGGTTGCTTGCACAACTCCAAGAAGACCTTTCTCGTTGTCTCCTTCCTGGAACCTGACTCCAATGGGTTCCTCTTGAGCATGGAATTGACCAAACCCTGCTCCAACTCTTCCTCAAAGAGTTCCTACCCTGTGCTTTACCTTGGGTAATCAAACACCTCTTGAACTTACAACTTCTCTCTCAACACCTAGAAGGGTCTAGATGCTAACTTCATCACCAACCTCAAACTGCTTGCAGGGGAATTAAAGGTACTGTCCTCATGCTTCTTGCATCCAAATTGATCCATTTTGGAGGTTCTTTGGTTTCCAATACACTCGATTCCAGGAAATTGCCTTGGTAAGGCCTAATCCCTACTAGCCTTTACCAGTCAGTTTTCTGCATTTTTCTCTCAAACTTGACAAACAACATACCAAACAAAAGACACTTTCAAGTACCCTTTTCTGGCTTTTAAATCTTCCACAAGGTTTCTGGCCTCTGTCAGTACTGTACAGGTGATTTCTATGATCTTGGAGAGGAGGCCTAATTGCCCTATCTTTTAGGGTTTCACTGTTTCCTCCTTCAAAACTATTGTCAATGGATTGATTGAAGCTCCAATCATTTTTCTATGTGGAGAACTTTTCTAGGCCTCCCTGAGATCGTACTGTTTCTGTACAGTGCTGATATCCCCTGCCTAAGCTCTTAGCTTTTACTCTCTCAAACACCTAACCATGCATTCCTAGCTCGCCTAGGGTTTGAGATAACACATACTTGCTTGGCTTTTTAAAATTCCTACTTCTAAATATATACAACTGTGTGGCTCCCCTTTCATGTTCTACTAGTCTCTGGGAAAACCCATGGACAGAGTTTAGAGGGGAGCCATTTATTTGCTTGACTGTACAAAACAAAGAAAATCAACCTCTACAATCTAATCTATGAACTCAAACAATATCTTTGCTCTATGCTATCTAATTACTAAATGAAATACACTCCACACAATCCAATGAACTTAAACACAATGCTAGAATAGTAGAAATAATGCCTTGATATGACTGTCTCCACAAAACACATGGGGTTTTCAGTAAACACAGAAAATCTTCCAAAATGTATTCTATTCTTTTCACACCAAAAAAACTTGTTACAATGATCTCTCACTGCTCTCTACGAGCCACACACTACTTTTGATGCCTTTGCCACCATTCAAGGGCAGTTGCTCGACCACTTCTCCTAATTTCAAGGGATTCCTATTACTAAATTGCATGCAATTCCTCAAATCTTGCCATGCAACTTTACAACAACATTTTGCAACTTCCATTATGCCATGATCCCGAATCTTTGGGCCTCTAACACCTTGATTATGAATCAAACACCTTCCTAACTGTCCATTGGCATCTTCTAACAACAAGGATATGATTAGCACACATTTACTGCATCATATTGCAATATAGGCTGTCTAAAGTTGCTTTAAAGCAAAAATGTAACAACATAATTAAACTAGGATGTCCTAAGTCCTAGTGACTAACTTAACACACAAATAAGACCTTCTAAGGCCCAAAGCAAAAAATGTCAACATTCCTGACTTGGCTAAGGTCAGTACAAGCCAAAATTGAGCAAACCAAATTGGGGTTTAGCCTAGGTGCTCCTGCACCATCCTCCCCAAAACAAAAAACTTCAATCCACCCTTGGATTGAGCAAGTTGGGATCAATGCCCAACTTCTTGAACTCTGCCTCCTTTACCCATACTGCATCAACTCCAGGTTGTCCTTGTCTTTGGATCAGGTGTTCTTTGTACTCCTTGGTTCTTGTTCTCTTGTAGACCCTAGTATCCAAGATCTTATCAGCTTGTTTGACTGTGATAGGGGGCAGTTTGAGTTCTCCTACATCTTGACTAACTTCATGGAGTGTCTGATCCAAATCTTGGGGTGGTCCTTTGTAATGCACTAGATCTGCAACATTAAAAACAAGGGACAACCCATTGTCATCTGGCAATTGTACCTTGAAAGCATTGTTGCCATACTTCTCCAAGATAGGACAGGGACATATCCTCTTCATTTGCAGCTTGTTAGGAACTCCTTTCTGCAGTCTGGATTTGTTCAAATGGACCATGACTAAGTCACCAACATTAAAGTGAACTTCTTTCCTATGCTCATCCACCTTAATCTTATGCTTCATGGTGTTTTTTGCCAAGGTTTTTCTGACTGTCTCATGAATCACCTGCATTGCACAAGCAAAGTCATTAGCATATCCACTTCCCTTGACTCCATCTTTCAACTCTCTCAACTCATAAACACCTCTAGGGTGCAGTCCATAAACGATTTCAAAGGGACTCTTCCTTGTGGATCTATTCACTGTATCATTATAGGCATATTCAGCTTTCCCAATAATCTGATCCCATTGTTGACCATACTCCTTGGTCAAGCATCTCAAGAGATTTCCAAGAGTTCTATTTACCACTTCGGTCTGACCATCAGTTTGGGGATGGTATGCAGATCCAAAGGACAAATTGGTGCCCATTCTTTGCCAAAGAGTCTTCCAAAAATGACTCATAAACTTAGTATCCCTGTCTGATACAATGCTGATTGGTAAGCCATGAATCTTGACTATCTCCTTAAAGAAAAGAGAGGCTATTTGACTAGCATCATTGGTTGTTTTGCAGGGTACAAAGTGAGCAATCTTGCTGAATTTGTCTACAACAACATACACACTGTCCATACTTTGCTTTGTCTTGGGTAAACCAACTACAAAGTCCATGCTCAAGCATTCCCATGGCCTAGAAGGGATAGGCAATGGCTAGTATAGGCCTGCATTTGAAGAAGCGCCTTTTGCCTTTTGCCATACCACACAACTCTCCACATAGCTCCTGGCATCTAGATTCATCCTTGGCCAATAGTAAAACCTTTGAACCAGTTCTTGAGTTTTGGTGATCCCAAAATGACCACTCAATGCACCATTATGTTTCTCTTGTATCAAGTTCTCCCTAATAGAACCTATAGGAACACAAAGTTGATTCCCTTTAAACAATAAATCACTTTGCAAGTTATATTCAACATATTTGCTATGGAAATGGTTCTTATACTCAAGACATACCTTATAAATATCTCCAAAGTCTTCATCATCTACATATAGATCTTTGAAGTGATCTATTCCCATGCTCTTCAACTGAATTTCTTGAATTGTGAGGACCCTTCTGCTCAATGCATCAGCCACTTTGTTGAGAGCTCCTTTCTTGTGCTTGATATTGAAGGTGTAAGCTTGCAAATACTCCACCCATTTCATGTGCCTGTGACTCAACTTCTCTTGTGAATTCAGGAAACTGAGTGCTTGATTTTCATAGTACACAATGAATTCCTTGGGAAGCAAGTAGTGCCTCCATTTCCTTAGTGCTTGGACCAATGCATACATCTCAAGGTCATAAGAAGAATACTTCTTCTTGGCTTCACTTAGCTTCTCTAAATGAAAAGCCACCGGTCTGCCCTCTTGGATGAGAACAGCTCCAATTGCTACATTACTTGCATCACATTCAATGGTGAATAGCTTCTCAAAGCTTGGCAACACCAAAACAGGTTGGGTAGCTATCTTTTCCTTCAGCAACTCAAAACTCTTGTTAGCTTGCTCATTCCATACAAACTTGGTTTTCATTCCTCCTTTAATGGTATCCAACATAGGAGCACAAATAGCACTAAACTGCCTTATGAATTTCCTATAATACTGAGCAAGACCATGGAAGCTTCTTACCTCTGTTGCTATCTTTGGAGTGGGCCAATTGAGAATGGCTTCTACCTTGCTGTTGTCCATCTTCAAGTTGCCATGTGATAGCACAAATCCAAGGTACACTAGCTCTGTTTTGATGAACTCACACTTTTCCAGATTGATCATCAGCTTCTCCTCCTTCAGCTTCTTGAAAATCAACTTAATATGTTGGAGGTGCTCTTCTCTTGTTTTGCTATAGATTAGTATATCATCAAGATATACTACTACAAACTTTCCAATATAATCCTTGAGGATTTCATTCATGAGTCTCATGAATGTGGAGGGGGCATTAGATAATCCAAATGGCATAACTAGCCACTCATAGAGACCCTCATTGGTTTTGAAGGCTGTTTTCCACTAATCACCCTCATGTATCCTACTTTGGTGGTAACCACTCTTTAAATCTATCTTGGTATAGTACCTAGCTTCACCTAGACAATCCATGAGATCTTCAATCCTAGGGATGGGAAACCTATACCTGATGGTTATCTTATTTATTGCCCTGGAATAAGTACAAAGCCTCCATTCTCCTCCTTTCTTAGGTGCTAAGATAGTGGGTACTGCACAAGGACTAATGCTTTTCCTAATGAGACCTTGGTCAATAAGTTCTTGAATCTGCCTGGCTATTTCCTCATTTTGTTGAGGTGTCATCTTGTAGGCTGCTTTGTTTGGAAGGGTGGCTCCTAGTATCAAGTCTATCCTATGACTTATGGCTCTTTTAGGAGGTAAGGTTGCTGGTTGACCACTACTTACAATACCTTCATAGGTCTGCAACAAGTCCTGTATCTCCTTGGGTAACTCTTGCTTTTCAGCTGCTTTCTCTTTGATCACTTCTCTTGGCTTGATCATCACTGCATAGCCAACTCCTTCTCCTTCTTCCAAGGCTTTTAAGAACTCTTTTTCACCAGCTATGAGCAGTTTAGAACCTAATGTCTGCACCTCTGTATCTTCTAACAAAGACTAAATCTAAGGGGTTACATTGTCTTTCTTGAAAGTGTAAGAATTCTTGGCTCCATCGTGCACAGCTTGGCGGTCAAATTGCCATGGTCTACCTAGGAACAAGTGGCATGCATCCATAGGTAATAAAACACACAAAACTTTGTCTTTGTACTTTCCAATTGAGAACTCCACCCATGCTTGTTCATTCACCAAGACATGATGACCCTTATTGAGCCATGTGACCTTGGAAGGATTATTGTGAGGTATCCTTGTTAATTTCAGCTTGCTGACTGCCTCCTCTGACACAATATTGTTAGTTGAACCTAAGTCTATGATGACCTTACACACTTTCCCCATCATCTTACACTTTATCCTAAACAAGGACCTTCTTTGGCTTGGCTCTTCTTTGACTAGTTCTTTGATCAAAGTCCTCATCATCATGAGGTTCTCACCTTCCTTTGAGTTCAATGGTACTTCAGGTTGTTTATTTGCTGCAGCTGTCTCATCTTGAATCAGATTGATTCTCTTATCTCCTCCATGAGAAGTGATACCTTTCTCAGGACATCTATAGGCCGGGTGTCCAAATTGGTTGCAATGATAACATTTCATGTTGGTGAAGTAGCTGCCTCTTCCTTGTCCACCACTTCTTCCTCTGGAGCTGAAACCTCTACCTCTACCACCTCTACTAGAGCTTCCTTCTTGCTGTTTAGAGAATTTGACCTCTCCTTGGGCTCTTGGTTCTGAGCTTCTTCCACTATAACCTCCTCTTTGTCCTCTGTTGTCTTTCCCTTTACCTCTACTTTTGGGATTTTGTTCTTGTTTCTTTTTGCCTTTCTCCTCTATTTTCAAAGCCATTTGATAGCATTGGCGGACTGTTTTGAAGTTTACCAAACTCATGTCTTCTTGGATAGACCATTTGAGTCCATTTAGGTACCTTTCTAATTTGATACTCTCATCTTCAACCACCTTTGATCTAAGGCACAATTTTTGAAACTCCTCTGTATATGTTTGAACATCCATATCTTTTTGCCTCAGATTGTGTCTTCTCCTATGCAACTAAACTTCATAATCATCAGGGAGATAGGTTTTCCTTATCTTAGTCACCATTCCTTTCCATGAAACTATAGGACCTTTTCCTTCCTTCTCTCTTTTAGATTGTACAAACTTCCACCATGTGAGAGTTGCTCCTCTCAACCTTGACTTGGCAACCTTTACCTTTTGGGCCTCTGTTATGCCATCACACTCAAAGTGATTTTCAATGCTCTTAATCCAATCTACAACTGAATCAGGGTCCATTTGTCCACTAAAAAGTGGCACACCCTCCAATGCTTTACCACTCAAAGCTTGCAATGCCTTCAAGAATGGTTCTTCAGCAAGAACAGGATCAGGCTTTGGAGCTTCCTCCTCCAAATCCTCTTCTTTTTCCTTAGCTTCCTGCTCTTCCTTCTACTTTATCTTGTCCTTCACATTATCTACTGTCTCATGGACTTCATCCAAGAGTTTCTCCATTTGAGATATCCTTTCTCTGAGCAACTAGTTGTCTTCCTCTTGCTCTTCTACCTTTTTGGCTAACTTTGCATTTGTCACCATGGTTCCTTCCTCTAGTGTGTTCTCTCCTACTGACTTAGTGGGCTGAAACATTAATCACAAGCCTTGAATCTAACCTGGCTTTGATACCAATATGGTGTAAGGTAACACCCAAGGTTGCTTGCACAACTTCAAGAAGAGCTTTCTCACTATCTCCTTCCTAGAACCTGACTCCAATGGGTTCCTCTTGAGCTTGGAATTGACCAAACCCTACTCCAACTCTTCCTCAAAGAGTTACTACCCTGTGCTTTACCTTGGGTAATCAAACACCTCTTGAACTTACAACTTCTCTCTCAACACCTAGAAGGGTCTAGATGCTAACTTCATCACCAACCTCAAACTGCTTGTAGGGGAATTAAAGGTACTGTCCTCATGCTTCTTGCATCCAAATTGATCCATTTTGGAGGTTCTTTGGTTTCCACTACACCCGATTCCAGGAAATTGCCTTCGTAAGGCCTAATCCCTACTAGCCTTTACCAGTCAGTTTTCTGCATTTTCCTCTCAAACTTGACAAAAAACATACCAAACAAAAGACACTTTCAAGTACCCTTTTCTGGCTTTTAAATCTTCCACAAGGTTTCTGGCCTCTGTCAGTACCGTACAAGTGATTTCTATGATCTTGGAGAGGAGGCCTAATTGCCCTATCTTCTAGGGTTTCACTGTTTCCTCCTTCAAAACTATTGTCAATGGATTGATTGAAGCTCCAATAATTTTTCTATGTGGAGAACTTGTCTAGGCCTCCCTGAGACCATACTATTTCCGTACAGTGCTGATATCCCCTGCCTAATTTCTTAGCTTTTACTCTCTCAAACACCTAACCATGCATTCCTAGCTCGCCTAGGGTTTGAGATAACACATACTTGCTTGGCTTTTTAAAATTCATACTTCTAAATATATACAACTGTGTGGCTCCCCTTTCATGTTCTACTAGTCTTAGGGAAAACCTGTGGACAAAGTTTAGAGGGGAGCCATTTATTTGCTTGACTGTACAAAATAGAGAAAATCAACCTCTACAATCTAATCTATGAACTCAAACAATATCTCTGCTTTATGCTATCTAATTACTAAATGAAATACACTCCACACAATCCAATGAACTTAAACACAATGCTAGAATAGTAGAAATAATGCCTTGATATGACTGTCTCCACAAAACACACGGGGTTTTTAGTAAACACAGAAAATCTGCCAAAATATATTCTATTCTTTTCACACCAAAAAAACTTGTTACAATGATCTCTCACTTCTCTCTACGAGCCACACACTACTTTTGATGCCTTTTCCACCATTCAAGGGTAGTTGCTCGACCACTTCTCCTGATTTCAAGGGATTCCTATCACTAAATTGCATGCAATTCCTCAAATCTTGCCATGCAACTTTACAACAACATTTTGCAACTTCCATTATGCCATGATCCCGAATCTTTGGGCCTCTAACACCTTGATTACGAATCAAACACCTTCCTAACTATCCATTGGCATCTTCTAACAACAAGGATATGATTAGCAGACATTTACTGGATCATATTGCAATATAGGCTATCTAAAGCTGCTTTAAAGAAAAAATGTAACAACATAATTAAACTAGGATGTCCTAAGTCCTAGTGACTAACTTAACACACAAATAAGACCTTCTAAGGCCCAAAGCAAAAAATGTCAACATTCCTGACTTGGCTAAGGTCAGTACAAGCCAAAATTGAGCAAACCAAATTGGGGTTTAGCCTAGGTGCTCCTGCACCAGTTAGTCTTCCTAAGAGTATAGTTTTCTTCCTTAATACCCCTGCTAATAGGCAGCAAATAATTTCTCATATTCTTTAGTGCAAGATTTGGGAATTGCCTTCATCTTATATAGGTCTCCCTTTGTGCTCTAATTATGTTCCTGATTCTTTTTGGAGGGGCTTGGTGGACAAGTTTAATGGCAAATTAGCTGGATGGAAGGGTTGTTTGTTGAGTCAAGTAGGGAAGATTCAATTGATAATTTTTTTTTTCAAAATCTCCATAGATATATGCTCTTATCCTTTTTCAAATGCCAGAAATTTGTGGACAAACTTGAAGGCATTCAGAAGAATTTTCTATGGTCTGGGGTGGAAGAAAGAAAGAGACCTTACATCTTCTATCATGGGATGAAATGTGCAAACCTAAGAAGGTGGGGGGTCTTGGAATTCGTAAAATCTGCGAGTTTAATTTGGCTTTAATTGCTAAGTATCTTTGGATTCTCATTTCTAGTGATTGTGAATGGGGCTCGTATTGTTTCAAGTAAATATCTTAGGGGTGTGGATCAGTTTACAAACCTCATGGATTTGGGATTTTCTCCTCCTTTTGGGTCTCTTCTTTGGAATGTTGTGGTGAAATCTAAACTTATTGTCTCCAAAGGATTGAGGTGGCAATTGGGGAATGGGAGAAGGGTTTTGTTAAGGGATGAATGGTGGTTTGGAAATGGTCCACTAAAAGATGAACCTTGGGCTCTCCCCTGGAAGGATCTTTGTGTGCATCATTTTGGCTGCTTTGTGGCTAATTATATAAGTAATGGTTCATGGAAGAGGTTGCAAGATTTTTCTTCTAGTTTGGAAGTCCTTTCAAAAGACTTAGCTTCTGTTCACATTCCTTCTTTAGCTCTGATGGACAAGAGTGTGTGGAGGTTTTCTTCTAATGGTAATTTCTCTATTTCCTTAGCTTTTTCCTTGCAAGTCTCTTTTATTTGTCCTACCCCCTTTTGGGATTCTCTTTGGAATCCCAAGTTGATTCCTAAAATTAATATTTTATTTTGGTTATTTTGCCAATGTAAAGTGCTGACCACTAATAATCTTGCGCGAAGGGGCTTTATGTTTCCTAACTGCTATTTTTTATGTGAAGTAGAGGCAGAGAATCCTAGTCATCTTTTGATTGGGTGTAGATTTGTGTGTGATATCTGGGTTCATGTGCTCTCTCTATGGGGCTTGAGCTGGGTTTTCCCATCCTCTCAGTGATTTAACTTATCACAATAGAAGGCTCCTTCACATAATCCTACTTTGGTTTCTCTTTGGTCCCTCATCCTACCTCATATGGCTTGGGGAATTTGGTTGGAAAGAAACAACAAGATCTTTACCTAGGGATTCTTGTGTCCCATCTTTCAGATTGGCTCATAAGATTTGTGGTGCCATTAAAGAAAATTTCTTGTCTCAGACCTCTTTTCAAGATGGTCCATAGTTGGTAATTTCATAGGGGGATAATGACGTTGTTTGAAAGTGGAATTTTTCTTGTGATATTTCTCAGCCTCTCACTAAAGTTAAAGCTTCTAGAGAGGATGTGGTGTAGAAGGATCCTCCGGCTGGGTGGGTGAAAGTTAATATAGATGGAGCTACTAAAGGTAATCCGAGTCCTGCTGGTTATGGGAAGTGTTAAGAGATTCTAATGGTGGGTTTGTTTCTGCTGTGGCACTCCCTTTGGGAACCGAAATAAACCACTTTGTGAAAGCATCTATAGCCTTTCATGGTTTGAAGTTAGCTCAAACTATAGGATATGATAAGGTGTGGCTAGAGAGTTATTCTCTCAACATCATTAATAACCTTAGGAAGTTGTCTCATCCTTCATGGACGATGGAGGCTCTTATTAATGATGCTTTAAATATTATGGACTCCTTTGATCAATGCCATATCTCTCATGTTTATAGAGAAGGCAATAGGCTGGATGATTTTTTCGCCAATTATGGGGTGAATGATGCTTTGGAATGGGGAGAACATGACCTTCTTCCCATGGAGGGTTGCTCAATAATTCATTATGAATCTCAAAGGTGCTGAGAGGAGTGGTATTTTAATGATGGTGTGTTGTCACATGTTCCTTATGTGGCAGCTTTTTTTGAGGTGTAATCTACTTAAAGGAAAGGTTGGGTGGTATGTTGTGGTGGCACTCATGACTAGGCCTTCTTTTCTCATTATTCCTCTTTCCCATCTTGTCCAATCCACATAGATTGTGGGTATTTGGAGAGCCTTTGTTTTCTTGAGGTTTCCTTTTTGCAAACTCTCTAAGTTTCTTTAGCTCTCCTACAAATTCTTCCTTTTGTTGGGGTTTCTTGTTGCAACTATGGGGGGTAGCAAAAACAAAATTGATCCCAAATATTGTGACACTGTGAAGGCTAACAAGAAGGTGGGGGAATTGTTGGAAGCTGGGGGAGTGACCCCGTATATGGAAAATTTGCATGGGTTTGATCTAAAGACCTCACAAGAATTTCTAGAGGGTTGGCATAATCGGGTGCTGGAAATTGGAAATTAATATCACTAAGGACCTCATAGACAAAATCACAGGTTTATTGATAGATGGGGACAAATTTTATAAAGACAAGAATGAGTCTGGTCTAGCTATGGATGCTTTCTTCAAAGATAACAAGCGAAGGAAGCTGGAAAAGGAAAAATGCGGTGGCTATTTTCGTTCTTCTCTCAAGGCAATTTGGAGAGATGTTGTTGAGGAGATTATGAGGTATTTTACCTTGGAGAACTGTTTTTCTGTTATTTTTGGGCATCATTTTGTCTTGATAAATCATTTTAGGAATAAGAAGAGAGTGTCATCTTTCTATTTATTGGTCTCCCTAAAAACTGGTATAAGGTATCATAGACACAATCTGAAAAACCCTATCCTCCATGAGGGTCTTATTTTTGTAAGGAAAACTAGACGCGGAAAACAATTATCCTAACGTCAATACCTCAGGAAAGAACGTAGATACACTTTAAAATTTACAGTTACAGTCCAATTAAGATGCACCAAGAAACAGACAATAGAAACAAAGTATTTGACAATCACACATGAACACCAAATATACGTGGGAAAACCCTTACGGGAGAAAAACCCACCACACCAAGAGAAATCACTTTGTATTACCGTAATGAAATTACATACACATTTCAGACTTATCTTTCTGGTGTCATTATACAACAACATTCACCATTAACCAAATTGCACAGGAACCTTTTCTAATTATAGTCTTTACAGAATCGAATCAACACTAATATAGTTTGAACTCTTCACACTCTACTGTTGATCGAACCAACCTTACTACAATTTGAAATCACAGAGTATATCTCTGTTGTTCCATGTTCGTTGAGATTCCTCACAGAACCGTCACAATAAACAGACTACCAATGGTTCCACTTTCGGCTACTCTAATTCATCCACGAGACTCCACATAGGATGGTCAACCGGTCAACATAATTCATATTGTATTGGCATCTCGATGAGACACTAATAGTGTCTTACCAATGCCACATATACTTCATACCGATGTCACCAAGAGTCATTGTAGTCGCCAGGATGTTCTATCGAGCTTCAAGAGATACATCGAGTCATCATGCAAATGCCCTGACCTATCGCTTTTTCCAAGAGATCACGCCGACGCTCTTCACATGTATCATTGTCACCCAAACTCATAGCTTTCGGTGTGACATTATACCGATGAGATTAAGTCATAACGAGCTCTGAAGAATAGTCAGCAAGACAAGAGCTTATCGTCGAGACGTTTCCCCGTGATCATTAAGTTACCCTAAAGATTCTTCAACATCGGCGAGACTCATTAGAGTCGCTAGGAATTCTTACCGAAAACACAGTGTTCCACCGATGACCACCATTCGACAAGAGTTACACTGAAGACTAACACTAGAGTCTACGTCGCTGAGACATATTCACTTCGATAGGACATCTTATCGATGGAACTTCCTTCGGCGAAGTCTCCCCGATGAAATAAACCAAACACTGTCAGTGTAACATTTTCTTTCGCGGTGATTTCTCACCAAGCCAACATGAGTTACCCTAAGGACCACAGAGTAAATGTTGTTATCAAGAAATTAATACTTCACTGAGACATCTTAGCAAAAACCTTTAGCTTCACTGAAGACCATAGTCGCCAAGAGTCTTGCCGATACATGATTGAATGGCCTTTCGACCAGAGGTCTCCTAAGCGCTATAAGGTCATAATGAATACACCATGTTACAGTGATAGACTCCACAGTGTAACCTTTCGACAAGACAATAACAATGTCACAATGACCTGCTCAGAACTACATAAAAAAACCTGCTAGTTGGCTAGACAATTAGAATGTCACACCGACTTGACTCTAATGGAGGTTTTAGCCTGTATAGTTTGAGGCACATATTTCCAACAATTTCCCACTTGACAAAGATCATACAGGCACCTCCAGAGCACATCATAACTTAGTAAAAATCAAGGGCACTAAGGCCCATTGAACTAGCACACCACCTGAACTTGTCTATGCTCACTGGCTTTGTCAATGAATCTACAACATTCTCCAGAGTATCAACCTTTTCCAAACTGAACTTTCCATCCTCAACCATATCTCATACAAAGTGGTATTGTACATCAATATGTTTCATCCTGGCATGGAAAGTAGGGTTCTTTGCCAGACAAATTGCACTCTAACTGTCATAGAAAATAGTTATTTCGCCTACATCAAAACCAATGTTAGAACATAAACGTTTCAACCATATGGATTATTTACAAGTATGAGTAGCTGCCATGTATTCAGCCTTTGTAGTGGACAGAGTGACTATAGCCTGCTGCTTGCTAATCCAACTCACTGCACCACGATTCATCATGAATATTTATCCACTAGTGGATCTTCTCCTGTCAATGTCCCCTACCTAATCAGAATTTACATAACCTTGAATGTTGAGAGTCCTCTATGATTCAACTGAATTCCCATGGTAACACAAAGAAAAATCTAAATTTCCCTTCAAATACCTAAACACTCTCTTCACAGCATCCCAATGCGTTCTTCCTAGATTAGCCATAAATTGACTAAGTACTCCCACTGCTTGGGCAATGTCTGGCCTTGTATAGACCATTGCATACATAAGACTACCTATTGCACTAGCATAAGGTACACTGGTCATGTCCTCCATCTTAGTAGGAGATATTGGATAGTCCTCTACAGATAGCTTCGTTCCATGCATTACTGGAACCACTAGTTGTTTGCAATCATTCATACAAAATCTCTCAAGAACAGTTCTGATATACTTACTCTGACAGAGCCATAGTTTTCTATTCTTCCTGTCCCTGGTTATCTCCATCCCTAGAATATACCGTGCTGCACCAAGATCCTTCATTTCAAACTTAGTAGACAACTAAGACTTAAGATCAGAAATCATTAGCTTGATATTTCCTATGAACAATATCATCAACATAAAGAGCAATAACAAGTACTTGATCATTTTCAGCTTTATAATATACATAGTGATCAGATTTTGATCTCACAAATCCCAAAGATAATACAAATGTATCAAATTTTTGGTACCACATTCTAGGTGACTGCTTTAACCCATACAAAGACTTCTTTAATTTGCATACCAGTTTTTCTTTACCTTTCTCAACAAAGTGCTCAGGCTGGGACATATAGATTTCTTCTTCAAGATCACCATGAAGAAATGTTGTCTTCACATCCATCTGGTCAACCTCTAAGTCATATACTTCTACAAGTGGCAAAAGAAATCTAATGGACGTCAGCTTTGCTACAGGAGAAAATATTTCCCCATAATTGATTCCCTCTACCTGGGAATAACCCTTTGCAACCAGTCTTGCCTTGTACTTTTCTACACTGCCATCTAGACCAATCTTTTTTTTAAATACCCATTTGCATCCAACAACCTTTCTACCTTTAGGAAAGGGAACCAGACTCCAGGTTTCATTCTTATCTAAAGATGCCATCTCTTCTTGCATGGCTTCCAACCAAGAATCTGAATCAGACATTTTAAATGCCTCTTTCACAGTCCTAGGCTCATCAGTACTAGAAATCAAGGCATAGGCACAAGTAGAATCAATCAATGAGAAACCATACCTATCTAGTTGTTTTCTTTCTCAGGTTGACCTTCTCACTTGCTGAGGCTGAGGTTCTTCTTCTTCAGAAATTTCTGAACTGCTTGAGCTCTCCTTAGTTTTAGGTACATTTTGAATTTTGAATTCCTCTTTCTCAGGTGTAGGAGGAATTATTGCTACATCCTTATTGTTATCTGATGTTGTCTCTGACTGTAGCTCCAAAGTGGAAGGTTTCAACTCATGAAATATTACACTTCTGTTGTATACAACCTTCTCTGTATCAGGATTCCAAAGCTTGTATCCTTTTATGACAGCGCTATAGCTAATGAAAATACATTTGATAGCCTTGTTCTCCAATTTAAGTCTTTCCACATCCAACACATGAGCATATGCCTCATAGCCAAAAACACAAACATGTCAAAGTGAGGGTTTCCTACCAGACCACGCTTCCAAAGGTGTTTTCTCAACAAGAGCAGAATTTGGAGAATGATTAATTAAATAACATGTAGTAGATACAACCTCAGCCTAAAATTTCTCCTCCAAGCCAACACTACTGAGCATACTTCGTGCTCTCTCCATCACTGTGCTATTGAACCTCTCAGCAACTCCATTCTGTTGTGGAGTATAAGGTGTAGTCTTATGTCTTTTGATTCCATGGTCTTTACAATATCTTTCAAATTCATTAGAACAGAATTCACCACTATTATCAGTGCTTAAGCATTTTATTTTTCTACCAATCTAATTTTCAACAAGGTTCTTAAATTCCTTAAATCGATTGTACACTTCTGATTTACTTTTCAAGAAATAAACGAATGCTATTCTTGAATAATCATCAATGAACGACACATAGTATCTTGATTTAGAAAAAGAAGGAACATCTACTGGACCAAACACATCTGAATGAATATAGTCTAACAAATCAGAAGATTTATGAGGACTGGAATAAAACGAAACATGGTGCTGCTTTCCATATATACAACGTTCACAGAATTCAAATTCAAGATTACAATCTTCGAGCCCCTCAACCAGGTTTTTAGACCTTTCTCTCCTATGTGGCCTAACCTATGATGCCAAATCATAGTCTTCTCTACAAGAAGTTTTACTTTCATAGAGTTTACAAAATTAGGGATATTTCCCTCTTTACCTACACGAGCAGCTTTCAGTGACTTTCCAGAGACACTATTACATTGAATAGCCTGTGCACCCAGCCTGCACCTCTAGCCAGCACCATTGGACCTCTAGTCATCTTGCAGCCACTTCCAGAGAACGTAACTTGTACACCAATATCATTTAGCATACTTACAGACAATAGATTTTGAGCCAGACTTGGTATGTGCATAACATTATTAATTCCCTTTACTCTGCCATCAGGGAATTGTATCTTGACTCTTCCATAGCCAACAATCTCTAAAGTTGAATCACTTGCTAGGTACACCTTTCCACCATCGTATTCTTCATACTTTGTGAACCACTCTCTATGAGATGTCATGTGGAATGATGCTCCAAAATCAATTAGCCAGACATCATATGATGCCTAAGTTGCCAAAGCTGCAATGAAGGCGTCACCATCACTGTGAGAAGAACCGTTATCAAAAGAGCCCTTCTTTTTCTCCTCTTTACAATCCTTTTGGACATGACCAGGTTGCCCACAGTTCCAGCACTTCACCTTGGACTTCTTGCCAGGAGACTTTGATCTCCCTTCTAATTTCGATTTGGACTTCTTGTCCTTCTTCTTGCCTTTCTCCTCCAGTCTTCCTCTAACAACAAGAGCTTCCTTCACCATCTCAGAAGATTTCCTTCTCATCTCTTCTGATAGCAAAGATGCAACAACATCTTCCATCTTGAAATTGGATGTTGTACTCCCAATCACCATCACCAGATGATCCCATGAGTCTGGCAAAGAACACAATAGAAGCATACATTGATCCTCTTCTTCAGTCTTCACACCAACATATGTCAATTGAGCAAGCAACATATTAAATGTGTTCAAATGATCAGCTACAGACACTCCTTCCTGCATTCTCAAAGAGTATAGTTTCTTCCTCAAGAATAGTTTATTTACCAAAGACTTCCCCTAATAAATAGACACCAGTCTCTTCCACAAGGAAGATGCAGTCTTCTCCTCATGCACATTCAGAAGCACTGAGTCTGCCAAGAAGAGCCTTATCAGCCCCTTAGACTTCCTATTTGCAAGGTCCCAATCTTCTTGCTTCATGCCTATAGGTTTCACTCTAGCCACAACAATCCAAAGATCATGGTCAACAAGAAGATCCTCCATCTTGAGTTTCCACAACTCAAAGTTACTACCGTTGAACTTCTCTATTTCAAACTTTCCAGATGTACTAGCCATCTTAATCTGTAATTAGAAATAACAATCTCTACAAGACTCCCACTGAAACATAATTGACTCAAAAAACCCAACGTACCCACAAGGATAACACAACTAGCTAGGCTTTGACACCACTTGTAAGGAAAACTAGATGTGGAAAACAACTCTCGTAACATCAATACCTCAGGAAAGAACGTCGATACACTTTAAAATTTACAATTACAATCCAATTAAGATGCACTAAGAAATAGACAACAAAAAAAGAGTATTTGACAGTCACAGATGAATACCAGATATACGTGGGAAAACCCTTATGGGAGAAAAACCCACCACACCAAGAGAAATCACTTTGTATTACAGTAATGAAATTACATACAAATTCCAGACTTATCTTTCGAGTGTCATTATATAGCAGCATTCACCATTAACCAAATTGCACAAGAACCTTTTCTGATTACAGTCTTTACATAATCGAATCCACGCTGATACAGTTTGAACTCTTCATACTCTACTATTGATCAAACCAACCTTACTACAATATGAAATCATAGAGTATATCTCTGTTGTTCCATGTCTGTCGAGCTTCCTTATAGAACCATCACAACAAACATACTCCCAATGGTTCCACTTTCGGCTCCTCTGATTCATCCACGAGACCCCACATAGGATGGTCAATCGGCCAACAAAATTCATATTGTATTGGAATCTCGGTGAGACACTAACAGTGTCTCGCCGATGCCACATATACTTCATACTGATGTCGCCAAGAGTCATTGTAGTCGCCAGGATGTTCTATCGAGCTTCAAGAGATACACTGAGTCATCATGCAGATGCCCTGACCCATCACTTTCGCCATGAGATCACGCTGATGCTCTTCACATGTATCGCTGTCACCCAAACTCATAGCTTTCGGTGTGACATTATACCAATAAGATTAAGTCATAACAAGATCCAAAGAATAGTTGGCAAGACAAGAGCTTATCGCCGAGACGTTTCCCCTTGATTATTAAGTTACCCCAAAGATTCTTCAACATCGGCAAGACTCATCAAAGTCTCTAGGACTTCTTACCGAAAACACAGTGTTCCACCGATGACCATTCGACAAGAGTTACACTAAAGACAAACACTAGAGTCTTCGCCGCTGAGACATATTCACTTCGGTAGGACATCTTACCAATGGCACTTCCTTTGGCCAAGTCTCCCTGATAAAACAAACCAAACAAGCCTTCGAGTTTCATCTCAAATTCATAAATAATTAATCCTAAACATATCATAATCAAGATTTCCAAATATATTAAGTATGCTCTAATATGATAAGAAAACACCACTCAAATAATAACATTCTTAATTCACTCTAACATGCATTACCATTAAGGTTAGTCTTCCTAAGAGTATAGTTTTCTTCCTTAATACCCCTACTAATAGGCAACAAATAATTTCTCAGATTCTTTAGTGCAAGATTTGGGAATTGCCTTCATCTTATTTAGGTCTCCCTTTGTGCTCTAATTATGTTCCTGATTCTTTTTGGAGGGGTTTGGTGGACAAGTTTAATGGAAAATTAGCTAGATGGAAGGGTTCTTTGTTGAGTCAAGTAGGGAAGATTCAATTGATAATTTTTTTTTTCAAAATCTCCATAGATATATGCTCTTAGCCTTTTTCAAATGCTAGAAATTTGTGGACAAACTTGAAGGCATTCAGAAGAATTTTCTATGGTCGGGTGGAAGAAAGAAAGAGACCTTACATCTTCTATCATGGGATGAAGTGTGCAAACCTAAGAAGGTGGGGGGTCTTGGAATTCGTAAAATCTGAGAGTTTAATTTGGCTTTACTTGCTAAGTAGCTTTGGATTCTCATTTATGGTAATTGTGAATGGGGCTTGTAATTTTTCAAGTAAATATCTTAGGGGTGTGGATCATTTTACAAACCTCATGGATTTGGGATTTTCTCCTCCTTTTGGGTCTCTTCTTTGGAATGTTGTGGTGAAATCTAAACTTATTGTCTCCAAAGGATTGAGGTGGCAATTGGGGAATGGGAGAAGGGTTTTGTTAAGGGATGACTGGTGGTTTGGAAATGGTCCACTAAAAGATGAACCTTGGGATCTCCCCTGGAAGGATCTTTGTGTCCATCATTTTGGCTGCTTTGTGGCTAAATATATAAGTAATGGTTCATGGAAGAGGTTGCAAGATTTTTCTCCTAGTTTGGAAGTCCTTTCAAAAGACTTAGCTTCTATTCACATTCCTTCTTTAGCTCTGATGGACAAGAGTGTGTGGAGGTTTTCTTCTAATGGTAATTTGTCTATTTCCTCAGCTTTTTCCTTGCAAGTCTCTTTTATTGGTCCTACCCTCTTTTGGGATTCTCTTTGGAATCCCAAGTTGATTCCTAAAATTAATATTTTATTTTGGTTATTTTGCCAATGTAAAGTGCTGACCACTAATAATCTTGTGTGAAGGGGCTTTATGTTTCCTAACCGCTATTTTTTATGTGAAGAAGAGGCAAAGAATCCTCATCATCTTTTGATTGGGTGCAGGTTTTTATGTGATATCTGGGTTCATGTGCTCTCTCTATGGGGCCTGAGCTGGGTTTTCCCATCCTCTCAGTAATTTAACTTATCACAATAGAAGGCTCCTTCACATAATCCTACTTTGGTTTCCCTTTGGTCCCTCATCCTACCTCATATGGCTTGGGGAATTTGGTTGGAAAGAAACAACAAGATCTTTACCTAGGGATTCTTGTGTCCCATCTTTCAGATTGGCTCATAAGATTTGTGGTGCCATTAAAGAAAATTTCTTGTCTCAGACCTCTTTTCAAGATGGTCCGAAGTTGGTGATTTCATAGGGGGATAATGAGGTTGTTTGAAAGTGGAATTTTTCTTGTGATATTTCTCTGCCTCTCACTAAAGTTAAAGCTTCTAGAGAGGATGTGGTGTAGAAGGATCCTTCGGCTGGGTGGGTGAAAGTTAATATAGATGGAGCTGCTAAAGGTAATCTGGGTCCTGCTAGTTATGGGAAGTGTTAAGAGATTCTAATGGTGGGTTTGTTTCTGCGGTGGCACTCCCTTTGGGAACCCAAACAAACCACTTTGTGAAAGCATATATAGCCTATCATGGTTTGAAGTTAGCTCAAACTAGAGGATATGATAAGGTGTGGCTAGAGAGTTATTCTCTCAACATCATTAATAACCTTAGGAAGTTGTCTCATCCTTCATGGATGATGGAGGCTCTTATTAATGATGCTTTAAATATTATGGACTCCTTTGATCAATGCCATATCTCTCATGTTTATAGAGAAGGCAATAGGCTAGATGATTTTTTCGCCAATTATGGGGTGAATGATGCTTTGGAATGGGGAGAACATGACCTTCTTCCCATGGAGGGTTGCTCAATAATTCATTATGAATCTCAAAGGTGCTGAGAGGAGTGGTATTTTAATGGTGGTGTGTTGTCACATGTTCCTTATGTGGCAGCTTTTTCTGAGGTGTAATCTACTTAAAGGAAAGGTTGGGCGGTATGTTGTGGTGGCACTCATGACTAGGCCTTCTTTTCTCATTATTCCTCTTTCCCATCTTGTCCAATCCACATAGATTGTGGGTATTTGGAGAGCCTTTGTTTTCTTGAGGTTTCCTTTTTGCAAACTCTCTAAGTTTCTTTAGCTCTCCTACAAATTCTTCCTTTTGTTGGGGTTTCTTGTTGCAACTATGGGGGGTAGCAAAAACAAAATTGATCCCAAATATTGTGACATTGTGAAGGCTAACAAGAAGGTGGGGGAATTGTTGGAAGCCGAGGGAATGACCCCGTATATGGAAAAGTTGCATGGGTTCGATCTAAAGACCTCACAAGAATTTCTAGAGGGTTTGCATAATCGGGTGCTGGAAATTGGAATTTAATATCACTAAGGACCTCATAGACAAAATCACAGGTTTAGCGACTTATGGGAAGAAATTCTATAAAGACAAGAATGAGTCTGGTCCAGCTATGGATGCTTTCTTCAAAGATAACAAGCGAAGGAAGCTGGAAAAGGAAAAATGCGGTGGCTATTTTCGTTCTTCTCTCAAGGCAATTTGGAGAGATGTTGTTGAGGAGATTATGAGGTATTTTACCTTGGACAACTACTTTTCTGTTATTTTTGGGCATCATTTTGTCTTTCTAAATCATTTTAGGCATAAGAAGAGAGTGTCATCTTTCTATTTATTGGTCTCCTTAAAAATTGGTATAAGGTATCATAGACGCAATCTGAAAAACCCTATCCTCCATGAGGGTCTTATTTTTGTAAGGAAAACTAGATGCGGAAAACAATTATCCTAACGTCAATACGTCAGGAAAGAACGTAGATACACTTTAAAATTTACAATTACAGTCCAATTAAGATGCACTAAGAAACAGACAATAGAAACAGAGTATTTGACAATCACACATGAACACTAGATATACGTGGGAAAACCCTTACGGGAGAAAAACCCACCACACCAAGAGAAATCACTTTGTATTACAGTAATGAAATTACATAAAAAATTTAGACTTATCTTTCTGGTGTCATTATACAACATTCACTATTAACCAAATTGTATAGGAACCTTTTCTGATTACAGTCTTTACAGAATCGAATCAACACTAATATAGTTTGAACTCTTCACACTCTACTGTTGATCGAACCAACCTTACTACAATTTGAAATCACAAAGTATATCTCTATTGTTCCATGTTCCTCGAGCTTCTCACAGAACTGTCACAACAAACAGACTCCCAATGGTTCCACTTTCGGCTCCTCTAATTCATCCACGAGACTCCACATAGGTTGGTCAATTGGTCAATATAATTCATATTGTATTGGCATCTCAATGAGACACTAACAGTGTCTCGCCGATGCCACATATACTTCATACCGATGTCGCCAAGAGTCATTATAGTTGCCAGGATGTTCTATCGAGCTTTAAGAGATACATCAAGTCATCATGCAAGTGCCCTGACCTATCGCTTTAGCCAGAAGATCACGCTGACACTCTTCACATGTATCATTGTCACCCAAACTCATAGCTTTCAGTGTGACATTATACGGATGAGATTAAGTCATAACGAGCTCCGAAGAATAGTCAGCAAGACAAGAGCTTATCATCGAGATGTTTCTCCATGATCATTAAGTTACCCCAAAGATTCTTCAACATCGGCGAGATTCATTAGAGTCGCTAGGACTTCTTACTGAAAACACAGTGTTCCACTGATGACCACCATTCGACAAGAGTTACACCAAAGACTAACACTAGAGTGTACGTCGCTGAGACATATTCACTTTGATAGGACATCTTATCGATGGAACTTCCTTTGGCCAAGTCTCTGCAATGAAACAAACCAAACACTGTCGGTGTAACATTTTCTTTCGCGGTGACTTCTCACCAAGCCAACATGAGTTACCCTGAGGACCACAGAGTAAATGCTATCGGCGAGACATTAACACTTCACTGAGACATCTTAGCGAAAACCTTTAGCTTCACCGAAGACCATAGTCGCCAAGTGTCTTGTCGATACATGATTGAATGGCCTTTCGACCAGAGGTCTCCTAAGCGTTATAAGGTCATAACGAATACACCATGTTACAATGATAGACTCCATAGTGTAACCTTTCAGCAAGACAATAATAAGGTCACAACGACTTGCTTAGAACTAAATAAAAAAAACCTGCTAGTCGGCTAGACAATTAGAATGTCACACCAACTTGACTCTAATGGAGGTTTTAGCCTGTATAGTTTGAGGCACATATTTCTAACAATCTCCCACTTGACGAAGATCATACAGGCACCTCCAGAGCACATCATAACTTAGTAAAAATCAAGGGCACTAAGGCCCATTGAACTGGCACACCACCTGAACTTGTCTATGCTCACTAGCTTCGTCAATGAATCTGCAACATTCTCCAGAGTATCAACCTTTTCCAAACTGACCTTTCCATCCTCAACCATATCTCATACAAAGTCGTACTGTACATCAATATGTTTCATCCTGGCATGGAAAGTAGGGTTCTTTGCCAGACAAATTGCACTCTAACTGTCACAGAAAATAGTTATTTCCCCTACATCAAAACCAATGTTAGAACATAAACGTTTCAACCATACGGCTTCTTTACAAGTATGAGTAGCTGCCATGTATTCAACCTTTGTAGTGGACAAAGCGACTAAGCTTGTCGCTTGCTCATCCAACTCACTACACCACCATTCATCATGAATATGTATCCACTAGTGGATCTTCTCCTGTCAATGTCCCCTACCTAATCAGAATCTACATAACCTCGAATGCTGAGAGTCCTCTATGATTCAACCGAATTCCCATGGTAACACAAAGAAAAATCTAAAGTTCCCTTCAAATACCTAAACACTCTCTTCACAACATCCCAATCTATTCTTCTTGGATTAGCCATAAATCGACTAAGTACTCCCACTACTTGGGCAATGTCTGGCCTTTTACAGACCATTGCATACATAAGACTACCTATTGGACTAGCATAAAGTACACTGGTCATGTCCTCCATCTCAGTAGGAGATACTGGACAGCCCTCAACAGATAGCTTCGTTCCATGAATTACTGGAACCACTAGCTGTTTGCAATCATTCATACAAAATCTCTAAAGAACAGTTCTGATATACTTACTCTGACTGAGCCATAGTTTTCTATTCTTCCTGTCCATGGTTATCTCCATCCCTAGAATATACCGTGTTGCACCAAGATCCTTCATTTCGAACTTAGCAGACAACTGAGACTTAAGATCAAAAATCATTAGCTTGCTATTTCCTATGACAAACATATCATTAACATAAAGAGCAATAACAAGTACTTGATCATTTTCAGCTTTATAATATACATAGTGATCAGATTTTGATCTCACAAATCCCAAAGATAATACAAATGTATCAAATTTTTGGTACCACATTCTAGGTGACTGCTTTAACCCATACAAAGACTACTTTAATTTGCATACCAGTTTTTCTTTACCTTTCTCAACAAAGTGCTCAGGCTGGGACATATAGATTTCTTCTTCAAGATCACCATGAAGAAATGTTGTCTTCACATCCATCTGTTCAACCTCTAAGTCATATACTTCTACAAGTGGAAAAAGAAATCTAATGGACATCAACTTTGCTGCAGGAGAAAATATTTCCCCATAATCGATTCCCTCTACCTGGGAATAACCCTTTGCAACCAGTCTTGCCTTGTACTTTTCTACACTACCATCCAGACCAATCTTTTTCTTAAATACCCATTTGCATCCAACAACCTTTCTACCTTTAGGAAAGGGCACTAGACTCCAGGTTTCATTCTTATCTAAAGATGCCATCTCTTCTTCCATGGCTTCCAACCAAGAATTTGAATTAGACATTTTAAATGCCTCTTTCACAATCCTAGGCTCATCAGTACTAGAAATCAAAGCATAGGCACAAGTAGAATCAATCAATGAGAACCCATACCTATCTAGTTGTTTTCTTTCTCAGGTTGACCTTCTCACTTGCTGAGGCTGAGGTTCTTCTTCTTCAGAACTTTCAGAACTGCTCGAGCTCTCCTCAGTTTCAGGTACATTTTGAATTTTGAATTCCTCTTTCTCAGGTGTAGGAGGAATTATTGCTACATCCTTATTGTTATCTGATGTTGTCTCTAACTGTAGCTCCAAAGTGGAAGGTTTCGGCTTATGAAATATTACACTTCTGTTGTATACAACCTTCTCTGTATCAGGATTCCAAAGCTTGTATCCTTTTATGACAGTGCTATAGCCAATGAAAATATATTTCACAGCCTTGTTCTCCAATTTAAATCTTTTCACATCTAACACATGAGCATATGCCTCACAGCCAAAAAACACGAACATGTCTAAGTGAGGGCTTCTTACCAGACCACGCTTCCAAAGGTGTTTTCTCAACAAGAGCAGTATTTGGAGAATGATTAATTAAATAACATGTAGTAGATACAACCTCAGCCCAAAATTTCTCCTCCAAGCCAACACTACTAAGCATACATCATGCTCTCTCCATTACTTTCCTATTGAACCTCTCAGCAACTCCATTTTGTTGTGGAGTATAAGGTGTAGTCTTATGTCTTTTGATTCCATGGTCTTTACAGTATCTTTCAAATTCATCAAAACATAATTCACCACCATTATCAGTCCTTAAGCATTTTATTTTTCTACCAATATGTTTTTCAACAAGGTTCTTAAATTCGTTAAATTGACTGAACACTTCTGACTTACTTTTCAAGAAATAAACGAATGCTCTTCTTGAATAATCATCAATGAAAGACACATAGTATCTTGATGTAGAAAAAGAAGGAACATCTACTGGACCAAACACATCCGAATGAATATAGTCTAACAAATTAGAAGATTTGTTAGGACTGGAATAAAATGAAACATGGTGCTACTTTCCATATATACAGTGTTCACAGAATTCATATTCAAGATTACAATTTTTGAGCCCCTCAACCAAGTTTTTAGACCTTTCTCTCCTATGTGGCCTAACCTATGATGCCAAAGCACAGTCTTCTCTATAGGAAGTTTTACTTTCATAGAGTTTACAAAATTAGTGATATTTCCCTCTTTACCTCCACGAGTAGCTTTCAGTGACTTTGCAGAGACACTGTTACATTGAATAGCCTATGCACCCAGCTTGTACAGGGTACCAATTCGAGCACCTCTAGCCAGCACCATTGAACCTCTAGTCATCTTGCAGCCACTTCTAGAGAATGTAACTTGTACACCAATATCATTTAGCATACTTACAGACAATAGATTTCGAACCAGACCTGGTATGTGCATAACATTATTAATTCCCTTTACTCTACCATCAGGGAATTGTATCTTGACTCTTCCATAGCCAACAATCTCCAAAGTTGAATCACTTGCTAGGTACACCTTTCCACCATCGTATTCTTCATACTTTGTGAACCACTCTCTATGAGATGTCATGTGGAACGATGCTCCAAAATCAATCAGCCAGACATCATATGATGCCTAAGTTGCCAAAGCTGCAATGAAGGTGTCACCATCACTGTGAGAAGAACCATTATCAGAAGATCCCTTCTTCTTTTTCTCCTCTTTACAATCCCTTCGGACATGACTAGGTTGCCCACAGTTCCAACACTTCACCTTGGACTTCTTGCTAGGAGACTTTGATCTCCCTTCTAATTTCGATTTGGACTTCTTGTCCTTCTTCTTGCCTTTCTCCTTCGGTCTTCCTCTGACAGCAAGAGCTTCCTTCACTATCTCAGAAGATTTCCTTCTCATCTCTTCTGACAACAAAGATGAAACAACATCTTCCATCTTGAAATTGGATGTTGTACTCCCAATCACCATCACCAGATGATCCCATGAGTCTGGCAAAGAACACAATAGAAGCATACATCGATCCTCTTCTTCAGTCTTCACACCAACAAATGTCAATTGAGCAAGCAACATATTAAATGTGTTCAAATGATCAGCTACAGACCCTCCTTCCTACATTCTCAAAGAGTATAGTTTCTTCCTCATGAATAGTTTATTTATTAAGGACTTCCCCTGATAAATAGACACCAGTCTCTTCCACAAGGAAGATGTAGTCTTCTCCTCATGCACATTCAGAAGCATTGAGTCTACCAAGCAAAGACTTATCAGCCCCTTAGACTTCCTATCTGCAAGGTCCAAATCTTCTTGCTTCATGCCTATAGGTTTCACTCTAGCCACAACAATCCAAAGATCACGGTCAACAAGAAGATCCTCCATCTTGAGTTTCCACAACTCAAAGTTACTGCCATTGAACTTCTCTATTTCAAACTTTCCAGATGTACTAGCCATCTTAATATGTAATTAGAAATAACAATCTCTACAAGACTCCCACTGAAACATTATTGACTCAAAAAACCCAACGTACCCACAAGGATAACATAATTGGCTAGGCTCTGATACCACTTGTAAGGAAAACTAGATGCAGAGAACAACTCTCCTAACTTCAATACCTCAGGAAAGAACGTCGATACACTTTAAAATTTACAATTACAATCCAATTAAGATGCACTAAGAAATAGACAATAAAAACAAAGTATTTGATAGTCACACATGAATACCAGATATACGTGGGAAAACCTTTATGGGAGAAAAACCCACCACACCAAGAGAAATCACTTTGTATTACAGTAATGAAATTACATACAAATTCCAAACTTATCTTTCTAGTGTCATTATATAGCAGCATTGACCATTAACCAAATTGCATAGGAACCTTTTCTAATTATAGTCTTTACAGAATCGAATCCACACTGATACAATTTGAACTCTTCATACTCTACTATTGATCAAACCAACCTTACTACAATCTGAAATCACAGAGTATATCTCTGTTGTTCCATGTCCATCGCGCTTCCTCATAGAACCATCACAACAAACAGACTCCCAATGGTTCCACTTTTGGCTCCTCTGATTCATCCAGGAGACTCCACATAGGACAATCAACCGGTCAACAAAATTCATATTGTATTAGCATCTCGGTGAGACACTAACAGTGTCTTGCCGATGTGACATATACTTCATACCGATGTCGCCAAGAGTCATCGTAGTCACTAGGATGTTCTATCGAGCTTCAAGAGATACACTGAGTCATCATGCAGATGCCCTGACCCATCGCTTTCACCATGATATCACGCTGATGTTCTTCACATGTATCGCTATCACCCAAACTCATAGCTTTCAGTGTGACATTATACCAATAAGATTAAGTCATAACAAGCTCCAAAGAATAGTTGGCAAGACAAGAGCTTATTGTCGAGACATTTCCCCATGATCATTAAGTTACCCCAAAGATTCTTCAACATCGGCGAGACTCATCAAAGTCTCTAGGAATTCTTACCGAAAACACAGTGTTCCACTGATGACCACCATTCGACAATAGTTACACCAAAGACTAACACTAGAGTCTTCGTCATTGAGACATATTCACTTCGGTAGGACATCTTATCGATGGAACTTCCTTTGGCCATGTCTCCCTGATGAAACAAACCAAACACTATCGGCATAACATTTGCTTTCGTGGTGACTTGTCACCGAGCCAACATGAGTTACCCCGAGGACCACAGAGTAAACATTGTCGGCAAGACATTAACACTTCGCTGAGACATCTTAGCAAAAACCTTTAGCTTCACCGAAGACCATAGTTTCCAAGAGTCTTGCCGATACACGATTGAATGGCCTTTCAGCCAGAGGTCTCCATAGCGCTATAAGGTCATAACAGATACACCATGTTACAACGATAGACTCCGTAGTGTAACCTTTTGGTAAGACAATAACAAGGTCATAGCGACCTGTTCAAAACTGAATAAAACAAACTTGCTAGTTGGCCAGACAATTAGAATGTCACACCAACTTGACTCTAATGGAGGTTTAAGCCTGTATAGTTTGAGGCACATATTTCCAACAATTTTGCTGATTTCAGAGTATGTCAAGGATTTTACTCTCCCGACTCAACCTAATATTTCCAGTGTTGGGAGAAAAAAGAAGAATCTTGAATATGTGATAGGGTCAGAGGAGTATTTTGAGGATGAAGATTACTCCTCTAGGTCTGATGCATCCTTGGAGGGTGAATCAGAATCTCTTTCCATCTCAGAAGGTAAGAAGAGAAAAAGAATTAATCCCCTATTTCCTCTAGGAATGATGAGTATGTCACTAGCGATGAGGAAGAGATTGTGCAGTCCTGCCATAAGTATAAACCTGTGAAGGGGTTGGGTGGAAAAAAGTGAAAGGATGAAAGGAAGAAAAGAAAGAAGAATCAAACTCTAGGCTCCTCAAGGGTAGATGAGTATGATACAGGAGATGAGGCTAAGGTGGGTCGACCCTACCAAAAATCTAATCCTGTAAAGGGGTCGAGTGGAAAAAATAAAAAGGGGTCTACATTGGATTGCAAGGAGGATCTGGTTAATAAGGGTCAGCTAGGGGTCTCCTCTATTCCTAATGTGCAGAATTTAGAGGGGCAGCAGAGGAAAAATTCTCTTGTGAATTTGGGAAGGGATGAACAACAGGATTTTTTTGGCAATGTGTTGAGTGATGAGAACCAATTGGTGGAGCCAAATTTGGATAAAGGTGTTGCAGTTGCTGCTTAGAAAGAGAAGGAGACCATGAAGAATGCTTCTACTAGCAGTGGCTTCCAAGAAGATTATGCTGGGGACAAAGATTATTTTAATTATAGGAGGGAGATTATGCCTAATTATCTTGGTTTGGTAAAAGAGAGCTCTCTCTCCTTGTTTAAGCTTTTTAAGTGGTTTTTTCATGAGATGAACTCCACTAATGTTAAGGTTAGAGCTATGTGTAATAGTGATGATGAGGCCTCCTCTTCTAAGGGGTCTAATGTGTAGGATCAAATCAACAAGGTGCAGTTAGAGGTCAATCAAATTTTTGATACTCTCAAGATGGTAGCTGATGAAATGCTCAATATGAAGAATGCCTACGAGAAAAATTTTGTTGCTATTGATGGCAAGTTGATGAAGGTTTTGGAGTTCAGTAAACATGCTATGTGCAATGAGGCTGAGGGTTTTTGTTTATTGAATAAGAAGGCTAGTAAGTGGTTGGGGGACAACTCTAGAATGAAAGACATGGTGGCTGATGGTGGTGTTCATCAAAAGATGACTAGTGATAAGGGGCCTTCTAATTGTACCCATAACAAGACCAAAATCAATGCAAAGGATGGTATTCCTGTTGATGAAGTGGTGGAAGTCATGAATTTCCATCACAAAATAATTGACAGTGATCTTGGAGCAGCGAATATTCTTAAAAATCTCTAGTTTGTTTCTATCTTTTGTGCCTTTTTCTAGCTATGTGTGTGTTGGTTTTTGGATACTTGTTTTGTTTTTGATTATATGATGAAGCAATGACTTATCTTGTAAAGGGTTTTGGGGCCCCTTCAAAACCTATTTTTTCTATAATAAAAAAACATGCATTACCATTAAATGAATCTCATCCTTAATTACTATAAATGGTTCTAATTTCAAACAATATAATCTAATATTGATTTCAAAATACCAAGATGAATCATTATAAATATTAACTAACAATTGCTTCTCTTCACATGGCTAAGAAGACTACTCTAACTTGTTATTAAAACACAATTTAGAGCCTAAATTTCCATGCAACATAACTAAGAAAGGACACAATACAATAATGAATTTATTCTCATTTTGATAACACAACTCAATGCTTAATTTACATTTAAATAATTTCTTTCCAAATAAGCACAAATTTAACTATTCGATGCATGAGAATAATCCTATCAATCATGTTACAATGATATATCAACTTTATCATAACTTTATGGAAATAAGAATTGGATGGGAACCAACCACACCATGGAGTTTAGATTAACATCTATAACAAATCCATGAAATAAAATATCACTTGAGTACTTTTTTCAAAAGAATGAATAGTAACATCTACAATGCTTAAATGGAATTACCTACCTACAGATGGTTTTCCACCAAAATACATAACATAATTATTATTACAATCATAAGACCACATCTGATGAATAAAAATTGAGCATGTTATAGGATAAGTTGCATGAACTCAATTACATAGATATCATAATTAAAAAAATTGTTTCATATCTCAATACATAATAGAAGATGAAAAATATACTGGAGCTCAAGAGCTCTTCAATCTCCCAATTGATCCTCCAAATGGGACGGTTAATGGGGAATTATGTTACCCACTTCTCAACCATATTACCATAATCAAACATAATATATTCCTATGGAACTCTAGGAAACCCTCAAGACACAAATAGAGAAGATCATGGATACAATTCTAACATGACTAGTCTCACACACAAACACGAGTCTCAAGAAAGACACCAATAATTCGTATCATGGGTTGCACTTAGGTCTCACACACCACCCAATGCATAATACATGTGGGAAAAATAATCCAATATAATTCACTACACACCCACACTTAAATATGCATACATCAAGGGTATAATACATAATTCAAGGATATCAATATGTTATTAATTCAATATACAACCACACTTAAATATGAATTTATCAAGGATCTAATAATACATTATTACCTAGGTACTCATGACCCAACCAAAAGTAGGAGAAAGGAATAATCTTATTGTAGTGTAGAAAATTGTACTCCCTTGTTGGAGATGGTACAATTTCACACTTACTTTGAACCTATTTTAGCACCCTTGCAATTATGCTCCTTTAAATCATCATTAATAGGAACCTAAGACCCTTTATTTCAGACCTCAAGGCTTATTTCGACTAAAATCTCGACATAATTAACAAAGGCATTCAATTTTCTAACAACCCAACATTTATTCACCCCAAAAAGTTAGGGTGGGACCCATATGCCACCTTGGGCATATGAGTTAGGTCCCTAGGTGGGACCCATACTCCACAAGTGGCGTATGAGTTCTATGTGGCCCCTTTTTAGGGTTTGAGTGGGAAATTAAGGTTTTCAATTCAAATTGTTGGTTGATGTCGGTATTTGAGATCTAATAAATAGTAAATTAGATGAAGTGCCTATATAAACAAGGTTTCAAATCATTATTTTCATCTAGAAAAATCAATTCAAGGTCTAAGCATTCATTATATCAACTTGAGCACTTAAGCATACTTTCACAAGAGCACTCAAGAGCAAGTAGCAAGAAAATTTGAAGCCTTGGAGAAGAATTATAGTGTTTTTGTAGGTCTTCAAGCTCACTTTCATTCAAGATATAGCATTTTCAAGGATTGATGATGGTTTTCTATAGCGAATCATGATGGATTCTAGGTTGGGGAGATGCAACTAGCCATCAAGCCTAGCCTAATGACTTGTTTCCTAAGTGATTCCATCCTCCATTATCATTCTACTTTATACCTAAAGGAAGGTACATACATTATTGTGACTTATTAGGGTGAGTAGGGATCTCCCAAGAAAATTCATCATCTCTATATTTCACTCATGTATCTTATTCTAGCACATTAAAATAGGGTTTTAAGGAATTTTAGATTTCCTAATCTTAGATGCACTTAATATTAGGACTTGCATTCATATTTTACTTCCAAAATCTATAATTTCTATCAAGATTTAACTACCAAACTAGGGGTTTGGATGAGGCAAACCCCCCATAAGAAAAATCAATACAATATTATGTTTTGCAGGCTTTTTAACAGGTTCAAAATTTGAAATGAAGTTAGGAAGAAATAACAAAGATAGAAGAAAAAATTCAAAACTTGAATTTTTGAAAAATTAGAACGTGACTGATACACCACTTGTGGTGTATGAGTCTTGGTATAGTATATTTTCCTAGGTTTCAAAGGATTCAGACTTGTCATTGCCAGATTCTAGTTTTTGCCCAAAAACCCTAATTTGGGACTAAATTGCCTAGCCTGGCATATGAGTTCCAATGTACATTAAAAGCAACATTTCTATGATTTTATACCTTCATTCAAGTCTCTTCAGGTTTCCAGGTGCACCTCTGTACTTTCACGGTTTACTATTTTGATTTGAATTCATTTCTAGGTCATTTACTGAAGTCTTGCATATCATTTTCACTTCTTATCTTTCCAAGCCCTAGCTTGGTGGTGAACCCCCTTTATACCTTTAATCACACCCTAGGACACCTTATCATAGATCTCTTTCCCTCATTTCATCCCTGGATGAAGATCTCTAAGGTATCCTTGAATGAACTAGAGTGAAATAGGTCCTAAACCCAAGTTCCATCTCCTAAAAGGTGGAACCCTATTTATGAGGTTTCATTTTGGTGAACCTAGCCTTTAGAACACCTCATTTATTATTTGGAGTGCATCATGGTCCTAGATCTATCTTGCATTAACTTTGCATTAGGTTTTGTATTAGTTAATTTGCATCTAGGGTTTCCAAATCTTGCATTAGTGAAAGTGCATATAGGTTGCATTTTTGCCTCTTTCGTCATTGAAATTCAATTGAAATACATAATTCCACTTAGCATAAACATCATTCAAACCAAAAAATCCTAACATTTACTTAGAATTTTCTAAAATTTATGCAAAATCCCTAATTTCAGAATCATACGCTCCTCTAGGTGATTTAGTCCTAGTGCAAGTGGTTTTGTCTAATTTTTGGGTATTTTGTGTGGACTGTTTATTAGCATTTGAACCCATGAAAAACCCTAATTGGTACTGATACACCTCTCTAGGTGATTCAGTCCCATGTCAGGTTTGAAACTGCATGTTATAGCATTAAAAACCCTATTTTTGTGTTTTAGTTTGCTGTTGTTAGATTTCTATTTCAGTTTATTGATTTTTTGTTTTAGGCATTTCATTAGATTTAGCTTAATTTAGATTCATTTCAATTGTGGATAAAATTGCATTGTTGTACTTTTCATTCCTAGCATTAGTTCATAGTTCAATTAGATTAGATTACATTTGGCATTCATTAGAAAACAAAACCAAAAACACTTATAAAATCGATGAACCACTTGGAGAAAGCATAGTTATTTGAGTATGTCAAATCTCATTTTCCAAGTTAACCTAATGCTCAAGACTTTTAGTAGTGATAACTTTGATAGGTTAGATGAAGCCCTTGACTTCATCTCGCAAGGCTCATCTAGTAAGGCTTGTTATAACAAACTGAAACAAAGAGAAGTTAATGTGATCCAACCTCAACTCATCCTTTACCCATGTTCACACAAACCTCAAACTTAAAACAAACCCATTTTCACCCTTGAACCACCTAAGAATAATGCTTCACAACAATCAAGTTATAAGACCATTGCTCATACATATAACACTAGAAACAATCCACAACCAAAACAACCAACTCCAACATCCTTACCTTTGCTTCACCCTATCTTTCCTAGTGCTCCTTGTTTTCCTTTGAATAGTGGGAAGGAGTATGATCTTATTGAACAAATTAAGAATACTTCTGAAAAAATATCCCTATGGGCTCTAATTCAAAATTCACCTAATTATCATACTATGCTTCAAATTTCCTTGAACAAGTAGTGGTTCCTTCTAGTACAAATGAAAATGATGTGGCAACTCTAATTCAAGTGATGAATGCAGTTAACGTAGACATTAATTTCCATCAACATGAGCTACCTCCTTTGGAAATAAGAAATAAAAATGATGCCTTCATGATAATAGCTATCTATAATAGGTTAGGAATAAAAATAACCCTTGTTGACAATGGCTCCACCCTTAATGTGTGTAGTGTGACCCTTTTGGATAGACTTGGTGTGGATAAATCAATAATTCAACCTGATTCCTTATCAATTCAAGGATTTGGTAATGTTTAAAGCAACCACTTAGTTTAATTACTTTGTCTATTATAGTTGGAAAGGCCACCTTACAAACTCATATTCATGTCATGCCCAATAATATTTCATACAATCTTCTTTTAGGAAGACCTTGGATTCATGAGATGCATGCAGTGTCTTCAACTCTTCATTGTATCATGAAGTATGTCTATAAAAATAAAGTATACCAAGTTGAAATAGATCCCAAGCCTAAGAGTTGCTTACAAGTTGAAAAAGGAATGACAAGTCCTCTAAACACATTAATTCCAACATCGATCATAGAACCTATGAAAGAAGAGAAACAAGAGATGGAAAAAGTGATGAAGCTATTAGCAGATGATTGGGGTTCCTTAGAATTCATACCTTTGTTTATGGGAGAATACACAATCAAAAAAAAATAAACTGAAAAATAGAAAGCAACCAATGGTAATGTCAACAAAAAATTTGAAAGAAAACTCACAAGCATCTATCTCATCTACCCTTGAAGATGACACAAGCTATACAACAAACTTTGATGAGATAGATTATCAACAACTGCCAAAATCGAAAGAAATGGAGATACTTTATGGAAAAGGTTATGAGCTTATGAAACAACTTGGTTATACTGGAAAAGGATGTGGAAAGAAAGAACAATGCATCTGTGTTCCTATAGAGCCTAATACGCAAGAAACAAAAAGTGGGTTGGGATATTTCCCTTCTAAGATAATGCAAGCAACAAAAATACCTTCATTGAACATCAACACCATAATGTATAACCCTAAAACAAATCTCACCTTGAAGCATCTGGAGTTGATCGATACAACTTGCTAAGAATCATTGGAATACTTTGAAGATTATGAAACCTTGAAAGAAATGCTAGGAGTTTATGACAAACCATTTACTCCTAAAAAGAAATTGGTCACATGTGCTATGATTAGTGCTAAGCAAGAAGACAAGGAAAAGGAAAGTAATGAGATTGGTAAAAATAACGAAGAATAAAATCATGAATTCCTGAAACAAATTGCACTTCCTTTGGGTGACACAATCGACATACCGATGCATATTAATAACACAAAGAAAGTGATTAAGATAGGAAAGTTCCTTGATGAAGATGAACAAGAAGACCATGCAACTTTGCTTCATGACTTTCCCAAACCTTTTGTTTGGACTTATTTGGATATGTTGGGAACTGATGCTAAGATAGTGACACACAACATAGTCCTTGTTGAAAATGCTAAACCGGTTAGACAAAATATATGAAAGATGAATCCTAAGATAGCCTTATTAGTTAAGGCTAAGATTGAGAAACTTCTCAAAGCTATTTTTGTTAGAGTAAAGGTTTTAACTTAATTATGTTAATTAAGTTACCTTTATTCCTCTCTTCAGATTTCACTTTAGTTTGCATATTGTGACATTTAATAATTATATTAATTATTAAATTGCTACCTATTAGGGTTTCTTTAGGGTTGCACAATCTCCTTTTATAAGGATTGATCATTGTATTTTATCTCTCTCTGATTAATACATTTTTAGCTTTCAAAGCACCTTTTCCTTTTGTCTCGAATGTCTTCTTTCTATGACAGGTTATTTGCATGTAGGTGATCTTCGGGGTCTGTGAGGTTTGCTTTCTCAACTTCAACATGGTATCAGAGCTCTAGACCTGTGGCTTCATGTTCATGATTTGAAGATATTCTCTTAGAGCATTTTTTCTGTGCAAGGGTTTCAAGCCATATTATCTTTTTTGTGGATTTAGGGGTCACCTAATTTTTTGGGCATTTTTGGACAAAATGGGCCTTGCCATTGAGTCCACAACACCCAAAAACCCCTATTTTCATATAAAATTTGTCCAATTTGGACACAGTTGAACCAGAAGGAAAAAAAAATTTCCCCAAGGCCGTACGGCCCTAGGGCACGCATTTTGAGGCTGGTTTATTTGCAAAAATAAAATAAAATTAAAAAAAATCAAAGTTTTTTTTAATTTTTCATGCACTTTCAGTTTTGAAGGTGGCTTCCACCAACCCACCACCCGACAGCCACCAAAACTCCACCTGTTTGCCGCTTGGGAAGCAACGCTCCTCTGTCCGTTGCCGCCTTGTGTTCTAGCCCCCACAAGCTTTGAAGGCAAAGCCCCGGTCATATAAAGAACTGGGGGCTACACTTGGCCCTAGCGGCCGTCCATACCTTTAGCCGCTAGTCACATTGGAACCATGGGCTCCGCCGTAGATCAAGCCCCCTAGTCGCTGAGAGGACCAAGGGCCAAAATTTTTTAGCCCTCAGGACTCCTAGAGGCAGAATTGTGCATTTTTTTGCTACTTTCAGTAAATTGGGCATAAAATGGGCATACGATCTCCGTTTTTTGAAAATGAGATACCTTTAGAAAATTGATTCCGGTGTCAATCTGATGGAGTAGGTATGGTTACCTTATTTTTCTATTTTGATGTTGTTTTACTCAGTCAAAGTAAGATCATGGTTTTTGCACTCCAGGGGGCGTAACTTTTGCGTCTAAGCTCCATTTTGCACAAACAAATAGGTGTCAGAAATCTAGTTCAATGCTCTACACAATGATTAGACTTATTTTCCCATATTTTTTCCCACGTATATTTTATTCAACTATTTGTGTTTTCATAGTTTTCTTAATTACTTGGACGTTTTGGCACTTGGGAACCTCCTGTTTTCGTCATTAGGTTCTATTTCATTTGACCTACATGCTGTAAGGTTAGTTTTCTCATATTTTTTAATTTGAAGAGTTATCATGGTTTTTTCTACTCACCCTTTAGTTGTAATTCTGGAACGAGGTAATTATGAGTCATGGGAAAAGGGCATACTTACACATTGTAGGTGGCTTAATATTTTTCCTTATTTGTATGATCTCATACCTGAACCAGCCACTTCAGAGGGAAAACTAGCTTGGGATATCATTAGAGATCACATAGTAGGACTTATATTGTCTAGTGTTGATGATGACACTATGTGGGCTATATCAGACATTGATTGTCCCCACCCACTTTGGACACATCTTTGGGAGATATATGGAGACCCCAATCTCTCTCCATTCCTAGAGGATCTTGCTTCAGTTTGTCTCTTACCCATTTCTTGGAGAGATAATACACCCTTTGATCATGATACTTTAGAGGAGCTTTAGTATTTAGACACCCTTACATGTTCTGATGGATCAGAGGCTTGTCTCACAGTTCCTACTCTTCAAACTAAGATTATACATGTATCATTCATTGTTCCTCATGACATCAGTATCGCCACATTGGCCCCTATGGATTTAGTTCAACATAATGACCATCTTGGTCATTCATTATCTACTACATCATGGGATTCTTATCTTGCAGACACATTCTTATTTGTTGAGTCTCACACTGCAGATCTTGAGGATTATTTTGAGGAAATTCATCTCCTCTACCTTGACAGTCAGGTTATCACTGTTCGCCCACCATTATCCATGCATTCAGAGGTTGCATTTTAGGATTCTCCATATCAGTTTGGATTTGGCATCATTTGTTTCAGTTCAGATAGAGAGATTCTTCAGGATCTCTTTCTGGATTCTACATCAGGCATCCACTATTGCAACAAGAGTTTCTTCATTGTGGGGGGGCCTTCTTGTCTCTTTATATATCTCCTATGGAGACCATTGTATATGCACTTATATGATAGAAGTTGTCTATGGGGGGTATCATGTAATCCACCTCCTATCCTTCTTTCATTAGTGCATTTCATTCTTTTCTTTTCTCTCTTTTGGGGGGGAGTTTTGTTCCCATGAGGTTTTCTCCCTTATTCCACTTTACAAAGATTTGGTTGTATTTGGGTACCTAATCAGGCCTAGTTTCCAGGACCCTTGTTTGATTTCATGCATTGTAGTTACCTTTGCTTTCTTGCACATGTTTGTAGCTACACTCTTGCTCATCTTAAGCGGGGGTGTTAGAGTAAAGGTTTTAACTTAATTATGTTAATTAAGTTACCTTTATTCCTCTCTTAAGATTTCACTTTAGTTTGCATATTGTGACATTTAATAATTATATTAATTATTAAATGTCTACGTATTAGGGTTTCTTTAGGGTTGCACAATATCTTTTTATAAGGATTGATAATTGTATTTTATCTCACTCTCTAATTAATACATTTTTATCTTTCAGAGCACCTTTTCCTTTTGTCTCGATTGTCTTCTTTCTGTGATAGGTTATTTGCATGTAGGTGATCTTCGAGGTCTGTGAGGTTGGCTTTCTCAACTTCAACAATTTTATATGACCTATAGATTATTTCCCTTGGATCTCAAACATTTTTGTAGTTCTGAAACCTGACAATCATATTAGGATGTGCATGGATTTTCATGATTTAAATAAAGCAACTTTAAAAGATGATTTTACCCTTCCTAATATTGACATGATAGTGGAATTGACTATAGGACATGCTTTTTTGTCATTCATGGATAGTTTTTCTGGATATAATCAAATCTTTATCAACCCTCAAGATCAATACAAAAAAGCATTTACTACAACTTGGGGAACATTTTGTTGGGTAGTCATGCCTTTTGGATTGAAGAACACAAGTGCAACATATCAACGAGCTATGACACTAATATTTCATGATTACATACCTAAGATTTTGGAAGACTATGTTGATTATATTCTATCCAAATCATTAAATTGACAAGACAATGTGAGTATTCTTTGAAAAATATTTGAGCAAATGCAAAAATATAACATGAGATTAAACTTGAAAAAGTGTATCTTCAGTGTAGATACTAGAAATTTTTTAGGTTTTATAGTATGTCACAGAGGCATTGAGGTGGACATGAAGAAAATTGATGCTATAGTTAACATGCAACCTCCTCAAAACATTTCTCAATTGTGTACTTTATAAGGAAGAATTTAGGCTATCTGTCATTTTGTAGCATCCCTAGTGGAACGGAAATTTACCTTTTACACATCTTAAAAAGGAGGTTGAATTTAACTAGAATAAAGATTGTAAACAAGATTTTGAGAGTTTGAAAGATTACCTTGCTACTCCACCTATTTTACAACCCACTATGCAAGAAAAACCATTAATCCTTTACACAACAACATTGGCCCATACTCTCACAACATTGTTGGCTCAACAAGATGAAAATGGTAAAGAACACCCCATTTATTACATTAGTTGAACCTTGATTGATTATGAAACACGATACGTGCAATGATAGAAAATAATGTTTGGCTCTTGTATTTGTTACCAGCAAATTGAGACATTATTTATTGAATGCTGAAATGCATGTGATAACAAAATTTGATCCTTTAAAACATCCTTTTGCTAAAACAGATTTATTAGGATGCCTAGCTAAATGGATTTTTTTGTTAACTAAATTTGACCTTAAGTTTGTTTCAAAAAAGTAATTAAGAGATAAGCCTTGAACAACCAATTATCTAACACTCCCTCTCCCCTTGCATTACCTAATAATGATTCATTCCTTGATGATAATGTGTTGACGATTGAACCTGATACATGGGAGTTATACTTTGATGTCTCTAAGTGTAGAACAATCTCCAACACAAGGGTTATAATAATCCCACCTAAAGGAGAGCCTATTCCCTTGTCTTATCGCTTAAACTTCATATGCACAAATAGCACAATAGAGTATGAAGCGTTAATTGTTGGATTACATGCCGCTTTAATTATGGGAGCTCAAGATATTAAGATATTCGACGATTCACAATTAGTTATTAAACAAATAAACAAAACGTATCAAGAAAACATGACAAATTATCAAAATATAAGGATCTCACAATGAATTTGTTAGAAAATTTTGATTCATACACCATTGATAATATCCCACGTAAAGATAATCAACATGCGGATGCAATGGCGAATGTGGCTTCCCTTATATCTCCTCAAGATCCTTCAAAAGATTTCACATTCATTATTCTTACAATTATGAAACCATCAATAGAATCTAAGGTCAAAGAAGTGTTATTAAACACCATGGAAAGCTCTAGTGAATGGTACGCATTGATATTTAATTATTTAAAAGAGGGTACCTTTCCTGAGCCAACAACTAAGAATATTCGAGCCCGCCTTCAGAAACTCACGTCTAGGTATAGAATCCTTGTAGACATGTTGTATAGAAGGTCATTTGATATCATCTTTTACTTAGATGCCTTAAACAATCAGAAATCCCCATAGCACTTGTAGAAGCTCATGTGAGTGCTAGTGGGGGCCATTTTGGAGGAAGATCATTAGTTCAAAAGTTAATCCACATAAGATACTATTGGATAAATATGGAACAAGATTGCTTTGAATACATTAAGAAATGTCATAGATGTCAAGAACATAGCAACTTGATTCATGCTCCTGCTTTCGAACATCATGCTCAAATACCTATTTGGTCATGTTCGGTATGGGGTTTGGATCTTATTGGGAAAATCTCAGCACCTTCCTCCACCAGACATGCATTCATAATTACCACAACAAACTATTTCACAAAATGGGTAGAAGCCATTCCCCTTCGTTCAATAACGATCGATATAATATATTGTTTCATATTGGAACACATTATTGCTCACTTTGGACTTCCTTCCACATTAGTTTTGGACAATGGGACACCATTTAAGAATAATGATGTGAAGACCTTCTTAGAAATGTTCAACATCCAACATCATTTTTAAACACCCTACTACCTGCAATCTAATGGTCAACCTAAATCAATTAATAAGACTCTTGAGCAAATCTTATGGAAAAGAGTAAGAAAACATAATAAGGATTAGCACATGCAGTTGACATATGTGTTATGGGCTTATCATACTAGTATTAGAACATCAACTGGAAATTTTCCTTATAATATTTTCTATGGTGTCAAAGCAATAATTCCCTTGGAGTTAGAGATTCCTTCATTAAGAATTTCTCTTCAAGGACTTATTGATGACAATACTTATAAGAAACAATGATTACATCAGCTTGAAATGCTTGATGAACAACACATTAATGATCTTGAGCATCTCAAAGTTTACTCTAGACAAATACAGCGCAGTTACAATGATAATTTCATCCTTCACACATTTATTAATGGTGCTTTGGTGTTATTTGAAAATCAACATAACATTAATGTCACCTTGATTGAAAAAGGAAAATTCAGCCCTAATTGGCTAGAAGCTTATATAATTGATGAAAGTTATGGGTTTGGAGCATACACGTTAACATAAATGGATGGTACACCTCTTAAAGAACCTATTAATGTCACACATTTGTGCCAGTGCTATGTCTAATCTTATTGGATAGTGTGAATGATAAAGCAATAGTGTTAGAGTTAATAGATAAAATTCTATGTTCTCTCACATTGCTTTGTTCTTGACCAACAATTATTTGTGTATCTTGAATACTAAAGTAATTATTTAAATTATTTTTTAGATGATTACTTTAGGTTTCATACTATTCAAGTTAATCTTTTATGTTGTGTTAGATTGGATACTTATATGCATTTAATGTCCTATAGTTAGATCATAGGTGCATTTAATTTAGCATAACATACTTAATCATAATATTGCATCTAAAATGAACTAAAATATTTTTAATTAGATCACATAAAACATGTTAGATCATGGAGGTCTTATTAAATATTCTTGCAAATATTATTTGATAAATCAGATTTTCATCTAAGTTAAACACATAAGCATAAAAAATAAAACATAAATGACCATATATATCACAAAGTTTTAGTACATGTCATAGAATATACAATGCTACAGTGGCCTGTGGCTACCAAATCCCTCAGGACCTAGTGATCACATTTGTTGAGAGTTGGTAGTATGAGATAATTAGCTAATAAGAGAATCCAGTGCATACTATAGGCCCTCTGCTCATCCAACAACTGCAGTCTCCCATACGATGGTCTCTGGTCACTCTCACTCTATGCAATCTCTATCCGCTTGTAGCTTGGAAATCTCTACATGAAGTCTCTTGACCTCCATTGGATCTCGAGATGACTAAAGCTCCTCATATGTAGCCTTGAATCGATCAGTGCACCTAGTAGCGCCTTCGTATGCTTCTCTCAATCTAACATAAGGCTCGAACGTCTTTGGGTTCTGCTCCATGATAGGTGAAGATATGTATTCTATGCTGAAAAACTAGTCTAAGACTGATGGAGGTACTATCTTTGCGGCCGCCTATTGGTAGAGATCATGCTACTCTCTCACATACCCTTCAAGATATAAATTGTAAAGATAATCAGTACACAACATGACATATATATATATATATATAATAAAGAGCATGAACATAAGCATAATCATGAAAGCATAAGCATAAGTATAAATAATGGGTCATCACCTAGATCTCTAGTCGATTGTATAAAAACAGCCTCATGCTATGTAGGAGGCATGGAGAATGTGTTGGCCTCTCCATGTTTGTAAGTGCTAGTGTGTTTGCAGCTGCTGACTGTGATCTAGTAACATGGGTGGGAGCTGAATCTCTCCACTCATGGGCAACTAGACCCTCATCCATTGTATCACTACCCTCACTCATCAGTTGGCCATTTTCCTCATCCTCGTCCTCATCCTCATCCTCCTCATAGTCTGAGTCTTCCTCCTCATCGTAGTCATCCTCTACCTCATTTGAAAATAGGTCTACAACCCTAATCCTTGTATCCTCACCTGCCTCCTCCTCCTCATCCCTCTGATCGGGAAGTGGCCCCAAAAAGCCTATAGGTTGATCCATAGGAAATACTAAAGTTCGTCATGCTGTGGTCCACCACTCCTCATATGCATCTGTAGCACCAATTTTATCAGCATCAGAGACTGGGGGCATGTCGAGATATGAGTCATTTGAATCACTGAATACAACATCATACACAATCAATCGTCTCATATCTCCTGGCCTCTAGGCACTCCACATTGATTTCCTGTAGAATGGTCATGCTACTAGTGGCACCTACACTTGTCTGAATTGTCTGATGACATGATTGTAGTAGAATGTTCTTACTATGTAATCGTACCTCCCTAATAGAAATATATCCCTTTGCATCCTCCTCAACTGTCATATCTCATTTGGCCACTATGGTATCAACTGGTAAGGTCTCCAAAGGATCTCCTCCTGATCTAGTCGATCAAATCAGACTCTCCAAAAATGAAAATCTCCATACTACCATGCCCATCTCAATGGATATCTAAATGAGAATGAATATCCTAGGGTGCATATAGATGAAAATACTATTGGCCTAGTGCATGTGATATTCTCTAAGCACCAAACCTGCAATAGTTTACAATGCACCATGCTCTCAACCTCGTGATAAGAAAACCATACAAGATCATAGTATAGATGTGCAAGCATGTTGTGACCCCATGCATAGATGGTCCCGTGATGCTCCATCTCCCATATCATGTGAACTAGGCCTCCATCTAGCTATGCTGCTCAACCATCTAGGACTAGTACTAGTGTTACAGTGAATATCATAATCTATCTCACAAGTGATGATCATGTATAGAGTAGCCACTATTGCTCAATACATGGCCCCACGATCTCATTTGAAACTAGTCCTCCAATGTAGTACCCTATATCTGCCCTCATCTTCCTGTATGTACAGTCCTCTATGAAATGGACTCTCTTGCCTCAAATGGGAACTTGAAGGATGCAATGAACATCCTTCAGAGTGATCATCATCTCACTGGTTAGAAGTCAGAAGGTGGAGGTATTTGTGTCCCATCTCTCTGCTAGGGCCATTAACATGGCATCATGGTATCTCATTGGTGGAATGAGATATGGCCAATATAATCCAATATCCTACAAGGTCTATCTATCCTCCTCTGACAATGTTGTGATGAGGTCTCGTAAGTGACAAAATAGTTTTCGGCCTATTTTAGCACCCTTTTACATTTAGCACCCTATTTTAGCACCCTTTTACATTTAGCACCCTATTTTAGCACCCTATTTTAGCACCCTATCTATCCTCCTCTGACAATGTTGTGATGAGGTCTCGTAAGTGACAAAATACTTTGGACCTATTTTAGCACCCTTGCATTTATGTCACTTTAAATCATCATTAATAGGCCCCTAACCCTTTATTTCAGATCTCAAGGCTTATTTGAACTAAAATCTTGAAAAAATCAACAAAGGAATTCAATTTTCTAACAACCTGACATTTACTCACCCCGAAAAGTTAGGGTGGGACTCATACACCACCTTGGGCATATGAGTCATCCTAGGAGGGACCCATACGCCACAAGTGGCATATGAGTTATGATGGCACCTTCAAATTTTTAAAATTTGAAGTGCCCATGATGAAAAAAGTTATTTGCACACTCAGAAGTGCACCTGAAAAATATGCCCTAGTGACCTACTTTGGAGGGTCATAAATCAGAGCCTGTTGATTTTCATGTCAAATCCTTTGGTGGGTGTACTCGTGCAACATATGTGAACATGCATGTCATTTTTCAACTTCACACGATGATTTTTTATAGGTTTTTGAAGAGAAAAGTTGAAGGGTTCTGTGACTGGCTTTTTGTTTGCATGCTTTCACTTCTATGAAGTGGCCTCCTGTTCGAGTGAATATTTCATAGCTAGGTGATCGTCAAGACAAATGGATTGGTTCCCTACATTCCTCCCACATTCATATGCTCCTTGGTCCATTTTCAGAGTTTCAAGATCTAGTTTGATATTTTAACTAGGTCAAAAGCAAATGCAGTTCAATTTTTACATTTGCATTTCCAAGAGTGTTTCAAGGAGGTCAAGTTTGACCCTTAATATCTTCTGACAAATGATGATTGAATGAAAGCCATCTTTCACACATACTCAGTGTACCTAAATGATCAAATTTTTTCAGTAGTAGCTCCCCAGGAGGTGATTTGATAGTTTTTCGAAATGGTGACTTGATGAGGCTTAATTGGTTTTGAACAGGTGCAGTTGTTGAAAAGTATGACTGGGCCACTTTGGATATTAATATTTTGCACCTCAGGATGAATTTTTCCAATCTGTTTGTTGTATTGAATCTTTAGTTCAAATGGTAACATTGATGCTCAGTTTCAGGCTCTAAGGATTAGTTTTGATGGGTTATTTAAATGATTTCTGATCGCAACAAGGCCAAAATTGGTGTTCCAGAAAGTTTCAAATTTGGAAATTCCAAAGGCAACACATTTCTCATTTTTTTCTAAAACATCTCCAGTTCTATTTTCATTAAAATTGGAGATCATATGATGGATTATTTTAATGCATATTAGTTGCGGCAAAGGCATCCGACAGACTAGTTTACAAAGGAGATACCTGAAATATTTTGGTGATGGAAGTTTTGAGGAAATGGGTTTTCTCTAAATAATTGATAATGTCCCTACGCAAATTCTCATGGCTTTAGGTGTCCTGGTTTTCCCTCAATAAATTTTTCCTATTTGAGTCGCAACTGAAATTAAAATTTCACTATTTTCTAATGTTCAAATTACAAATGTTTAAAATATTCTAAGTATTTTAAATACTTATAAAAGGAAAAAGTGCATGAGAAAGGAGGGAAATTAGGGCATGTTTTAATATTTGAAGTTTTATAAAGTTCAGACTTTATAATCCTTTTTATTCATGATAGCCTTGCCCGTGATCCCATAGCATGGTAGTGCTGCTGTCAATAGAGCTTGCGAGGAAGCAGGGAGTTGATGCAAGGAGTGTGTGGGGAGGCATAAAACTTATAAATATTTTATTCAATCCTTAACAATACTTTTTTAAAGAATTTTGAACTTTGTTCTCTATCTTTGCCCGCCAGCTCATGGAAATATTGTTGTGGCCACAGGCCACAGGAAGCTCGCAAGGAAGCGGGGAGGTGAGGGGGAAGCATTTTCTGACCATGACTTTACAGAATTTGGTTTTTGAATCTCATTGTTCTTGTTTCCACATGGTTTGAATGCATTTCATCACTGCAAGGAGGAGATCTTTTATTGTAGAGGGGGCAATTTTCAAAGTGCAATCACGTTTTTGGCTTTGGAGCAGATTTTTGAAGCTGTATATGTGCTGCAAATGATGTTTTTCACCTTCCAAATGATGCATGGAACTATGCTCATGTGTTGGGAACACTTTCATTGCTGTTTTGACCATTTTTTGAATGCCTGCAACCATCAAAATGCACTTGCATGAAGAAAAACGATGTAGAAATAATTGAGTTGGGCAAAAAAAGATTGGAGGTTGGCTTTCCCCGCCAGCCAGTGAGGGAGGATGGTGACGTCACTTAAGAGTTACGAGGGCATGGGGAAGGAAAACATTGGGTAACAATGTTTTTATTTGGCTAGAGGAAGGCTTGTCTGCCAGCTCATGGGTCTTCATACTACCATGTGAAAAAGCAATGGGAGAGTGGGGATTGGTTGGAGTGGCCATGGTGGGCCCAAGGAAAATATTTTAAAATGTAAAATGTCATTGGGAAAATAATTAATCTGCACGGATAAAAGTTTTAGGTTGCTTGAATAATAATTAAAATCTCAATCATGATAAGGGTAAAGACATTAACTATAAAGTGAGATAAATGTTCGCGAAATGTAAAGGGCACAAACAAATTTTTTATTTTTTCCCGATATTTTATTCTTTTAAAATTTTTGCCATTTTAAATACTCTGAGTGAAAAATGCAAAATGGTGAAGATAGGGGAATAGGTGAAATTTGTGTGTAGCACAGTGGAAATAAAAAGGTTAAAGGGCTTCTATTATAAAAGTGAAGTGCATAGGTTTAAATGGAGAGTAGGTTAAAGAGCTTTCATGGAGGAACAAAAAAAATTGCAACAAGAAGAGATAATTTTCATTACAGGGGCAAATGTGGGAGAAGTGAAGTTTTTTCAAAATGAAGCAGTAATTTTGTAGCCCGAGTAAAATGGAGTGAGAGACTTTGTCGGTGGAAAACAAATATTTTCAACAACAAGGCATGAATATTGAATGATGACTCATCATGAGGGGAATATTTTCTGTTATAGGGCAAGTGAATGCAGGATGCATGAATTTGAGAGCACATTGAAGATTCTTCAAGAAGTTGAGGGTAGTTGCAGATCAATGGAGCTGAAGATGCCAGATGTCAACTGAAGATGTAGTTTTAGGGTTTCTCTTCTTCTATATTTTCTTTCATTTTCTCATTTTTAAGGAGGTTGCACATTTTTTGGTTTTCACGGAAACACTTTTGTAACAGGGGTTCAAGCGTATAATGTTGGTTTTTCAAGTTTCTTGAGTGGTTTGAGTTTTGTAATGAAGAATGTAATTACAATATAGCCATAGTTGAATGTAAATGACATAATATTTTGAACCGGTTATCTCCATTGTTCACATTGCATAAATTTTGAATATGAGTAACCAAAGATTGTAATTATTCAGCTTCTTGTCTTTCCCTGTATGTTTTGTTTGATGTTATTACTCTCATTCAAAAAATGAGTTAATTTGTAGTAACACAAATGGAGGTTTATGCAATTGAGAGCTAGGATTGCTAAGTATGGTTAGTTTAGTTGTTGGTATCAATGGTGTAATGCATCATCTAATGGGCATAATTATGACAGATTGAATGTTGTGTTAGGTTTTAAATTACATGGTTTAAATGACTCTACCCTGGGATATGGCATTGGTCTCTTAATGTTGTAGTTTCCTGAGGCTATTTGTGATAAACTACAATTTTACAATCAAATTTACTTATCAATCTCTATATTTTTGTGTGTTAAGCTCAATTTATTATATCTCTCATGTTTAATGTGTACACTTCCATGAAGGTCAGCCAAACCTCTAGGGTACTGTGTCTTTTAAACAATTTGAGGAGAAACACCTGTTTATAGTGTATTTGATACTTTGGCACACATGTATATGTAAATATACTGTTGGGATTACCCTCCTAGGTTTAATAGAGCCTGAAGTGTACGGGAGAAAAGGTTTCAAATCAAACTCCCATTCATTGGCCACTAACCTTGAGGTTTCTTAAGGATAAGGGTTGGCTACCCTTTAGAGGACTTTAAGGTTCTACTAGAAAAAGAACCAACAGATATGCAACTCTACTGGGGAGAAATTTGGAATTTGGTTGCAGATTGTCTTGTCAAAGAGTCATTAAAATCTTGAAATATTATTTGTAACTAGAAGTTGGAAATTGTGGAGCCTTATTTTCCCATCCGAGTCACCAACAGATTGGAAACTTTGTTGGGGAATCAGTTGAAAAGAGTTAATTAGTTTGCTGATATGTAGTTTTGGGTCAGAATGATCCAAGGACCTGCATACTTGAAGGAGATTGTTGCAATGTTTCTGATGTATTTTTGAAGTTTGGTGCTCTACTAGTGGAGAGAACTCAGAAACACATAGATCTTGGAAGAATCTTTCTACTACTTGAAGATCTTTTCCTCTTTCAAAGAGGTGGCGACTCTACATAAGTTTCTACATCATCAGAAGAGTTGGTTACAACAGTTCTCAAGTATTTTTCTATTGTAATATTCTTGTATGAAGGTTTTCAACAAAATGTTCTAGTTGATATTGTCCCTTATTCAGTATTTTAAGATACTAGTAAAAAGAGAAATGAGAAAGTAGGATATTTTGAAAAGGATATTGAGAAGAAATAGGTGTAGAGGGAATAAACTCTTAATTGCAAAAAAGTATTGTTGTCCTAATTTTCCCTCTACAAGAGCTATAATATCATGCCTAGAACACAGTCATGTCCTCAAAGGAAGGTGTTCACTAGTGAGAGATATGACCCTCTGGATTTTAGTAAATTCCAGGGTTACCCACATTCTATTGGGTAAGAAGAATTAATGAGTATTTTTCTAAGTTTAGAGGAGGTCTTGAAGAATCAACATCACAACATGTACAAGGTTTTCTTGTTGTGATGGAAGACTATCAAATAGTAGAAGAGGATGCTATCATGAAGTTTTTTCTAAGAAATTTAGACAACGTGTTCCATGTGTTCATGGCAAGAGCTTGAGAAACTATTCATGAATGAGTTTGGTGAAGTGAATGATGATTGTTTGTTTGAAGAAATAAATCTGCATACCCAAGAAGAATATGATGAAAATTTTGAAAATGAGGTTGAACTTATGTCACCTTTTGATATATTGTATGATATAAGGAGACTTATGGATGAATCTTCTTATGATTTTCATGATAGATTCACGAAGATTTTATTTGCTATACCAACATTAAATAGACTTGATGAATTAGTGTGTATTGATGTTTTTTTGTGAAATACTTGAGCCAAGTCTAATTACTATGCCAACTCACTTGAAGCCCCTAGCCTTAAATGTTTATATCAATGGCTATCAGTGATTGAAGAAATGGTAGAAACATATGGAAGTCATATATTGGCTAGATTATGTGATGGTACCTTTCCTAGACTTAATCACATAGATCTAGATGGTATAGTAGAAGACAATGATAATGCATCATTAGGTGGTGAGGATTTTGTTTTTGAACAACCCATGGAGAAAATGTACCTTGATGAAGATTGCAGCCATGATGGTCATGAAGAGATAGATGAAACATCTGAAGTTTCCTCTATTTGCTCTGAAAATACAGATATATAGAGAAAATTTTCTGTATTAAATGAAGGTTGCAATGATGCAGATGACACTAAGAGTATTTTCTCTTCTATGGACTTTAAATATACAGTTGAAGAGCATGTTGATTATGAAGTTTTATGTCTTCATGACAAGAAAAATGATGTTGTAGATGGAAGTTTTCAACCAGCTGAAAATCATTCTTGTCTAGATGATCAAGATGATTTCAACTCTATATGTAGCCCTGGTGACCATGATTCCTTTCAAGAGGAAGAGGTAGAGTTAATTTCTTCGAGTGGAAAGTGTTTCAACAAGGAAAATGATGATAACATTTCTGAAGCCTCATTATTGCATGATGAGGTATATGAATTAAGCATTCTTTTTTAAGAAGTGTGTAATCAACAATGTTATGATGAACTTAGTCATACCCATTCTACAAGTGAGTGTAGCATTGATGCAAGCTTTCATGATAATAAGACAAAGGAGCCTGTTGATTTGAGAAGTAATTTTGAGAATGTCAGCGTATCAGATGCAAATGACAAGGAGTGCAATCAATTTCAATTGGAAAGATCATCCACAAGTAGTTGTAATGAAGAAATACATGATGATTTTCAGTCTGACAGTGAAGAAGGTAGCCCTGCTGATTGTTGCAGCAGTGTGAATGGAGAAGGAGATATGTATGCAAGAGGTTCATTGGATGAATTGGTTCAAGTAGTTGCTTATGAGGAACATGCATATGTTGATAATGATGAACACATAACTCCTATTTTGTTTGATCATTTACCTTCTTCTACTTCTTTTGTTGGCTTTGAAGTTATCACTAAGTGTCTGCATGTTGATAGCATTGATATAGTTGTACATGACAGTGGAAATGTAAAGATAAATGCTAGTACAACTAATGACATTTTCTATGATAATTTTGCACTTGAAGAATGTGATTGTTTCAATTACATGGATGCATATGAGTATCTTTTTTTCTGGATCAGCAACTTAGTCCTTCTCATCGGCAATATGCTTAAGATTTTCATGTTGGTGCAGCATGAGGTAATATTGAATATGATATTTTTTGCAACAGTGAATGTGTTTTAAATAGTTATTATGAGGAGTTTGTTGCAGAAGTAAATTTTGAGTCATCTAAGCCTACTCTTGAAAATTTTGTATGTGATAACATTACGGATGTTGAAAGTCTTGTCTATGAACTTGAAGTAGGAAACATTGTTTGGGATGCTGACATTTTTTTCTGAATGCTATGATTTGAATGTGGACAGTGGATTTGTGGGTGCTAATGAGTTTTGTTTTCAGAACATTGAGGCATATGATAATGTGATGGGGAAATGTTGTTGGGATGATGAAAAAATCACCTATGATGCAATTCAGTTGGATGAGTTACAAATGTGCGAGCATTCTTTGCTTAACACACAGGAGGATTGCACACTGTTTTTGTAGCATGATAACTTTTTTGAGTCTAATCATTGTGAGGGAATTGGTAAATGTGATAAGACTGTGTTTTCAAATAGTCTTGATCACTATCCTCACATTTTTTCACTTGCTACAGAATCAAAAAATGAAATAAGTGGTAGTGATGCAGCCTATGTCATTTGGTTGCCATGTGACAGTAAAGCTAAATTCAAAGGTAGCCTGACACTTGCCTTTGCAAGAATGAAGTTACTCATGTTGATGTGGTGTGACAAAGGAAAATACGAATTAAAGAAGATCAAATCTTTTAACAAATTGGTGTTTGATAGGGGTAAGAATTGGTTTCCCTTTTTCATTTGGTGTCCTGGGGCCACCAAATGAGGTTAAAAAGTTGAATAAATAAAGATTTCGTTGCCCAATGGTTCTGGAAATTGGTCTACTCTCCTAGAGGATTTTGAATTCTTGCTCTGCTCACTAAGGAATAGACATCCCTAGAAAGATCCACTGATGGCACCTTCAAATTTTGCAAATTTGAAATGCCCATGATGAAAAAAGTTGATTTGCACACACAGAAGTGCACCTGAAAAATCTACCCCAGTGATCCTGCTTTGGAGGGTCATAAATCAGAGTATTGATTTTCATGTCAAATCCTTTGGTGGGTGTACTCATGTGACATATGTGAATGTGCATGTCAGTTTTCAGCTTCACACAATGAGTTTTGATAGGTTTTTGAAGAGCAAAGCTAAAGGGTTTTGTGACTGTTTTGTTGTTTGCATACTTTCACTTCTACTAAGTGGCCTCATGTTCGAGTGAATATTTCACAGCTGGGTGATTGTCAAAACAAATGGATTGGTTCCTTGCATTCCTCCCACATTCATATGCTCCTTGGTCTATTTTCAGAGTCTCAGGATCAATTTTGATATTTTTACCAAGTCAAAAGCAAATGCAGTTTGGTCACTTTTTACATCTACATTTTTGGGAGTGTTTCAAGGAGGTCAAGTTTGACCCTTAATATCATTTGACGAATGATGATTGAATGAAATCCCCCTTGCACACATACTTAGTGTACCTAAATGATCTAATGTTTCCAATGGGAGCTCCCTAGGAGGTGATTTGATATTTTTTTGAAATGGTGACTTGGTGAGCCTTAATTGGTTTTAAACAGGTGCAGTTGTAGAAAAATTTGACTGGGCCACTTTGGATATTAATATTTTTCACCTCAGGATGAATTTTTCTAAGTTTTTTGTTGCATTGAATTTTTGGTTCAAATGGTAACATGCATGCTCAGTTTTAGGCTCTCAAGATGAGTTTTGATGGGTTATTTAAATAATTTATGATCACAACAAAGCCAAAATTGGTGTTCCATAAAGTTTCAAATTTGACAATTCTAAAGGTAACCCATTTCTCATTTTTGTCAAAAACATCTCTAGATCTATTTTTCGTCAAAATCAAAGATCATATGATGCATTATTTTAATGGATATCAGTTCCGGCAAATGCATCCAACAGACCAGTTTACAAAGGAGGTACCTAAAATATTTTAGTGATGCAAGTTTTGAGGAAATGGGTTTTATCTAAATAATTGATAATTTCTCTACACAAATTTTCATGGCCTCTGGTGTCCCGGTTTATCTGCAATAAATTTTCCCTATTTGAGCCGCAACCAAAATTAAAATTTCACTATTTTCTAATGTTCAAATTGCAAATGTTTAAAATATTTTAAGTATTTTAAATACTTATAAAATGAAAAAGTGCACGAGAAAGGAGGGAAATTAGTGCATGTTTTAATATTTAATGTTTTATACAGTTTTTGATGTTTTATAAAGTTCAGACTTTATAATCTTTTTTATCCCGTAGCATGGTAGTGTTGCCGTTAGCAAAGCTTGCGGGGAAGCGGGGAGTTGATGCAAGGAGTGTGTGGGGAGGCATAAACTTTATAAATATTGTATTCAATCCTTAACAATGTTTTGTAAAGAATTTTGAACTTTGTTCTCTATCTTTGCCCGCCATCCGTGGAAATATTCTTGTGAGGCATAAACTTTATAAATATTTTATTTAATCCTTAACAATGTTTTTAAAAGAATTTTGAACTTTGTTCTCTGTCTTTTCCCGCCAGCCATGGAAATATTGATGTTGTCACAGGAAGCTCACTGGGAATCAAGGAGGTGAGGGGGAAGCATATTCTAACCATGACTTTGTAGGATTTGGTGTTGGAATCTCATTCTTGTTTCCACATGGTTTGAATGCATTTCATCACTGCAAGGAGGAGATGTTTTATTGTAGAGGGGGCAGTTTTTAGAAGTGCAATCACGTTTTTGGCAATGGAACAAATTTTTGAAGCTGCATATGTGCTGAAAATGATGTTTTTCACCTTCCAAATGATTCTTGGAACTATCCTCATGTGTTGTGAACATTTTCATTGTTGTTCTAGCCATTTTATGAATTCCCAAAACCATCAAAATGCCCTTGCATCAAGAAAAATGACCCAAAAAGAATTGAGTTTGGCAAAAACATATTCGAGGTTGGCTTTCCCCACTAGCATGTGAGGGAGGATGGTGACGTCACTGAAGAGTTGTAGGGGCGCGGGGAAGGAAACCATTTGGTAATAATGTTTTTATTTTTTTAAAATATTTTATTTGGCTGGAGGAAGGCTTTCCCACCAACCCATGGGTCTTCATATTTCCATGTGAAAAAGCAACGAGAGAGTAGGGATTGGTTGGATTGGCCATGGGGATTGGTTGGAGTGGCCATGGTGGGCCCAAGGCATATATTTTGAAATGTAAAATGTCACTAAGAAAATAATTAATCTGCATGGGTAAAAGTTTTAGGTTGCCCAAATAATAATTAAAATCTCAGTCGTGATAAGGGTAAAGACATTAAATATAAAGTGAGATAAATGTTCTTGAAATGTAAAGGGCATGAATAAAAGTTTTTCTTTTTTCCCGATATTTAATTCTTTTAAATTTTTTACCATTTTAAATACTCTAAGTGAAAAATGCAAAATGGTGAAGATAGAGGAACATGTGAAATTTGTGTGCAACACAGTGAAAATAAAAAGGTTAAAGGGCTTCTATTATAAAAGTGAGAATATTTCATTTGCTGGAAATAAAAGTGAAGTGCATAGGTTTAAATGGAGAGTAGGTTAAAGAGATTTTATGGAGGAACAAAAACACTTGTAGCAAGAAGAGATAATTTTCATTGGAGGGGCAAATGTGGGAGAAGTGAAGTTTTTTCACAATGAAGCAGTAATTTTGCAGCCTAGGTAAAATGGAGTGAGAGACTTTGTCGGTGGCAAACAAATATTTTCAATAGTAAGGCATGAATGAATAATGGCTCATCATGAGGGGAATATTTTCTGTTACAGGGCAAGTGAATGCAGGATGCATGAATCTGAGAGCATATTGAAGATTATTCAAGAAACTTAAGGCAGTTACAAATCAATGAAGCTGAAGATGCCAAATGTCAACTGAAGATGTAGTTTTAGGGTTTCTCTTCTTCTATATCTTCTTTCTTCTTCTCATTTGTAAGGAGGTTGCACATTTTTTGGTTTTCACGGGAACACTTTTGCAAGAGGGGTTCAGGTGTATAATGTTGGTTTTTCAAATTTCTAGAGTGGTTTGAGTTTTGTAATGAAGAATGTAATTACAGTATAGTCATAGTTGAATGTAAATGACATAATATTCTAAACTGGTTATCTCCATTATTTTGATTAGGGGTAAAAAATGGCTTTTGAAGGGGCCTGAAACCCTTTACAAAAAAAGACAAATGAAACTCTAGATAACAACAGTAAGCATAAATCAGCCCAACAACAAGCAGCTGGTAAAAAGATAACTCTCATACCACCACTAGCCCAACAACAACCACTAACAGATAATCAAGCAATCAAAAGCATGGGCCTGAAGCCCAGATACAACCTGGTTTTATCCAGGACTAGAAACCCCACCCATGTTTTGACTGTAATAAAAAACCACCTAAAACAATTAGGCAACAAACTAACACAACACCAGCCAACCATCTGCTTAGAAATAGAAGACCATAACCCATCAAAAGAAAAATAATTTTAATGGTAAAGACCACCATTAAACCCAACCTCCTAATCAAAAACACTAACACACAAGAGGAGAGACACCCCTTGAATCTCTCGAGCGCACCACAGACCAACTCCAAATCCACCTCAGGAGGAATAAGCTCCCCTCTATAGGAGAGGATACTGTGAAAACCACAAAACCAAGAGCACACTTCTTCAACAACCTCCACCTCCACCTCGATAGGAGAAACTTCCACCTCAATAGGAGCTCCACTAGAGGAAACCAAAGAGAAGGACATCCAACACACCCACCTCCAATTCCATACGAAATGACTCTTGACTATCAAGAGATGTCTTTGCCTCAATAGAAGACATAGTGCATAGGAAATGGAACAGATTCAAAGCTCCAGAAGAATGGGGAGCCACACCATCCTTTGGCTGAGTATACAGGAGCTCCAAGAGAGAGATCACACCCAAACCAGCAGGAAACTCCAAGGGAGCAAGAGGGAAAGGCATTCCACTCCCCTAGCTTAAAACACCACCCAACATCCAAATCAGACCCAAAAATAGAGAACTCCTCCAAGAGAGATCCTGGAGCCAAAAGCAAAAGAAAACCCACTTCAAGAAATATATCCAAGACAACCACAAAGGGTACCCAAAAGCTCTAATAGAGAGACCAAGAATAACACAAGAAGCCAATGAAACCCAACTCCCAGCAGGCACCACCAAAACTCCATCATTAGAAACAGTTTCCTTAGCATAGAGAACCCATAGAGGGTACCCAAAAGCTCTGAAAGAGAGACAAAGAAACAAAAATAGACCCCCAAAGTCCTACAACACAAGCATGTGCCACACCTCCAATAGCAAAGGCTTAACCCAAACATCTAGTGAAGCCAAGCAGATCCAACTCTCAGTAGGAAAAAGAAAGGGCTTCTCCAAGCCAATAGAAGATCCACTCCATCCTGACTAAGCACTAAAATCCCTAAGAGGAGAAGAGCCTCCTCCCAGCACGCGATGAGAAACATAAACCACTCCCAACCAAACAAAGGATAGATTCATAGAATACACAATAGGGCAGCCAACACTCGCACCAACAACCACAACTAGGGTCGTCCCATAAATTCTCCCACCCATGCTCACCATAATATTCCCATAAGACACATGGGATCCCTCAGAATCAAAAGAAACAACACTCCATATAAAAGTAACCAGCACCCAAAGTATGCCAAACACAGTCCAAGGAAGGACATGCCGCAACCCACATGCAACAAAGGTAAAGACCCCTCTAGAGAAGATGTCTCCAACAACCTTTGCCATAGCAAAAGACAAACCCACAGGAGCCATGCCAACCCGTAGTGTGACCTAGAATCCAGTAACTGCTCTTGGATCTCCATCGTCCTCCGTAAAATCCTCCTCACCCTTAGAGTATTTCAAATCCCCTCCTCCGCATTCTCTCTCGTTCGCCCTCTCACTCTCCATTTGATAGATTAATTGTTCTATGTTTAGGATAAATTTATCTATTGAGATATGTCTTTGGCTATCTCCATTGTTCACATTGCATAAATTCTAAATATGAGTAATCAAAGATTGTAATTATTCAGCTTCTTGTCTTTCCCTGTATGTTTTGTTTGATGTTATTACTCTCATTCAAAGAATGAGTTAATTTGTAGTAACACAAATGAAGGTTTATGCAGCTATGAGCTAGGATTGCTAAGTATAGCTAGTTTAGTTGTTGGTATCAATGGTGTAATGCATCATCTAATGGGAATAATTATGACAGATTGAATGTTATGTTAGGTTTTATATTACATGGTTTAGATGACTCCACCTTGGGATATGACATTAGTCTCTTAATGTTGCAGTTTCCTGAGGTTGTTTGTGAGCAACTACAATTTTACAATCAAATTTACTTATCAATCTCTATATGTTTGTGTGTTAAGCTCAATTTTTTATATCTCTCATGTTTAATGTGTATACTACCATCAAGGTTAGCCAAACCTTTAGGGTACTGTGTCTTTTAAACAATTTGAGGAGAAAAATATGTTTACAGTGTATTTGATTCTTTGACACACAAGTATATCACAACAGTACAACATGCAATTACCACCGACTTTGGCGCCAAATTTTAGTGTATTTGAGTCCATCATTTTGGAGTCATCTGATGACGCAAAAGTTGACAAAAACTCGTTTCTTTGTTTCATCGCTAGTTTTTGCGCCGTCTTTAGCACCTACTTTTGCACTGGATTTTGTGCTAGAAATTTGGCACTAGAAATAGTGTCCCCTTTAGTGTCAGGAATAGCACTGGAAATTGGCGTTGGAAATAGCGCCTAAATTGGCACCCAAGTTGGCTTCTAATGTTGCATCTATGTCTGCTTTCATTTGTGCTTCTCTAGTTTTTCTCCCAGTTTTTCTCCTAGTTTTGCTTCCAGTTTTTCTTCTAGGTTTGCTTTCGGTTTTTCTTCCACTTTTTCTTCCACTTTTGCTTCTAATGTTGTATCCAATTTTTCTTCCACTTTTACTTTCAGGTTTGCTTCCAGGTTTGCTTCTAGTATTGCTTCCAGTTTTGCTTCCAGTTTTGCTTCCATGTCTACTCCCATTTTGCTTCTAGTTTTTCTCCCAATTTTGCTTCCAGGTTTACTTCTAGTTTTGCTTCCTGTTTTACTTCTAGTTTTTCTTCCAATTTTGCTTCCAAGATTGCTTCCAATTTTGCTTCCAATTTTGCTTCCAATTTTGCTTCTGGTTTTGCTTCCGATTTTGCTTCAAATTTTGTTTATAGTTTTGCTTCAAATTTTCCTTCCAAATTTTCTTCCATTTTTGCTTCTAGGTTTGCTTCTGATTTTGCTTCCTATGTTCCTTCCAATTTTGCTTCTAGATTTTGCTTCCAAGATTGCTTCCAATTTTGCTTCCAATTTTGCTTCTGGTTTTGCTTCCAATTTTGCTTCAAATTTTGTTTATAGTTTTGCTTCAAATTTTCCTTCCAAATTTTCTTCCATTTTTGCTTCCAGGTTTGCTTCTGATTTTGCTTCCTATGTTCCTTCCAATTTTGCTTCTAGTTTTGCTTCCCATTTTGCTTCCCATTTTGCTTCTGGTTTTGCATCCAGGTTTGCTTCCGATTTTGCTTCCAATTTTGCTTCCAAGATTGCTTCTGGTTTGCTTCTAGTTTGGCTTCCATTGTTGCTTCTTTTTTTGGTTCTAAAAATGCTTCTTGTTTTGAATCCTTTATTGCTTCTAAAAAGTGCTTCTTGTTTTGCTCCCGGTTTTTCTTTTGGTTTTGCTTCTAGGTTTGATTCCGGTTTTGCTACCAATTTTTCTTCCAAGATTGCTTTTGGTTTGTTTCTAGTTTGGCTTCCATTGTTGCTTCATTTTTTTCTTCTAAAAATGCTTCTTTTTTTGCTTCCATTTATTAATTTAATATGTTTTAATTCAATTTAATTAGTTAAATATATGATGTCTCTTAAATAACTCATGATTATAGAGTAAGTAATTTAATTATTTAACTCATATGATTAAATAACAAGATAATTATTATAGCATGATCATCATCTATAATTAAAACAAGTGAGTCAAATATCTATAATTTAATTGAATTTGACAACATACATCCCGATCAGTAAATTAAAATCATCATACATAATAAATATCCATCCAAAAATCATCGACCATTTTTAATATATATAAATTGACAAGTCAATACTAATAAGATCATCATCATATATAACTAAAATAAGTGAAAGTCAAATATGCCAGTAAATCAATAACATGTGAAAATTATACATGTACAAATGATATAAGTAAAAATGATAAATTATTTAACTCAAATTGATACAAGTCAAGATGATACATGTCTAAATGATATAAGTGAAAATGATAAATGTCAATATGATGCAACTCAATAATATGGTATTGTAGGCCGTGAAAATGATACATATGATAGTAACCATGAAAAGAGGCATCATAACATATCAAAAATGATTCATGATGCAATCTATATGATCATGAATGTCACTGGGTACTACCAGCAACTGCCTCATCGTCATCACCACCATTGTGATCATCATCATCATCATCATCATCATCATAATGATATATCACCAATGATCCATGACCCAGTCTATATGATCATGAATGTTACTAGGTAATACCAGCAACTGCCTCATCATCACCACCACAATCGTGATCATCATCATCATCATCATCATCATCATTGTCATCGGCCTCAGTGTCTTCTGTATTTGTGTCATCATCATCCTCTACCATGTGATTTGTACCAGAAAACCCAATATTTTTTGGATCTATATTATGATGAGGATTATCTTGATCTTCTAGAAGACCTGTGTTCTGCAAAAAAAAACATTTAAAATGAAAATTTATTATTTATTTCATGCAATAATTTATTTTTTTGTTATATATCTTATATTGAAACATATGAGATGAAACCATAATCATAGTACATCATATCAAAGTGCACATACCATAATAAAATATCAAAAAATTTACAGCTAATATGTTATTTCAATGGTGTAAAACATGCAACAATTCTAATAAACATTAGTAAAGATTATAAAAAATTTGTTATATAGTTTAACTACCAATTATAAATTCTATTACATAACCTTAAGTGACAACCCTTTGCAAAAGAATGAGGAGATTGCAAGAATATTAGCTACAGGGGGCATTGGTACAGGAGATGGACATGGCTCTTCCAAGCCATCCACTGAGATGGTTTCATACAAAAATGTGGAAGATATCCCCGTTTCTAGAGAGCTCATGATTCAGGTTGATACGAAAAATGATGTTGTTCTGGTACCCATATATGGCATCATGGTTCCATTACATGTAGCCACCATCAAGAGTGTTACAAGCCAACAAGATGGAGGGAATTCTTATATAAGGATAATTTTCAATGTTCCAGGTACCGTATTTAATGCCAACTACATGCCAACATTGAAATTCCCTAGCAATATTTATAAGGAAATTTCCTTTAGATTCAAGGATTCAAAGCACATCAACCATGTGGTACAAATTATTAAATACTACAAATGATTTGTAGCAATGAAAGAGTCTGAAAAGGAAGAGAGAGCTACACTGGTGACTCGGGATAAACTTTAACTTTTAAAAACAAAGGAAATTAGGCAGGAAGACTTGTGGATTAGGCCAACATTTGGTGGAAGAGGAAGAAAGATGACTAGAAATCTAGAGGCCCACCATAATGGATTTTGGTATTCAACCATGAGAGCAGACGAGAGAGTTGATATCATGTATCAAAACATTAAGCATGCATTCTTCCAACCAGTGAAGAAGGAGATGATTACTTTGCATCATTTTCATTTGCATAACCATATCATGGCGTGGGAACCAAGAAGACCAAGGATGTCCAGTTTTATGTGGAGGTAATGGATGTGGTCCAAACTTTAGGAGGGGTAAGAAGGTCAATGTATGATCCTGATGAAATTGAGGAAGAACAACAAGAGAGGGATAGGAAAAATAAAATCAATGTAGAGCTTCAAGGATTTTTCAAGCAAGTAAGAGAGCTATGGGATCAACCTCATCTAAATATTTTGAACTAGAGTTTGATATACCATTTCGAGAGCTTGGTTTTCATGGAGTTCCTTTCAAAGCCCCTAATTTTATTGTTCCTATGGAAAACATTTTGGTAGAGTTGATGGAATTACCTTTCTTAGTAATCACTATTAGTGAGATTGAGATTGTTAATCAATTAGGTGCTAATTGCATATAGCAATGAAAGAATCTGAAAAGGAAGAGAGAGCTACACTGGTGACTAAGGAGAAACTTCAACTTTTAAAAAAAAAGGAAATTAGGTTGGTAGACTTGTGGATCAGGCCAACATTTGTTGGAAGAGGAAGAAAGATGATTGGAACTCTAGAGGCCCACCATAATGGATTTTAGTATTCAACCATGAGAGGAGAAGAGAGAGTTGATATCATGTATCAAAACATTAAGCATGCATTCTTCTAGCCAACGAAGAAGGAGATGATTACTTTGCTTCATTTCATTTGAATAACCATATCATGGCATGGGAACCAAGAAGACCAAGGATGTCTAGTTTTATGTGGAGGTAATGGATGTGGTCCAAACTTGAGGAGGGGAAAGAAAGTCAATGTATGATCCTGATGAAATTGAGGAAGAACAACAAGAGAGGGACAAGAAAAATAAAATCAATGTAGAGATTCAAGGATTTATCAAGCGAGTAAGAGAGCTATGGGATCAACCTCATCTAAAATATTTTGAACTAGAGTTTGATATACCATTTAGAGAGCTTGGTTTTCATGGATTTCCTTTCAAAACCCCTACTTTTATTGTTCCTATGGTAAACTATTTGGTAGAGTTGATGGAATTACCTTTCTTAGTAATCACTATTAGTGATATTGATATTGTTAATCAATTAGGCACTAATTTCCTATAGAAATGAAAGAGTCTGGAAAGGAAGAGAGAGATACATTGGTGACTCAGGAGAAACTTCAGCTTTCAAAAACAAAGGAAATTAGGCTGGCAGACTTGTGGATCAGGCCAAAATTTGGTGGAAGAGGAAGAAAAATGATTGGAACTCTGGAGGCCCACCATAATGGATTTTGGTATTCAACCATGAGAGAAGAAGAGAGAGTTGATATCATGTATCAAAAAATTAAGCATGCATTCCTCCAACCAGCGGAGAAGGAGATGACTACTTTGCTTCATTTTCATTTGCATAACCATATCATGGCATGGGAACCAAGAAGACCAAGGATGTCCAGTTTTATGTGGAGGTAATGGATGTGGTCCAAAATTTAGGAGGGGAAAGAAGGTCAATGTATGATCCTGATGAAATTGAGGAAGAACAGTAAGAGAGGGACAAGGAAAATAATATCAATGCAGAGTTTCAAGGATTTGTCAAGCCAGTAAGAGAGCTATGGGAGAAACCTCACCTAAAATATTTTGAACTAGAGTTTGATGTACCATTTAGAGAGCTTGGTTTTCATGGAGTTCCTTTCAAAGCCTCTGCTTTTATTGTTCCTATGGAAAACTATTTAGTAGAGTTGGTGGAATTACCATTCTTAGTAATCACTATTAGTGAGATTGAGATTGTTAACCTTGAGAGAGTAGGACTTGGGAAAAAGGAATTTGATATGGCTATTGTTTTAAAAGACTTCAAGTGGGATGTACTCCACATTGACGCCATTCCTCAATCTTCACTTGATGGCATCAAGGAATGGTTGAACTCCATGGATATAAAGTATTATGAAAGAAGAATGAACTTGAAATGGTGGCCAATGTTGAAGACTATTACTGATGATCCAGAAAAAATTATTGAAGATGGTGGATGGGAATTTTTGAATATGGAAGCTAGTGATTATGATTTTGATAATTCAAAAGAGTCAGATCAAGGATATGAACCCTCTGATGTAGAAGACGAATCATAATCAAATGAGGAAGGTTCAAAAGATGAATCTCTTGTGGAGTTAGATGAGGATGATGAAGAAGAAGATTCTAAAGGGGATGAAGTTAAAACATGGGATGAATTAGAAGTCAAAGCTAGAAATGCAGATAAGGAAAAAGGAGATGAGTCTGATAGTGAAGAGGAAAGGCGATGACGAAAGGTAAAAGCTACAGGGAAGTCTCAGGCACCTGATATTAGAGATTTAAGAGGAATTCTTGCCAAGAGGCATAAAGTCAGATGAATTGAGTTCATCTACATCCTTCTACTATTTATTCATGCACATAAATGGTTCAGTTTTTTATGTAAATGATGCATATATTTTAACTTGATCAGTGTTGTTACTTCGGTAGTTTGAATTCTATGACAATCAATCATTAGGCCATTATGTGCAAGAGCATGTTTTTGTTTTTAGTTAGCTTTTTAGATAGCTCTACTTGGTGTTAAGAACATTCCATTTATCTTTTGAATGTTAATAAGTCTAGTATTACACGCTTCTCTATGTTGATCAGATCAGGTTGTAGATTTTTTACTGCTGATTTATTTATTTATGGAGTTTTTTTAACTTGGAAGACATGAATTTACTACCTTTTTTTAAAATTAGATGGAAAATTAAGTGGTTGGTTAGCTATTCCAAGTGAAGTAGAATACAAGGATGTGTTAGATCTATAGGATGCCTACTAAGATGCATCAAAACATTCTTACATGTTAAAAGAATGGAAGCATCGTGAGGAAGGATGACAAAGATGCATGTGGATCACTTAGTAGAATGACAACATGAATTCAAGGAAGCACTCCTTGAGATACCATGTTTGAGAGAAAAGAAGATAAATCAAATCAACATGGGACTAAGTTACTCAAATGATACAACCCATAACTTAAATGACGACACTTAAGAGATATTAAAAGAAAATGGTCATTAATTAAAATATGCGATGAAAATAAGGCATGAATGTCACCCACTACCCTTTAAGGAAAATAATATTTTTTCCTCAACATGAAATAATGGGATAATTGAGTGGAATCTAGGGTAGATAGAGAAGCACTTAAGAACTCATCCTATGCATCAATAAACTACTCAACACAAGAAATGAAAATTGACATATTAACACAACAATATCCAACTAAGTTATTGAAAGTCAACTATTGATACCTCGTTCTCCATACAAATTAAAAAATAGGCCCACTTTTTGCTTTGTAACTTTTCCTTTTCAAACTGCTTTGGATGTTGACCATGTTTCTCCTCCTATCAAAACATGGCATATGGACTAGTTAAACTAATTAATATGCAATCATTTACTTTTTCCTAGGGAATTAAAAAAAATATCATTTAACATATTAAATATACTTACAAATTTACAGATCAAGGCCTATAAACCTTTCTGTCCACTATGATGTGTGGCACAAAGTTTTTGAAGCCTATCCTTAGAGGCCTTGTCCTAAAACATATACTAATTCAATTTAACTATGCACAAATAAAATTTAAAAATTGTTTAATAAATTTGATATAATCTTATGAGAAAATTCAAATACCTGTGTACTCTCCTCACTGGACTTCCTCCGTGCTTCGGCCTTCTCATATGCTTTTGCAAGCTCTTTCCATACTTTGACACTTACATCAATTGGCCTTTTTTTGAGCCTTAGCTTGGGAGGGATTTTTTTTATCTTCTTTGTTTGGTTGCATTGAAATTTCTTGCAATTTTAAGACATTCGTAGCCTTACTTTCTTCATAGACCAACCTGTGTCAAATTTAGTCACCATGTCATTGATAACTGCTTTTTCTAGGTGTATGGGTATCTTTGAGAATGGAAAATGTAGATGGTCTTTGAACCATTGAAGGTATGATTCCTTCAACCTATTCACAAACCCTTTTCTAGCATCTGTCATTCAGACTTCCCCTGAAACGACATCATATTCTAAATTGGTATTGTAGGTACCAATGCAAGAATGAAAACTTGGCTTGGTGGAAGAATTCTATGTCCTAGGAGTGGGTGGGACAGTGGAAGCCTCTGCTCCATATTCTACATTCCTATAGTTTACTGTTATTGATTTCCTCCTAGATCTTTTGCTTGATCCAAGACTTCTTGGGGAATCAATTGATTCCCTTTGACACAGTTGATTTGGTTGCAGTGTTTGAGGGGCTTCACTAGATCAGTTTTCTATGTATCTGGAAAGCATTGTCCAACACAAATCATCCAAATTGTTCACTTCCTCTGCCCCCAATATGGAATCCAATGCCTCTTTATCTTTGTCAGTCACATGTCCCTATATTTATATATATATGATAAATTTCTTCTTTTAAATTTAAAAATAAAAAAGTAAAAGGTAAAAATGAAAGAAACAAGGGAAAAATTTACAAATATATAAATTGACAATGAATTACCTCATTGTGGCCAAAGTTTGCTCCCTTTGTTCTCTTCCCTCTATTGCTTGACATTTTCAGGCAACCTAGGGCAAATTATTTTCAGCCAGTCTATGGAGGCAAATGAAATACACACTGGCAGGTATGAAAGTTTTCATTTAGTTTGTGGTATGAAAGTTTTACCTTGAATGACTCTCTTTCTAGATTTAATTGCCTATGAATCAATTTATTGCACACATGTATAGAATATAAATATATTTTAAAGAATATAAATATATGCAAAATGAAACAAATATATTATAAAAAAATCAACACTTGCATACCTGTATAGAATGGTAATCTTTGGGGGATAAAAAGGGCAGGTAGTGTGGTTTTATTGAGATTTAACACAGATAGATCCCATGCTCGAGTCATATCCACTGATCATAAAGAAAATGAATGTGTGTGCACAATCAATTCAAAACCATGAGCTCATTGTTCTGTAAAAGAATAAGTGAAAATTAGTAATAGCTATTTAAAGCCCGAAGGTCTCACAAATTTGAAGAAATGATCTATTATTTAGCTTTCGTTTCAAAATCCCTATCACCTCGTATTGTCTCAACCAACCTCTATTCCCATAGGACCTAGCTATAGTGGTGCGGATACAGTTTAACGACTTGTATTGAAAGCACTCGACTACTTTTTTATGGAAGGAAGGTCCGAGAAATCGAACTGAAAACTGAAGCTTGGGATGGGAATGATAAGCGAACTAGGGCATTGGGGTTTCAAAAATGCATTCACTACTCTTAGATGCAGAGGAAATAATGCAATGTCTACAATTTTACCCTCCTCCTTTGCAACCACATTAGACTTGAATGATTAGCATGTAAAAAAAATAATATTCATAACCCTTTCTTCACAATCCTCTCCATTTAATCCAAAGAAAAATATTTGTGGGAATGAAAAAAAAAATTGTAACCTTACCTATGGTGTCGCAAACTAAATCAAATTTCTGATCTGCTTGCTTGTAGCACTCCTTTGTGTCATTTTTCCCTTTTTTCTCCTATCTTCCTTCACATGGATTTTTTTCCTGTCATCTCTTCCTTCTTGATGCAGGAAGTTTTAAATTTTTGTTCTTGATTCAGTAGTCGGTGCTATAGTTTGCATAGCAAAGTGTGCCTAATTTAGTGTCGCCTTCCAGCCAAAAAAATGTAATCTATTTGGGATGCAAAAGGCAGTGTATAGTGCACCTAATTTAGCACCTAGTAATGCAAAATGATGTATTTTGCTTGGAAGTTGATAAATAAATTGATCCTAAATTGAATTCATCTTCATATGTACCAAGGGAGCAATCATGGTTCCCTATTTTATCTATTCCTTATCCCATGTCAATTTTGTGGGTGCAAAACTAATAGAGGAACCTTATATTTGAGAACTCAAAAATGACCTCTATACAACTAGATGAGTCATCTAAAGTGTGAAATATATGTGTAAAGTGAGGTTTTGTGTTGGATAGCATATTCGTTGAAATGATATAATTGGTGTAGTAAAAATTATTTACCATGTTGTGTATTATAGGGGCGAGACGAGGCCATGGCAACGGATCATGTCATGTCAAATGAGGATACAATGGCTGAAGTAGGACATTAGGTACTCAAATTTTGACTTAACTAAGGAAAAAATGATCTGATTGAATTTTGTGATACGTCAATCTTTTTTCACAGTATTATTGGAATTTATAATGTATTATCCAATCTTGACATAAATTAATGCATGTTGTTGATTATTTTAGATGGAGATTGGAGAAAGCCTAAGCATTCAACTAGCAAAAGAGGACATGGACATGGACCTAAAACTGTGAAATCATGTAGAAAATAGTGGGTGTTCGAGGATATGACAGATCATGTAGAAACAACAAATGATTGCATTGAACAAGAGGTTGGTTAGGACTATAGTACATGGGATGAATACTTTGAGAAAATATATGACTAAAGTGAGGTTTTGTGTTGGATAGCATATTCGTTGAAATGATATAATTGCTGTAGTAAACATTATTTACTATGTTGTGTATTATAGGGGCGAGACGAGGCCATGGCAACAGATCGTGTCATATCAAATGAGGACAAAATGGATGAAGCAGGACTTCAGGTACTCAAATTTTGACTTAACTTAGGAAAAAATGATCTGATGGCATTTTGTGATACGTCCATCTTTTTTCATAGTATTATTGAAATTTATAATGTATTATCCAATCCTGACATAAATTAATGCATATTGTTGATTATTTTAGATGGAGATTGGAGAAAATGCAAAGCTTGAGCATTCAACTAGCAAAAGAAGAAGATATGTAGGTGGACATGGACCTAAAATTGATAAATCACATAGATGATAGTGGGTGGAAGAGGACATGACAATGGATCTTACAGACACAACAGATGATTGCACTAAACAAGAGGTTGGTCAGGACTATAGTACATGCGATGAATACTTTGAGAAAATTGTTGTTTGTGGATGTTTTGTATGTTGTGGAGAGAAACAATTCAAACAAGAAATTATACAAATACATTACATATATGATGAGCTTCCAGTCAGTAGTATGCCTCCTACAATCAATTCAAATCCAATAGGAATTATGGTAAGGAATTTTCTAATTTGATATAAATAACATGTATACTTCGTTTAAACATTGTTTTATATTATTTAAATAACTAATTTTTTTCTCAATGGATACTTGCAGAATAAAGTTCTTGGTTTAAAGTTTCCTGAATCACCGACTTCTAGCCTAGAGTGAAATGATCATTTATTAGATGATACATCTAACAAAATAATGTGTCAATATACCAGCTCGGAAGATGAGGAATTGATGAAAACAAGGAACATAACAAGAACCAGTTTAAAGATGCATAATTTGCTTAAAGATAGGCAGAAGGTGGACTACATACCCTATGAGAATGAATGTGATGGAGATGATGACTTTCCCTTGAGTTTGAGATCAATTTACAAAGATACATTTGATTGTTGACTATATTGCACTTGGCCTAGTCATCAACAACTACCTAGACTATACGAGGTGTTTCAATTTTGGGGATACAACGATATGATACAACCCTCCAATATTCATGGAGTGAATCTAGGTCTCTTTATTGTCCAAAATGTACATGTGGGATCTAAACATAGAAATAATTCAGAACAAACCACTAGGAGATTAATGCCATATTATGGTCCATCATATTATAGTGGTAAATAGAGAAGGCTAGCAGAATATAAGCCTAGTATTTCAGCATATGGTCTAAATTTGAATATGTATACACATCGTCTCAAAGTGGAAAAGAAATTAATAGAGGTGATCTTATGTATATAGATGTACGTGCATACAGACACAAAAATATTGCAAGATTTATAAATAGTAGTAAGGGAAGGGACCCTAATGTAAGATCGAATTGTCAATTTGTTGAGGTTATAAATGATAAAGATATAGATATGGAAAGGGAGGTTGATAGATTGATAATGGTTGAGGCTATTAAGGACCTTACCATTGGGGATGAGTTATTGATTGATTAACCCTTCTTAAAATGCACTCACGCATGAAAGAAAAGGGAAGAACAAGGTCTCCCTAAGGATTTTCTCAAGGGAAAAAAACCAAAGAATAATAAATGAGTGTGGACTGATGTTTTATAAAATTGTTGTCAAAATTGTGTTTTATTTAAATTATTGTATAAAAAAGGTAGTCTATAAAATAATTTAGAAGATCCAAACCTTATTAGATCCATGATCCAACTGGGTTATTAAGATTTGGATGAGATGATCCAAACCATCCTTTAAACAATACTAGGGAAAAAAGAGAAAGTTTGAAGAGATTACTACCACCTAAGAAATTTGAAGAGCTGATGAGATATGCATACAATGATGAGATGCCACCTAGCCTTAATGATGATCATGATAGTGAAAATGCAGTGCATGGAGAAGGATTAAATGAAATGCTTACAAGTTTCTTTGGGGATGGAAACAATGATGGAAATAATGATCATATAGCTGGTAGTAATGATGATAGCAGGGGTAATTACCACCAACATAATGTTGATGATAACAACCTGAAAGACTCCATCAAGCAAGCAGCGAAGACACCCATGTTCAAATTGGGTGCAAGTAGAACCTCGCAACTGGCATGCACATTAATATTATTAGAAATCAAGTCACTATTTGGTTGGTCAGAGACAAAGGATTCACTACCCTACTAAAGTGAGTTGGAATCTATTTCTTACTTTGCATTGTCAATTGGTGTACACAATTCATAAAAATTCATCAACTTCATTTATATTTCTTTAAGGGGATTTTAAAACCATATATTATATATAAATAGTCCTAGTATAGATTGAAATATCAAACATGTTCATCATAAGTCAAACATTCAATTGATTTAATCTGTGGCAATCTTACAGGGAACTAAAAACTAAAATATTCCTTGAAGAGAATGTATTTCCATCAACTTGCAGAGAGGCGCGTTTGTTGTTGGTTGAGTTGGGGATTGAATATAAGAAAATTCATTCATGAAAAAATGATTGCATTTTATGCAGAGATGAATATCAAAACAGGGTAGAAGCCCTGTATGCAAAGAGAAGAGATATCGTATAGATGTACAAGGTCCTACAGTTGTAAAGAAGTTTTTACATCACATGCCAATTATACCTAGACTTCAATGAATGTTTCATTGCAAGTCACTTGCACAATTGATGGAATGACATGGAAAGAATAGGAGTATAGATGGATTCATATGAATTCCGACTAACTCCAAAGCAATGAAACACATAGAGGAAAAATGGCAAAGAAAATTCATAGATGAACCCTGTAGTATCAAGTTTGGTCTTGCAATTGATGGAGTGTGCCCATTCTCTTTCTTGAGCTCAAATTATAGTGCTTTTCTAGTCGGATTGATAGTATACAATATTACCCCATGGATGAGTGTTAGAAAGGAGCACCTTATGTTGACTCTCATTGTTCCAGGAAAACATCAAGTTAAAAACATGGATGTTTATCTTGCACCTTTTATTGATGAGATGCAACTACTATGGAAAGGAATAATAATGTATGACATATCATGTCCTCCATCAAATAGGTCCTTCATGTTGTATGGTGTGCTATGTTGGACTATTCATGATTTCCTAGGACTTGGTGTTTGTTCTGGTAAGATAAAATATTTACTTATTTACACTCAATTTATTTTCATCCCAACTTGCATACTTAGTTTTATACTATTTTTTTGATGCTATTAACATTACTTGTTGAATTGCAGGGCTTCAAACAAAGGGGATATTTGAATGTCCAAGACGTGTAGAAAAATTTCAAGGGCGGTATTATAAAGATCTACATAAATTTATTTATGCAAACAACAGGGTTTTTCTACCACTAGATCATAGGTTTAGAAATCGCCAGAAGAATCAATTTGATGGAAAAGTTGAAAATAGAGGCCCTCCCATGATTATGGGTCCAAGTGATTGGCTTAAGAAGTATGAAGATGTTGAATTGAAATATTGGGAGGATTTTTTTGACCGGGGTGAATCAATTGAAGAACCAGAACAAGTTGTAGTTCATATGTCAGAAGGAATGAAAATTAAATCCATATTTTATGAGCTCCCTTACTAGAAGGATCTATTAATATCTCACCTATTAGATCCTATGCACATCTTCAAAAATGTCCCCGATTCTATATTTCGACATATATTAGGAAAAGATGACACCTTGTCTTCGAGGAGAGATATTGCTCTTTTGTGTACTAAATTTGATAGAAAAAAAATGTGGCCAAGTAGAGAAAATGAAAAATATGTAGAAGCTCCATGGATATTGAAAAAAAAGAGCTAGACCAACTAAAAAATGTCATTCGTTCAATAAGGACACCTACTGGCTATGGGTCATCATTGGCTAAATCTTTTACAATTGATGGACATATCACAGGATTTCAAACACATGATTTTCATAATAATGAAGGTATTATATATCATCATTTAACATTGACTAGTAACGTTGGGGTATGTGCAGGATCATCATGGAAAAAATAGGCCCTTAAGTGGCAAAAAAATCAGAAAAATCAGAGTTAGGTAACTTGACGTAAAAATTTGAATAAGTTATCTACATTATTTCAAAAATACGTAAGAATAGAATATGTAGCAAATTGAATGTAGTTTCTAAACTACTAGGTTTGTTAAAAAAAGAAATCTATTTGGTGAAAATTTGAAATTTCAATGCAGTAGTACTTAAATTTCAGGGAAAAAATAAGTAGGTGTCTGTCTGACCACCCTAACTACAATAAAATGATAATATTTTTTTATAAGATTTTAGATATAAGTAGAGGACTCATGTCTCGATGTGATGCATATTTTTTGTAATTTTTTCCTGAAAGTAAATAATTAATTATGAATTTTTATTACAACTTTTAAAAAATATAAAAACTTGTATGTCCGACCACTTTAACTTGGTCAAAACTTCATGAAATTCATTTTTCTTTTTAATCCTATAGTATGTGAAGCATAGAATGTGACACATGTTTTGGATTCAAAAAATGTGACACCGCTTGAAAGCTATAGATGTTTTTCAATCAGCCTATCAATAGGACTTTAGTCAGAATTCAAATAGAAAATGAATAATAATTACTTATTAAATTCAAAGTAAAGCATAATTTATATTGGTGGAAAGCTGAGAATATCCTTTAAAAACCCTTTTCATTTCAACAATTTTGGGTTAAAAAAAAGTCATCAGCCACATACCCATCATATTGCCACTTTTTGGCCCATCATGATCATGCACATACCCATTGATTAAGTACTAAATATATTTTGATATTTTGTTGTGTGAGAAAAAATTACTAATGACCTTTTCATAAATGTGTTTGATAGCATATCATGCCATTGGCAATTAGGGGGGATTCCTGTCTTACAATTGACTTAAGGAATTCCATAAGTCAATTTTCAGCATTTACAAGGTATGTGGTTATATGAAATGTTCATGTGTGAGAGACAGAGATATTATATTGCATTTTAATTTATGACTAAAGGTTCATAATAATTTACTATTCTTATATTAGGTGGGTGACCTCCAAGGAGATCCACGAATCTGAAGTGCTAAAGTGGAAGAAGGAAATTGCATAAATTGTATGTGTGTTTGAGAAGGAGCTCCCTACAAGTTTCATGGACCTACAAGTCCATTTACTTATACACCTAGTCGATGACATTGAATTGGTGGGTGTCATATCAACGAGGTGAATGTTTTTCTTTGAGAGGTATATGGAAATTCTTAAAAGATATGTTCGAAAAGGCACATCCAAAGGGTTGCATGGCTGAATGGTATGTATTGAATGAAGCATTTTTCATCTTGTGTGAATTCCTTGGTAAGGATTTTGAAGATGGACCATTCGTCTAGGATGAAAAAAGAGCATCAAATATTATTGATGGAGAAAAACCACAATCTAATGGTGTTCAAGTAGAAATTAGTAAGTAAATTCATGATCAATGTGGTTGTTTTTTTTGCAATCATTAATTTACTCTATAATTTAATTTTCAAATTATCAACATGACATTTGGATTTTGAATTAAACATGTTGACATGTAATAGGTGTAGATGAAATTTCTATACTTGAAAAGTTCATTCTGTACCACATGGACTTTATGAACAAATGGATTGTTCTGTATGATAAAAAGAGAGAAGTGTTAGAAGCAAGGAGACAGTTTAAGAGATCGAACCAAAAGAATACTCCACTTCCCACTGATCTACTTGGGGAATGGGGCAAAGATTGCACACTAGAATGGGTTACTGAACAAATTAAAAATCAAATAGAAGATGTAGGTGTATATTCAAACATAACAAAAGATGAAATAAACATGTCTACAAGATGTGAAAGAAAGGTACAGTTGGAATTTTACAAAATGTTGTTTCCTTATAGTTTTGACACTATTAACTATTTTAATATTCATCATTATATTTTTTTCACTGAAATAAGTGGTCTTTCACAGGCGAGGAAATATCCAACAATGTGGGCATATGGTTGACATTATCATGTAGAAAGTGTAGATGTAAAGAGACGATCCTTCAATTGTGGCATCATGGTTGAATTCAAGCAATCTAGTTGATCAAGCTCAAAAGATAAGAATATAATTGAAGGGACTCTACAATATGTTGGAAAAATACAAGAAATCATTGAGTTGGATTACTGCTCTTTTAAATGTATTTTTAAGTGTAGATGGTATGAAGCATTTGAGAGGACATGAAGACATGATACCCATAGTGTATTTTTTTCTATAGATTCCTCATGCTTCCTATCGGAGGATAAGGAGCCTTATGTTCTACCAATTCATTGTGAGTAGGTATTTCTTTAACTCAAACAAGAAGCAGTAGTGATCATTAATCTATTAATTCATAGTTTATTGTGAATATATACATGTTTTTATTAATCAATAAAATTGTTATAACATACTTCAAATATATGTATTTTGTTCATGTGCAGGTATTTTTCTATGAAGATATTTTGGACCCGAAATGGATGTTTATCATACATTATGATCCAAGATTAAGGAATGTATTTGATGAAACATTAGTGGATACTGAGAAAAACAACGACGGTGAACAAAATGAGAGAGAGGGATTAGAGAACATTGAAGAAATTGACATCCATAATGATGTTGAAGATGGTTATGTTCAAGCACAAGAAGACAGTTCAATCTAGAGTTAGATGATGTTATGGAAGACAACAATATGGATGGTATAGAAAATGATGATCCAAATACATCTGCTAACAATATAGATGGTGTACAATCAAATTTCAATGATGATGAAGATGATGTAGGTCAAGATGAGGATGATGATAATATTAAATACTTGAAAGAACATATGAACATTGACAATGATACACTAGATGACATTGTAAAAGACAATAATGTTAATGACCAAGACTTCTAAATTTTTAGAATTATTTGCAATCCACATTTAAAAAAGGATGGTTCTTAAGGCCCATACTTTGAAATGCTTCAGTAATATTATTTGTGTTGATACAAATTACCTATTGCAATATCCTTAAATTGTTCAATCTTTGGTATGAATTGTTGGCAGAAAAAATTACGATTACTTGGATGCTTCTTCTATTTATTTTGTATCAACATATGTTTGTGAAGACACAAAAGTTAATAAAATATTAATGCATGCAACTCACAATTATTTAAATAAGCAACTTTGTTTTTTTTTTTTTAATAGTTTCCATTTTTATGTTGAACATGATTTTGAACATGTAACTAAAAATATCCACAGTAAATGCTTTATTGTATTAGCATATTCATTCACATAAGCATAGTATTGAGTCTTAATAAATGATATTTATTCAAATATAAGAAGAAATAAGTATGCCAAACATAAGAAAAAATATAGAATGATAACACAGTCATGGAGAATCTTTGATAATAAGATGTTCTATTTCATTCATAAGCTCAAAATAATCACACAATAACAACATATGTGCCCTAATAAATCTTATGAATTTGAATAACTTGAAGAAACCACTTTGGAGACAACACAGTAACATATAAGCATGAAATTTAACACAAAAATTGAACACCAAAATAGATTACCAGTTATGTGCAATCTTCTCCATTATGTTGTTTCAAATATATATACATTTATAGCAAAAGTCTTTGATATGATATGGATGGGTGGAATGTCCAATCTATCTTCTTACTAATGCCTACTATAACGGAAATGAAAATGGAATATGATATGATGATCCTCTCAAAATTGGCCTTGGTTTCCTATTTATATAGGAAGCAACAAGCTTCAATCCTTTTACAAAAATAGATGACCCTTCAAAACTGTTTCTTTTACTAACAACTAATTAATTTGCATAATTGAAGAAAAAAAAAGGCTTAAGACACTTTAGATGTATGTTTCCTTTAATCAACATAAAAATCTCGTGATCATTGATCTGGAAAAGCTTTCCTCTCCATGATAGATGTCTAGATTCCCTCGCCTTAGTGACCTACTCATCTGAAGCCAAATACTTCTCTTCCCATTGATACACTGTAAAATATGATGGCCATTGATATTCCTGGATCTTTGGTATGTTTGCAAGATGTGTTTTCCATCAAATATCCAGTAGTTCCTTTGTATCATTGAAAAATTTTAGATATCCAATATCAATAGCAATCAATCCATCCATGATCAAACTGAGTATGTGAAGACCAAAGTCACTATCCCCCTGAACATGGGTTAAAAATGTTAGTGTAATTAATTAATTAATTATTACACTAGCATAAGTTAACTTAGGTCATAAATCATTTAGTCCTATTGTGCATGTTTTGCACACATGCCTCGCCATAGGCAGGGACCCCCCTTTTTTCGCTCCCGACATGTTGCTTTGCTCCTATCTTGTTTTGTGTGCCCCATTTTCCAAGCCCAAATTGGTCATGTGCCTTCAAATGATCAAATTCCCCTTACCAAATTCACCTACTTAGGGTATTCAAATCTGCAGAGAAATGAAGTCCCTTGTCCCTTTTCTGCCTTTTGTCTTGTTCCTTCTAACTTGGTCCTTGATTGCTTGATTCACTTTTTTCCACATTTTTGACTTTGGGGCCAACTTTTTGGTGGATTTGGGATGTGTTTGGGGTCTCCAAGTGAACTGCCAAAGTTTTGTCAATGTTCTGTAAAGTTTCGGTGGTTTCAAAACTTTCCCTCCGAAATTCCCTTCCTCTTTGGCTGTTTTGGAAACATCCGTGGACCGTTGCCGGTCCAATTTCCACATTTTTGACTTTGGGGCCAACTTTTTGGTGGATTTGGGATGTGTTTGGGGTCCCTAAGTGAACTGCCAAAGTTTCATCAATGTCCCATAAAGTTTTGGTGGTTTTAGAACTTTCCCTCCAGAATTCCCTTCCTCTTTGGCTGTTTTGGAAACATCTGTGGACCCCTGCCGGTCCGGTTTCCACATTTTTCACTTTGGGGCCAACTTTTTGGTTGATTTGGGATGTGTTTGGGGTCCCTAAGTGAACTGCCAAAGTTTTGTCAATGTTTCGTAAAGTTTTGGTGGTTTCAAAACTTTCCCTCCGGAATTCCCTTCCTCTTTAGCTATTTTGGAAACATCTGTGGACCCCTGCTGGTCCGATTTCCACATTTTTGACTTTGGGGCCAAATTTTTCATGGATTTGGGATGTGTTTGGGGTCCCTAAGTGAACTGCCAAAGTTTCATCAATGTTTCGTAAAGTTTTGATGGTTTCAGAACTTTCCCTCTGAAATTCCCTTCCTCGGCTATTTTGGAAACATCTGTGGACCCTTGCCGGTCCGGTTTCCACATTTTTGACTTTGGGGCCAACTTTTTGGTGGATCTGGGATGTGTTTGAGGTGTCTAAGTGAATTGCCAAAGTTTCGTCAATGTTCCATTAAGTTTCAGTGGTTCGTCCCCCTTTGGTTATTTTGGAACATCCGTGGAGCCCCAACAGCCCTGCCTCTAGAGCCCGGCCCTTCCGTGGCCGTTTCTGGGACTCTGTCCCTCTTTGGCTATTTTGAACATCCATGGAGCCCCGATGACTCAACCTCTAGAGCTTGGCCCCTCCGTGGCCATTTTCGGGACTCCGTCCCTTCGTGGCCATTTTGAGCTTCCAGTTTTTGTCAAATGAGCCCAATCTTAAGGAAGTGTTTCTGGGCACTCTTCCTTCCCCTTTCCCCATGCGCTATAATTGAAAAATATCAGTTTTGCTATGTTTTGTGAGGTTCGGAAGCTTCCCTTCCATTTGTTGTCCCCCATTCACTGCCCGCCCCCTTGGGCTCGCATTAATGTTTATGGTCCAAATGAGCTCCAAATATGAATATTATGATCTTTTGATGATGCATGGATGGATCTAATAAGGATTTTGTAAGATTTGACTAATGTTTTCTTTGATTTGTGTATGGAAATACTTACGACACTTCATGTATGCAAGATTGAAGAATCCTATCGTGGGTCTATCGAGGAGACCCATTGAGAAGGCTAAACAAGGAAAAGTGCATCGCTCCTGTCACCATTCATTTCATGTTCGCTTCTCCCCCTAACACCCACCAATAGGGTCGGCATTAGAAGAAGGCATGTGCCAAGGAAGTCAATGTAAAAAACATAAGGGGGTGGCCTTGAAGAAGGCATGAAGGAGTTGTCTTACTTTTCACCAGATGATGATGACCTGTCCCCCCAAATCAGGGGCAACTAATCCATTGATGCCAATCATCAACGACCTCATTTGATCCAAGGAAGAACACTGCAAACACATCAAGTAAGAAGGAAACTTTCAGGTAGTTTCAGCTATAGTAAAAGGGCAATCAACTAAATGACAAAACTGCTACAACACTTGGGCACTAGATGACAAAATAGGGAAATGACAAATGATGTATTTTAAAATTGTTGAATATTGTGGGGTAGGTGATACCCTAATGTAATTGAATCTGGGCCATTTGTTGCAAATTGATCCTAGCCATTCATTTGGGCTTTGGAAAACTATAAATAGGGGCTTGCCCCTCATTTGTAAGTGTTGGAGAATTGATGTAAAGACATTCTGCAGCAATAGAAAGCAACATTGCATGATTTATGGGTGTTCCTTTTGAGTTTTCTCTTTATGTATGCATGGTTCAACTTCCATAGTAGTTTTAGTTGCAAATTCTTGAATGGAGGTGATAATGGAAATTGTTGTTATGGTATTTGATGAACTTTCAGCCAATACTTTTAGCACTTGTTGATGACAAACTGCTGTGTAAAGTTAGCCTGGGCTTCTTGATTTCAATGTTGCAACTTAGTTCAATCGCATGTGTATGATGTGCATATGCAATTTGAAAATCTATAGTCCTTAGAAGATTGCACTGGTTTTGTGCAACTATAGGTTTCTCTTGGCCAAGCAAAACCCAGTTTAGGGAGTTTGTCTACTGTAGCAACCTCCATGATCACTGCTTATTCATAGTTTTAGATCCAGGAACCTTCTCTCTTCCCTGTCCTTTTTCCTTTTTTTTTATAAGTACCTTAGGAAATGTTCATTGCACATTGTAAAGCTAAATCCAATGATAAAAATGGAGTTCAAGACTATTGTTTAAACCTACAGCAAACACACAACTTCTCCATCTTAGGAACTCCATTTTAAGACCCAACTTCCCATGCTTTGTAACTCATCTGTAAGTCCACCTTGCGATTCTAGCAAATCACATCAAACAACTGAGATATTCCAAGCACTTTCAAGACCTGACATTAGAGACCTTGTGATAGTGTTCTGCAATTTGATTTTTCTTTCAAGAGAGGTAGTACACCTACGCACTTCCTATGTTGAGAAGTGCATAAAAAACACATCAACAAGTCCTAGGTTGCATTTTTAATAAATCATTTAATAAATGGGATAATATTCCCTTCCTAGTTTGGGGATACGATTCCTTCCAGAACTTATCTCATCATTTAATAATCATCTAGATAGGGTTCACATGTTGTCACATGTTGTTAGATAATGACACATGGCAACATCTCATGCATCTTAGGTTTTCTTTCTTGCCTATATAATCAGACAACTTGTTCATTTGTAGCATATAAAAATCATATAATTTTCATCATATCAATATAGAATCTTTAATCAACATTCCATAGTTGCAACACTTCTCTTTTTGGTTGATTATCTTTTATGGCTAAAGTCCTTTATTGAAGATTTCAGAGCTTTAGGGGTTGTGCATCCATAATCTCAACATGGTATCAGAGCTAGTCCATTGAAACAACAACCCTTGATCCAGGAAGTTGGAATGCAAGATTCTTGCAGGCTTGGAGTTTTATGTTGCAGGCTAGTTGGTTCTACCTAGGAGCCAAACTGATTTCTGGTGCAGATCAGGCTCTCTCCAACCTCTCCATTGCGTCCAAAAGGCCTCAAAACCCATAGATCACTTGTTCATTTGCCAAAATCAGAGACATATCATTCGAGAGCCAGTTGAGGTATTATCTAGGGTTTACAATTTTTGTACTATTCGTACAATTTTGTAGAAAAAAATCCCCCTTTCAGTCCTCCATCAAGGAAATTTTTTTTAGAAAAAAAAAAAAAAAGGCTATTTTTGGGCATTTTCTTCCTATAGTATTGGAAAAAATTTAATTTCCTGTAGTTGGAGACTTGCATTTTAATAGCAGTCGGCATCAATATATTTTATCCGCATATATAGTTTGTATCTTCGGTTGGCATATAATATTTTTTGCAGAAATTATATCATTTTTTTTTATTATTATTTTTGAATTGCAAATATTGCAATATTCAAAAATTCTTTAGTTGTCGGCATACACCATTGCACAGTCTTGTTGGCTAGGTCACATCACCTGACCTCACACTAGCGCCACCTCACGTTGGCCATTCGGTTGTTTCTCCTGCCACCGGCATCGGCCACCGTCGATTGTTTATTGTTCCTAGTTGATGTCAAGCACCCACCGAAGTTTCTTCTCGACACCGACAGCTCTATCGATGACTAGCCCCTGATCTGATCAGAACTGAGAGCTCTGCGTGACCTAGGCGATGCCACTTTCTTCATTGGCCATGCCACCCGACCGACACCTGTGCACTACTCTGAAGCCACCCATTCCGAGGGGCGCTTTTTTTTTTTCCTGTACAAAGTCCACGGTCATATCAGCAACCAAGGGCCCAACCTTTTTAGCCCCCAGGTGCTTAATTCTTGCACCTTGTTAGCCAACACAAATCCAATCAGGCATAAATCTTACGGAGGCTATATCTTCCACATACGATATCAAAAATTTGCAAATGATATACCATTGGAAAGCTCTTGGAATCTACTTTTCAGTGGTGCACTGTATTGTTCAAGATTTTGTTGTCATAAAAAAATCAAGTCAACTTAAGTCAACCCTCCACTTTGGACTCATCTGCCAATATCTTCGCATCAGATTGTCGGATTTTGGCGATTCCAACTGCATTTGGGAGATATTTTAGTAATTTTTTTTAGTCCACTCAGTTTCTTTGGTTTCAACTCTAGGTATCTTCTATTGGTTTTTTGCAATTTGGTGCATTTTCCTAATTCTTGAGACATCCTGAAGCTTGAAGAAGAATTTCTTGATCTCAGAGGCATTTTTTTAGTTGCATATCTATTTGGAAGTCTTTATTTTTTGTTGAAGGTCAGTGTCTTTATTTTTGTGGAGAAATTTCATTATGGGGCTTGTATATTATTCTCCTTTGACTATGTTGCACAAGGGAAACTATAAGAAATGGCGAGATGGGATTTTCCACCATCTTCATTCACTTGATTTTTTGCCACATCTATTTGGTATAGTTCCTCATCTGAGTGAAGGTATTGATGAACTTGCTTGGAGTTGTTGTAGATATACTATTTTGGAGATCATTTCTATGCAAGTTGATTGTGATGTTTTGAGATATATTGATCATTGTGATTGTCCTCACATTGTTTGGACTAAGCTTTGGGAGATCTATGGAGATTCAGATGCTCGACCATTTCCTGATGGTCATGATTCAGAATGGCATCCCTCATATCAAGTCCCTTATAATGATATTGTTGTGCAAGAGGTTGATTGCCTTGATCTTTCTGAAGGGGTTGAAAAGGTTCCTTTCGGTGCTTCTTCTTCATCAGAGACAGTTGGTATCCCTTCACATTCAATGATTCCTTGTCCAAAGTCATTGATTGAGGCTTCCACCATCATCTCTATCCATCAGGACACGTTCTGTTTCCCAGACTTGACATCAAGGGATGGATTCATTTCAGGTATCACTGACTTGGCTACTTCTACTAGTTTGGAGGACATTCTTAAGGGGATATCACTCCTCTATTCAGATTTGGATTTGGAGAGTTGTTTTGAGTCTCCTCATTCCTTTTTCTCAACCTTGATTGGGGATCCAGAGACCATCTTGGAGGCACTTGGTTTCTCTTCAAAGATTTCATATTTGAGACTTCTTCCCTATTACTCCTTTTAGGATTTGAGGTTTCTTCAACATCCACCATTAGATTTTCTTCTTCCTAGTGAGAGATTTGTGGTTTGGACACCTTCATTGCTTTAGAATTCCTTCAGTGGTTTTTAGGACACTTCATTCAGGGGTGGCTATCAAGTCTCCATCATATCCATCACATTCATTACATCACTATCTTTGGATCTAGTTCAACATCAGTTTCTGCATCATCATGGTTTGTCACTCTCTTCATTGATTTTGGCATATTCATCTTCAAGCATGGAGACATTTGAGCAGAGTTCAGAGACATCATCATCCACCTTCATCGTTCCTTCCTTCAATTCCTATCCAGAATGGGAAGCATCCCTACACTTGCAGTTGGTTATGTTTCTTCCGAAAGGGAGACAAGTTGTTTGTCGACATTGGATCTTATTTTTTCTTCAGACACTTCCCATCTTTGCAAGTGATCACCTCTTCTGGGGGGGGTGTTTAGTCTCTTTATTGTATCCATGTGATGGATGGTGTACTTGGGGGGTATTTGGGAGTCCTCCATCCTTCTCATCCTATCTCACATTTTTTCTTTTTTCATCTCCTTTTTGGAGAGGGGTTTTGTTCCCACTGGGTTTTCCCCTTTTCTCTAGTTGTGGGAGATTTTCTGCATCTTCATGTACATGGGTACCTAACATGGCCTCGTAGCTAGGACCCATCATAATCTTGCATAATCATTGCATTTTCCTCCCTAAGTTGAACTTATGGGGGGTGTTAGTTTAATTAATTAATTAATTATTACACTAGCATAAGTTAACTTAGGTCATAAATCATTTAGTCCTAGGTTGCATTTTTAATAAATCATTTAATAAATGGGATAATATTCCCTTCCTAGTTTGTGGGATAATATTCCTTCTAGAACTTTTCATTTAATAATCATCTAGATAGGGTTCACATGTTGTCACATGTTGTTAGATAATGACACATGGAAACATCTCATGCATCTTAGGTTTTCTTTCTTGCCTATATAATCAGGCAACTTGTTCATTTGTAACATATAAAAATCATATCATTTTCATCATATCAATATAGAATCTTTAATCAACATTCCATAGTTGCAACACTTCTCTTTGTGGTTGATTATCTTTCATGGCTAAAGTCCTTTATTGAAGATTTCAGAGCTTCAGGGGCTGTGCATCTATAATCTCAACAAAAAATTATGAATAACCTGACCAAATTCCTTCTTCCATTCGTCCAAGTCTTTTACTTGACCATCATCTTTCACAATTTCCATTGTATACCATTGTTTTAAGGTGTGGAATGAATCCATTTATGCCACAATCCTCTTATCCTCCCCTTATATGTACTGAAATTCATCAACAATCATTTTTAATGTTTGCTTAGTTGGTTTTAATGTTGTATGAGCATCAAGAATCCTTTGTAGAACTCTGTATAAATTATATAGAGTGTGGTGAATAGGCTTCCACCTTTGAAACAAGGGGGTCCAATACAAGCATATGTGCTTTTATTTGATCAATTGCTCACTGAAGTGATTTATAAATGTCATGCACTCTATCTAGTTTATCAATAACCAACTTTATTCTGTACTCAAGAATCTTTTCCATAACTTTAGAAACTTTCCTTTTTACTTCATCCTAAGCCTCCTTCATTTCATCTGCTTCCTTCTCAAGAGTCTTTGCTTGCTTGGCTAGAATGATTTGCACAATATTTAATGGAGCACTAGGAGGCTTATATAACACTATCTCCTTGCTTTGTGAAGTTCCTACTCCTTTTAACTATTCTTTCAATTTGACATTCTCCATAAACAATTTATTAACTTCATCATTTAAGAACTTTTGTTCCCTTTCATACTCCTTTAATCCATCCTCCAATCCCTTAACAGTTGCACGAGTGAAGATGGTTGAGTGAATGGTCATTGTGGTTGCCTCCAAAGGGGTGGTGTCCTATATTGTTCTTACCATTGCTTCCCCTTTCATTCCTTATATTACATTCAATAGTTTAGGCTTCTATGTATTTTTCTGCTTGATCCAAATGGCCAGGGTTTCAATTTTGGGGTTATACCTAATTCCACTTACTCCTTCATCAAAGTCAAACTCTGCAACTAACATTGGATCTTCTTGAGCCCGTACTTGGTCAATCAAAAAAAAATTCTTTAATTCCAACCTAGGAAAAATGAGAATGTTTCTCTTCAAAATAATCTCTCTATCCTTTTGAGGGAAAATGTAAATGTGGTCAACCCTCAATTCATTGAAGGTCTGTGCCACCATTTGATTCTTTTTTGGTTCTTCAATTACCACTTCATCTGACTCCATTTTCTCTTCAATTTATTTTATCTTCATCTTTGTCCAGAAATCCCTAAACTCTGGAGTTTTGATGAACTCATCATCCTCTATAAACCTCTTGGAAATAATTTCTTTCTCATCTTCATGTATCTCTGCACTTGTTTTTTCTACATCATCCATCCTTTCCTCATGCCTATGGGCACTATTCTAATGGATGTGTTGATCAACCTCAATATCACCCTTTAATGATTGCAATACAGTGGCCAGATCTTCAGTATCTCCCACCCCTTCACTCTTCTCATAAGGTACCAATGGCTCAATTCTCTTTGTCTTTTGTCTCTTGGGAGGAAATTTCTCTATGGGAGACTTTGATGCTGTGTCCGAGGTGTGCTTTGTAGTTATCTTACCACCATGTTCCTGCCCATACACTTCTTTTTTACCATATAAATCCTCAAATTTATCAATTATCCGATTGATCCTCTTGATGGGGTCTTTTTCTTCAACGAAATAGGAATGGAAACTTTTGTCATTTTGCTTCTTCCTTCCTTCAAGCTTCATTATAACCTCCAATTTCTTCTGTCTAAGGGATACCTCTAGAAAAGTAAGGCAGATTCTTATCACATCTTCCTCATAATCTACTTGGTGTGCCACTATCATTTTGGTAGGAAGATTATGCCTTATTTTATTCATATGATTTTCAAGGTCAAAGGCTCTTGCTTTTCCAGAACCTAATGCATATCTTGTCTTCAAGTAATATTGCAACTCCTCCAGTGTATCTGAGCCTAGTGTCCAGTCTCCACATTCGGTTAAGTTTTGTAGAAATGTGCCCTTCTTTTGTTTTTATATTACATCCTTTTCCATCCACATCATTTTCCACATAAATTAAAGAAATGCTAATATGAGGGGGACAAACTTTGGCAGTATGTGTGGAGCAGTAGAGCAGCCATAGATTCTTATTATTGTAACTTCTGGGAAAAAGAACCAATCACCAAAATTATGTGTGTGACCCTGTTCTTGTCTCAAGGCCAAAGGTCTTAACAATTGTTGTATTTTGTTTGACAATCTTGGAATTGAATAACCAAGAACTTGAAGGATTCTATGCACAAAGTCTTCATAGAATATAGCAAAGCTTGAAATCTTGCACTGACTATCCCAAATATAGAACCACTTTTGGATAGGTGTGGTATTCCTTTGCTTATCCACTATAGCCAAGTCCATTCTTTTAGTCTAATGGTCTCTATTCTAGTATAGTTTCAAATGGTATAGTAAGGAATAGTGTCTAAATGTAATCGGTGCTCTATCCTCTATGACTTGTGAAAATTCATCATCCAACACCCTCTTGAGGTATGAAGAAAAGTCATACTCAATATTAGTCTCAGGGTTTTGAATTCTCATGGCCATCATCATCAAGCTTATTGGCATTTTATCTTGAGCATCCACCCCTAGTACTTGGTACAGAGCTAGATATGTATTCACAAAATAATATTGAAAATCTGTCACAGTGAATGGTTCAATATTAATGGAAGTAGAAATGGGAATTGTTCTATTAATAATGCCTCTTTTCATATATAGGGGTAGCTCATTATTATATAAGTTCTTCTTAACCTCTTATAATATTCCTCACTCTTCTATAGGTTTATTTTGGTCAAAACCTACTTGTTTAAGCCAAAACACTCAATGATAGCAACTATGGTTACCTCTACCAATATTGAGCCATTTTGAAACATTACTATCTTGGTTGCAGAGTGATAATGCTTGGCTAGTAATCTGATAAACTCCACATCAATAAACACATTCGAGACAATCAAATTTTATAAATCCAACATCCAAGGATTTGACACTGGAATCTTATCAATTTTCTTACTGTAAAAATACCAAAATAAGTCCCACCCGAATTTGGGAATGAGAGCATCCCTACAACCTTGTGTAGTGTCTACGAGAAATTTCTTATTTCCCTCCTTGGTTGATCCTAGAAGTATATCTAATATAGATTGGTGGAGTGGGATCTTCTTTACCTTAGGTTCATCTTCCTTAATTTTGGCCTTACATTCTTTTAATTCCAATTATTTTCTTTTAGGAGGAATATTTCAAATTTTTTTACTATGACTTCAAATAACAAAGCTCTACCAAATACTACACCAATCAAGCTTCTTCAAAGGGTTATTCATGCACTTACCCAAGTGCTCATCCTTCACAGAGCTCCTTTTCTCAATGTCCTCAACTGCATCCACAACAATGCATTTCAACTGATCACAGTCTTAGGAAAATTCACTTGCTTTTGAGGGCATGATATTTAGTCATATTAGTATTAATGCCAATTCTTCACCAGATAGTTTCCCAACAAGCTCAAATCCTTGAAATTAATTTTGAAGCATGTGTGAGGGAATTTATTGCTATAAATTATAATGATGCCACGATTATCATACTACAGTTGTCTCTTATTATACCTGCTATGGTATTGATGAGCCTAGTTTTTGATTAATTTTTGGGTAGAATTTATAGTCCATCTGCTAGCAGTATTATGAACTTTGGTAGCTAAGTGTTAATATTTGCATGATGTCTCCCTTAAAACACTGACTTTGGGTTTAATTCCATCCCTATGAAGTTTTAATGGTATTGACATATTATGTGGATTATCTATATCAATTTTGTGCATGGTTGATGAATGTTCCTTAAGGTAATTTTGGATGTGAAATTATACGTACTAACATTGTCCTACATGATATCATTTGTGGATGCTAAGTTGAGAAAGGAAACCATCAGATGAACATGTAAGGAATCATTCAAGGAGTCAACCGAGTATGACAACAAATTCCCCACTGTAGTAAAACATAACCGTTGTGTATTTATAGCATTGAGGAATTGTGGGCATTACTGCAGTGTTGAGTCCACGTTTGGACATGCATGTATGACTAGATTCCCTGCAGACGTAACTGCTCTACCACTCTTTCCTTGCTTTCCCTAAATGGCGTCCTCTCAATTAGTGAGAGTCAACCACCCTGTTTAGTTGGTAGAATAAATAAGGATTTGAATCTTAAGGATTCATAGTTCTTGATTGTTGTTGGAAAAAATGATAATGATATTGTATTAAGCATTTTCTACTTTTCAATATAGCCATGTTGTTACTCTATTTAAATATTTTCCAATGAATGAGATGATAGTCTGAGTGTAAGCATCTGAGTTCACTGTAGTCTTAGTGGATACTCGTCCAAGGGGGCCCACTTGTAATCCTTTCCTTAGAGTAATTAGTTTAATTAACATTTTATGTTCTATACTTAGTTGAAATCTAGCATCGACTGTTCTTGCAACCACTAGAAGTTCATTTTGTGTCTGCTCCTATAGCCAAGGCAGATTGAGTAGTTCCTATTTGTTGCTTAGATCTTTTTATGCATTTCCATTTGGCATAGTGATTGATTAATGTTCAGCATTTGCTTTCTGCAATTTACTTCTAGTATTGTGTTTCTTAGTCATAGATTAGAAATGACTACTTAAGAGTTCCTAATGCACATATTGTGCTGGCCCATTTCAAATTCATGTCCCTAGGTTGACAAAGTAAATGTACCTTCATGATGAGTAAGATGCCAATTTAGGTTAGATGTCCAATCTCAGATTCATGGCTGGAAGGGCCTGGTTATTGAAGTCATTATAGGAGGCCGACATTTTTGGTGTTGTTTCCAAGCATGGTGTCAAGCTTGGAAGTCCTTTGAAGTCATTGATAGTTTCTCTGCTTTAGCACTTTTTTCTTGAGTTGTTCTTAGAATACCCCTTGCTTAGATGTGTAGTGATTCACTATTCTTTTCCCATTTTTGTGTGAGTAGGCTGATGCTAAGTATATTAAGTTCTGAAACCTCCAAATTCATAGCCTTTGCTCTGGAATCCATCACAGAAACATGGGTGATTCCTTCTTATCTGAACATGATCCACTCTGCCAAGATTATGACTACACCATCAATGTTGCTAGACCTGAACTATCACCTACCACTTTGAAATAAGTTGCACTAGGGTGGTTTGTGAGTCTAGGAAGAAACACCATGGGAACTTGGGATGACATGAGGACAAAGTTCCTTGGAACATGCAAAGACTATTGTGAGGGAAGTAATACAAAATGAGATTCCTTTGGAGTACACCATAAAGAAGATGAGAACCTAGAAGATTACATTTCAAGGTTTCTAAAATCTCCACATTATACACCCAATGAGGAATCACAAAAGTTGCTTTTCTTAAAAGGAATCAATGAGAGTTGCACTAATGACTTGGACCTAATGGTAGGAATAGATCTCACTCAGGTTTCTTGGGAAGGTATCAAGAAAATATGTTAGGATTATTCCAAAGAAGTTTCAAAAAAAGAGAGAACTTACCAATATTCTATGGGAAAGTCATCTACCGATGGAATTCTAAAGATATAAATCACTAATCAGTTGGAAGATTTCAGGCAGGATGTTATAGACCATCCATCCACCCAGTTGGATACACTTCAGGCTAAGGACGAGCATGAGAAGAAGAAAGACTACAGATACAAGATGATAATTAACAGCCAAATTTCACTTGAGTTCAAACCACTATAGACTAAGGAAGATCAAGTCTACCCTATGGCACAAAGGAAACTCTGGATTCCAAGACCGGGTATGTTACCAGACCCACTATTTTTTTTTGGACCTAACCAAGAAATCAGTTGCATGAAGCCATCTTCTCAATCCCAATGGCCTACCATGACACCTCCACCTGCTAGTACATTTCAGCTACCAGATCAACCCCCACCTTACCTAAATAACACACCATAGCCACAGCCAAAATACCTTGCTGATTTAAACCTGTGTGTTGTGAGTATAAGTGATATTCACTTGAGTTCAAGAACTACTATATTAACTCCTTCCACATTCCCCACCATTGAGCTATATTTGGAAAAGGAAGAGGGACCTCTGAATAATCTCATTTAGCTTACCATACCTAGAAATCCTAAACCAGCTCTAGCCAAAGAAATTGCACAAAAGCCACCATTTCCTCAAAATTTGGAAGTTTCCAAGCACAAGGAGGACAAGGAAGATACAACTTTTGACATCATAGATCAGCTAGGGCATACATGTGTTCAAATACCCCTATTTCAAGATGTTCCAATCTATGGCACAATTATCAAAGAATTCCAAGCAAAGAATGCTATGAATGACTTAGGAGCAACAATCACTAAGGAAATCCTACATCAATCAAATGTTGTAAACAAAAGAACTACCCCTACTATCCTATAGCTTGCAGAAATTCATATTGGGTGTTGGTCAAGGAAGGTGACTATTTCTAATAGCAGGAATACTAAAAATTGTGTTCTTTATCTTCTTGCTCAGTCGAACCATAATGAAGAGGGTCTTGTATGACTAAAAGTTGGTGAAGAAGCCAAAGAAATTGACCTAGTAATGCAGTTCATGATGTTAGCCAGAAGTCCTCTATTGCAGTTTCAAGACTAAGATGGGATGTCATCTTCTACTTCGGTCAGAACACTTATGCTTGTTCTTCCTACAACCACTCTTTCTACAAAAGTTCTTCCTACAAATATTATCTCTACAACTGTAGATTCACTGAAGTCTCATCAACATGCAGATGATATAAAGGCACTAGATATTGAACACTACATCCATAGGGTCTACATCAGAGACAAGCATCAACCAGTAGGGAAGCCTCGACAAATTTACCCTACATTGAGTAAGATGATTAAATCATAACTACAAAAATTGACAACTGATGCATCTATCTATCACAACCAGTGAATGCCTACACTGGTAATCATGCCAAAGAAGAAAGGAAGATGGTGAGTTTGTGTTGATTATAGGAAATTGAATGTTTTCACCAAACAGGATCACTTTCCTTCGCCCTTTGATGGCCAAGTTTTAGATTCACTTGCAGAACTTCAGACAAGGTGGCTAGAACCATACAAAGTTACTCAGCTCATCATTATTGATCCTATTGGATTTGGGTCACTTGAGCTAGCCTCCAAGGAAGACCTCCTGCAAAAACTCACCCAACATTCAATACACGAGCTCCCTGCAGCCGAAAGAGGTGGACTTAACATCCCACCTTTCAGCTAAATTAAGGTACGTACTTTCATAATAAAGATTTCCACTTTAATGGAAATCCATTTCTTCACCTATCCGTCCATCTGTATCACCTTTCTCTCTCTTCGACCATTTCATTTCACCTCACTTCACTTCGCATAACTTGCATTGATTTCTCAATTATTTCTAAAAGGCACAATGATACTTTCTCTCCATGATCTTTGTACCACAATATTTTGCACACTCAAGCATGTACGCAATAATTCTCATCTCTTAATTACCTTTTAAGTGCATTTGTCTAATCATGACACATTACTATAGGCAATTACATAATATGCCATTATTTCTTATCAAATCATTGCTCCCTTCTCATATGTGCAGACACATGTCCAAATTTAGGTTGGGGGGCGATAAAAAAATGCAAAATATATTGCCTATATGTCAAATCATTATATGCCTAGGTTAGAAAATTTAAATGAGCCAATTTGAAAATTTGGCTTGTATGTGTGAAGTGACGTTAACTAAGTTGCCAATTCTTTCCATTATCACTCTCATTTATCACCTCTTTTCTGCCACAATTCCTTAATTTCCTTGTTGAAAACTTGAGCTATAAGCTATAAATGGTAAAAGCAGAGGCAGAGGAGGGAATTCAGTTGGCATTAGTAGTAAAAAACTGGCAGAAAGGTGGTGGTTTTCAGAGCAAAAATTGCAGAGGAGAAAATTTTAGACAATGGGAGGTGGTTTAATTCATCACGAGCCTTAAATTCATGACACTTTCCTACAAGATGTGCAATGCCTACCAAAATTTCAGCGATGTGGATGGCTTGATTATTTTATGAGACTGGATGGTTTTGATGAAGGCGTTGCCCTTGAATTTTCCCAGACATTTTCAGAAGGAAAAGCCACTGTAAAAGGATTAGAGGTTGTGGCCATAGAGGAGAGAATTGTAGAAATTTCAGGGTTACCTACTAATGGAGAAAATTACCTTGCATCTAGGGATGCCAGGTCGGCCAGAGCTGAATTCACAGTACATGGTAACCCATCGATTAGTATTGACAAGCAAGGTGCAAAAAGAATGTCTTTGTCTAAGCCTTGGAAGAAGGTGGCCACCCACATTATAAGGTACATTACCTGTGAGGGGCGTTTATCAAATTTACATTCAGTACATTTCAAGATCTTGAGCCATATGAGGCATGGGAGGAGGATGAACGTGCCCAATATTTTATACAATCTTCTCTCCATCATGACAGCTGAAACACAAAAAGGTAGGGACAACTCTGTCTCCCACAATTGTTTAATAAAATTGTTGGCTAAGAAATCTTTGCATGATGTATCTGGTATGGCCTGGAAGGATTTTATCAAAGTTGGTCAAAATTATCATCAAGAAGAGTTTATGAATGTTGAGCATTTGCCACCTAGGGCTATACCTCAATTTTGTAGGTCTAGTAGAAGATTGAGCATGGTTGAAGTCACCCATGGTGCTTCAACTTTTGGTACTATTCCTCTTACAACAATAGAAGAAGAAGCCATAAATATTACCTCCTTTGAAGCAAAACATTCAAGAAAAGCTAGTTCCTCATCTGATTTTGATGACAATGTTCCCCTTCAAACCCTGATAAGAACTAGGGCACATAGAAAAGAGACTGAAATGAGAAAAGAAAAGTAAAAAGCACAAACCCAGCCTGTAGAGAAAGAGGTGTCAAGTGATAAAAAGAGAAAGGCTGACCCTATTCATCCTGTAGCCAAGGGAAAATGTACAAGCACCTCTAGGAAGTCAAAACCAACTGGGCCAACCTTTTATGCACCTTCACAAGAAAGCCCTAGGCATGATGAGATACCACATGGAGACAACGATACTCTAATGGAAAGAGAAGAAGATATATTTGGGGAAGCAACAAAAGTAACACTGGAAGACCTTTCCAATATTGCAGAAGAATTTGAGGATGAGCAAGGGTTCTTGCAAAAAAACCAAGAACAAGTGCCAGAGGTCCTGCAACAAGAAGAGGATAGAGAAATAACATTCCTACAGCTGCAAGCAGCTAGACAACAAGAGGATATGTAGATAGTGTTGTACAAGGAGCAGCCATCAACAAAAACATTGGTAGGAATTCATAACCCTCCCAATTTTATAATGCATGGAGAGATTTTAAATTTTTGGAAAGAAATAGAAAGAAGGGAAGGAGAATGGAGACAAGAGAAGAAGAAATTGAAAAAAGGAAATCCAGGAGAGAGATGAAATCATTGAGGAGAAAAATGAGGAAATTGCTACTTTAAAGAAGAAAGTAGATGACATTGTGACCTTGGTACCACAAATTCTTGAATGAAAAGCTCCTCCAAGGATTTATGCCCTGCACTTAAAAGAAAATATCTCTCATTTGATTATCAAAAATTGTTTCAGATCTAAATCCTTTTATTGAAACTCCTGCTGAGTTATTTAATGCTTTTAGGATTGCTTCTCCTGAAATAAAAAATCTATTATGTGAATTCTATTTACACAATTATGTTGTTACACAAGATCATGACTAGAACCCACTACTGTATGTTGGATATGTTCAATTGAGAGCATTTATTCATTGACACAAAATTGAATTAATTGGGGTGAACAACTTACAGGAAGGTGGAATCCAATATATCCTTACCCTTCAGGGCTGAATCGAGCAATCCAAGATATATCCACAGGGAATGACTTAGAATGCTTCTTAGAATGAGTTATAGTAACATAATTATGCCATGGATTGAAGTTGTTTATACTGAGTATGAAGTTAAAACAACAACAAAAGAGGAACGTGTAAGAGGATATGTAGCTCAGTGATGGAATATGTTGTGGCATTGAAGAGTATTGTCAGGTACATCCATATTGGTAGAACAAAGGGAAGATTCTAGCTTCCCTTGACTTTTCAGCCACCCATTCTCATGTGGCCAGTACCAAATTTTAGAAGCTACCAATATGACATTGTTGGAGAAAGGCCAAGATGGAACATACTTGATAGATTGGGAAGATTCTACTAGGACCCAGACTCACGTACTGTAGCAAAAAATTTTGGATAGCTTGTAGTTGCGAACTTTAGAGCATTGACTAAGCAAAGAAACAACCCTTCCTCTACTGGAGGACCAACAAGACATTAGGTTGGGGAGGATGATGAGCCTAGTTTTTGATTAAATTTTGGGTAGAATTTATAGCCCATATGCTGGCAGTATTATGAAATTTGGTAGCTAAGTGTTAATATTTGCATGATGTCTCCCTTAAAACACTTACTTTGGGTTTAATTCCCTCCCTATGAAGTTTTAATGGTATTGACATATTATGTGGATTATCTATATCAATTTTGTGCATGGTTGATGAATGTTCCTTAAGGTGATTTTTGGATGTGCAATTATGCGTACTGACATTGTCCTGTAGGATATCATTTGTGGATGCTAAGTTGAGAAAGGAAACCGTCAGATGAACATGCAGGGAATCATTCAAGGAGTCAACAGAGCACAATAGTAGGTTCCCCACTACAATCAAACATAACCATCGTGTATTTATGGCATTGAGAAATTGTGGGTGTTACTATAGTGTTGAGTCCACATTTGGACATGCATGTCTGATTGGATTCCCTACAGACGTAACTGCTCTGCCACTCTTTCCTTGCTTTCCATAAATGGAATCCTCTTAGTTAGTGAGAGTTGACTGCCATGTTTAGTTGGTAGAATAAATAAGGATTTTAATATTAAGGATTCATAGTTCTTGACTTTTGTTGGCAAAAATGACAATGATATTGTATTAAGCATTTTTTAATTTTCAATATAGCCATGTTGTTACTTTATTTATATATTTTCTAATGAATGAGATGATAGTATAAGTGTAAGCATTTGAGTTCACTATAGTCTTAGTGGATACTAATCCAAGGGGGCCCACTTGGTGATTAATCCTTTCCTTAGAGTAATTAGTTTAATTAGCATTTTTTTTCTGTACTTAGTTGAAATCTAGCATTGACTATTCCTATAGCCGCTAGAAGTCCATTATGTGTTTGTTCCTATAGCCAAGGAAAACATAGTAGTTCCTATTTTTTGCTCAGATCTTTTTATGCATTTTCATTTGGCATAGTGATTGATTAATGTTCAACATTTTCTTTTCGCAATTTACTTCCAGTATTGTGTTTCTTAGTCATAGATTAGAAATGACTACTTAAGAGTTCCTAATGCACATACTGTGCTGGCCCATTTCAAGTTCACGTCCCTGGGTTGACAAAGTAAATGTACCTTCATGATCAATAAGATTGTCATTCAGGTTAGATGTCCAATCTCTGAATCATGGCTGGAAGGGCCTATGATTGAAGTCATTATAGGAGGCCGACAGGTATGGCAGTGTTTTTCCCTTCTATTCTGATGCTTACCACACTACTTCCTTGCTTAAGACCTCTTACTATGGGGTTGTGGTGTATACCACTCTACTGTAGCCATATTATCCACCTCATGTGGTACTACGGTGTCCACTTTTCTTCCATGCTAACTGCTCTACCGCCTTGCTCAATACTTCTTGTTGCGGGGTTATGGTGTACACCGCTCTACAAAATATGTTGCTCACCCTCGATGGTATAGGTGTATGCTTTATCTTCTTGTTGTTCTGACCTTACCACACTCCTTTGGTGCATTATGTGGGATGGATTAAGCGTAAGTCAGTGAAAAGAATATTATGGCCGATTGAGGAACATTTAAACAATTAACCATCGTGATGGTGACTAACTTAGGAGCTCCAAGGCCCGATTACAAAGAATGATTTTAATAGCTCAACTCATGAAGCAAATGACGTAATGGACAGTTAACATGAAAATTATGAGTTGGAGGTTTAAAGAATTGATTACTATGAAGTGATGGTTTTTGAACTAAAAATAATTTCAAATAATCTCATATATATTATATTCAAATAAAATTATAATTTACATTATAATTCCCAATTACAGCAAAAAAAGTTTTCATAATTAAATAGTTTAAAAATAAAATTAAAAACTCAACTAATATATTGAGAATGGGAATTATAATGTACATTCTTTTTGGATATACATATTGTTTTTGTTTAGTATTTAATATATATATTTTTATTGAAACAATGAAAATAATATAAAAATGAGGCAAAAAAGGTTTCCAAAAGAGAGAAAAAGATTACAACCAAGCTAACAACCAGCAATACAATCACTTACAGCCACCAAAAATAGCAAGAGATTGTATTAATCAAAATTCAAAAAATTACAAATAATCTACCAATGCTGGAATATTCATGAAACCCTAGCCAAAAACCTAAATTTTGAGCCTTACTAGAGGCCAATACAACCACCAAAAAATCACCAAAAAACTAACCGAACCAAACACCAAGAAATCCCAAATTTTGAGCCACCGACGATTGCAGAAGCCAAAAAAACCAACACCATCCCACTACGAGCCCAAGGTCACATGAAGCCATTGAGATGGGCAAAGTCATTGAATTCCAACAACCATTCCATATCCTTAGTATCCACTAGCTCAAGAGATTTTTTCAGATAATCCACCCCAACCACAGCCACCATCTGATGCCTGATAAGCACCATTCCTTTTGGCTCCAATAGAAGCAGAAAAAATTGGACCACCACACTAGGAGTTTTGAGCATTTCCAAGTCTTTCGGACATGACACCCAAAAGTTGAGAATAGAGGCCGAAATAACCTCATCCACGCTTCCCAGAAGATTAGGCTTGAATATCTTGCTCATCATTGCCTGAACCAAGTTTTTAGGGGTGCTTTGATCAAGCAAAGATGCCAAAAAATGAGAGATTATGTGGGAATTAACTCGAACCATTTCACTGTAGGCCACATGCTCTCGGCCCAAAACCATTTTCACCGTGGCCACCATCAAGGGATCAAAATCTAGATTAAGAATCCATTTGAGCCTTTGGTCTATGAGTTTTTGGAGACCCCCTTAACTCACACCGCAATCTAGGAAAATTAGAGTGTTGTGCCTAAAGCCGGATAGCTCCTCGGCTGATTTAAATACTACATACTTCGCGTCCTTCTCCATTATTCTTTCTCACCCAAGAGAAGCCTCTAGAACAAAAACTCTAGCAAAAAAATGAATGCGTAGATCACCACCTTTGCTGGATTAAAATGAATGCCACCCTTTCATGGCATTCATTTTAATGAGTACGTTCCACCCTTTGAGCTACCGAAAAGTATTGTCGAGACCACCATCCAGGAATGTCATACCCCTTGGTATAAATGAGGTTGATGTTCGATTGTGTTTTTGTTTAGTATTTAGTTAATTGTAAGGATTTGTATTATTTTTATTTTCTTTTCCATTTTAAACTTTAGAATTACTAAGTATAATTTATATTTATATTAGGTATTTAAACAGTTTTAAAATTTTAAAAAAACTCAACTAATATTATCTAAAAAAATTATAATTACTAAATGTCTAGTTTACCTATTCAAAATTTTAAAATGGAAAAGAAAATAAAAAGAAGAAAAATCCTTATAATTAAATACCAAAAAAAACACAATCCTTATAATTAAATACTTAAAAAGCACAATATGTATATGCATAGAGTATTTTTTTAACCAAGAGAGAATAGTTTTTTAAAGTTTATATAGGCAGAAAGATGTAGACATAGCCGATTTAGTAAGAATAAAAAGAAGTAATTTAGGTATGGCTTGGTAATTTAGAATCACAAAATAAATAATGTTACATGCATGTAAAAAAGTAGAATAAAAAATAGTTTAACCAAATGCAGTAACATATATTATGTAGCATGCACAAAAATAAATTATATGCAATCTGTATAAGATATTATGCAGCGCAAGGCAGACTTTTGTAGGTAAAGTATTATTATAATGTGATAAAATCAAGAAAAGGGTATCAATGGACTAAACAATTTCAAGGGTCGGCAGTCTAATATCAACCATCAATTGGCAGTTTCATGTTTGTCTTCTTCAAATAGGATACACCTTCGGCGTAAAATATATAGCCCCATCTCAATAAATAGCACCAACT
>VDFB02000015.1:342344495-342473391 GCA_007258455.2 Sequoia sempervirens
AATATTTTGCACACTCAAGCATGTACGCAATAATTCTCATCTCTTAATTACCTTTTAAGTGCATTTGTCTAATCATGACACATTACTATAGGCAATTACATAATATGCCATTATTTCTTATCAAATCATTGCTCCCTTCTCATATGTGCAGACACATGTCCAAATTTAGGTTGGGGGGCGATAAAAAAATGCAAAATATATTGCCTATATGTCAAATCATTATATGCCTAGGTTAGAAAATTTAAATGAGCCAATTTGAAAATTTGGCTTGTATGTGTGAAGTGACGTTAACTAAGTTGCCAATTCTTTCCATTATCACTCTCATTTATCACCTCTTTTCTGCCACAATTCCTTAATTTCCTTGTTGAAAACTTGAGCTATAAGCTATAAATGGTAAAAGCAGAGGCAGAGGAGGGAATTCAGTTGGCATTAGTAGTAAAAAACTGGCAGAAAGGTGGTGGTTTTCAGAGCAAAAATTGCAGAGGAGAAAATTTTAGACAATGGGAGGTGGTTTAATTCATCACGAGCCTTAAATTCATGACACTTTCCTACAAGATGTGCAATGCCTACCAAAATTTCAGCGATGTGGATGGCTTGATTATTTTATGAGACTGGATGGTTTTGATGAAGGCGTTGCCCTTGAATTTTCCCAGACATTTTCAGAAGGAAAAGCCACTGTAAAAGGATTAGAGGTTGTGGCCATAGAGGAGAGAATTGTAGAAATTTCAGGGTTACCTACTAATGGAGAAAATTACCTTGCATCTAGGGATGCCAGGTCGGCCAGAGCTGAATTCACAGTACATGGTAACCCATCGATTAGTATTGACAAGCAAGGTGCAAAAAGAATGTCTTTGTCTAAGCCTTGGAAGAAGGTGGCCACCCACATTATAAGGTACATTACCTGTGAGGGGCGTTTATCAAATTTACATTCAGTACATTTCAAGATCTTGAGCCATATGAGGCATGGGAGGAGGATGAACGTGCCCAATATTTTATACAATCTTCTCTCCATCATGACAGCTGAAACACAAAAAGGTAGGGACAACTCTGTCTCCCACAATTGTTTAATAAAATTGTTGGCTAAGAAATCTTTGCATGATGTATCTGGTATGGCCTGGAAGGATTTTATCAAAGTTGGTCAAAATTATCATCAAGAAGAGTTTATGAATGTTGAGCATTTGCCACCTAGGGCTATACCTCAATTTTGTAGGTCTAGTAGAAGATTGAGCATGGTTGAAGTCACCCATGGTGCTTCAACTTTTGGTACTATTCCTCTTACAACAATAGAAGAAGAAGCCATAAATATTACCTCCTTTGAAGCAAAACATTCAAGAAAAGCTAGTTCCTCATCTGATTTTGATGACAATGTTCCCCTTCAAACCCTGATAAGAACTAGGGCACATAGAAAAGAGACTGAAATGAGAAAAGAAAAGTAAAAAGCACAAACCCAGCCTGTAGAGAAAGAGGTGTCAAGTGATAAAAAGAGAAAGGCTGACCCTATTCATCCTGTAGCCAAGGGAAAATGTACAAGCACCTCTAGGAAGTCAAAACCAACTGGGCCAACCTTTTATGCACCTTCACAAGAAAGCCCTAGGCATGATGAGATACCACATGGAGACAACGATACTCTAATGGAAAGAGAAGAAGATATATTTGGGGAAGCAACAAAAGTAACACTGGAAGACCTTTCCAATATTGCAGAAGAATTTGAGGATGAGCAAGGGTTCTTGCAAAAAAACCAAGAACAAGTGCCAGAGGTCCTGCAACAAGAAGAGGATAGAGAAATAACATTCCTACAGCTGCAAGCAGCTAGACAACAAGAGGATATGTAGATAGTGTTGTACAAGGAGCAGCCATCAACAAAAACATTGGTAGGAATTCATAACCCTCCCAATTTTATAATGCATGGAGAGATTTTAAATTTTTGGAAAGAAATAGAAAGAAGGGAAGGAGAATGGAGACAAGAGAAGAAGAAATTGAAAAAAGGAAATCCAGGAGAGAGATGAAATCATTGAGGAGAAAAATGAGGAAATTGCTACTTTAAAGAAGAAAGTAGATGACATTGTGACCTTGGTACCACAAATTCTTGAATGAAAAGCTCCTCCAAGGATTTATGCCCTGCACTTAAAAGAAAATATCTCTCATTTGATTATCAAAAATTGTTTCAGATCTAAATCCTTTTATTGAAACTCCTGCTGAGTTATTTAATGCTTTTAGGATTGCTTCTCCTGAAATAAAAAATCTATTATGTGAATTCTATTTACACAATTATGTTGTTACACAAGATCATGACTAGAACCCACTACTGTATGTTGGATATGTTCAATTGAGAGCATTTATTCATTGACACAAAATTGAATTAATTGGGGTGAACAACTTACAGGAAGGTGGAATCCAATATATCCTTACCCTTCAGGGCTGAATCGAGCAATCCAAGATATATCCACAGGGAATGACTTAGAATGCTTCTTAGAATGAGTTATAGTAACATAATTATGCCATGGATTGAAGTTGTTTATACTGAGTATGAAGTTAAAACAACAACAAAAGAGGAACGTGTAAGAGGATATGTAGCTCAGTGATGGAATATGTTGTGGCATTGAAGAGTATTGTCAGGTACATCCATATTGGTAGAACAAAGGGAAGATTCTAGCTTCCCTTGACTTTTCAGCCACCCATTCTCATGTGGCCAGTACCAAATTTTAGAAGCTACCAATATGACATTGTTGGAGAAAGGCCAAGATGGAACATACTTGATAGATTGGGAAGATTCTACTAGGACCCAGACTCACGTACTGTAGCAAAAAATTTTGGATAGCTTGTAGTTGCGAACTTTAGAGCATTGACTAAGCAAAGAAACAACCCTTCCTCTACTGGAGGACCAACAAGACATTAGGTTGGGGAGGATGATGAGCCTAGTTTTTGATTAAATTTTGGGTAGAATTTATAGCCCATATGCTGGCAGTATTATGAAATTTGGTAGCTAAGTGTTAATATTTGCATGATGTCTCCCTTAAAACACTTACTTTGGGTTTAATTCCCTCCCTATGAAGTTTTAATGGTATTGACATATTATGTGGATTATCTATATCAATTTTGTGCATGGTTGATGAATGTTCCTTAAGGTGATTTTTGGATGTGCAATTATGCGTACTGACATTGTCCTGTAGGATATCATTTGTGGATGCTAAGTTGAGAAAGGAAACCGTCAGATGAACATGCAGGGAATCATTCAAGGAGTCAACAGAGCACAATAGTAGGTTCCCCACTACAATCAAACATAACCATCGTGTATTTATGGCATTGAGAAATTGTGGGTGTTACTATAGTGTTGAGTCCACATTTGGACATGCATGTCTGATTGGATTCCCTACAGACGTAACTGCTCTGCCACTCTTTCCTTGCTTTCCATAAATGGAATCCTCTTAGTTAGTGAGAGTTGACTGCCATGTTTAGTTGGTAGAATAAATAAGGATTTTAATATTAAGGATTCATAGTTCTTGACTTTTGTTGGCAAAAATGACAATGATATTGTATTAAGCATTTTTTAATTTTCAATATAGCCATGTTGTTACTTTATTTATATATTTTCTAATGAATGAGATGATAGTATAAGTGTAAGCATTTGAGTTCACTATAGTCTTAGTGGATACTAATCCAAGGGGGCCCACTTGGTGATTAATCCTTTCCTTAGAGTAATTAGTTTAATTAGCATTTTTTTTCTGTACTTAGTTGAAATCTAGCATTGACTATTCCTATAGCCGCTAGAAGTCCATTATGTGTTTGTTCCTATAGCCAAGGAAAACATAGTAGTTCCTATTTTTTGCTCAGATCTTTTTATGCATTTTCATTTGGCATAGTGATTGATTAATGTTCAACATTTTCTTTTCGCAATTTACTTCCAGTATTGTGTTTCTTAGTCATAGATTAGAAATGACTACTTAAGAGTTCCTAATGCACATACTGTGCTGGCCCATTTCAAGTTCACGTCCCTGGGTTGACAAAGTAAATGTACCTTCATGATCAATAAGATTGTCATTCAGGTTAGATGTCCAATCTCTGAATCATGGCTGGAAGGGCCTATGATTGAAGTCATTATAGGAGGCCGACAGGTATGGCAGTGTTTTTCCCTTCTATTCTGATGCTTACCACACTACTTCCTTGCTTAAGACCTCTTACTATGGGGTTGTGGTGTATACCACTCTACTGTAGCCATATTATCCACCTCATGTGGTACTACGGTGTCCACTTTTCTTCCATGCTAACTGCTCTACCGCCTTGCTCAATACTTCTTGTTGCGGGGTTATGGTGTACACCGCTCTACAAAATATGTTGCTCACGGGTGTGCAAGAAGTTGAATCCACTTTTTGGCCAAAAAGTGGAAGTGTTTTCCCTGATTTTCAGTATTTGACACATTTGACCTTAAAATTTGAAGCACTTAGAGATGAAATCTTTAAAAAAGTCACTAATCATAAAATATAGTGCTTGGAGTCTAGTTTCCAAATATGTAATTTATTTCAATACCCAGATTGTACAAATTGAGTTTTAATAGGCATTTCTAAAAACCACTGTTTAAAAGTCATTTTTTTTTACCATACCATGCACATGTACGACATCCATATTTTGACTTAAATTATCGTATTTTTCTAAATTCTTTTGGAAAAAGTTTTATGACTCACTGAAGCTTTCTCTTGATATTTTTTTGTAATTTTTTATTGAATATTTTTTTTTTTGTTTATTTTTTATTAGGTAGATTTGTCGTTTTGAAAAAATGTCATGTACGACATGCATAGATGACCTAAACTTATCATTTTCTGATTATTTTTTTTCAAATTGAAAAGAATTGTCTGAAGTTTGCTCTCGTGCAATCTGTTTGTCAAAATGTTATGTTGATCAAAATTTATTAAAATAGTAAAAAACTCTGATATTTAAAGTTTATGGACCAATTTTATTAGAAATTAATTGAAAAATAGAAAAAATAATTCAATTGCAAAACAAATTACATATTTAGAGTCTACATTGTTTCATCTAAAATGGGTTTTAATTTCGTCAGAAAATTTTGCAAAAAAGGTTGTCAGCCATATGTCCAAAGTCGGTATTTTTCTTTTACATTGTTAGGGCCTTCAACTTGCAGGTCAAACCAGGTTGAAGGCCTAGGTTCGGACTTCCAATGCTTTTCCCGAACCAAAAACCTTGGCAAAAACCCACCCACGATGCAAAACAAAATTCAAATTAAAAAAAATGGGATCCCGTTTCATAAATGGGATCCTATTACCTTTACAATGGCTCCGACATTAAATGTCGGTGAATGGGATCCTGATTATAGAGTAGGATACCGCTTATTAATAAATGGGATTCTGTTTTATAAACAGGATCCCGTTTTATAATCGGGATCTTGTTTTATAATAAGCGAGATCCTATTTATTTTATTTAAAAACACTGTACAAAATTACTGTGAAGTCTGCAACTTTGCAACTTCATATGTACAACCGAGAGCACTAAAAATGAATTATTTTTCATAAGTTATTGTATGTATAGGTGGTGAATTTGATTTTTGGTTGATTTTATCAAAGGGAGCATGATCTACACCATTTTTGAAGTGAAATTGTGTTATTTTTGTGCTTGTTTGGAGGAACAAAAGGTTTCAATTTGCAATATGGATTGAATTTTTCAAAGGAAGCATGAAGAAAACAATTTTTAAAGTGGAATTGTGGTAGTTTTCTACTTGTTTTGAAGAACACAAGAGGAAGAATTTTGTCGTAATAGGTATTCAACTTCCAATTTGGATTGAATATTTTGAAGTATTTCACTATTAACATTCATTTGTGCTTGAGAATTTTATAATTATGGGAGATAAACTCGTAATAAGAGAAGAAAGACATTGACTCCTTAAGAAGTTGAAGCAAATAGAGAAAAAGAGAGACAAAGACAAAGAGAAAGAAGAATGAGAATAAAATCAATGAACGATGGTGGAGCAACCAATTCAACAACTATTGAAGATGAAAACATTGAAGATACCATAGTTGTAGATGAAGCTAATTTGCAAGGAGTCAATTTGGAGAAGAATATGATTATACAAACAAGTCCTACTATGTCTTCAAATCCCTCTTTGAATGTTAAGGAGAATGTTTCAATATGCACAAATCCAGTACGTCTTCAAATCCACATGTTAGTGAAATGGTAAATTTGTATGTAGAAGTTTTACAAGATGTTGGATATAATGATGTTGACATTGACTATGAGAGAGATGAAACTTTTATAGAACTTGTTGAAAACAAAAAAGAAAAATCTTTTGTTGCAAATGAAAATCAAAATGATCATTTTCTTGAAAATGAAAACAAAACCTATATTTTTGATGAAAATGAAAATGAAAATGAAAACCATTTTGTTGATGAAAATGAAAATGAGAACCATTTTGTTAATGAAAATGAAGATGAAAATGAAAATGAAAACCGTTTTGTTGATGAAAATGAAAATGAAAATGAAAACTATTTTGTTGATGAAAATGAAGATGAAAATCTAGAATGTGATGTTGAATTTAATGAAAATACTTTTTAAAATTGGAAGTGGTGTTTTAGATAAATCTTCCGATCAAATTTCTTGGAGGAAAAATAAGAACACATGCGAATAGAATATACACCAAATTCTTTTATCGTAAAAAAATTGCATTTCAATGTCAACTAATGATGAAATTGATGAGAATGCAAAAAATGAGGAAAGTAATGAAAAGGTTAGGCTTTTATGCTAAACCAAAAAGAAAAGATCAATCATTAAAACATGCTATGTCTACTATTGCTAGTGCCATTCAATCTATTGGGAAAAATAGTTGATCTAAAGATAAAAAGGCAGCAAGAAGAGCTATAACTACTACTATAGTTAATAAAACAACTTTGAATAAAAGAATGGTAAGCAATATTAGTGAAGTTTTAAAAATACATCCTAAAACATTACTAAGAGCGGCAAAAAGAAGAGAAAGTATAGAAAATGATCTATCAATCAATGTTGGAGTTTCAATGTTGGAGTTTAGATTGGGCTGACTTCTAGAATTCGATATAAAATTGAATGTTGAAATTAAATCTTTGATCGAAAAATATTGGCATGATAATACTAGGGTTTCATCTAATGCTAGAGATGTTTTAAAATTAAGGGTGGGGTCCAAAGTTCATGATCCTCACCCAAAACACCTATTAGATACAACACAAACTGAATTTTATAGAAAATTTTGTAGTGATTCAGTGTTACCTGGTAATATTAAAATAAGTCAAGGTCTTTTGAAAAATGTAAACCCTGGTATGTAAAAATTAATAAGCAACGAATATCTTTTTGTAAAACGCATGTTCAATTTTAGTTATTTTTATGATGTTTTTCGATATATACGTTGTACCTTGCATTCTAACATGATTATACAGGATTGTGGTATTAATATGCCACACGGAAACAATAAGAGTTTATTTAGGGTTGTTTGTGAAAAATCTAATGATAAATTATTTTTATTTAAGTTCTTGTATTCTAGACAATGCATTAGCGTAAAATCTTTGCATTTTCAAAATTTGTTTGCATGAAAGTGTTGATCATGATTTTTGGACAACAATTAGTAGATGTCAAAAAGATTTAGGAATGTTCACTATTCTTTAAAAGATGGAAAAATAGGAGAAGCGTTGTGATTTGAATTTACCAAAAAAATTTAGTGTGCATGCATTTATGAGTGAATTTAATAATAAAGTGTACCAAAAATATGTTAGGCACTCTGAACATCTTTCGATTGTGATATGGCCAATTTATGTAGAAACACATTTTCCAGTGGTACTATACTTTAGAGTGGTTGATTTTGTGGAGAATTATACTCTCGCTCCTGAGAGGAAATTCCAATCTGTATTATAATTACATTATAGCGACTATGTTTGTCCATATTGTTTATAGACATGCAGATGATAGCACTAAGGATGATAGAAAAGTTTTGAGGGAGTATCATTTTTATTTGAGTGACAATCGGTTACACTCATTAGAGTTTGTTCAATATTGTTTTAGTATATTTTATAGAAATTTAAGAGAAAGAGGAATCCATATGAAAGAACACCTCATATGGTCAGATAATTGTACGGGGTAGTTCAAAAATGCTAGAATGTTCTATTGGTTAAGTAGGGTTCACAAAGACAATGTCCAACATATATGGAGTTATTTTTAAAATTTGGGCATGTGAGAACATGATGGAGCTGGTGCGTGTGTCAAAAGAATTCTTGCTAGAGAACAATTAAAATTTGAGGATTTAGTAAAATTTAAAAATGCACATGAGATTGTGGATTGGTGTAATAGAAGATTATCTGCACCTGGTTCGAGTGATTACTCTACAGTTCATCGATTCTTTTGGTTGGTGGAAGAAGAAAACATTGTATCTAGAGTTGATTGTGAGACAATTAGTGGATCTACTAAATGACATTCATTTAGGAGTGCGACAGCAAGCACATGGACTATTTGGACAAGGGAGCTTGCATGTTTTTGCCATTTTTGTATCTCAGGAAATTGGGAAGCTTGTGAAAATACAGAATGGGTTGAACAGTGGCAGCAAAGATCGTTGACACCTATAGAAGCACATAATCAATATGAAATAACTATTGAAGAAAATGATCAATTGTTTGCATCTGAAGATTATGATCGTGTTTCAGACCTTGTACAAGAAGGTAATTTTAATTTAATTTATTTCATTTTATTTTGCTTTATTAAGTTATTTTTTAATACTAAATTAGTTATATGGATATGCACAAGTTATTAAATCAAATTTTGTTGGCAAGACATGTGTATGCAGTTATTGCACCTGAGGGGAATGAAGAGCAAACAAAATATTGGTTGACTCGTTGTGTGGAAACTAAACATAAGTTGTTAACACCTCGAGAAGATGATGATGAATTTCATTATCCAACAGGTACAGTGATCCCCTTAAGACACCTCCTTAAGTAAATTTTGATAACAAGTTTTAGATCCCTTTAAGCAATTTTTTAGAAGTCTTTGATCCCCTTAAGTAAATTTTGAGAAGTTATTCGATGGTGGTTTTTGAAATTTTTTTCCAATAGGATCGTTGGTGGTTGTTGGCACTTGGCTACAAAAATACTTGAGAAGAAAGAATGGTCTACCTGCATTCGAAGACTATGAAACACATAAAAAGATTATGCATTATTCACATTTGGTGGTGGCAACAAATATAAAACTAGAGCGATATCATGGAAGACCTTCAAAAACATTGCTATGGTCAATTTCTATGGAAGAGCATGAGGCAATCATAGATGCATTTCAAAAAAGAGAGGATGCAGATGGTACAATGGATTAAGTAAATATAGGTAAATATAGTTTTAGTTTTATTTTGTCCTTTTAAATACATTAAATACATGTTTCGACATTGGTCAAGTGTGTTATTAGTTGAAATTGATTTAAATTGTTCTTTTATATATCCTTAAGGAATAATCACAAAAAGGATCTAGTCCATGCAAATTCAACCTAGACAACATGGAATACTTGGTAAAAATAGGTAATTATCAGTTAAATTATATTTAAATACATGTTTTGATTACATATTGATATTTCTTGGACATTAATAGTTAAAATTGATTTATTGTCATTTTTGTATCCTAAAGCCATCATTGCATTGATCTCATACTTTGAAACAAAAAGGAGAGGATGCCTGGATTCAACCTACAAACATGTGTGGAATACTTTTAAATGCAGGTACTTGAGTTCTGTACATATAGATAGTTTTATATAAATTAAAATATGTATGTTTTGATGATTTCATTGATATTGCTTGTACCTTTTTGATATCAGGTGGTGTGAAGACCTACTACATTCTAGCCATGAGTTTGAGATGTTCTTGAGATGGCATATCAAAATTTTGTAAACATCATTTTGAGATGACATATATGCACATACATACTTACAAAATTAATCATAATCTATGTACTTCTATGTATCAAATCAATATTCTATATATTTAGGCATATTATGACCCCTTAATACATCCCCTTAAGACGTTCTATTATGACCCTTTTAGACATCCCCTTAATTAACATGTTCTATTATGACCCCTTTAGACATCCCCTTAAGACCCTTAAGACATCCCCTTAATTAACATGTTCTATTATGACCCCTTTAGACATCCCCTTAAGACATCCCCTTAAGACGTTCTATTATGACCCTTTTAGACACCCCCTTAATTAACATGTTCTATTATGACCCCTTTAGACATCCCCTTAAGACCCCTTAAGACATCCCCTTAATTAACACGCTCTATTATGACCCCTTTAGACATCCCCTTAAGACATATTATAACCCCTTAAGACATCCCCTTAATTAACACGTTCTATTATGACCTCTTTAGACATCCCCTTAATTAACATATGTCCTATTATGACCCTTTAGACATCCCCTTAAGACCCCTGTAAGACATCCTTTAATTAATGCCTATGATCCCTTTGAAATATCCCTTAAGATATTATATTATAACCCCCTTAAGACATCCCCTTAAGCTTCTATTATGACCCTTTTAGATCCTTTTAATTCAACATGTTCAAGCTATGACCCCTTTAGACATCTCCCTAAGATCCCTTAAGACATTCCCCCTAATTAACATGTTCTATTATGACCCCTTTAGACATCCCCTTAAGATGCATTATAACTCTTAAGACATCCCTTTAAGACGCTCTATTATGACCCCTTTAGACACCCCTTTAAGACGCCATTATTATTTGTTTTGACAACTTATAAATTAGTGTTAGATGAAGTATTATTTATAGTATTTATTAATGCTTTTATTCTCTAATCTTCTATGGTATTTTTATGGTTAGGATTAGAATTTTAATTAGAGTTAGAATTGAACCCTGATTCTAACTATAATACTAATTGAACCCTAACCCTAACCGTTATTAGAACCCAACCCGTATTGAACCCTTACCCTGTCCTAAAATTAATCATATTCCTAAGCCTTGTTGTATCTAACCCTAATTGAAACCTAACCCTAACTCTAGTTGTGTCCTAATCCTAACCTTTACCCAAAGCTTTATCCTATAACCCTAACCTTAATCCTAAGTTGCTATATTTTTGTACAATAAAACCTTTAGTAAAGCCTTAAAATTTTAATATTTATTTACATATATATGTTAATTTTGAATAAAATAGAATATTAGTGATTTTTCCTTTTTGAAATGTTCTTAATTTTTTTTAAAAATATTGAAGATTTTTTATGTTGGAAGATTTCTACTATTCATGTACAGTGTTAATTCATGTGTATTTTGAGCAATCATTATTATAGTTGAAGATTATTTTGATTTTATAACTGTTTTTTCCTTTTTGAAATGTTCTCAATTTTTCCTATAGTTAAATTTGACATGTTAAAGACTTTCATTACCAACTTGATATTAATCTAAATATGTAGTAATCCAAAGACTTTACATTCACATGATTATTTCCAAACAATATTAAAATAATAACTTATGTAGATTTTGGAAGTGCATCTACACATTTTAATCATAAGATCCATGTCCACTTGACCCATATTTTAACGCAATTCAAGTTTAGACCCTAAATTTCTGGTATATAAATAGATTGCTTTTGTTTGTAAATTATGATTTATTGATTGATTATTGTAAATATTAAAATGTCCTATATTAATCCATGTATGAGATCACTAAATTTCACATTAATGTCCTATATTAATGTCTTGACTATGAACATAAAATGCATAAATGTACATGTGTAAATTAAAATTTTAAACAATAATAAAGTTCATAATTTATGTAACATATTAAGTGCATGAAACTAATATATTAAGCGCACATGAAATAAAGTCCAATAGAGTACATGATAAACAAGAAATATAGTCCATGAAATAAACAAATATAACACATAAAATCACATGTTTCTAGGTCATGCACTGTCTCTATAATCAAGAGACCTCTTCACACCATGCGGACTATGTGGATGACCTCAAAACACTCTGTATACATACAGAAAGATGAAATTAGATGTAAGACAATAAAATGATTTAATGACAATTTAATTCACAATCCATCATAAAATTAAATGTACTTTTCATCATATCTACATCCGATGCTCCGGGTGCTCTTAAAGAAACCCCCTGAAATTCTTAACCAATCTACATAACAAGACAAAGAAATTAAATTAGATGCACAACTCTACAATTAATTCTTTTAATTCAATTTAATCTGCATTTATCATATTTTAATTAAAATTGTATTATGAGGTTGTGCACTAGGCTCTCCTGTGACTCCATCTTATTACGTCAACTACAAGATGTGTCCTATGTGCTGCAAAAGAAAAAAAAGAATATGAAAATATCGATTATGCATGGTTCAATTTAAAATTTATAATTCACTTTAAATATAATAAAAAAAATTAAATTACCATTTGATTTGAAACCTGCTCTACATGTCCTCTTGGTGGTGTAACTATGTCTAGGTCAGGGCTGAAAGTTGCACTAACAAAGTCTTACAAGATCAAAATTAAAGCATGTACAATTTAATTAGGTTAATATATACATATATAATCAAGTTTGCACATTTTGTGTAGAAAGTTTTGTAAACAACCTGGAAATCAGGGGCCTCACGAGTAACTGCAACATCAAATGTTTTCTCAATGCCCATTCTTATTGTGGTATCAACCTAGACATACATGTACATAGACATTTAACGCTTATAATATTTACAAGTGTGCATGCATGCGTTTCATATATCTAGTGAATTCAAAACTCATAAAATTGTAACTATACTAATGTAAACTTTAAAAAAAATTACAATATGAATGTACCTGCCCCTGATCTATGACACTCGATAGTGGAGGAGTGCTTGAAAATCCCTCAGGAGGAATCGATGTGGATGCCGATTGACTCACCTAAACTAACATGAATATTTGAAACATATATGTGATTCAATTATAAATTTAAAACTCAAATTAAATAATTTATGATTTCATATATAATTTTTAAAATTGAAATCAAAATATCCCATAAGGGTTGCCAAGTATGACCGGTGTCGATGTATGTACTCGTGGAATAGATGATTGCCCTTGCATCGTCAGTGTCATCTGTACACCAAATAATTTGATTGTTAAAATGTATTGCAAACTTTTCTTTGATACATACAACCATAAAAATTCTTATAAAATGAGCGTACATCTAGATGCATATTTATACCTATTTTGTAGTGTCCTCAGGGTGATGTTCTGCTACGAGGAACTCTACAAATGAATTGATGTGACCAAATGAACCACCAGAATCTCCCCATCCACCTAAACTAGGTGTGGCCTGATCAGGTCCATAGCATACTTGATGACAACTAGTACATATATGGGGGACAAGCCTCGACACTCCTAGAGCGGTACTCGAACAAGCTCCATAAAAAAATCCTTCATCATCATCATTGTCTCTATGCTCCCCACTCGCTATCGCAGAAGCGTGCTGATCAAGGTCTCCTGCGAGTGTACTAAGGGAACCTAATGTTGAGACTAGAGCTTGATGATGTACAGGTGCAAGAATGGGAGGACCAGGAGCAACAACAAGGGGTTGTGCATGCACAGGCGTTGAGGATCAACCCTTGCCCCTAATCTCTATTGTGGCATGCCGCCACCAACACCCTGAAATGATCTAAAATAAAAATAATTGGGCTTTTGCCCCAAAACAAACTCTACATACAGTTTTCTCAAAAAATACAATGGGCACTCCCAATTAGCATGTGGGGGACTATCAAAAACCATATACCTAAAATGTGCAATCATCTCTGTGGATGAGCTTTAAAGAAAAAAATGATGGTTTTAGGGTTTAGTTTAGACTTAGAGTTTAGGTTTAGGGTAATAGGATAGCTTTTAGTGATTCATGTAAAGATCTCTAGAAAAATTACATGAGATAAGGGAATGAAATTTGGTGGAGTTGCCTAAGGCAAACAAATTTCATTAAGAGCCTAAGAAAAAATGATGGCTTTAGGGTTTACGGTTTAGACTTTAGAGTTTAGGGTTTAGGGTAATAGGATAACTTAAGGGGATATATGTAGTAAGATCCTAGGAAAAAATTACATGGCATAAGGCAATGAAATTTTGTGGAGTTTCCTAAGGCAACCAAATTTTATTAAGAGCCTAAGAAAAAATGATGGCTTTAGGGTTTAGGGTAATAGGATAAATTAAGGGGATATATGTAGTAAGATCCTAGGAAAAAATTACATGGCATAAGGGAATGAAATTTGGTGGATTTTCCTAAGACAACCAAATTTCACTTTATGATCCTAGGTAGGACAAAATGAATGGTTTAGTGTTTAGGGTTTAGGGTTTAGAATTTCGAGTATTTAATGAACTTGCAAGTTAGTGAAGAACATTTTCTTGTGGAATAGTTGATTAAGATCTTCTCTTGTTTCAACTGACCAACCTAGATCATGATGGCAACTTTGATCACCAAATTTTAAGAACTTCTTTGATCCCCTTAAGAAAATTGAATTACGATTTAGGGTGACAGGATGGCTTAAGGGGATTTACGTCTAGTGAGGTCCTAGGAGAAAATGACATGGCTCAAGTGAATAAAATTTGGTGAAGTTTCCCAATGCAACCAAATTTCATTAAGAGCCTTTAAGGACAAAATGAATGGTTTAGTGTTTAGGGTTTAGATTTTAGAGTTCGGGGTTTAGGGTTTACAAAACTTAGGGTAAAGTTTTGGTGCCCCTTGGAATATTTAATGAACTTGCAAGTTAGTGAAGAACATTTTCTTGTGGAATAGTTGATTGAGATCTACTCTTGTTTCAACTAACCAACCTAGATCATGAAATCTCATTCATATTATAATCTTGCACGATCTTATTATTGTTAAATTTGGTTGCCTTGGGAAACTTCACCAAATTTTAAGAACTTCTTTGATCCCCTTAAGAAATTTGTCATATTGGGACCCCTTAAGAAATAGATTTATGATTTAAGGTGATAGGATGGCTTAAGGGGATCTAGATGTCTAGTGAGGTCCAAATTTAGTCATACTATAGCCTCATTGGTTCCATCTAGCTCTGGGTCAAAAGTGTTTACCTCTCTAATAAAAAAAGTATCATGTTAAAAATGAATCAATCTATACATATCACAAAAATAACAATAATCTTAAATGTAACCCATACTCTAACCATAATAGAATGCTAAATGATCCCCACCCCTAACCATATCCTAATTGAATTGTAAACCTAATTGAAACTTAATTAAATTATAACATTTACCTAATCTTAAATGTATTCCTATATTATATTATATTTAAATTAATTTATATTTGTATTATAATTATATTAATATTTATTATATATTCTAATTGTAACCTAACTATTTACTACAAACCTAATTGAATCTTAAGCCTAATCCTCATTAAAACACCAAGTAAATTGTAACATTACCTATCCTTAATTGTAATCTTATATTATATTTTATGATATTAAATATTTATATTATTTAATACATTATATTAAATATAATATATTAAATAATATAAATATTTAATTATATTTCTTTTATATGAATCATCCTCCTATCTCTAAATTGTAATAATAGCATGTAGTTCCTCCAAACTATCATCATGTACCTCCTTCCCATGTAATAGGTGTACCTTGTAGGTGTTAAATGGTTCCATCTTGGTCTCCCTTATTGATGCATTTCTATCCTTCCACATAAATCTATATAGTATCAAAATATAGGTAATTTTATGGTTATTGAATCTCTTAATTGCTAAAGAATCCATTATGATTGAGGATGGGTGGATTATTATCTAGGATCACATCTTAAAAATCCTATAGAGGTCATGTGGTATGTTTTTCTTAATATATATATTCCCATACAAACCTCTTTCCATGTATTATCAACTCTCCTATATAATAGACACCTTCCTAGATTTAAATTTCATATGATATATATGTACCCAAGTGTTTCCAATTGGAATTGCTATAATTATACTTTTATGGCATTCTAGATATTCAAAATAGTTTTCATAAATCTACCAAATAGACCCATTCTTGACATTGAACCTACATAATTTCAGGTATGTCCAATGAAAGATTAGGGTCTAGGGTTCATAAATTTCAAATGCTTTAGTGTTGAGGGTTTAGATTTTATAGTTTAGGGTCAAGGGTTTAGCTTAACTTAGGGTGAAGTTTGGGTGGCCCTGGCATAATTTAGACTTGCAAGTTAGTGTCAATTGGAATCGAATATGCAGCTTAGATTTAATACTTAATTGCTAACTAAATTTGCAAACAAACATCAAGATAAACTTTATCAATTTTAACTATTCTTTAACATATTGATTTCTAATCTAATTATAATTTAATATTGAAACTAAAGTTTAATATATATCATTTTTTCCATAAAAGCAAATAAAATTTAAAACATTTAAGCAATGCGAATGATTTTTTTTGAGCTTCGAAATTACCTAGTTTTCAAAATCAAAATGATTTGTTCGATTCCAATTTAGGTTTTTAATGCAATTTTTTCATTTCAATTCAAACTAGGGTTTTCAAATTCAATTTTTTTCGTTTGATTTGAATTCAGGGTTTCAAAAAGCTTGATTTGGATTTGTAAATGCAATGTTTTTATTTCATTTCGATTTCTAGGGTTTTGAAATGCAATTTTTTTGTTTTGTTTCAATTAGGGTTTTCAAATTCAATTTTTTTGGGTTTAATCGAACAATTTAGGTTTCAAAAGTTAAATTTTGTTTCTAAAACACAATTCAAGGTTCATTTTTTCATTTTTATTAAAAAACCTTCAGGTTTCATTACATTTTTTCATCTATTTTTACAATTATTCATTTCTACTATAACAGTTTAAAAAAATACTTAAAACGTGAAATAAATTTAAAAAAACATGTTAAATTCACTTATTTTCTTCAAAATTTCAATTCAAAATAAAAAATGCAAAAAAATGGCATGTAGGGGGGTACCTGTAGTTGATTGTGGGGGTCGTCGCCAATACTTGGGGTCTCGTCCGCTATGCAGTGAATCTATTTTTTTTAAAAATAAATAGCAATACAAAACGGGATCTTGATTTCTACAAAACGGGATCCTGATTTATAGAAATCGGGATCCCATTTTTTAGTAATCAGGATCCCATTTCGTGAGAATCGGGATCCTATTCCTTTTCCATTAGTTCAAAATCCGATGGGAAACGGGATCCCGATTTTTAAAAAAGTGGGATCCTGTTCCGTATCAGACTTGGGATCCCGAACCATAACGGGATCCCAATTTTTAAAAATTGGGATCTCATTTATTAAAATTGGGATCCCGTTTCCTCAATGCCGATTTCAATTTTTTGGTTAAGGAAAAAACTTCCACGTTTCATGGACTCAACTTTGTGCACTTACCCTCACCCTCCTGACAGTATAGCGGTGTATGCTTTATCTTCTTGTTTTTTATCGCCTTACCACACTCTTTTGAATTTCCTTATGTGGGATGGATTAAATGTAAGTCAATTGAAAAATATTATGGCCCGATTATAGGGAGCATTTAAACAATTAACCATACGTGATGACTGACTAACTTAGAACTTGGGGCCGATACAAGGAACGATTTTAATGGCTCAACTCATGACTTAAATGACCGATAACCAGATATAGTAGGTCAACACAAAATTATAAGGATGGAGGTTTAAGATTGATTACTATGAAGCAATGGTTTTTGAACTAAAAATAATTTCAAATAATCTCATATATATTATATTCAAATAAAATTATAATTTACATTATAATTCCCAATTACAGCAAAAAAAGTTTTCATAATTAAATAGTTTAAAAATAAAATTAAAAACTCAACTAATATATTGAGAATGGGAATTATAATGTACATTCTTTTTGGATATACATATTGTTTTTGTTTAGTATTTAATATATATATTTTTATTGAAACAATGAAAATAATATAAAAATGAGGCAAAAAAGGTTTCCAAAAGAGAGAAAAAGATTACAACCAAGCTAACAACCAGCAATACAATCACTTACAGCCACCAAAAATAGCAAGAGATTGTATTAATCAAAATTCAAAAAATTACAAATAATCTACCAATGCTGGAATATTCATGAAACCCTAGCCAAAAACCTAAATTTTGAGCCTTACTAGAGGCCAATACAACCACCAAAAAATCACCAAAAAACTAACCGAACCAAACACCAAGAAATCCCAAATTTTGAGCCACCGACGATTGCAGAAGCCAAAAAAACCAACACCATCCCACTACGAGCCCAAGGTCACATGAAGCCATTGAGATGGGCAAAGTCATTGAATTCCAACAACCATTCCATATCCTTAGTATCCACTAGCTCAAGAGATTTTTTCAGATAATCCACCCCAACCACAGCCACCATCTGATGCCTGATAAGCACCATTCCTTTTGGCTCCAATAGAAGCAGAAAAAATTGGACCACCACACTAGGAGTTTTGAGCATTTCCAAGTCTTTCGGACATGACACCCAAAAGTTGAGAATAGAGGCCGAAATAACCTCATCCACGCTTCCCAGAAGATTAGGCTTGAATATCTTGCTCATCATTGCCTGAACCAAGTTTTTAGGGGTGCTTTGATCAAGCAAAGATGCCAAAAAATGAGAGATTATGTGGGAATTAACTCGAACCATTTCACTGTAGGCCACATGCTCTCGGCCCAAAACCATTTTCACCGTGGCCACCATCAAGGGATCAAAATCTAGATTAAGAATCCATTTGAGCCTTTGGTCTATGAGTTTTTGGAGACCCCCTTAACTCACACCGCAATCTAGGAAAATTAGAGTGTTGTGCCTAAAGCCGGATAGCTCCTCGGCTGATTTAAATACTACATACTTCGCGTCCTTCTCCATTATTCTTTCTCACCCAAGAGAAGCCTCTAGAACAAAAACTCTAGCAAAAAAATGAATGCGTAGATCACCACCTTTGCTGGATTAAAATGAATGCCACCCTTTCATGGCATTCATTTTAATGAGTACGTTCCACCCTTTGAGCTACCGAAAAGTATTGTCGAGACCACCATCCAGGAATGTCATACCCCTTGGTATAAATGAGGTTGATGTTCGATTGTGTTTTTGTTTAGTATTTAGTTAATTGTAAGGATTTGTATTATTTTTATTTTCTTTTCCATTTTAAACTTTAGAATTACTAAGTATAATTTATATTTATATTAGGTATTTAAACAGTTTTAAAATTTTAAAAAAACTCAACTAATATTATCTAAAAAAATTATAATTACTAAATGTCTAGTTTACCTATTCAAAATTTTAAAATGGAAAAGAAAATAAAAAGAAGAAAAATCCTTATAATTAAATACCAAAAAAAACACAATCCTTATAATTAAATACTTAAAAAGCACAATATGTATATGCATAGAGTATTTTTTTAACCAAGTGGTTTGTAAATTTATACCAGGTAAGGAGTAAAATGATATAATAGCCAATTTAGTAGAATAAAAAGTAATTTCATATAGCGCTTGGTAATTTAGGGCTCACAAAACAAATAATATTTACATGCATGTAAAAAAGTAGAATAAAAAATAGTTTAACCACATGCAGTAACAGATATTATGTAGCACATACAAAAATAAATTATATGCAATCTGTATAAGATATTATGCAGCGCAAGGCAGACTTTTGTAGGTAAAGTATTATTATAATGTGATAAAATCAAGAAAAGGGTATCAATGGACTAAACAGTTTCAAGGGTCGGTAGTCTGATATCAACCGTCGATTGGCAGTTTCATGTTTGTCTTCTTCAAATAGGATACACCTTTGGCATAAAATATATAGCCCCATCCCGATAAATAGCACCAACTTTTTGAAAAAATTAGAGAAAAATACATTAAACCCTTAATTAACCCTCAATCCTCTACCCTCTCCCCTCAACCCTAGTTAAAACCTAATCCCTCATAACCCCTATACCCTCTACCCTATACATTGGACCCTCAACCCTAATCCCTCAACCATATATGTACCCTCAACCCCTATACCCTCTACCGTCCTATACAATATTGGACCCTCAACCCTAATCTGTCAACCATATACCCTCAACCCTCTACCGTCTACCCTCAACCTTAAACCCTAATCCTTGAACCATATTACATCCTCTACCCTTGACTCGAATCCCTCAACCCTAGTTAAACCCTTAAACCCAATTACTAAACTCTCTACCCTAATCCCTCAACCCTCAACCCTTAATCCCTCAACCCTCAACCCTCAACCCTCAACCCTCTACCCTAGTTAAACCCTAATCCAATCTCAACCTGTATACCCTCTACCCTATACATTGGACCCTCAACCCTAGTAATCCCTCAACCTGCATATTCCCTCAACCCTCTACCCTTAACCTTAAACCCTCAAGCCTCAACCCTTAAACCCTCTTATACCCTCTATATCCCTATGATCTACCCTATACATTAAACCCTCAACCTTCAATTCTCAACCCTCAACCCTTAAACCCTCAAGTACCCTCAACCCCTATATCCTCTACCCTCTACATTGGAACCTCAATGTCCCTAATCGACCTTCAACCATATTATACCCTTAAACGTCCTAGCTATACCCTAAACCCTCTACCCTCAACCCTTAATGTCCCTCAACCCTAAATCCTTAAACCCTATATATAATTTGGATCCTAAACTGTAATCCTTAAACCATATATCCTCTAGTACCCTCGACCCTAATCCCTCAACCCTAGTTAAACCCTTAAACCCAATTACTAAACTCTCTACCCTAATCCCTCAACCCTCAACCCTCAATCTCTCAACCCTTAATTAACCCTCAACCCTCTACCCTCTACCCGCAACCCTAGTAAAATCCTAATACCTCAAACCCTATACCCTCTACCCTATATAATATTGGACCCTCAACCCTAATCCCTCAATGTACATACCATATACGTACCCTCAACCCCTATAGCTGCACCTCCTTCCCTAATCCATCAACCATATAATAGCCTCAACCCTCTACCCTCAACCTTAAACCCCCAAAACTCAACCCTTAAACCCTCTACCCTCTACCCTATGATCTACCCTATACATTAAACCCTCAACCCTCAATTCTCAACCCTCAACCCTTAATCCCTCAACCCTCAACCCTTAAACCATAAACCCTAGTAAACCCCTATACCCTCTACCCTCTACATTGGAACCTCATCCCTAATCGACCTTCAACCATATACCCTCAAATATCCTACCTATACCAGCCTAAACCCTCTACCCTCAACCCTAAACCCTAGTTAAACCCTAAACCAACCTTAAACCTTCTACCCTCTACCCTCAACCCAATACCCTAAACCATTAAACCCTCTACATCCCTCTACCCTCAACCAGCCAATACGTACCCTCTTAATTATACCCTTGACCCTAATCCCTCAACCCTTAAAACCAAGTAAATTACTCTCTACCCTAATCCCTCAACCCTCAACACTTAATCCCTCAACCCTTAAACCCTCGACCCTCTACCCTCTACCCTCAACTATTAAATACCCTTGATTAACCCTAATCCCTCAACCCCTATACCCTCTACCCTATACATTGGATCCTCAACACTAATCCTTGAACCATATATGTCGCTCAACCCTAAACCCTTACACTCACCCTATACTAGCTCTACCCTATACCCTAGTATACATTAAACCGCCCTCAACCCTCAATTGTCAACCCTTAACCCTTAATGCCTCAACCGTTAATCCATCCCTCCCTCTCTACCCTAATCCCTCAACCCTATACCCTCAACCCTAAACCCTAAACCATTAAACCCTCTACATCCCTCTACCCTAGTCGACCCTAGTAATTGCTCAACCCTAATCCCTTAACCCTGAAACCCTTAAATCCAAGTAAACTCTCTACCCTAATGATTCCTCAACCCTCAATCCTTAAACCCTCAACTACCCTCTACTCTCTACCCTCAACCCTCAATTACCCTTAAACCCTAATCCCTCATTAACCCCTATACCCTCTACCCTATACATTGGACCCTCAATCCTAATCCTTGAACCATATACGTCTGTCAAACCTCTACCCTCAACCTTAAACCCTCAACCGGCCTCTACCCTATACATTAAATCTCCCTTAACCCTCAATTCTCTACCCTTTGATCTACCCTATACCTTAAACCCTCAAGCCTCAAGTCGTAAACCCTCTACCCTCTACCCTCTGATCTACCCAATACATTAAACACTCAACCCTCAACCCTTAATCCCTCAACCCTCAACCCTTAAACCCTAAACCCTAGTAAACCCCTATACCCTCTACCCTCAACCCTCAACCCTTAATCCATCCCTCCCTCTCTACCATAATCCCTCAACCCTATACCATCAACCCTAATCCCTCAACCCTATACCCTCAACCCAATACTCTAAACCCTAAACTGTTATACCCTCTATGTCCCTCTACCCTCAATGTCCCAATACCCTCTACCCTAGTTGACCCTAGTAATACCTCAACCCTAATCCCTCAACCCTTAAACCATTAAACCCAAGTAAAATTTTTACCCTAATGATCCCTCATCCCTCAACCCTTAATCCCTCAACCCTTAAACCCTCAAGTACCCTCTACCCTCTACCCTCAACCCTCAAGTACCCTTAAACCTTAATTCCTCATTAACCCCTATACCCTCTACCCTATACATTGGACCCTCAACCCTAATCCTTGAACCATATATGTCCCTCAACCCTCTACCCTCAACCTTAAACCCTAAACTGGCCTCTACCCTATACATTAAACCACCCTTAACCCTTAATTCTCTACCCTCTGATCTACCCTATACCTTAAACCCTCAAGCCTCGACCCTTAAACTCTCTACCCTCTACCCTCTGATCTATCCTATACATTAAACCCTCAACCCTCAACCCTTAAACCCTAAACCCTAGTAAACCCCTATACCCTCAACCATTAATCCATCCCTCCCTCTCTACCCTAATCCCTCAACCCTATACCCTCAACCCTATACCATAAACCCTAGATTGTTAAACCCTCTACATACCTCTACCCTCAACATCCCAATACCCTCTAACCTAGTTGACCCTAGTAATCCCTCATCCCTAATCCCTCAGCCCATAAACCCTTAAAGCCAAGTAAATCTCTACCTAATCCCTCAGCCCTCAGTACCCTCACCCTCTACACTCAGCTCTCAAGTACTCTTAAACCCTAAACCCTAATTACCCCTATGGCCTCTACCCTATACATTGGACCCTCAACCACAATCCTTGAACCTATATGTCCCTTAACCCCTCTCCCTCTACCCTCAACCTTAAACCCTCAAGCCGACCTCTACCCTATACATTAAATCACCCTTAACCCTCAATTCTCTACCCTCACAGTTTACCTATACCTTGCCCTCAAACCTCAGCCCTTAAACCCTCTGCCCTCTACCTCTACCTCTAATCTACCCTATATATTAACCCTCAACCCTCAATTCTCAACCCTCAACCCTTAATCCCTCAATCCTCAGCCTTAAACCCTAACCATAGTAAAGCCTCTATACCCTCTACCCTCAACCTCAGCCCTTAATACCTCACCTTAATCCATCCCTCCCTCTCTACCCTAATCCCTCAGCTATACCCTCAGCCTAATCCCTCAACCCTATACCCTCACCCAATACCCTAAACCCTAAACTGTTAAACCCTTTATGTCCCTCTACCCTCGACGTCCCAATACCCTCTACCCTAGTCAACCCTAGTAATCCCTCAGCCCTAATCCCTCAAACCTTAAACCCTAAAGTACCCTCTACCCTCTACCCTCTACCCTCAACCCTCAAGTACCCTTAAACCTTAATCTCTCATTAGCCCCTATACCCTCTACCCTAATCCTTGAACCATATATGTACCTGAACCCTCTACTGTCAACCTTAAACCCTCAACCCTCTATCCTATACATTAAATTGCCATTAACCCTAAATTCTCAACCCACAACCCCTAATCCCTAAACCCTCGACCCTTAATCTACACAAATTAGTGCTATAAAGGTGAAATTTTCTTTGTTTATGATTATCTGGAGGAATAAATGGGGAATGTTGGTGACAATATAGATCTTTTCACACAAATTGTTGCATTTCATGTTAAATACAATGAAAAATAAAAGGTAGCAGATATTTTGATGCAAGGGAAATTTAGAAAAGCAATTGAAGGCTAGTCAATATTGGGGAAGGATTTTTTTTTCTAACACCCTTAATCCCTACTAGATCAGAACAATTAGGTGCTAAATTAGGTGCTACATCAGGTGCTAAATTAGGTCCCAAAAAAGGCTCTAAAGAAGGTGCTAAAATAGGAACTACTTAAGGTGCTAATATGGGTGCTAACATAGACGCTAATCTGGTTGCTAATTTAGGTACTAATCTAGGCGTTATCGTAGGTGTAGTTTTTGGCACCAATCTTGGTGTTAATCTAGGCATTAATAAGGGCATTACACTAGGCATTAATATTAGTGCTAATTGTGGTGCTAATGTTGGCACAAATTTGTGCCTGATTTAGCACCAGCTTGTTCTGGTTGGTGCAAAAAATGCCAAAAATAGCGCCATCCCAAAAAATAGCACCAAATTTTCCCAAAAAATGGAGAAAAATACATTAAAAAAGTGGGTGGAAGCAAAAATAGGAGAAAAAAAGGGAGCTAATCATAGGGATTTGTTGTGTATGTAAATATACTATTGGGATTACCCTCCTAGGTTTAACAGAGCCTGAAGTGCAGGGGAGAACAGATTGCAAATCAAGCTCCCGTTTGTTGGCCACTAACCTTGAGGTTTCTTAAGCATAAGGGATGGCTACCCTTTAGAGGACTTTAAGGTTTGCTGAAAAAAGAACCAACAAGTTTCGTGTGACCCCTTTCTAGGGTTTGAGTGGGAAATTAAGGTTTTCAATTCAAATTTTTGGTTGATGTCGGTATTTGAGATCTAATCAAGGGAAAATTAGATGAAGTGTCGATATAAACAAGGTTCAAATCATTATTTTCATGTAGAAAAAGCAATTCAAGGTCTAAGCATTCATTATATCAACTTGAGCACTTAAACATACTTTAACAAGAGCATTCAAGAGCAAGTAGAAAGAAAATTTGAATCCTTGGAGCAACATTGTAGTGGCTTTTTAGGTCTTCAAGCTCACGTTCATTAAAGATCTAGCATTTCCAAGGATTGATGATGGTTTTCTATAGCGAATCATGATGGATTCTAGGTTGGGGAGATGCAACTAGCCATCAAGCCAAGCCTAATGACTTGTTCCTAAGTGATTCCATCCTCCATTATCATTCTAATTTCTACCTAAAGGAAGGTACATACATTATTATGACTTATTGGGGTGATTAGGGATCTCCCAAGGTGAGTCATCATCTCTATATTTCACTCATGCATCTTCTTCTAGCACATTAGAATAGGGTTTTATTGCATTTTAGATCTCCTAATCTTAGATGCACTTAAGATTAGGACTTGCATTCATATTTTACTTCCAATATCTATCATTTCTATCAAGGTTTAACTACCAAACTAGGGTTTTGACCGAGGAAAATCAATACAATATTATGTTTTGCAGACTTTTTAACAGGTTTAGATCTATAAATTAAGTCAGGAAGAAAGAGAAGAGATAGAAGAATAGATTCAGACTTTGACTTTCTGAAAAATAATGGGACTAATACGCCACTTGTGGTGTATGAGTCTTGGTATAGGATATTTTCTCAAGTTTTAGAGGATTTAGACTTGTCACTACCAGATTCCAATTTCTGCCCAGAAACCCTAATCTAGGACTAAATTGCTTAGCATGAAATATGAGTCCTAGTGTGTATTAAAAGCAACATCTCTAGGATTTCAAACCTTCATTCAAGTCTCTTTAGGTTTCCAGGTGCACCTCTATTCTATCACAATTGACTATTTTGATTTGAATTCATTTCTAGGTCATTTACTTAATTCTTGCATATCATTTTCATTTCTTGTCTTTCCAAACCCTAACTTGGTGGTGAACCCCCTTTATACCTTTAATCACACCCTAGGACATCTTAGCGTAGATCTATTTCCCTCATTTCATCCCTAGATTGAGATCTCTATGGTATCCTTGAATGAACTAGAGTGAAATAGGTCCTAAACCCAAGTTACATCTCCTAAAAGGTGGAACCCTATTTTTGAGGTTTCACTAATATAAGGGAAATAATATAATTTTAATTCACATAATCCTTTTTCTTTTGTTCAACAATAATAATTTCATTTCAATGAAGTTGAAGAAAGAAAGAAACCACTCCAATTTCATTTCAATGAAGTTGATGAAAGAAAGAAACCACTACAAACCTTATTACAACTCAATTGTTAGTATGGTACATGATAAATCATCCTACACCAAATGGTCATAGAATATGAAATAAGGAAAGTGATCATCATCCAATAAATATACACATTTTGATCATAATCAAACAATGAAACACATGGTTTATGGAAATGAACAACTAATAAGACACATGGACTATGGAAATTAACAACTAATAACACATAAGGGAATGGTGGAAATCACCAATGCCAATCAATGGGTGTGATGATCTAACAACACTCAAATGAGTGAATCACATACATAATTAGGTATAATGACCCAATAAATAACATAAGACTACTATATAATAACATATATACTAACATCATAGTGGGTTCCCCTCTACTATTAAAATTAAGGTTCAATCCTAGCTCAAAATTCCCAAAATAACCCAAAAGATGATGACAAAAAAATGAGGAAAAGAAACATAGCACTCATATCCAAAAAGTAGGAAATTATATTTTCAACATGAGGAATTTCATCCTATAAAATAAAAAATATTTTATGATGAGGAGAATTCAGGGTGTATGAGAAATCTTGCATCAACCCAAAAATATCTGAGTTATTTCTTTTCAATAAGGATTTCTCAACTTATTGGTTAAGGCTCACAAAAATCTAGAAAACATTTAGCAAATCCAAAATCCCCTGCACTGTAGTACCATAAAGGTCTAAGTTGAAACTGGCGGGTTGCTGGTAAGAGTTAAATTTGTCTACACCACAACCCCGTGACTGGCATGCATAGGAGCCTACGGTATATTAGGTAACTCGCAACCCCACAACAAACTAAGGAGAAGGCTCTAGTATGGTGGTTTGGAAACTGCAACCCTGTGATAGTTCAGTGAATGAGTTAGCGATATAGTGGTATAAAACTTGCAAGTCCGCATCAACTCATGAAGAGGGTTTGTGGTATGGTGGTAACCTGTGAGCACCGTGAGGGTCGTTTGGGTGGCTTGTGGTGGAGTGGCACCCTGTGGTATTGTGGTAAATGAAAATGGTCAAAGGAGATGCACGAGAAATTTGGTTGGTGAAACATGGCATGATACTATTCGTTGATTCCACATCGTTGTTGTGGATCAACATGATCATTGGCCAAATGAAATCAAACCTAAAGTCGATGGTTGAAGTTGTTGATATCGATGTAACTTCCTAATGACTCATTGGATGATGGGGTGGTACTAAAACAACATGGAGAGAGATAATTTCAAGTAGTGAGGTCGACCTAAGGAAGGAGTATTGATATAAAATAAGAGTTAACTAGAGATAGGGAGGGGAAGGCAGACTGTGAGAGTGAAGTAGAGATTGAATCCCTGATTTGCATATTTGATCAGTTGAATCTAATGTTTTGTAATCAAGCAACCCATGCAATTATTTGATGTTGTAATTTGATTTCCACTTCAGAATCATATAATATATGTTTTCTTCCTACATATTGGTTTTTCTTTTGTGTGGGTATGTGCAGGATCATGATGGGACAAAAAGTGGCGATATGATGGGTATGTGTAGGGTATGTGGCTAACAAATTTTTTTTACCCAAAATTGATGAAAAGAAAAGGGTTTTTAAATGAGATTCTTAGCTTTCCACCAATATAAATTCTGCTTTACTTTGAATTTAATAAATAATTATTATTCATTTTCTATTTGAATTACAACTAAAGTCATGATTGATAGGCTGATTGAAAAACATCTATAGCTTTCAAACAATATCACATTTTTTGAATCTAAAAGATGCATCACATTCTATGCTTTGCATACTATAGGATTAAAAAAAATGAATTTCATGAAGTTTTGACCAAGTTAAGGTGGTCAGACATACGAGTTTTTTATATTTTTGAAAATTTGTAATAAAAAAATCATAATTAATTATTTACTTGGAAAAAAATTACAAAAAAATATGTATCACATCGAGACATGCATCCTCTACTTATATCTAAAATATTATAAAAAATATTATCATTTTATTGTGGTTAGGGTGGTCAGACAGACACCTACTTCTTATTATTTCCTTGAAATTTAAGTACTACTACATTGAAATTTCAAATTTTCACCAAATAGATTTTTTTTAAAATAAACGTATTAGTTTAGAAACTACAATCAATTTGCTACAGATTCTATTCTTACATATTTTTGAAATAATATAGATAACTTATTCAAATTTTTACGTCAAGTTGCCTAACTCTTATTTTTCTAAATTTTCATCGCCACTTAAGGGCCTATTTTTTCTATGATGATCCTACACATACCCATGTTATTGTTGTGAGTTTGATATGGTAAGGGGAGTACCCTTCATCAAGTGGTATCAGAGTACGTTGTCTTGAGTCTATAAAGAGATTGTTGAGCATGAGGGAATTTGCAGCAGGACCTGTGAGTGTGGGTTGAGATGAAAATTCCTCCCAAACATGCCCACCATGGTAGAGGTAGAGGTAGAGGCAGTGGAGGAAGAGATCCTCTTAGATATGAAATTAGAACCCTTAGAAGGAAATTGGAAACCTTGCAGGAAGAGGTTCATAGGAGAGATGTACACTGGGAAAGAGATGACAATGAAGATGAAATTAAAGAGGAAATGGAAGAAGAGGAACAAGATCAAGTGGATACTAGAGAATTGAGATTGTTGAAAGCAATATCCAGCCTTCGAAAGAAACCTAAAATGGAGGTTTTAAATTTTAGTGTAAGTCTACATCTGGAAGAGTTGATTGATTGGATCAACAATATGGAGGAGTTTTTCAAGTTTGAGGAGATTGAAGACCCTCACCAAGTGAGGTTTGCAAAGAGAAAGTTAAAAGGTCATGCTAGTATATGGTGGAAAGAGATCCAGCTTGAGAGAGGAAGACAAGGGAAGGATAAAATTTCTAGATGGTACAAAATGGTGGTGAAATTGAAGAAGCAATTTATTCTAGTTGATTATGAGTTGGATTTGCTCAAGAAAATGTAGAATACACTGAGGAATTTCACAAGGTCTTGATTCAAACAAGATATTCTGAGGAAAATAAGGAGAAAGTAGTCTGTTATATTAATCAATTGAAGCCTAGCATACAAGAAGAATTGGCACTGGTAAGAATGACCACCATTGAAGATGCTTACTTTTTTTCCTTAAAAGTTGAAGAACGGTTGAACAAAATATTTGAAAGTGAACAAAGAGGTGGAGGTCGTGGAGGAAGGACTATTAGATGACCATATGGAGGCCGAAGTGGTGATCAAAGGAAAGGTGAAGGATACATTACCAATCAAGATCAAAAAAGAGATGACTCGTATAAGCCTCATGATCATAATAGTGGAGACTGAAGAGGTCAAGGAAGATTTGGGAGAGGACCAAGAAGGGGACGTTTCAGAGGAACCTATTTTTAATGTAGAGAAGAAGGGCATAGGGCTTATGAATACCATCAACATCAAGGAAAAACACAATAACTGAAGGAAATGCATGGGTTGCCATGTCGATGAAGATACTCAATCTTCATAGTCTAAGGATGTTGAAAGGGTGAGTCCCTTGTGGTCAAAAGAGCTTTGTTGAATGAGAAGGAAGCAAACCAACGAAAGAATTTATTTCACACTTGCTGTAAGTGTGAAGGTAAGTTCTACAATTTTATCATTGATGGAGATAGGACTAGAAATCTTGTGTTAGAGGAAATGGTCGCTAAGTTATAGTTGGAAAGAACAAGACATCCAAGTCCATATCAAATTGCATGGTTGTAGAAGGACTAGAGGGCTTTGGTCAACGAGCAATGTCTGATAAAGTTTAAGATTGGTAACTATAAGGATGAGGTTCTGAATGATATCTAACTTATGGATGTTTGTCACATGTTGTTAGGTAGACCTTGGTAGTTTTATTGGTGAGTGGTGCATGATAGACATGCTAACGCTTATTCATTTAAAAAAGATGGTGTTCATCATAAGTTAAAGCCCTTGAAGGATGTAGGAGAAAAGGTATGCACTAATGAAATAATTTGTTCTGTTGGTGGAGGAAAATTTCTAGAATGTATGAGACATGAGCATATGTGTTTTACATTAATCCCTAGAGCTGAAAAGGAAGACAATAGTGAGGTACCTGTAGAGGTTCAAGATTTGTTAATTGATTTTTAGGGTATTGTTTTGATAACGTACCCAAAGGTTTTCCTCCAGCAAGGAAGATTAGCCATAAGATGGATTTGATTCCTAGAGCTAGTTTTCTGAATAAAGAAACTCATCACATGACTTGAACAAAGAGCAAAGAATTGAATAGAAAAGTGGAAGAACTTATGTGAAAAGGATTGACCAAGGAGAGTTTGAGTTCATGTACAATACTTGTAGTGTTAGCACCTAAGAAGGATGGAGAATGGAATATGTTTACATATTCCAAATCCATCAACAAGATCACTATCAAGTATCGATTTCCCTTTCCAAGGATGGACGACATCATGGATTGTTTGAGTGGAGTTGAGTACTTCATGAAGATAGATTTGAAGAGTGGTTACCACTAGATCTAAATTAGAGGATACGAATAGAAGACAACCTTCAAAACCAAAGAAGGATTGTACGAAAGATTAGTCATGCCTTTTTGGCTAACCAATGCATCAGGCACATTCATGCAGCTCATGAACGAGGTATTGAAAGAATTAATAGGTAAGTTTTTTATTGTTTACTTGGATGGAATTTTGATTTTTAGTAAGACATTAGATGAGAATCTAATGCATATCAAAAAGGTTTTTGAGAAGTTGAGGGAAGAAAAGTTGTTAATCAACTTCAAGGAGTGTAGTTTTGTGAAACGCGAGTTGGTATACCTGGGTTTTGTGATCTCAAAAAAGGGTCTTAAGATGGATCTAGAGAAGGTGGGAGCTATTGTTGAATGGCCTATGCTAAGGAGTGCTATAGAGGTAAGATATTTTCATGGTCTAGCAAGTTTTTATAGGAATTTTATCAAAGGTTTCAATAGTATGTATGCACCCTTGACAAAAACAATGAGAAGGGATAGAAAAGAGTTTAAGTGGAGTATAAGAGTAGCAAGGAATTTTGATTTGTTGAAGAAGAAAGTTACGAAGAAACCTATTTTGGCACTTCCAGATTTCAATAAGGTATTTTAGGTAGATTGTGATGCTAGTAGTAGCACTGTTGGAGCTATTTTGAGTCAAGAAAGTAAACCCGTTGCCTAATATAGTGAAAAGTTGAATGATGCAAATAAATGGTATTTTGTTTATGATCATGAGTTCTACACTATAGTTCAGGCTATGAAGAAATGGAGACATTATTTTTTGCCAAAGGAATTTGTTGTATTTATTGATCATCAGGCTTTACAGTATTTAAAAAGTCAAGGAAAGTTGAATCAAAGGCATTTGAAATGGGTTGAATTCTTGTAAAGTTACACATTTGTTTTGAAGCATAGGAGTGGGAGATTGAACAGAGTTGTAGATTCCTTGAGCAGGAGGTAGAATCTATTAATAGAAATGTAGATTGAAGTATTTGGGTTCAATGAACTCAAGAGCTTGTATCTTGAAGATCCTGATTTTGTAAAGGCTTGGAAAGCTTGCATGGATCCTATCACTTTGGATATGACATGATGGTTGAATTTTATAATCCAAGATGACATTTTGTTTCAAGGGAATCAGTTGTGCATTCCAAGGATTTCCATGAGAGAGAACTTGATCAAGGAGAAACACAATGGCGGATTAGATCTAGACACTTCGGTCAAGATAAGACCATTGCTATTATTGGTGAACATTACTATTGGTTGCAGTTGCAGCAGGATGTGAATAAGTTTTTGTAGGGTTATAGATTGTATCAAATGGAAAAAAGAACAAGTCAAAATATATGGTTATATCAACCATTACCTGTACCAGAGAAACCATGGGAGGACATCATCATGGATTTTTTTCTTGGTTTGTCAAGGACATAGAGAGGTCATGAATCCATATTTGTGGTGGTGTATAGATTTTTGAAGATGACACACTTCATTCTCTGTCATAAGACCAGTGATGATGTTTGTATTGCAAGATTAATTTTTAAAGAGGTGGTGAGACTATATGGTCTACCCAAGAGCATAGTTTTTGACCAAGATACCAAGTTTGTAGGGTATTTCTGGAGGATGTTGTGGAAGAAGATGAAGACTAATTTGAAGTTTAGTTTAGCACATCATCCACAGAAAGATGGACAAATGAAGGTGGTGAATAGGAGTTTAGGTAACTTACTGAGATGCTTAGGAGGGGACAAACCCAAGGGATGGGATTAGATTTTACCATAGGAAAAATTTTCTTACAATAATTCTCTCAATAGGAGCACCGGCAAATCACCATTCCAAATTATGTATGGCAGTAGTCCTAGAACTACTTCTAAATTGAGAAAGATGGATAAGGGAGAGAGGCGTAGTGCTGATGCTGAAGATTTTTTTGAACACCTAAAGAATTTGCATGAAGAAGTGAAGAAACATATCAATAAGATGAATTCACAGTATAAGGCTAAGGTAGTGAACCAACAATTTTTGGGTAGCTATGTACTTCTCTTGTTCTTTTAGGATTTTTCACCTAAAAGAAGAGAGATAGGCCCAAAAATTGAGATGGTTCACTCAAATTAATGTATGTATGATGGAATTATGCCTAAATTAAATGATGTAGATGCAGAAAATTGATAAAATTGTTTGATTATTTATGCAAAACCTAAGAAATATGAAGTGTTTGAAAACACAGTGTGATATGCAGAAATGAACTAGAAACATGCATAAATGAAAACAAAATTTAATGAAACTGAACAGAGTGCACCTGGAGATAAAATGTTGATGTTGGAAGGTTATGGAATCTGACAAAATTCACTGTTGATGACCAGTGGGACTCATTCACCACTGATGGTGAATGAATCCTTCTGGCAAACTATGTTGAAATTGGTTTCTAACTATCGGGAAATGAATTATGATGAAATAAACTTTTCTAGCCTGGCAGTGGGACTCATTCACCACTAATGGAGAATCAACCCCCCTCCAAAAATCTACAAATTCAAGGGTCAACTCTATGGGTCTAGATCTTCACTTATCTTCTTATTAGGTTGATGGAATCAATTCTGCAGAAAATAGGTTGAATGATGTCTCCAAGCTTGAATTAGGGTTTGGTTGACTTGAATAGATTTATTTACGTTTTGAACAATTTTCAACACCTATTTCTTTGACAAATCTTCCTCCAAGACCTGCAAACATAAATGCAAAGAGGGAAAAATGGTTAAGGGTTATAGTATAGGGATTTTCCTTGGTCAAATCCCACTTTGGTAATCAAACCCTTGATAAAGAAATGAAATAATAAAGGAATGATGAACAAATAACATGCAAGTGTCATGAACTCACCAAACCATTGTTGTCGAAGTCTGTAGATATGTCAATGGTTGCTCCAAGATGCTTAATAATTGTTTGATTCAATGATGCAAAGTGCTTGAATGCTTGAATGAATGGGTGAATTAGTGAACTTGATGAATGGGGGCGTTAAAATGGATGGAAAAACACTTATTTATACACTTATGCCCTAATTACCCAAAAAAAAACCACATGCCAACATAAGGTCTTAATGAATAAAAACCCAAAAGAAATTTGAATTTGTTTTGAATTTTGTGCCAAGAGGGACTCATTTTCCACCCATGGCAAATGGGTCCCACTCAAGGCTTGCAAGTGGGTGTCGGGAATTAATTTTCTTTTAATGTTGTTTGTTGGGTTTACATTCAAAAATACACTTAATTAAGGCCTATAAGTGCATAAAGGGGCCAAATAAAGCATAAGAAGGGTGTAATTGATGATGACAAGCCTAGAAAACCATGAAAGTATGTTACAAGACTTTACAACACTTTAGAATAGGATTTGGTAAGGAATACAAAGGGAATATTTAGATGAATTATAATGAGAAGAGTCTAGAAAAGTGTAGGAATGTGTTATAACACTTCACAACACCTTCACAAAATATCATAATTTGAATAGTCAAGACCTAATGTGAATGTTTAAGTTACATTGCAACATCAAATCTAAGCAAAATAAGTCAAGCATCATAGGAAAAAGACCTAAATGACCATGAAAATTTCCAAAGATCCATTTTTCTATGGTATAGGAAGATAAGAAAAGTAGATATAAGGAGTTCTAGGTAGGCGATGAAGTCATGGTTCATTTGTGGAAGGAGAGGTTTCCAGTTGGTACATACAACAAGCTGAAGATGAAGAAGTTTGGACCATGCAAGATCCTAAAGAAGCATGATTCAGGAAATGGTTATGAGGTAGAGTTGCTGAGTGAGATTCATGTTTCACCTATGTTTAACATTTTAGATTTGATAGAGTATCATGAAGGAGATAAGAAGCATGAGTTGATAGAGGCACAATGGAGAATTCTAGCACCTACTTAAAAGAAGGAAGAGATAGAAGTTTTGGATAGTCATGTGGGAAGAAGCACAAGGAACAAGTAGTATGTAGAGTATTTGGTAAAATGGAAAGGGAGGTTTGTTGAAGATTTAACATGGTTGTTTGAGTTGGAGGTTAGTCATCTTGGTTTTCCTCTAACTCTTGAGGAATGATAGGGTCACTTTTCAAATTACCCTGGGTGTTTGATGCAGGAGCATCCAGGGCATATGAGCAATATTGCATCAACCCAAAAATATTTGAGTTATTTATTTTCAATAAGGGCTACTCAAATTATTGGTTAACACTCACAAAAATATAGAAAACATTTAGCAGAGCCAAAATCCTCTACACTACAATACCGCAAAGGTTTAAGCTGAAGTTGGAGGGTTGGTGGTAAGAGTTCAGTTTTTCTACACCACAACCCCACGAATAGCATGCATGGGAGCTTGCAGTATATCGGTTAGCCCGCAACCCCATGGAAGAGCAAGGAGAAGGCTGTGGTATGTCGGTTTGGAAACCACAAACTCACGATAGTTTGATAAATGAGTCAGTGGTATAATGGTACGAACCTGCAAGCTCACATCAACCCGTGAAGAGATTTTACAGTATTGCGGTAACCTGGGAGCACTACAAGGGTCATTTAGGTGTCCTACAATGGAGCACCACCCTATGGTATCATGGTAAACAAGAATGGTCAAAGGCGATGGATGGATGAGTTGGTTGGCGACACATGGCATGATACTATTAGTTGATTCCACATCATTGTTGTGGATCAATATGATCATTGGCAACATGAAATCAAAGTTGAAGTAAATGGTTGAATTTGTTGATAATGATGTAACTACCTGATGACTCATTGGACGATGCGGTGGTACTATGACAACATGGAGAGAGAATGTCAAGCAATGAGGCTGACCTGAGTAAGGATTATTGATATAAAAAAGAGCTAACCAGAGATAGGGAGGGGGAGGTGGACTGCGAGATAGTGAAGTAGAGTTTGGATTCCCAATCTGTAGATTTTATTGGTTGAATATGATGTTTTGTAATCAAGCAACCCATGTAATTCTATAATGTTGTAATTGGTTTTCCACTTCATAATGATATAATATATTTATTCTTCCTACATATTGGTTGTTATTTTATATTATTGTTGTGAGTTTGATATGATAAGGGGAGTACCCTTCATCATTTTAGATGCCTAAACATCTAAAATTATCATTTTTTATAATTTCAAGAAGCATGCAAAAAGCCTATTCACCATTAATGGAAAATTTTAGCTTTTCACTATTCACTATCTTTTTACCATATATAAAAAGTGCATAATTTAAAACTTAATTTATACCATCTTACTTTAAATAGGTTAGGGGTCACCCTTTTTAAATCACATAGGTTTTTTTGAGGGTTTATGGGCCATTTTTTTTTTTCAAGGGGTGTGTGCACAAAGATGGAGGACCAAAAATTAGCCAAAACCAATTTTTGGTTCATCCAATACATAATATGCTCGCATTATGGCTTGGTAGTGATTGAGCCAAGGTCAATCACTATTGATCCATGATGTTCTCACATTTTATCAATAAAAAAGCAAAAAAAAAAGTCCAAGCTCATTTGATCCCAACCTTTGTCTCTTCAATAACTAAACATGAGAAATGAATAGTGCAAATGCATTTTTGAGCCAATCAAGTAAATTCAAGCCGAGATAGTGCCACCATGACATCCAAGACGTCAAGGAGATATTTTTTTTAAGTTTTTAAATATTTAAATTTAAAAAATATCAAAATTTCAATTGTTTTGATTTAATATTTAATATAAATTTTAGGAACTAAAATTCTTTCAATATATTCAAATCTTAATTCACCAAAAAATGAAAATCCTAATGAAGATTAGGCATGGATAAAGCCTCAATAAATTTCTGTCTATTCCTTACCAGATCTTTTTGAAACAAAATAATACTTATTATGTGAAATTGAACACAATAAAAAAGAACTCCAAGAATTGGTTGATAGATTGAAAAATCCAAATCAACAAGTTTACATTGGAAAAACCTCACCACCTTATTGGAATCTCTTATTTCTCATATATATTTTATGAGTAGCCAAATGAATATGTGGTCTGGTAAAAGGAGGGATGCAAAAAAAAATTATTCCACAAAATTGTTGTACCAACAAGCGAAAGAAGAATTTTTTGAAATATATTTATTGTGTATTATTCATTAATCCAAGAACTAATGCACCCATGCACACAAGTTTCAAGAGGTTCCCTATTCATTGGTTTGAACACCAAGGAACAAGGGATAATTTCTTAGAAATATATTAAGCTTCAAGGCTATATAAATTCACATCGAGCATACACCATACAATTACATTCTATCAATATCTTAAAGAATGTAAAGAGAAACTACATCTCTTGTATCCATGAGTATACTTACTCAACAAAGGAGTTATCATTGTAATAACATAAATTGTATATGATTATATGAAAATACCAAATACATCAAATTATATTGAATCTTCAAACCCTCACCATGAAAAGTATTGCATTTATTTATTAGATCAACAATGACCAATTTGCATAAGTAAAAAGGAGTTTGCATTCCAAACCAGCCACACATCATGCACAAAATAAAAAATACAGCCATAAATAGATAAAATAAAACACCACTCACATAGAGTTGAAAAGAATGAGCTCTAATGGAAATTAAACACAAATACCTAATTTTATAACATAGATCTTGAATAAAATACATTATTTTCTTGCAATCTCAACTTGTTGCATGTCATTTTAGCCTTCTATGTGCCTCCACATTTTTCATTCATGGAGCTACCAACACACTATCAACTATGACACATATGATCTATAAGGATAAAATGTAAATAGAAACATTTACTCCATGTTCTTATCATGCAACATTAATTTAACAAGTTGACGACCAAATAAATTTTGTATGAAATAAATATATTCAAGCATTAGAAAACATATTGATTTTTATTTTTTCTCAATATGAAAACATATAAATTTTAGAAATTAAATAACTTTTTGCTATTTGTGACATTTGATTGATTTTAACTTCTTTTATTTAAAAAATTAAATATCTATAAAAAAAAGTACAATTGACTAGTCAAAATATTATAAATCAATTATTCTTAAAAACATAAGGAGTAGAAAACACAAACTTTAAAAAAACTTAAAAAATGAATCAATTTTTATAAATCATAAGTTAAATTCAAATAATTGAATCCAATAATGTCATGCTCAAACAAGGACTAATAAAATTACTACATTTTGAAACCAATATTCACGTAATGTTTAAGAACTTTTTCCCCTCACTGTCTCCGCCTAGTGACTACCTATATCCTCCTGAATAGAAAAAAATTATAGCAAAAAATTCCCTCCCAACAATGGAGTTGGATGATGGATCAAAGATAAGGATCTAGTGGATGGGATATTGACATTAGATCCCCCATCAATAGAATATCATCAACAAGTAGTTAACTCAATTGAAATTGTAAACCCACAATTGATTATTAGACCTCCTCTCATTATTGGACCTCCTTCTAAAACTCCTCTCATTATAGGAACCTCCTAAAAACACATCTAAACCTCCTACCCATTTCCAAAACTTTGCAAAAAAACTCACTCAAAATAACTATACACACTAAAATGTGTTGCAACAACTAAGTTATCATGTAGTTGCTCACACATATAACACTTGAATTAACAAACAAACCTCCATTCTATTTTCCTAACCATATGGGCTAGTGCAAGGAGTTGGGTCCATGAAGAGGGGAAGTTTCAGCCCCAAAAAAATGTTGTCAGGAATGGGTACCCGAGCGTTAGATTGGGATCCCATTCTTAAACAAGTACCCATTCTAAAGTGGGTACCAATTCTATTTTTAGAATGGGTACCTATTTAAAAGAAGGTACCCATTCTAAAAAATTGAAATCCCACCCACTTTTTTATTAGGTTTTAGGCTTGGGAAAGGCTTGGTAACCTAACCCTTAACCTTGGACCTGCAACTAAAAGACTAAGTCAATGTCCAGAGAAATAATTGACTTTGGAAATATGGTTGACAAGTTTTTCTTTGGAATTGGTTTATGAAATTAAAACCCATTATAGATCATGATGTCTAATTTTCAAATATGTATTTTTTTTTATGATTGGGTTATGCTTTCTATTTTAAATTAATTTATAAGGAAATTGGTCCATAAACTTGAAATGCCAAGATTTTTTTTAATAACTTTTAATTTGTTAATTGTTTTGTAAAAATATTGTATGACATCAATCTACAAACAATTATCTAGAAAATGGAAAAAATAAAAAAATGATTAGTTTAGGTCAAATTATGGTGTTCGTAGATGAGTTTTTACAGAAACAACAATTAGAGCCAATAACAATTTATTAAAAAAATTAGAAAAAAAATATCCTCATCAATATTTACTTTGTTACACATATTTCCCCAAGAGGAATTAGAAAAATACTTGTATTTAGGTCAAATTATGGTGTCCGTACACATGCATGGTATGGTCCTAAAAAAGTGACTTTTAAAAAGTTTTTTTTATACATGCCTATTGAAAATTAATTTTTATCATCTAAGTATTAGAATAAATTACATATTTAGAAACTAGACTCAAAATACTAAATTTCATATTATTGAACTTTTTAAAGATTCAATGTGTAAGTCCTTCAAATTTTTATTCCAATTATGACAAATTCTAAAAATTAGGAAAAACACTTCCACTTTTTAAACATTTTGTGGACCCAAATTTTTGCACATATCCATATCTTCCCCCCACACCTTGTCCTCCTCAACATATTGAAAAAGAGTATGATCTTTTTGAGAAACTTCATAATACTTCTGCCAAGATCTCTCTTTGGGACTTAGTTTAAACTTCACCTACATACCGCAAGATGCTCCAAGAGGCTTTGCAGAAGATTAAAATCTCACCTTTTGTTAAACTGAATGATGTAGCAATCATTTTGGATGATATAGATACAACAAACCTAGATATTTTTTTCCATCATTTAGGTAAGTTAACTCCTCTTGAGATTCAAAAATAACATGAGGCTCTAATGATATTAATAAAACTAGCGTTAGAAATACTCTTATTGAAAATCAACTTATTGTTTGTAGCATTGATCTTCTAGATAAGCCCAGTGTTGATAAGAATCTTTTAAAACTAGATAATATTTCTATTTGTGGCTTTGATAAAGTTGGTAGGAAACCATTAGGGACAATCACTCTGCTAATTCAGGTGGAACCCATGACTTTTCCTACCCTTATTCATGTCATGCCAAGTACTCTCTCATACAATCTTCTTCTTGGTAGACTGTGGATCCATGTCTACTCTTGACCATGAGATAAAGTATGAATACAATAACAACATATATACAATTAAAGTGGATGCAAAAAATTATAATTTTAAATTCAAAGTTGAGCATAAAACTTCTAACTCTCTTAGTACTTTGATTCCATCTTCAAAAGTTGAACTATCACCTTCCAATGATAATGATAACATGAATACACTCTTGGGTGATGATTGGGGCTTGTTATATTTTACATCCACTTTCATTGTGTTGGGAAATTGTTGGATGGTACAATGTGATGCTGATAGGTGGTTGTCATTAATGTCAACACTATTAGCATTTGATATTCTAAGTGATGTATATGTCGAGGATATTGAGAAAATTATAAGTGAATGTGTTCCAGGTTCCTAGTGGAACTATGTAGGTCATGAAGGCATTACGTTATGTACGTAAAAGGTTATTTGTTGTGGATCAAATGGTTTAATGTTGAGTATTTCTAGATCATCTACTGGAAGTTTCAGAGGTCCACATGAACTTGTGTGCAAGTTGTGGTCTGATAGTGTTTTGTTGGTCTCTGTCAGAGTTTCTGAGTGAAGATTGTATGTTCCTGGTTATCTCGTTTGTCACAGATGTCTCTCTACTATTTCTTGGTGTTTTTTAGATGTCTCTAGTTCATCCTTTATCTTTGTGGTATGTCCACATGATTCGGTGAAGCTCATGATTAAAAATATTTCCTTGCACATGTCTAATTTTTCTTGTTCTTGGCTGACATGTTGATGCTAGCATGTTGTGGATGTTCGAGGCATGATTAATTGGAGTATTCTTATTTTAGAGAAGTGAATTTGGGTCTCCACTATGTTGTGGCCAACCTTGGTGGGTGCGCATTGAAAATTTAACTATGAGTTTAAGCCTACATTGAAAATTTATGCTTTTCCTCTAGCTGACTTTGTTATGGTGAAATCTTTGTGGTGGATATATAAGAAGAAATTTTGCAGAATATGAGAAGTGTGGTTAGTGTGTCGAGTATGTGTTGTGTACTCTTGTGTGCATAAGTGTGAATATCATTGAAGAGCAAGTGTGTAGAAGGTTGAGTGAAGTATGTAGAAGTACTATGCCTAATTGGAATTGTAATCAGGCTTGGACAAAAGCCATTCTCTCAGTTCAAATTTTCAAATGGTTTTAATCTAAATCTTTATGTAAGACAGTGAGTGTTCTATTTGTAATTGAGCAATGAGCTCTACGTAGTGATCCTGAATGCATGTGCATTCCCCTTATTATTATTCTTTATACTTCTAATAGAGTATAATCTTATGGACTAACATCCACCATGGTTTTTCCCCTAATAGGGTTTCCATGCAAAAATATTTGTGCTCTTTGTCTCTCTGATGTGTTAATTGATTATGGTTAATTGTTTATTCACCAAATCTAAGATTAAAGTTAAGTTAAGTTTGTAAAGTTTAAATTTCTATGACAACTGATTCACGTCCCCCTCTCAATTGTTTGTCCTTTCTTTTGCCAATAATTGGTATCAGAGCTAGTTCCTATGAAGAAAATTCTAACAGATTGAGGTGATCTGAGATGGCAACATTTAAGAAGGACATCCCTAGATTTGATGGCACCAACTACTCACTATGGAAAGTTAGGATGCAATTTCATTTACAGTGCATTGGAGATGCTATCTGGAAGATTACAAAGAATCAATACACTACTCCTAAAAATGGACCCTCCACTCTTGATGAGATCAAGGATACATAAAGCAATACTAGAGCCATTGAAGCATTGGTGAGCACTCTGATAGATTCAGAGATGGTTAATGTGGTAGGCCTATAGACAGCTCATGAGATTTGGATAAAGTTAGAAACTTTGTATGAAGGAGATACATAGGTAAAGATGGCTAAGCTACAAAGTTTGAAAGGTAAGTATGAAAACCTAAAGATGGGTGAAGATGAGAATATTACTTCTTTTATGCAAAGAGTAAATGAGATCTAGTGCTAGGTATTAAATGTGTTGGTGGTTTAGTAAGTGAAGATGAAATTGTGGCTAAGATACTTAGATCTTTACCTCCCTCCTACAAGTCTAAAGTTCATGCTATTGAAGAGTTTATGTATGTAAACAAGATGAAAAGAGACACATTGATAGGAAAGCTTGCTACTTTTGAAATAAGTGAATTTGGTGAACCCACACAGAAGACTAAATCTGCATTCAAAGCTACTATATCTGGAAGCTACAGGTGAAGTTACAGTCCTGGAGAGAGTTCTAGAAGGGCATCCAAATATGATGAAGAAATGAAATAGATCGAAGACCAAGATAGAGAAGTTCTAGAACTGGAAGAACTCATTGAAAAACAAGAAGGAAGAGGAAAATGTAAGTTTGAAGATGTATTACCTATTAAATGTTTTTCATGCAGTAAAATAGGTCACTTTGCATCAAGATGTCCTGAAAGAGTTCCTAGGTCTAAACCTAGAAAGCCTAGATTTTAGAAGAAATGCTACTTTGCTAAAGAAGTAGTAATAGATGATGAGTCTGATAAAGATGTTGGAAATTAGGATGATTGGGCTTTTATTGCTACCATTGAAAATAATCCTGTACCTACTGAATCCACTGAAGAAAAGAAAGATCTTGCAGCCCGTGTCAAGGAGAAATATGAATGGGTCATTGATAGTGGATGCTCACATCATATGACCAATGAAAAAATCAAGTTTATGAATCTAGAAGAGTATGATGGTGGGGTTGTGAGATTTGGAGACAATAATGCTTGTGTGATTCATGGTAGAGGCTCTATTAGCCTTTGTGGTAAAGAAAATATTGATGATGTTCTCTATTTTGAATGCCTAAAGCATAACTTGTTAAGTGTTAGACAAATGGTGCATAAGGGATATGATCTATAGTTCAAGGATAGAAAATTCTAGATTCATGGAAAATTTGGAAACATGATTGCCACTGGTGTGCAGACTAAAGGTAACATTTTTCATTTGAATACTGCTAATGGTAGTTGCTTAATTGCTCAAATAGATGAAAGTTGGTTATGGAATAGGAGATTGTGTCATGTAAACTTTGACAACATCATTACGATAAGTTCCATTCAAGCAGTAAGAGATCTACCTAATTTAGTGAAGCCTGCTAATGTAATTTGTCAATAATGTCAAATGGGTAAACAAACTAGAGTTTCCTTCTAAAGCAAGCAATTTCACTCAAATAATGTGTTAGAATTGTTACATACTAATTTGTGTGGTCCCTTTAGAGTTAATAGCATTCATGGAGAAAGATATTTTATGCTTGTCATTGATGACTACTCTAGAATGATTTGGGTTTCCTTTTTGAGAGAGAAAAGTGAAGCATTAGATAAGTTCAAAAGCTTTAAGGCCATGGCAGAAAATGAAAAAGGTCTGAAGATCAAATGCCTGAGATCTGACAGAGGTGGAGAATTAATTTCAAAATAATTCAATACTTACTGTGAAGAGCATGGAATTAAAAGACAAATATCTGCTCCCCAAACCCCTCAACCAAATGGAGCTACAAAATGAAAGAATAAAACAATTATGAATGTTTCCAAAACAATGATGGTGGAAGGAAACGTACCTTAGGTGTACTAGAGTGAAGTGGTAAGTACTATTGTATATACCTTGAATAGAGTAAAAGTGAATGGTAATTTCGGTAAGACTCCTTATGAACTATGGTTTGGTCATAAGCCTACTGTTAAATACTTCAAAATCTTTGGAAGCAAATCCTATATCAAAAGAGATGATGACATAGGAAAGTTTGATGTTAGAAGTGATGAAGGAATCTTCCTAGGTTACTCCATAAAGAGCAAGGCATATAGATGCTACAAAAAAAGAATGAGAAAAGTAATTGAAAGTGAAAATGTCAAGGTGGATGAGGATTCAGTCAGATCATCCAGAAGATGTAGCTATGATTCAGATGAAGACATCATGAACCAAGGGAAGAATTCAGAATTACCAAATCTACTTCAGATTATTCCATATGTTCCGATGAAGCAACCACAAGTTGTTCCGGTAAATCAAGTCAGTCAAGAAGCACAGTTATGTGCAACAACAAAAGTAAGTTCAAAAAACATAGAAGTCTGAGAGAGTCCTAAAACTCCAAGGTATTTAAAGTTGAATCATTTTGAAAGTAAAATCATAGGAGACAAGAGCAAAGGAGTGCAAACTAGAAAGAAAATTGCTGAAGAATATTGTCTGAAAAGAATGACACATGGACAATGGTTCTTAGACCCAAAGACAAGAATGTGATTGGCACTAAGTGGTTATTCAAAAACAAACTAAATGAAGATGGTGAAGTGGTACGGAATAAGGCGAGATTGGTATGTAAAGGTTACTCCCAAATGGAAGGTATAGATTTTGAAGAGACCTTTACCCCTGTTGCTAGAATTGAAGTAGTAAGACTATTTCTTGCTTATGCTGCTTACAAGAACTGCAAAGTTTACCAAATGGATGTAAAGTCTTCATTTCTAAATAGGGAACTTGAAGAAGAAGTGTATATTGAAAAACTAGATGGATTTCATTTAACAGATGAGGAAGACATGATTTACAGGTTAAAGAAAGCCTTGTATGGACTCAAACAAGCCCCTAGAGCCTGGTATTCCAGACTGGACAAATACCTACTAAAGCTTGGATTCTCAAAAGATACTACTTACAGTAACTTATATTTCAAGATAGATCATGATAAGGAGTTAATCATAGAATTTTTTGTTGATGATATCATCTTTAGTGGAGATAATAATTTGTGCATGAAGTTTTCTGATGAAATGAAGAATGAATTTGAGATGAGCATGATTGGTAAAATGAAGTTCTTTCTGGGATTGCAAGTTTCACAATTGGATCAAGGGATTTTCATATCTCAATCCAAGTATGTGAAAGAATTGTTAAAAAAGTTTTGTATGGATGATTCCAAACCAGTTGGTACACCCATGATAATCAGATGTAAGTTGACACAAAGTGATGATTCTCCTAAGGGAAATCAAACTAGATACAAATCATTGATTGGAGGATGACTCTACTTGACACAAACAAGGCCAGATATTATGCATGTTGTATGTATGGTTGCAAGATTTCAAGCTGATCCAAAAGAATCACATGTAACTGTTGTCAAAATAATTTTTAGATACTTGAAGGGCACTGCTGATTTTGGACTTTGGTATTCAAAGGATGATGATCTTGTACACTATGTGCTTATACAAATTTTTATTGGGCTGGTGATGTGGATGAAAAAAAAAGTACTAGTGGTGGTGCTTTGTTCCTTGGGAATAAGCTGGTATCCTGGTTAAGCAAGAAGCAGAGCTCTATTTCTCTATCCACTACTGAAGCAGAATATATTGTTGTTGTAAATAATTGTACTCAGGTGCTATGGATGAAACAAATGTTGAAAGATATCAAGGTGATATATGAAGAACCTATTGCAATATACTCTGACAACTCAAGTGCAATAAATATATCAAGGAACTTGGTACTACACTCGAAGACCAAGCATATATCAATCAAGTTTCACTTCTTAAGGGAGAAAGTGAATGAGAAGGAAGTTAGACTGGAGTATGTGCCTACAAAAGAATAGATTGCAGATATCTTTACAAAGCCATTGCTGAAAGATACTTTTGAGTATCTCAGAGGAATGCTAAGGATAGTTACCCCTCCTAACAAGAACTAAATGATGCACTTATTTGCATCAATCTGTGAGCTACATTGCTATATTTTACTCCAAATTGATGTTTTTGTGGCTGCTACTTAGGGGGAGTAGTCAGATGTGCAGAGATATGGCTTAGAGCATGCGTGTGGAAATTTCATAGTTACCTTTGCCATTGACGTCAAACGGGGAAAAGTGTAATCTGAATAATGTAAATATCTAATGGGGAGAAGTGCATAATGAAAAATCTTTCCAAGAAGAAGAGAAATTGTGCAATGTGTTGGGTTGATGGTATTTTTCACATCATGTGTTGCCATCAATGCCAAAGGGGGAGATTGTTGGGAAATTGTTAGATGGTGTGATGTGATGCTGATACGTGGTTGTCATTGATGTCAACACTATTAGCATTTGATATTCTAAGTGTTGTATATGTCAAGGATATTAAGAAAATTATAAGTGAATGTGTTCCAGGTTCCTAATGGAATTGTGCAGGTCATGAAGGAATTACGTTATGTACGTAAAAGGTTAGTTGTTGTGGATCAAAGGGTTTAATGTTGAGTATGTCTAGATCATCTACTGGAATTTTTAGAGGTCTGCATGAACTCATGTGCAAGTTGTGGTCTGACAGTGTTTTATTGGTCTCTGTTAGAGTTTCTGAGTGAAGATTGTATGTTCCTGGTTATCTCGGTTATCGCGGATGTCTCTCTACTATTTCTTGGTGTTTTCAAATGTCTCTAGTTCATCTTGTATCTTTGTGGTATGTCCACATGATCTGGTGAAGCTCGTGATTAAAAAAAATTTCTTGTGCATGTCCATTTTTTCTTGTTCTTGGCCAACATGTTGATGCTAGCGTGTTGTGGATGTTCGAGGCGTGATTAATTGGAGTATTCTTATTTTGGAGAAGTGAATTTGGGTCCCCACTCTATTGTGGCTAACCTTGGTGGGTGTGCATTGAAAATTTAATTGTGAATTTAAGTTGACATTGAAAATATATTCTTTTCCTCTGACCAACTTTGTTATGGTGAAATCTTCGTGGTGGATATATATGAAGCAATTTTGTGGAATATGCGAAGTGTGTGTGGTTAGTGTGTTAGGTATGCGTTGTATGCTCTTGTGTGCATAAGTTTGAATATCATTGAAGAGCAAGTGTGTAGAAGGTTGAGCGAAGTATGCAAAAGTACTGTACCTAATTGGAACTGTAATCAGGCTTGGATAGAAGCCATTCTCTTAGTTCAAATTTTTGGATGGTTTTAATCTGAATCTTTATGTAAGATAGTGAGTCTTCTATTTGTAATTGAGCAGTGAGCTCTAGGCAGTGAACCTGAATGCATGTGCATTCCCCTTATTATTATTCTTTATACTTTTGACAGAGTATAATCTTGTAGACTGACATCCACCATGGTTTTCCCCTAACAGGGTTTCCACACAAAAATATTTGTGTTCTTTATCTCTTTGATGTGTTAATTGTTTATGGTTAATTGTTTATTCATCTGATCTAATATTAAAGTTAAGTTAAGTTTGTAAAGTTTAAATTAATGCGACAACTGATTCACCCCCCCTCTCAGTTGTCTGTCCTTGCTTTTTCCAACACATTGGGGAGTATAAAATCTCACCATCAAAGCCTTTAGATTTGAAGATTGTTCCAATACAAGCTTGTGATTCCTCTCAAGTCAAATTGCAAATAATGATCACAATATGGATTCTTCTTCAAATACATGTTTTGATTGGGGTTCATTTGATTTTAAACCCTCCTTTGTAGGTAAAGGTAAAATATCACAATCTAAATCTAAGGAGTCTTGTGTTTCATTTTCTCAATATTTTTAGACTACATCAACAAATACAAAAACATCACCCCATTATGGTGATGGGGGCTCTTTAACTTTCACCACTCGTGTGTTGGTGATGTCTAATGCTCACATTTCAACACTTAAAAATGATTTGCATTCTTGAAAAGAATCAATTCTTCTCATAATCATTTAGACAAGACTCCTCCATCTAAGTTAGAAAGGTGTTATGGGCTTGGAATTAAAAATATTTCTAAAAGGGATTTTGGTCTCCAACCTTATTTCTAATAGGTGCACTTAGAAATTGAAGAGACTTGAATGAGGAACTGAAATGCTGGAAATACTAATTTTGAAGCACACTAGGACTCATAAGCCAGTAGGGGTGATTTGGTCCCAGTTTAGGGTTTCGAGCCAAAACCTGAATTTGGAACTATTGAATCAGGATCTATAGAAAAAGTCTAAAAATATGTACACTAGGACTTATACACAACAAGTGGTGTATCAGTCCTATCCTACTTTTTTAGGAAGTCAAGATCTGAATATGTTCTCTTGTCCCTGCTCTTCCTTCCAAACCTGATTTCTAGATCTGAACCTGCTAAAAGCCTGACTTGCAAAATAAAATATGGTATTGATTTTCTTATGGGGAGTTTTCCTTGGTCAAACCCCTAGTTTGGTAGTTAAACCTTGATGGAAATGATAGATATGGAGAACAAAGATGAGTGAAAGTCCTAATCTTAAGTGCATCTAATATTAGGAGATCTAAAATACCATAAAACCCTATTCTATTGTGCTGGAATAAGATGCATGAATGAAATAATGATATGCTGACTTACATTGGGAGATGTCTAATCACCCTAATAAGCCATAATATGAAATGCACCTTCCTTTAGGTAGAAATTAGAATGGTAACGGAGGATGGAATCACTTAGGAAACAAGTCATTAGGCTTTTCTTGATGGCTAGTTACATCTCCCCAACCTAGAATCCATCATGATTCACCATAGGTGACCATTATCAATCCTTGACAATGTTAGATCTTGAATGAAAGTGAGTTTGAAGATTTTGAAAAACACCATAATTCTACTCCAAGACTTCAAATTCTCATGCTACTTACTTTTGAATGCCCTTGTGGAAGTATTCTTGAGTGATTGTGAATGCTTAAATCTTGAAATTGATCTTCTAGATGAAAATAATGGTTTGAAACCTTGTTTATATAGGCACCTTATCTAATTTACCATTTATTAGATCCCAAATACCGACGTCAACCAAGAATTTGAATTAAAAACCTTGATTTCCCAATCAAACCCTAAAAAGGGGCCACATGGGACTCATACGCCACTTGTGGCATATGGGTCCCACCTAGGGGACTCATATGCCCAAGGTGGTGTATGAGTCTAATTTGTAATTAAAGGTTTTACAAAATAATTCACACTTAATTCTAATTACAAATTTTCCTGATTGTAAATAGAACTGCATGGTTATGTTCATTTAACCACTAAAATTACAAAATTGCGTTCACAAATTAATGAAAACATTAACTGATTACTTAAATGTCTCAAAGAAGAAATTAAAATGTTGAAAGGAAACATAGAAAGAATAGAGAGATACAACAAGAAATTTGATAACAGAGTTCACCCATATGTTTAGGCTACGTCTCTGGGTCCACTTCTCAGTGAGGAACCACTTTATTAATGATGGAAAGCTTTAACTACTTATGTACACCATCCAAGCTTTAGACCTACATTATAATTTCTCTCACAGTCTCTCTCAACACCTAAAGACTCCTTTGTATACTCCTTTACTTGCATCCATGGGGTAGGCTTCAAATGCCTTAAAATCTCAATTACACTTAAAGAAATACAAAAACACAAGTCTCTTTGTTTACATCAATCTCAAAAAATCCTTTCCCTAATTTCCTCCAAAAAGAATTTGATTGCCTTGATGAGAGTAAAACCCCCCTTTAAATACATATACATGCTAATTAGGGGTTTGAACAATAATATTTTCAAATTTATTTTCCCAATCTCCTATATTAAGCCCTTAAAATAAATAAAAATCTCTTAAAACCTTTTAAGGTTTTGGGCTTAATAATACTTTTAAAAATATTTTCCTAAATTAAGCCCTTTAATTTTAAAAACCAATGAAAATCCTTTTAAAAAGGATTGGAATTTATATTTGTCCAAAGGCCCCTTTTAAATTTCTCCTCATTTTATGGTTTACACAAAATAAAACAATTCCTATGCTTATTTTAAGGTTTATATACAGGGACAAGGTCCCCTTACATCTTGGACAAGGCGTGTGGTGCAATGGTCAAGGCAAGAGATTTTTAAGGCACAGGTCAAGGGATCAAATCCCACCAAATCCTCTTTGTTTAAATTTTAAACCGAACACTTTTTTTCTTTAATAAATATGGTTTAATCCTTCTCTTTCAAATCCCACCAAATATGCTTCCAACAATTTTCCATGTGTCAACTTCAGATTGGCCGATGTCATGCCACATCACCATTTTGACTAAGTTTGACCACAATTTTGGTTGGTCATAACTTCCACATAGGGACTCGGATTTGGTCTGTTTAAAGTGCATCGAAAAGCTCTCATGGAGATCTACATGATGAAACTGGTATAGAAATATTCCATGATCATTGATTTTTCTAGTTGACTAGCTTTGACCTCATGTTGACCAAACTTTGACCAGCTCCATCAAGAGAAAATGAGCTCTATTTCTTATGGTTCATATACCATTGGAAATATCTCAACGAGCTCTACATGATAACAAGTTTCAATCTAACTTGGAGATGATCAATTTATTTGCCTTGAGTCAACATCTGGAATCTCTGACCTCATCGAACTTTGACTGAGCATAGCTTTCACGTACAGTCTCCTTTTGATGCAATTCAAGTTGAGTCAGGATCATGTTAGCAAGTTCTATCTAATGATTTTAGTTTTGTTGAATGATAAGATTGCAAAAAATTTAGGTCTTTTGGATCCTCTTGGATCATTCCTCCCAATTGAGAAGCTTTTGGACCACCAAAAGTTTGTTTTTACATAGAATTTAAGTGAGGGCATTATTTACTCACTTTCCTAGTATCATCTATCCACCCTACTAGAATTTTGACCATCTAACCCATCACAAACAAGATGAAAAATGAGATAGCATTACTGATCTAAACACCTAAATACCCATCAATATTCATTGACGTATATACCAGCCACATAGAACTAACTAGTAGAGTTACAAGCAACAACACTGAATAAAATTATGTGAAGGAAAAAGTATCAACATGTTGGATCTCCTGAACAATAATTTTTTTAGAAAATGAGTCATTTAAACCCTCTTTTATCACCTGAGGTTGAAGGCATAAGCGTGCTTGCAACTGATCCTCACACTGTGTTGTCTATGACTCCATATTAGGATTAGAAATTGTTTCATCATCATGTTTAATATCAGTAGCTATTACAAACATGAGGGTTAATGTCTTGCTTGCATTTACAACCATTTTCAAATTCCATGTGTTTACAATAGATTTATCATTCTTCATACAATGATTTTTCACAATGAATTCAATTCCATCTTTAAACAAATGATATATGTTATGTTCACTATATAATATGGTTCTTTCTATCATACAAGTAAGGAGTTCCTAAAACCATCCCACAAATGCCAAGTAGAATTACATCTAACTCCACCTCATCTACAAACTTGGATGTGATTGCAAATCAGAGTTTACATTGTCTTGACAGATGTAACAGAGCATTATCATGCACCCAACCCAATGGATATGGCTTTGGATGAGGTATTTTTTTTAATCCCAATTTAGATTAATAGCTTGTTCAAAGATTAAGTTCACTTGTGACCCACTATCTATGAGTGTATTGATCAATTTTACTCTATTTTGCAATAGTCCTGATATGAAACAATTTGTTCCTTTTACTTTGAATAGGGATCTCATTACACTTTAAAGAAGCATGGGAACTAGTACTAGCAATAGGAACGATATCTTTTACACTCACAACTGTTATCTTGGTTTGATCATCAGAACCTGATTTGAGGTCCTGTACGATAGCTGCGGTCTTTTTCTTACCTTTTTTATGCTCAAACCACTTCAATTTTTGATTAGGATGCAATTTCCAACACTTTGCATCTCCACACCCTTTGTTTTTGCAATGTGAGCAATAAGGTTTTTCCTCCTCTTTTTTCACAGAAAGTTGTCCACTGCATTTCCTTTCTTGTTTTATTTATGCTTACTGGATTCCATTAAGAAACTATTATTTTTTCCTATTTCAAGATGAATGGCTTGCACACTAACTTCATCAATGTTAGTTGGATTGAACATAAGTATTGTATGCCTCAAATTTTCACGTAATCCACCTATATACTTTAACAAAGTTTCTTGCGTGTATAATGGAATACCCAAAATTAAAGCTCTTTTCCTAAATTCAAGTGTATATTCTTGTACAATTTATCCTTTATCTTTCCTTAATGATTTCCAATTCATTACTGCTTGTTACATGTGACCTAATGGATAAAGATATTTCTTAAGTGCAGCTATAAACTCAAACAAGGAAGAAATAATTTTACCATATCGGCTTAGATCTTCCTAAGTTTTGCTCTCCCACCAGATTAAGGTTGTGCCTCCAAGGTGAAGAGTGGCTAATTGGATCTTTGAAGTATCATCTGTAAAATTTTGAATCCAGCAATAAACTTCAATTTGTTTTATCCAATTAACACATTTTTTTACATCTAGTTCTCCATTATAAGTTGGAAATTAAAATTTAACATCAAGATTTTAAAAAGGAGCATTAGATTTAGGTTACACAGGTTGTTTCTTCTTTGAAGATGAAGTAGAGATAGAAGATGAAGAAGATGTAGAAGATGAAGAAGGTGAAGAAGGTGAAGACAGAGGTTTAGGAGGGTCACCACCACCTCATGCTCCTTTACCTTTGTCATCTTTTGAAGACGATTCACCTTTCTCCTTCTTCTTTTTTCTATACAACTCTTCCACCATCATCTTCATGTCTAGGAATACTTTGCAAAATTGTTCTTCATTCTCAAAGATTTCAAGATTGGGAGATTTTCCTTCTTCTGGTTGTTTCATGGTTTTTCTTCAAGTAACTCACCCCAATCCAATCTCTCGATTAATCTCCTCAAGTGCACCTTCTCCTTGCTTTAATTTCAACCTGGTTAACATTCACCACTTGCAATTTTTTCTATTAAACTACTCTGATACCAAACTTTGATATGTAATTAAGGGTTTTACAAAATAATTTGTACTTAATTCTAATTCTAGAATTGCGTGGTTATGTTTATTTAACCATTAAAATTATAAAATTGAGTTCACAAATTAATGAAAACATTAACTGATTACTTAAATGTCTCAAAGAAGAAATTAAAATTTGGAAGGAAACATAGAAATAATAGAGAGATACAAAAAGAAATTTGATAACATAGTTCACCCATATGTTCGGGCTACGTCTTCAGGTCCACTTCTCAATGAGGAACCACTTTATTAATGATGCCAAGCTTTAACTGCTTTTTTACACCATCCAAGCTTTAGACCTGCACTACAATTTCTCTCACTATCTCTTTCAACACCTAAAGACTTCTCTCTATTCTCCTTTACTTGCATCCATGGGGTAGGCTTCAAATTCCTTAAAATCCCAATTACACTTAAAGACATATAAAAACACAAGTCTTTGTGTTTACATCAATCTCCAAAAGTCCTTTGCCTAATTTCCTCCCAAGTGCAATGGTCAAGGCAAGAGGATTTTAAGGCACGGGTCAAGGGATCAAATCCCACCAAATCCTCTTTGTTTAAATTTTAGACCAAATGCTTTTTTTCTTTAATAAATATGGTTTAATCCTTATCTTTCAAATCCCACCAAATTTTCCACCAACAATTTTCCACATGTCAACTTCAGATTGGCCCACATCATGCCATGTCACCGTTTTGACCAAGTTTGACCACAACTTTGATTGGTCATAACTTCCACATACAGACTTGGATTTGGTCCATTCAAAATGCACCAAAAAGTGCTCACCAAGCTTTACATGATGGAAATGGTATAGAAATGTTCCATGATCATTAATTTTTTGGTTGACCAGCTTTGACCTCATGTTGACCAAACTTTGACCAGTTGCATCAGGAGCAAACAAGCTTTGTTTCTTATGTTCCACATACTGTTGGAAAGATCTCAACAAGATCTACACGATAATACATGTTTTAGTCTAATTTGGATATGATCAATTTTTTGGCCTTTAGTCAACATCTAGAATCTCTAACCTCGTCAAACTTTGACCGAGCATAAATTTCACGTACAATCTCCTTTTGATGCTATTCATGCATCAGGATCATGTCAGCGAGCTCTATCCAATGATGTCAGTTTCATCGGATTCTAAGACTGCAAAATTTTTAGGTCTTTTGGATCCTCCTAGATTAGAGTCCCACCCTAGCTTTCTAGGGTGGGCCAATGTTGGGTTGTTAGAAAATTTAATGCTTTTGTTGATTTTGTTAATATTTCAACTAAAATAAGCCTTGGGATCCAAAATAAAGGGTCTTAGAGGCCTATTAATGATGATCTAAAGGGTCATGAATGAAAGGGTACTAAAATGGGTCCTAACTAAGTGTGAAATTGTACCATCTCCAAGAAGGGAGTACAATTTTGTACACTACATTTAGTCCCCACTTTAGCGCCCATATGACACTATGTGCATATGGAAGCTAAGGAATATGAATAGTAAACTTCATTTCATAAAAGGATACTCACATGGATTCATTCCCAAATCATGGGAGAATGAAGCCCCCACTATAGCTATATGCAAAACCACAATGTTAGGGACCACATCTTGCAAAATTGATTCATTATTTGCTCAAAAATTCTCTTATCTAACTTCTTCATGAAATCAAATGCAAGAGTAGATGTATTCCCCCCCTTGATTTTGCTTGCTTTACGGAGGTGGAATCAAGGTAGTGGTCTAACTGTATTGAATTACATAAGCCATATCATAAGGTATTTCCAAGTACCATACCTAATAATGATAGACATTTGATGGGAACATGAGTAGAATCACAAATCCAACACAATAAACGACGTTGAAAATAGAACTCTCTAGCCCCCGGTATGCTAGTTGGAATGAAAAAGCACTTTTAACCCTAATATGCAAATGACCTAATTTATACATATATAAGAGTAAAAAGTGAAGTAACTTGTAATAATTTTGTCTTTTACCTTCTTTTAGTTTGAATTTGATGGAGAGTGAGCAATAATGTCGAGCATACGACCATATGCACCCTCGAGACTAGACAACCTACGCGAGGAGGTTGCACAAGGTTATCTACAACATACTATGAGTGGATTCTTCAACCTTAGCTTTGTTTTTACGCATTTATTTTATGTTTCTATGCATTTCTAGATAGATTTAGGACCCTGGAAGAAAAATTTGCAAAGCGTCACTTTTTTTCTCAAAATGTCCTCTTTTTCGCAAAGTGTCCCCTTTTTTCGTGAAGTGTCTTGTTTCTTCACGAAGTTTCCCATTTCTTCGTGAAGTGTCCCAAAAGGGGAATAAATTGTCTAGGATCCTTAGAAAATTACCCTAGAGAAACCTTACAACACTTTTTGACTATTGATGTATAGATTTTAGATTTTAGAATGCTTATAGATGATATTTTTTCTTTTTTGTTAGATTCCTTCGCAATCACAACAATGTCTCAATGGAAAACTATTTTGTCACTTACTCATCATGATAGTATCGATAAAGGAGACACAAATTCTATAGGTGATTGTTATATATTGGGCATACCTCATGCCATCAATGATATACCATGATGCCATGCTTATGGCATTAGTAGAGAGGTGAGACACAAATACCTACAGCTTCCAGTTGCCCTTTAGTAAGATGATGATTACCTTGGAGGATGTGCATCACATTATTTGGGCTCCTATCCAAGGCAAGAGAGTTTGTTTCACACAGGATCATACATACAGGTAGATGCAAGCAAATGTATGGTACTACCTTGGAGAACTAGTCTGAGATGAGATCGTGGGGCCACGTATCAAGCTACATTGGCTACTTTATGCATGATCACCACTTGTGAGTTGGATTATGATATTCACCATAGCACTAGTACTAGTCCCAGATGGTTGGGGAGCACACTTGGACTGATGCCTAGTTCATATGATATGGGATATGGAGCATTGAAAGACTGTCTATGTATGGGGTCGCAACATACTTGCACATCTATAATATGATCTTGGACGATTTACTTATCATGAGGTTGAGAACATGGTACATTGTACACTATTATAGGTTTGGTGCCTAGAACATATCACATGCACCAGGTTGATAGGATTTTCATCTATATCCACCCTAGGATATCCATATTCCTTTAGTTATTCGTTGAGGTGAGCGTGGTAGTATGGATAGTTGCATTTTTGGAGAGTCTGATTTGACTGACTAGATCAAGAGGAGGTCCTTTGGAGACCTTACCAGCTGATACCACAATGGCCATATGAGACCTGACAGTTGAGGAGGATGCAGAGGGATAGGTTTCTTCTAGGGAGGCATGATTATGTAGTAAGACCATTTTACTACAATTGTGTCATGAGACAGTTCAGGAAAATAGAGGTACCACCAATAGCACGTCCATACTATAGGCAATCAGTGCAGGGTGCACAAAGGCCAAGGGACACAAGACAACTAGCAATAGATGATGTTGTATTCAATGGCTCAAATGACTCAGATCTTGAAATGCCCCCGGTTTTCGATGTTGATGATGTTGTTGCTACAGATGCATACGAGGAACTTGATGGGTTGTAGAATGACCAGCTTTGGTATTTCCTATGGATCATTCTATAGGATTTGTGGGGCCACTTCCAGATCATAGGGATGAGGAGGAGGCAGGTGAGGATACAAGGATCAGGGCTGCAAAATTATTTGCAGATGAGGTGTAGGAGGACTACAATGAGGAGGTAGAAGTAAACTATGAGGAGGAAGAGGACGAGGAAAAGGATAAGGATGAGGTATAGCTAATGAGTGAGGGTGATGATACAATGGATGAGGGTCTAAATGCCCATGAGTGGAGAGATCCAACTCCTACTCGTGTTACTAGATCACAATCAATTGTTGCAAGACACACTAGCACTTATGAGCATGGAGAGGTTAGCACATCCTCCATGCCTCCTGCACATGATGAGGTTGTTTTTACACAACTGGCCGAAGATATCTAGGTGATGACACATTGTTTATACTTATGCTTATGCTTTTATGATTATGCTTATGTTTACACTTTTGATTTATATATATACCATGATGTGTATTGGTTATCTTCATGATTTCTATCTTGCAAGGTTTGTGAGAGAGTTGCATGATCTCTACTTCTAGGTAGCCACTGAGATAGTACCTCCTTCAATCTTAGATCAGGCTATTGACATAGACTACATGCCCTTACCTATCATGGAGTATCACCTAGAGTTGTTTGAGCCTTATGTTAGATTGTAAGCAGTGTACAAGGATGCTACTAGGCACATTGATTGAGCTGAGGTTGGATATGAGGAGCTTTAGTCATCTCGAGATCTAGTGGAGGTTGAGAGACTTCAAGTAGAGATATCCAGTCTACATGCAGATAAAGACCGCATAGAGCGAGAGTGCCTAGAGGCCGTCAAACGAGAGACCGCGGTTGTTGGACGAGTAGAGGGCTTATAGTATGCATTAGATTATCTTATTAGGTCACAATCACATACAACCATCTCTTGACGAACCATTTCTCAATGGATGCAATCACCAAATCTTGAGGGATTTGGTATCCATAGGCCACACTAGCATTGTATATTTTATGGCATGTACCAAAACTTTATGATATACATCGGTATGTGTAGGATCATGATGGGCCAAAAAGTGGCAATATGATGGGTATGTAGCCGACGACTATTTTTTTACCCAAAATTGATGAAACCAAAAGGGTTTTTAAAGGATATTCTCAACTTTCCACTGATATAAATTATGCTTTACTTTGAATTTAATAAGTAATTATTATTCATTTTCTATTCAAATTATGACTAAAGTCCTAATTAATAGGCTGATTGAAAAACATCTATAGCTTTCAAATGATATCACATTTTTTGAATCCAAAACATGCATCACATTCTATGCTTCTCATACTATAGGATTAAAAAAATAAAAATTGAATTTCATAAAGTTTTGACCAAGTTAAGGTGGTCAGACATACGAGTTTTTATATTTTTTAAAAAGTTGTAATAAAAATTCATAATTAATTATTTACTTGGATTTTTTTTTTTTAAAATATGCATCACATCAAGGCATGAGTCCTCTACTTATATATAAAATCTTATAAATTTTTTTTATCATTTTATTGTGGTTAGGGTGGTCAGATAGACACTACTTCTTATTTTTCCACGAATTTAAGTACCATTGCATTGAAATTTCAAATTTTCACCAAATAGATTTTTTTTTCTTAAACAAACATAGTAGTTTGGAAACTACATTCAATTTGTTACAGATTCTATTCTTACATATTTTTGAAATAATATAGATAACTTATTCAAATTTTTACGTCAAGTTGCCTAACTCTGATTTTTCTAAATTTTTTGCCACTTAAGGGCCTGTTTTTTCCATGATGATCCTGCACATACGGGCACATATATATGATCTTTTATGGTTAATTGTTTATGCTTATGTGTTTAAGTTAGATGGCAATGTGATTTATTGAATATTCTTTATAATACTATTTAATAAATGTCTTCATGATCTAACATGTTTGATATGATCTAATTAAAAATATCTTAGTTTTTTCTTAGATGCAACATTATGATTAAGTATGCTATGTTAAATTAAATGCACCTATGAATTAATTAAAGAACATTAAATTAATATAAGGATCCAATCTAACACAACATACAATATTAACTTGAATAGTATGTGTGAGAAGTAAAACCTTACATTTATCAAAAATTGACAAATATGGAGAATTTTGTCAACATTGAATAAATGAGATAATCACTCTCCCTATGAAATTGTTGAGAAAATGTAAAGGGAACAATAACATCACCAAACTAACATTAAATTATAAATGAAATAAGCATGAAATCTATTCCTAAAATACTCAAACATCATCTCATAGGGGGATTGGTGCTACTTTGATGTGGAAAGTATCCCTTTCCCAACCCCTTGCTAAGCTCCATGATAAAGATGATATGAAATGCTAACTTGGATGAGTGGAGAGAGATATTAATATTGTGGAGGGTTTGTTGAAGAATGAAGTCTTCTATTTATAAAATGTCAAATGCTAAGAGTGCTCAAAATAGAGTAATGTGGGATAAATATTTGACCAATGAGATGAAGCCACTTATCAACTTGTGATAGGTTGAGGAATGAACACATTTTGGTCAATGTGCCAAAGAGCCTGGGGAGATTCAAATTTGAATTTGAGAGTTAAATATTGAGTTTGACCTTTGCAAGAGGCATGTAAGAGCCATGTAAGAGCTCATAAATGCTTTGTTGGATGTACATGTCAACTTGGTTTTGAATTAAAATTTGAGGGAATATTCCTCAAAGATGCCATGTTGATGGAAAATGCTGGTGCAAGTGGGAAAAGCTAGAGAATGTGATGGGTGGTTAGATTATTTTAATCAAGATTAGATTAACCTAGATGATGATTAGGGGATTTTGATTCATTTGACTTAGATTTAGGGATTTAAGCTAAATCAAAGGGAGATGAATGATGATTTCAAATTTAATTAAATAAAGGTTTGATTTATTTAATTAAGAGGATGATAATAGGCTTAAATTAAATAAAGTTAATTTATTCAATTTAAATGAATGAACTTAGGAGATTAATCAATTAAAGTTGGTTTATTTAATTGATGAGCGAATATGATTATGCATGATGTCAATTTCATGTGTCGACATTTTTCCCCTCTTTGAAGTAATGTACTTGTTGTGTTGGTTCAAAGAATAATCTTACCGCGATCAAATTTCAAAAAAATTATAATTTTTTAGATGCCCCGGCAGAAAGAAGTACACTAGTACATTGCCCCCTCGAGAGATCGAGCGAAAAGATTTGGTTTGAGGGTCGATCTCGCGATAAAGAGGTTCAAAATGGATGGTATGGATGATTGTGATGCTGATGCAAATGAGATGGATGAGATGGATGATGTGATATGCTATGATTAATATGCAATGGATGTTTTATGCAGATGCTTAGACTACCAAATCTATATGATGATGATGCAAATGAAATGCATGTGAAATGATTAGTGTTTCCTATTATGTATGATATGAATGATATGTGGTATGCTAGCGGTTTGTGGATGCAAGATGGATGCATGATGGTTGCATTGGTGATGCTATGTTAGCGCGGAGAGAAGGAAGAAGAAATGAGATGATGACAAGAGGATCCAACAAGTCCATGATCTGACGAGACTTTATTAGAGATGATGATGATAGGTGATGCTAGGTGGATGATTTGCTTATCAAGGATTGGGATTTTAAAAGGGCAACTTACCTTATGTTTGATAACACACATAGGTACGATGCATCAAGGTATAAAGAACCAGGATAGTGTGGCACCTAGTATGATGGACTTTGACTTGACAAACAAATAGGAGTATTCTTGTTCACACTTGACATACAAAAACCTTGCTAGGATGCACCTAACAAAAAAAGTATTCACCAAGTTATATTACAAGAATTTCAAACAAGCACAACAGATAAAAGCATAATGATCGTTGCCCCATTCCTATCTCTCTAACTCCTTCGTTTGGATATCATCGAGAGGTCCTTGGAATGAGCGCAATTAGATAAATCAAAAGAAAATATCAAGTACACAAACAAGTCAATGTTCTTCATATCACTAGCCAAAGGGATTTGTTTTGATAGGATAAGAACTGAAACTATTGCCAAAAGATAATGCCCATTGTAGGAAGGACACATCCTAGGACATGTTAGTGGATGACAACATGTCATTTCGATTATCCAAAGTGATTTCCAAAATGATGCCCATTGTCAGAACAATATATCGTAGGACATGCATTGTATGGGATGATGATGGGTTGATAAGTTGATTGATAGGTTGTTGATATAAGGTTAATTGACATGTTTGCGAGTGATCAAGAGTTTGATTTTGTGTTTGAAGGTTTGTTGTTTGCTTTTGATTTTTGCATTTGAAGTTTTCTTTTGTTGATTGTTGTGGTTGTTTCTATTTTTTTTGCCAAGGGATGAAGGTGATGATTAGTTTATTATGGATGATTGATTATTTCGAGTGAAAGCGAGATGAGATGGATAGATTTTTTCAAATATTTGGATGTTTTTGACGTTTTAGGAATGTTTTGAGGTTGTTTTTGGTAATTTTTGATATTTTCAAATGTTTTGATTTTTGATTTTTTTCAAATGTTTTTTTGGATTTTGATGTCTCAGGGGCTAATCAAAGATTAGCCTTGCCTACGTTTAAGCTCAGAGACGACGTAGTTCAGATCTAGTGTTTTTTGATGTTTTTCTAACTTTTTGAGTGTTTTGGATTTTTGATATGTTTTGAATGTTTTTGGATTTTTTGCATGATTTTGAGGATTTGGATATGTGTGACAATATCAGTTCTCTATTTTGGGATTTTGTTGAAAACCAAGCTAAGGTTAATAATCAGATTGATGGATTGATGATGATAACATTGTTGAGGATGCACAACAATGCAAGGATAGTGTTAAGGAACACAAGGATTGGGATGGATATCCCAAGATAGATTGATGATGATAACTATGAACCCTCAATTTGCATTCTTCAAACAATGACCACCATTAACTTAGTTCGTTAGTTCAAAACAAGCAAACCTCAGATTCCCTATAAAATTCATTTGAACATAAGAATATTAGAAACAAATAATAAAAGAAAACTAAACCAATGAAAAATTATTCAAATGACCAAAATAGCATCTTATAAGGGGGATTGGTGCTATTTTGATGTGGAAAATAGCCCTTTCCCAACCCCTTTAGATAAGCTATATGATGAAACTACTTTGAAGATGATATGAGGTGGACAAAATCAGTTCTCAATTGAAGAGAGTGACTTTGCATGAGGATTGTGGATCAAGTTGTGGAGGATTTGTTTGAAGAATGAAGCCTTCTATTTATAAAATGTCAAATGTTAAGAGTGCTCAAAATAAAGCAATGTGGGATAAAGATTTGACCAATGAGATGAAGCCACTTGTCAACTTGTGATAGGTTGAGGAATGAGCACATTTTGGTCAATGTGCCAAAGAGGGGGAGATTCAAATTTGAATTTGAGAGTTAAATGCCATGTTTGACCTTTGCAAGAGACATGTAAGAGCCATGTAAGAGCTCATAAATGCTTTGTTGGATGTACATGTCAACTTATTTTTGAATTCAAATTTGAGGGAATATTCCTCAAAGATGCCATGTTGGTGGAAAATGATGAATTTATAAATGAATTAAAATGCTTTATTGTTGCAAGTGGGAAAAGCCAGAGGATGTGATGGGTGGTTAGATTAGATTAATTAGGATTAGATTATCTTAAATGATGATTAGATGCTTTGACCCATTTGACTTAGATATTTTGATTTATTTAAATAAAAAAGGGATGGAATATGCATTTGGATTTCAATTAAATAAAGTTTGGTTTATTTAATTAAAAGGGTGATGTGAGACTTAAATTAAACAAAGTTGATTTATTTAATTTAAATGGATAACCTTAGGAATGAATTAAATAGACCTGATTTACCTGGTGAATGGATTTGATGAGCTTGATTTATTTAATGAGCAGATGAATATGAACTAATTAAGTGCATAATGCTAATTTCACATGTCTACAATAACATTGTTGAGGATACAAAACAATGCAAGGATAGTGTTAAGCAACACAAGGATATCCTGAGATGAGGATTTTTTTATTGGATTTGATTGATCATGATTGATGAAGCTTGATTTTGCAATAAAAGATGTTTTGGATGATTCAATGTGACCTTGAAGCACATGTTAGATGCAACTAATAGTGATTTTTTGGATTGATGTTTGATGAAAGATGAAGATTGATAAGGAATGTCTTCTCGTCAAAATATGCCATGGGCTAGTGATTTGAATTTTGGATCACAAATGCTTTGACCAATTTGATTTCACATTTTCCAATATTCTAATCACCACATAAGTTGGAGGATATAGATCAAGATTTATTCCCGAAGCAAGATGTAAATATCTTGCCCCAATGTCTGGCAATGTATGGAATGTGGTGGGTGGATGCTCAGATAAGTGTATGGATGGATGGATATGGCTTATCTTGTGATAAGATAAGGTTTTCGAACAAAAGATGCTCATTTGGATAATGCTTAATGGCTCATATATATAATGCTAGGTAGGATAATGAAAATGACCCATGTCAATATTTTTACCATAAGCAAGTGTAAAGTGTGCCCCAAACTTTCATCAAGATCAAGATAACTTGGATGATGGATGCAGATGGATGAAAATGAATTGGATAACTGGTTCATGGATGAATGGATTTATTATGGTTGAGATGGATGGAATGTTGGATTTATTACGGATGGGATGAGATGCTTTCATCTGAACTGGCACACGTAGATGCTCGATTCTACACATGATGCCTATTTGCCAAGTTTTCATCATGGTACCTATCCAAAGTGCCACTATAGTAGTTTTCACTAGAGGATGATTTTTATCTTTACTATTTTCATGATTTTTTCTGATTTTTGTTTTTTTGGATTTTCACATTTTTTGATTTTTTTATGATTTTTCTGAAAGATTTTAAGCTCATGTTGAATCACAAGGTGTTGCTGATGTAGATGCTTCTGTCATGATGTGCCATTGATAGCTTGCTTGAAGAAGTTTCTTTTCTAAGATAAGTGCACTTGAATACAACTTTTGGGATTCCTGATCTGCTTCGTCGATACCGGAGTTAACTCTATCTTTGTGCGTACATCGTGATAGAGTGCCTTCAAAATCCTTATGATGGATAGTCATTGCCAATACATGGTCAATTTGAGAATTGGATATCATGCATGGAGGCGTGGATGGAGTGTGGTTAGGGATAGAAGATGGATTGGTTGATAGTTTGGAACCTTTGACTCTCCAAAATTGGGAAGATGAGCAATGATGGGTGGATACAAAAGTGTGTATGGAATTAGGACCAACTCCTTGATACACTTTATACATCACTTGAAAAGCCTACTTTTTCTTTTGTGGACATCTTTAATGGATAATTTTCTCATTTTTATTTTGCCCCATAGTTTATTTGAATGATGGAGTTTGATAGGGATTATCTTTCTTTGTATTCTTTGGTATCCATTTGTATTTGATTTGTCCATTATGCTTATCAACTTCTTTTTCTTTGATAACGTTCTTTGTACTTTGATTCAATTCTTTCTTTTGACGTTGGTCCCAATTCGTGGATGGGGTGATGGGCGGATGAAGATTCATCATGTGGCTGGTTGTAGTATTGACATTGGTTTCATCATAAGGATTCTTCATGCTTCCTATGTTAACGTTTGGTTGAGACGTAGTTGGCCCCAATATTGTGGAAGTAATACCTTCATGCTTTGATTCTTCCTATTCTGAGAGCTCTTGTTTAGAATCCATTCTCTGATAAATGACCACTGTAGATGATGTTATTTTGATTGGATGCTCTGTTGACTCTAGAATATCTTGTTCTGTCTGACCTGCTTCCTTGAGTGGATAATGTTGGATATCTTTATTTATGATGTCTTTAGTCTAAATTTTTGATATATCTGATACTGTTGTTGACAACTCTGTTTGATTGTAGGAATCAATAACCTACTCTTTTTGTGTAATAATGTTAGGAGTAAAGGGATCCTGTTCTGAATGAAGATCATCTGTGTCCATCCAAAGAAAGCATCTCATGGGTAGATGGAGGATTATGTGCATTTTGTATAGATAGGAGAGTGTCCATTAGATCATTGTAGTATCTTGCATATAAAAATTCTTGATCTTGAATGATTTTAGAGTTGCTTTCATCATGCTTTGGATCAAGTTCTTGACATGAGTCAATTTCAAAGGATGGATTGCTTACAAATGGTTCTTGGATATATTCATTAGACATGGGAAGTGGCTTAATATCATCTTGATCTTTGAGTGGACTTGGATCAAGTGTCAAGTTGAAGATTCCTTCAATATCGGCAGTCATGAGGTCGAAGGATGTCAATATGTCTTGGAAAGGACCATTGCTAGAATTTGGTGAGAGATATTGATCATGCTTTGGCATAAATTCTTGAGATATGTCCTCTAACTTATCAAGTGATGTAGAGACATTTTGAACATGATCATTGGTTGACGCATCATTGGATGAGGCGAAAACATCTTTATTGATGGATAGATCTTGAACATTGTTTTCAACAATTGTGGTAGAGGGATTGTGAATGTCTTCAACCTTAGGGTCAAGTGATGTTGACATTTCTTGAATTGGATCATTATTGGGTATTGTTGGTGGATTTTGATCATGATTGAAAAGTGACCCTTGATGTACATTGTTTTGATCATTGGATGAAATAGACACAAGTTCAAGGTGCTCAGTGATGGATTGATCTTGACCCTTGTTCTCAACAATTGTGGTGGAGAGATTGTCAATTCTATCATTGTCCCCAATAGTGATTATCTTTTGATCTATTAGGTCTTGGATGAGTTTTTTGAGTCAAACACAATCTAATGTTTTGTGTCCCTTTATTCTATGATAATCACAAAGGTGCTTCTTGTTATACCCTGTGGTTTTATGTTCGGTTCTTGATAGTTTGTATAAACGGGGATTTTGATGAGATTTTCTTGTACCAATTGTTACAAGACTAATTTGATTGGTCTCCCAAGTGGTGTGTATTTCCGCTTATTACCCTATGAGACTTGTACTTTAAATTGACCTTGTGGTGATTATTTTTGGATATGTGGCGAGTGATCTTTGAGATGTGGTGATTGATGCTCGAGATGTGGTGATTGGGTTTGTTGTTGATGTTGTTGATCTTGATATCTAACTTCTTAACATTGGAGATATTGTTCTTGATGCAATTGTGGACATAACTCAATGCTTTGATGATATGGTTCAATCAATGGTAGAGTACATTGATTTTGGAGTAAAAATGTCTCTTGTTTCAAGGATTCAGTTAGTTTGTCAAGTGAAGCAATTTGGTCTAGCAAAAATTGGTCTTGATTTTGATCTTGGCACCCTTGATATAGTTGTTTTGGCTTTTGTTTAAGCAGATTTGGAGTGTGTACTTGTGGTGTTTGATTTTGGACAATGTTCTAATTTGGGATGACACTCAGATTTGGCATGATAGGTTGAAATTGAACATTGTTGTGATTGGGAAACACATTGCCTTGATTTAGGTAACTTTGATTTTGCATGGTGTTACCTTGACTTGGATCAATATATGAAGTCGCTATCATCGTGTTTGGACTTTGAACAACATTTTAGTGATTTGCAAACATATTTATCCCAAATTTTACCAAGTTTGGACTCAAAAAATTCATGTTTGGTAAAGTTGTACTTGGTACATTCTCATTTGGCATGTAGGGATTTGGTGGGATGACATTGTTTGTTTGAAGGCTCATGCATTGATTGTTCAGTTGGTGGATTTGTAGGTTTGGACTTGGATTTAAATCTACCATCGGGAAAGGTGTCCCAAACTTCAACTTGGGCATACTCACATTTGTTGTACTATTAACATTTGTAGAAGGTAATGATCCCATGTACTATTTGTATAGATGTGAGTGTTGATAATCAATCGACATTGTAAGGATTTGATAGCTTAGTTGACTTGGATTACTCATGATGTATGGATCAAGTTTATATTCCATGTTCCTATTATGTTTTGACCTTGTTGAAAAAGTGACCTCTAAGGTTCTTAGGACCAATGACGAGATGGAGGTGACGAGATGGAGGATGAAAGGGGTAACTGATATGAGTGTTGAACGTTTAGGGACTTTGGATCAATGCTAGACTTAGGGTTTGATTTTGATTGTTTGATTTGGATAATAAACTTGTAAACCCTAAGATGTTAGATGTTATCTTAGGATGAACTTGTTCAAAGGGGTGCTAATTTAACTAGAGGTATGGGAAAAGATGCATTCCCATACTTCTAACCAAACAAGGTGATTTTGATTTTGTTGATTTACCCAAGTCTAGAATGATGTTTCCAAAGATCTAAAGTTGTTTGTGGGATGAAGATGATAAATGTTTGAATGAATGAAGTGTTTGATTTGATCCTAAATGAAATTAGGAAGGACTTGTTTACAAGACCAAGATAGTGAAGAACATGTCTTTCTCTAAGAGTAATTCAAAATCAAAAGACCAATGTTTGCATGAAAATGATATGACCAAAAGATGCCAAACTCATGTGTGGGGTCCAATTGATTCAATATTTGCTTAATGGATTCTTTTTGCCACAAAAATTTCTTGATTAGCTTTCAAACTGAATGTCCAATGTCCTAAATTTATTTCATCCCACAAAGTGCATTATGTGGAAATCAAGGAAATTGAGACAAAGGTCACCTAAAGTTGACTTTAGTAGGAGAAAATTGAGATGAAATCCAAATGTTTAGAAGCCTCTAAGGATATGAATCCCAAGGGAAAATAACATGTTAATTTGTTCAAGGATATTTGCTTCCCCTAAAGGGTTTGAGATTTGATGCTCATGTTGAATGTTGGTTTTCCAATGTTTTCGATCAAAGCACTGTGTTTTCAAATTGACTCACAAGTAATATAACATCCTAGCTCAATTGGTACATTTTTCTTGGTGGGCTTGCCTCATGCCCTTCGTAGTAGAAGAGATGATTTTACATGCAACCAAGGAAAAATATAAAGGTATGTTAAGAATGAAGTCTTAACCTCTATATTTTAACCAAGATCGGACATGACAAGTAACTTCTTGGAATCTAAGTTCCAATGCACCACTTTGATAAACTCGTTGGATGGACTGGTTGGTTACTACAAACAAGGGTTTTAGTTCAGACTTTTTATTCGTGGAGATTGACCCATACAACGAGAGTCCCTTTTTAGATCCATCTCGTTAGAGCCAACCGCGTGATACTGACATTTACTCCAATACCCACATTTATATCCTGGTTGGAAATACTTTTGGCTTTAGAGTGTTACCGATTGAGTCGTTCCCTTGGGTGAGTACTTTTTCCCCAAGGCAGGGCCTCTAAGACAGACAAAAGAAAGTAAACATATTCATAGTTTGATCAACCTTCATTTAGAAACAAAGGGAGAACACATGCAATAAGTTTAGTCACACTCACAAAGTGTTTTGTTCAATTTTTAAACCCAAAATGAAGTGTGGAGGTGATTTCTTTATCTCAACCTAAGATCACAAAAAGGCCTTTTGATTCTCAAGATCGTTGTAAAGTGCGAGAGAAGCGCATATGTCCTTTTTGATGATGTTAGTTTAAGTAAGTAATCACGAAAAAAAAGTTGCACTTGTTCATTTTAAGTCCACAAAGTAGTGATTTTGATTCATTTTAGAGCGCCAAAATGATATTTGAAAAGTTTGCTTGTTCAATTTTATCCCAAAAAACAATGTCTAGTCAGTTTCTAGTGTTCAATTTCAATCCAACTTTGAAAACAAACAATGATCTAGTTGGCTTAAAACAAAAAATTAAAGTAGTAAATGGAGGCTCCAAGCATTAAAATATGCTTTATAAACTCCGAATTTAATGCTCCATTCTCCAAGATTTCTCCAAAGATTGCTTCTTGCAAATTAAAATCAGTTTTCTTTGCTTTTCCTTCACACCTTTGTTTTCCTTCGTTTTCTTTTCTCTTTCCTTTCACTTTCCTTTTGCTTTCCTTTTGCTTTTCCTATAAAAAGAAAAGACAAGTATACAAGGATCAAATTATTTAAGCAAGTTTGTTTTAAGCATTGATTTCAAACAATAGAATGATTTTAGATAAAAGACGAAGCATTCATAAAATGTGATCATATAGCCAAGATCAACACAATCCTCACTAGTAATCCAACATCAAACAATTTTAATGCAAACAAGTAAGGATTTTGATTTTCATTCACTTAGTCTTGCAAAAAATCATAAATAAGGAATGCAAAACCCTAAGCGAGTGACTTCAAGACACAAATTTCTTGGAATTTAGTGCAACATCTATGATATTAGTTTATCGATCCCATCCTATCTTCTTGATCCAAATGCATTCTCTGAAGAAAAAAAATATCAAAAAAAGAGAACATGAACATTGTAATCACGCAGGAAGATGAAGTCAAGTAAATACTGTGTATATTAGAATCATTAAATATCTTTAATTCTAGCAATAGGTTAGTTAGAAGTACAAGGCAATTATAGATCAAAAAAACCAATTTTTTAAACCTAAAGCATCTTTCCATTCGAAGATTAATTATGTATAGTCCTCAAGTAAGAAGAATGTAGCTATCTAGAAAATATAGAAAGTCTACACCAAAAATGAAGAGAGGAACACTTTTTCATTAAATTGCAAGTGCAGTGACTACTTCGCCTCTTGTTAATTTTATTGTCTTCCTTGGTTCACTACTTTTCTTCATAGCCTTCGCTATGAGCAAGCTTAAGGATCCTAGTTGATACTTTGCTATAGGCTATTGAACAACCGAAAACTTGGAAGCATGCCTAACTTCTTATTGATACATTAAATTGTTCAAAACATATTGTGAAAATTAAAATACCAGATTAAATGTGCATATCGAATGTTGTAAGGGAAACATAATCTCATGACTGCTCACACCATCGCTTTAGCTCCAACACTTATGATGAGCACTAAATCTGCAATCTATAAGCACTAAATCTTTTGGTCAAGCTTTGTGGGACCATAGCCATGACAAACTCCATGCTCTCTTATGTCATAAACATGTGAAAAGAGCTAATGTATTAATTTACTCATAACACTGTCAATATTAATGCATCAGCCAATATTAAAAGAGAAACAAAGACTATTACGGCCCAATAATGATTTCTTTTACCTAGTGCATTGACATATACTATTTTAAATCTTTCCTTCACAAAGATTATTGCACTAGCTAAAAGAGCTAGTGGTGTATTTAATCATAAGTCTAATCACACAAATTTCCATCATCTTATGCCATCCTTCCTTTTTGCTTCTTTTGCGTTGAGATTTATTGCGCTTGACCTACTATAGAGACATTTCAACAACGTTAGTCAAGAGTATTTCCACAAATATTTAAGCATACATTGGATATCTCAAAGATACGAGGGATTAAAAAAAATGCATGTTCACAGTGGCTATGGATTACAAAATCCAAAAAGAAATACCCGATGTTAAGATTTAAGCAAAACACGTCATTCTAAGATTTATGTAGCAATGTAGACAAGGCACATGGAAGTACCAAACAACATTGATGGAGGCCCTAGGATGCAGGCAACACTAATGGTGAATCATTTCAACTCTTGTAGAGGACATGAGTAGGTAAGTTTGAATGCCTAGAGATTTCACAACCTTTGACCAGCCTGTTCCCTGTATGTGCCAAAATGGATGCACAAAGAAGGCATGCGAACTGTTTGATAGAATGCCTGAAAAAAAATGTTAGCTCATGGAATACGTTGATTGTAGGATATGCACAAAATGGATTTATTGAAGAGGCATTAGAAACTTTCAGGAAAATACAAGCTATGCAAGCATAGACAAGACACGTGAACTGTGTGACAGAATGCTTCAAAGAACTGTAGTTTCATAGGCTTATCTAGCAACAACATTATGTTTCAAATGGTTCACAACTGCCACAATCATATCTAGATGCTCTTCCACAAGCCAAACATGCAATTTTGACTGTCTCTAACAACAGTCATCAACAACATTCTTTACCACAACATGTGCTTCAACAACAACATACAGGTGCTCAACAGTAGTCAAAAACACAGTCACCCCCAACTTTGCAACATCAATCACCACAACAATCTGGTGCTTCAGCCACGAATACTTTTGTATTACAAAGTGCATAGAATCGGAAACCAAGTCTCCCACAAACACAAGGACAAAATTATCAGGGTGTTGGCCAATCAAATTTATTACAACAAAGTCAGATGCAGAAGCAACATAAATAGCGACAACACAAACTAAAACACCAAGCACAACCACAACAACAACTAAAAAGAAAAAAAGGGCCAACTACAAGGTCAGCAACAACAACAGCAAAGTAGAATGTCAAAAGGCTTGGAGAGGGGAGGCATGATAATGCATAATGTTTCTACATATACTGGTCAAGTTAATGGGCCTCAAGGGCCTATACCTGGAAATCAACACCCTGAAAAAGATCAAATGGTGCAATTAGTTCCTAGGCAAAGGGTATTTCATGGTCGAGGCTCAATTCAGCTAGGGAAACAACTGATATAGTCTGCGATGTCAGGACAACAAGGACAAGTCCCTGGGTAGATACCGCTGAGCTTGCCTCAGACTTTGGCCCTTTCCCACCGCAAAAGGGATTTATTGAACAATCCTCATTAAAATAATAGCCTTCAGGGTATGTGCAGGATCATGGTATGCCAAACAAGCCCTTAAGTGGCAATGAGAATTCAGAACAATTAGAGTTAGGCAACTTGATGTAAAAATTTGAATAAGTTATCTATATTATTTCAAAAACATGTAAGAATAGATTCTGTGGGAAATTGAATGTAAAATAATCAAATGAAATTATAAACAAAATAAGCATGAAATCTATTCCTAAACTACTCAAACATCTTCTCATAGGGGGATTGGTGCTACTTTGATGTGGAAAGTAGCTCTTTCCCAACCCCTTGCTAAGCTCCATGATAAAGATGATATGAAATGCTAACTTGGATGAGTGGAGAGAGATATTAATATTGTGGAGGGTTTGTTGAAGAATGAAGCCTTCTATTTATAAAATGTTAAATGCTAAGAGTGCTCAAAATAGAGCATTGTGGGATAAATATTTGACCAATGAGATGAAGCCACTTGTCAACTTGTGATAGGTTGAAGAATGAGCACATTTTGGTCAATGTGCTAAAGAGGGGGAGATTCAAATTTGAATTTGAGAGTTAAATGCTAAGTTTGACCTTTGCAAGAGACATGTAAGAGCCATGTAAGAGCTCATAAATGCTCTATTGGATGTACATGTCAACTTGTTTTTGAATTCAAATTTGAGGGAATATTCCTCAAAGATGCCATGTTGATGGAAAATGCTGATTTTATAAATGAATTAAAATGTTTAATTGGTGCAAGTGGGAAAAGCTAGAGGATGTGATGGGTGGTTAGATTAGTTTAATCAAGATTAGCTTAACTTAGATGATGATTAGGGGATTTTGACTCATTTGACTTAGATTTAGGGATTTAAGCTAAATCAAAGGGAGATGAATGATGATTTCAGATTTAATTAAATAAATGTTTGATTTATTTAATTAAGAGGATGATGATAGGCTTAAATTAAATAAAGTTAATTTATTCAATTTAAATGAATGACCTTAGGAGATTAATTAATTAAACTTGGTTTATTTAATTGACGAGTGAATATGATTATGCATGATGTCAATTTCACGTGTCTACAATATGAAACCTAAAGTAATCACCTAAAACTAAATAAATAAATAATTACTTTATTATTTAAGACACAAATAATTGTTTGTCAAGAATGAAGAAATGTGAGAGAACGTAGAATATATTCTACTAACTCTAACACCACTGCTTTATCATTCACGCTATTTGAGAAAATTAGATATAGTACTAGTGCAAATGCAAGGCATAAATAGGTTCTTTAAGTGGTGTACCATCCATTTATATTAATGTGTAAGCTCCTGACCCATAACTTTCATCAATTATATAAGGTCCTAAACAATTAGGGCTGAATTTTCCTTTTTCAATTGGGCCGACATTGATGTTACGTTGATTCTCAAATAACACCAAATCACCTTTAGTAAATGTTCGAGGGTTGACATTATCATTATATAACTATGTTGCATTTTTCTATCTAATAAGCTTAGAGATTCTCAAGAGCATTAACGCACTGTTCATCAAGCATTTCAAGTTGCTGCAATCGATGTTCCTTATAAGTATTGTCATCAATAAGTCCTTGAAGAGAAATTCTTAATGAAGGAATCTCTAGCTCTAAGGGAATTATTGCTTTGACACCATAGAAAAGGTTATAAGGAGTTTTTCCTATTGATGTTCTAATACTAGTATGATAAGCCCATAACGCATATGTCAACTGCGTGTGCCAATCCTTATTATGTTTGCTTACTTTCTTCCTTAGGATTTTTTCAAGAGTATTATTAGTTGATTCAACTTGACCATTAGATGTGGGTAGTAGGGTGTTGAAAAATGATGTTGGATGTTAAACTTATCTAAGAAGGTCTTCAAATCATTATTCTTAAATGGTTTCCCATTGTCCAAAACTAGTGTGGAAGGAAGTCCAAAGCAATCAATAATGTGCTCTAATATGAAATAACATATCACATCAACATTTGTTGAACAAAGGGGAATAGATTCTACCCATTTTGTGAAATAGTCTGTTGCGGTAATTATGAATGTATGTCCGGCGGAGGAAGGTGGTGATATTTTTCCAATAAGATCCAGTCCCCATATCGAGAATGGCCAAATCGGAACTTGGGCAAAAAGCTCAGAAGTAGGATCATGAATCAAATTGCTATGCTCTTGATATTTGTGATATTTCTTAACGTATACGCTCTTTATCTCTCTATATCTCCCACTATCTATGTCACTCCCTCTTTCCCTCTCTATCTTTTGAGTTATCTCTACCTCTCCCCCTCTCTCTCATTCGCTCCATCTCTCCCCCCATCTCTCCTACTCTTTATCTCTATCTCTATTTCTCTCTTTATCTCCCTCTCACTCCTCTATCTCTTTCTATCCATATCTTTCTCTACCTCTATCACTATCTCTCTATCTCTTTCACTATCCTACTCTATCTCTCTATATCACCCACTTTCTATGTCTCTCCATCTCCCTCTATATATATTGAGCTATCTCTCCCTCTCTCCACCATCTTCTTCCCTCTATCCCTCTCTATGTATCACTCTCCCTCTCTCCCCCCTCTTCCTTCTCTCCCTCTTCTACCTATCTCTCTCCCTCTTTCCCCTTCTTCTCTCTCTTCCTCTTCAACCTATCTCTCCCCCTCTTCTCTATCTCTCCTCATCTACCTATATCTCTCCCTTTCTCTCCCTCCCTCTCTCTATCTCCTCCCTCTCTCTATCTCTCCACATCTCTCCATCCCTCCCTCCCTCCCTATCTCCCCTATCTATCTCTCCATCTCTACCTCTCTCTCCCTTTCTCTTCCAATATATCTCTATCTCTATCTCTCTCTCTTTATCTTCCCATATATCTCTCTCTCTCTCTCTTTCTCTTCCCATATATCTTTGTCCCCCTACTTCTTTCCCCCTTTATCTCCCCCTATTTGTCTTTCCCCCTCTCTCCATATTTATTTATCTATCGCTAATTCTCTCTATTTGTCTATATCTTTGTCTCTCTCCCTCTCCTCCCCTCTCTATATCTCCTTATATCTCAATCTCTCTATCACTCTATCTCACCATCTATATCTCTCTATCTCTCCCTCTCTCTCTTCCTACATATCTCTCTATTTCATACGATCTATATCTCCCTCTCTATCTCCCTATCTCACTATGTATTTATCTCTCCCTCTCCCGCTACCTATATCTCTCTATCTATTTGTCTCCCTCTTCCTCTCTTGCTCTATCTTAATCTCTACTTCTATTTTCCTCTCTCCCCCTTTATCTCTAGAAATGCCTCCCTCTCTCTATCCATCCATCTATCTCCATTTGTGTTCCTCTTTATATATTTATCTATTCCATCTCTATCTATCCCTCTCTCTTTATCTCTCCCTCTCCTTCTCTCCTTCTCCATCTCTATATCTATCTCTATCTCTATGTCCTTACCCCCCTCTCTCTCACTCTTCCCCCCTCTATCTCTCCCTCTCACTATCCCTACCTCTCTCTCTCTCTCTATCACTCTCTCTCTCTCCTTATTGCAAACATAACATGAGCTTGTTGGTAATAGAGCCGGATTATCTTCTTGATTCAAAGGCTTTATTTCAATCATGTTTGGATCCCTATAATTGGATGCATAGTTTATTTGAAGCTATCACTTATCCATTGAGACCTTTGTTGCATAAACAACATCATTTGCTAAATGGCCTACCAATTGACCTCATGCACTACATAAATGTATGCAAAAAATAGACCAAAACCTATCCTAATTGACCTTCCACACTTCTTCGGTGTATCCATTGCAGACTTAGGTGTGATTCCTAGTTCTTATTGCAAAGCTTTTTGGATCTCTATAAGTGGATGCATAGTTTATTTGAAGCTATCACTTCTCCATCGAGACCTTTGCGGAACAAACAACGTCATTTTTTAAATAACCTACCAATTGACCTCATGTACTACACAAATATATGTGAAAAATCAATTTTTTCTTTAATTGACCTTTCACACCTCTTTGGCGTACCCATTGCACACTAAGATGTGATTGCTAGTTTTTTAACTTAATCAACATATTTTAAACTAAGATATATGATAAATCTAAAAAAAACAATTCTAATTATTATTTATTTATTGGATGAAGAAATAAAACAGATTACATAACCTGAAGAATGTCACAGAATAGTGACATTACTAGCCAAGTATTATTTTTGGAGTGAAGGAGAAGCGACTCTGCACCTTCTTAAGGTCCCGAAAATTAACAATTGAAACAGTAAAATTTTTACAGTTTATCATAACCTGGAGCATAGACAGCATGGTTTAACAATTGCGGACTCCAAGGTAATTATTCAACGGGGAAATGATTTGGCAATTTGCGTAATCTCCTGGATAAACTTGTTCAACCCGAGGAAGGAAGAGCCACCTGGGCTAACCGCTTTAACTGCTGTCTCCTTCAATTTCAACACCCGTTGCCTCGTCTCCTCACATTCCATAATCCTCCTCACCCCCTTCTCTAACTCTTCTCTCGTAAACAACTTGTTTTCATTAACATCCACACCCTCAAAGTCCTTGCCAATCTTCCACACATCCTTCACAAATCTGCAATTGAGAAACTGATCCATAAAATATGGCCATCCCAACATAGGAATTCCAAAGCTGAAGCTCTCCATGACAGAGTTCCATCCGCTGTGCGTAAGAAATGCTCTAACGGAAGGATGGGACAGCACCTTCACCTGCGACTCCCATCCCACAATCAGCCCTCTATCTCTTATCCGATCTAAAAACCCATGCGGCAAAACGGCACGCTTCCCTTGTGCAATATCCTTCCGCAGGACCCACAGAAAAGGCTGCTGGCTGCTCTCCAACCCCAGAGCAATCTCTTCCAGCTGTTGGTTCGATTTGAGAGAGCTGCTGCCAAACGAAACGTATATCACAGAAGCCGGCTGCTGCGCGTCGAGCCATTCGAGACACCTCTCGTCCGCTGCGAACAGACTTGTGGACCGAACGACATCTTTGTCCGCCAGGAAACTGTGAAGAAACAGAGGTCCCACCGCTACTGCAGGACACCCATTTATTGACAGTGCCGCTACTGCTTCCCGTCCTTCCAACTCCTCCACCGTGTTCACCAGCACGTAATCTCCTTTGTTTTGCACTTGGCTTTCATACAGATATCTTTCGACTAAAGCATCAGAGGCACTCTCAGCGCGGTAGAAGGAAACAAGATCGGTGGGCAATAGAGGTGGGAGATTACCCGGCAAACAGGTGATCACATTCTCCGGCCTCTTCGCTTCTTCCACTGAAATCACACACCATAAAATACTTATAACAAAACAAATTTATGCTGCAAGATGTAATTGAGGGCTATTTAGAAAGTTACGAATACCAACATTATCCCCGCAAGAAAAGCAACTCTGCTTTAAACTGCGAAATAGACAAGGCTGCGCACATCGTCCTGAAGACAACTCTGGGCACTCGGAGATTCAGGGCAACCTGGTAAGTGCAAGACATGTAGCTTTCACAGATAATACAAGTGATGGGAGGGACGTCTTCCGAAAGAGTGGCAACAAGATGCTGCTCCAAAACAGGGGCTAAATTTGCCAGTGCACTCATATAAACAACAAATTCATTAAGACGATCATGCTCTGCCGGTAAACCGTCCGGGATGGTCAAAAACCGAAACCCTCGAGTCGCTTGCTGAAGAGCATGTCCACCGGCATCTAACATGCGCTGGTGGCTCCACTCTGTGTTTACGAAGGTAATGAAAAATCCCCTTGCGGATAGTAGCTGGGCCAATTGCATAAGAGGATTGATAATTCCCTGTGTAGGGTATGGCACCATGACTGCGTGCAGAGACTTGGCCATAGCTTGTGGCAAATGGTGATGAGAAGAGATGGTGAGCGTACCTTCTTGTATTAATTGATGAGGAATTGTCCACGCCAAATGGCAGAGTCGTATACGGCTGTTTAATTAAGATTGTTGTTACATTATTATTAAAGCATTAAATAATAACGTGCAATATAATTCCAGAGTTTTTATGATTTCAAGACTGCAACTTGCATAAAATAATTTTGTTTTGCTTTACAAACGTTTTAAGGAAGAGGAGTTGCTTTCAGAAGAAATAGGAATATGTTTAAATTATTTGATTTTATGTGTCATTTCCTTGGATTTTAGTGAGTTGACATTGCTAAAAATGTTTGAACTTTATTACTTATTACTGGTAGTCAAAGGATTTATCACATCCCTCGTTTTAGATGAGAGGAAGAGTGAAGCGTACTTTCTCAAATGAATGGATAACTTTTAATTTTGAGAGCTTAAAATAGTTTACGAGACCATCAATCTCCTTTATCTTTGATTTTTATATTTCAATTTTTTTTTTTATTCAAGATAACGATGAATTTAATTAATTTCTCAATAGTTTTGTTTTGAATAAATTATGTCAAGACACACTTTTCAAGATATTGATATGTGTGTTTTTGATGTTCATGAAGGCATCACATTTTATAATTAAGTGCTTTTACTTCAGTAATGTAAATAATACACAACCTTTCTTCTCATGCTTCTTTAGGTCTTTTCCAGTGTCTCATTTCACATTGGAGTTGATGAGAATTAGTTCTTAATTGGCAATAACAATTTTGGCTCTCTATAGAATACTAGCTCCTAGGTACATTTTTTTTGTTGATGAGCACTTTATCCCATATACACTTGCATAACTTATCCATAATAAAAGTCTTTGTTTCTTTGCTATTCATGGTGGGCATGAATTCAAGTAGATATTCCATTTGCTCATCCACTTGTTGTTTTGCTTCATCCATATCTTTTTGCTCAAGATGTCATTGAAAACAACCTTAGACTATCTACATATTTCCATTTGTTCAATTATTTTCAAATATAATATTAGACACACCATAGCAATTGCGTCTATAAGAACTACCCTAGTTTCACTCAACACAATATTATAAGGAATCAAAATTTTATTTTGAACTTGCTTTTGATCAAGCACTTTTAAATTTTCATAATTTATTTCCAAATCGAGTTTGAAATGTTGTTAGCCCATATAACTCTTTATCGCAAATCATCCATGATACAAGTATGGTTGTATACATATATTTTGACTAAGATTGTTGTTACATTATTTTATTACAACATTAAATCATAACATCTAAAGTTGCTTTGGATTCTCCACTAGATGCAAGCTAATCCAAGATTTTATGATCTCGTGAGATTGTGACCACAATCTTATCATACGAATTGAAAACTAATATTTTGATTAACCCACTTTAGGAAACTAAATTTAACTTAAATTTTACATTTTTAAAAAATTAGCAAAAAAAATTCACATGTTGTTTAAAGGTTTAACTTTCAACATGTTTAGTTTTAAACAGAGAGGAAGTCATGAAGCAATGAAAAGAGAGTTAGGGGGAGAAAGAGGACAAGAGGAAGTTGGAGGGGGGGAAAATTCACACATCCAAATTTAGACAACATAAGTTAAATAGAGAGAAAGAGTCGGGGAAAGATAGAGTTCACATTCAAATTTAGTTTTTTATTTATAGGTTAAATACTAAGGTCTATTTTTCAGGTTTTATGGTTAAAGTTTCACATGTTGAAGGCTTAAATTTCAATGTTTAGTTAGGGAGAGAGAGGAAGTCAAGAAGAAAGGAAAAGAGAGTTAGGGGAGAGGGAGAGGATGAGAGGAAGTTAGAGGAAGAGAGTTAGAGAGAGAGAGAGAGTTCACACATCCAAATTTAGGTAGCATAAGTAAATGGAGAGAGTTAGGGAGAGATAGATAGTGTTCACATTTAAATTTAGTTATTTATTTATAGGATTAAATATTAAGGCCCATTATTTATGTTTTATGGTTTAGGTTTCACATGTTGAAGGTTTAACTTTCAATGTTTAGTTAGGGACACAAAGAAAGTGAGGAAGAGAGAGGAAGAGAAAGAGAGTGAAGGAGAGAAAGTGTGAAAGAGAGGAAGAGAGGAAGTTGGGGAGGGCGGGAGAGAGGGAGAGAGATTTCACACAACCAAATTTAGGTGGCATAAGTTAAATAAAGAGTTAGGGAGAGATAGAGTTCACATTCAAATTAGTTATTTATCTATAGGGTTAAATGTTAAGGTCCATTATTTAGTTTTTATGGTCGAAGTTTCATAGGTTGAAGGTTTAACATTCATTTTCTAGCTAGGGAGAGAGAGGAAGTAAGGAAGAGAGAGCTAGGGAGAGAGAGAGAGAGAGAGAGAGAGAGAGAGAGAGAGAGAGAGAGAGAGAGAGTTCATCTATTCAAAGGTAGGTGATGTAAGCTAATAAATGTAGATAGAGTTAATGAGAGAGAGAGAGAGGGAGAGAGAGAGAGAGAGATTTTACATTTAAATTTAGTTGTTTATATATAGGGTTATTTATATTAAGGTCCATTGTTTAACATTTATGGTTCAAGTTTCACATGTTGAAGGTTTTGAATTTTAATGTTTAGCTATGGAGAGAGAGGAAGAGAGGAATTTAGGGGAGAGAGACATTGAGTTCACATTAAAATTTAGTTGATTTCCTATAGGGTTAGATACTACTTGTTCCATTATTTAGGTTTAATGATTTAAGTTTCACATGTTGAAAGTATAAATTTCAATTTTAGTTAGGGAGAGAGAGGAAGTGGGGAAAAGAAGAAGGTTTAACTTTCAATGTTCTCAATTTCTCATATATTTTCTAATTCTCTAAATTGTATTATTTTAATATTTATTATGAATCCCTTTTAGTTGTATTCTCCTAGTTGGTACCTTGGGATTTTATCACCTTTTTTCCTCAACCACACACATTAGGGTATTGATCCTTTCAAACCTAGGATTTTAAGACATATATTTTTTAAATTTGACGTTCTTTATTTTTAGATACACATTAGCTTAAGCACACACTTAAAATTTATTTTCCCTCATCCTATTGACTACATGTACTGGTCAGAAGACCAAAACCAAGGACATGCCTATCTTGTCAATATCATTTGAAGTCACAACCATTTCTCTCTCCCAAAATAGGTACTAAGTGACATCAAACACATAAAGGTTTATGACTCTTAAGTTTCCTCTTTTTGTTTAGTATTTTCATTAGATTCAACTTACATAAGGCCACCTTATCAATATTCTATGTATTTTGGTTTATTTCCTATCTAATATCTCTATTATTTTTGTATCCTAGTATGTAGGTGTTTTTATTTCCATAGATTTTTTCTTATTTTTATCATCCTAGGATAATAGTACACAACTTAGATGATGTGAATATAGAAAAATAGTGCAAGTGCACTAGCACTTGAGCTAGTTAGATTCTTAAGTCATTTTCTAGGTTTTATGTTCCTTTATATTACTATTATAGAATTATTTTTCTCTCTATTTATATATTTTCCATTATTTGAGTTCTTCATATCCCATCCCAATAGTTTTGTTAAATGCATTTTAACTCAGTAGATTAAATAGTAGATAAGGTTGAGTTTCTATCTCTATTCTATTATTTTATATCTTCACATCCTAGAGAAATATTTTATTTGGTTAAATACATTTTAATTAAGTATATTTGAAGTACTATAAATCTGCAAATGAACCATCTCAAACACTCATTAGTGGGGTTAGTTTACACATGAAAATCTATGAATACCTCTATGGAATAACATGTCAATGTTCAAGAAATGCAACAATAACAAGGATCAAAAGACATTCAAATACATGACATATACCTATTCCATATTGGATTGTTGTCAAATGTGCAAATGACCCTTTCCCAATCCTTGCTAAAACTGAAATGATGCAATGCAATGGTGATGAGCAAAATTAGTTCTTAATTTAAGAGAGTAACTTTGCATGAGAGTGTAGATGATTTGTTGAAGAATAAACCCTTTATTTATAGATTTTCAAATTGGAAGAGAGCTCCAAATAGAGCAATGTGGGATAAAGATTGGACCAATGAGATGAGGCCACTTGTAAACTTGTCATAGGTTGAGGAATGTGCAAGTTTTGGCCAATGTGCCCAAGGGGGGGAGATTCAAATTTGAAATTGTGAATTAAATGTTGAGAGTGGAACATGTAAGAGAGAAGTTATTGCAATGTTGGAAGGGACAAGTCAACTTGTCATCATATTCAAACTTGAGGGAATATTCCATTTTTATGCCAAGTTGAAAGAAAATGATGAATTTATAAATGAGTTAAAATGATTTATTGGTGCAAGTGGGAAAAGCTAGAGGATGTGATGGGTGGTTAGATTAGGTTAATCAGGATTAGATTAGCTTAGGTGATGATTAGTTGATTTTGACCTTTTTGATTTAAATATTTTGATTTATTTAAATCAAGAGGGAGAAATATGACTTGGATTTCAATTAAATAAAGTTTGGTTTATTTAATTAAAAGGTTGATGATAAAGTTAATTTATTTCATTTTAAATTAATGACCTTAGGAGATTGAATTTAATGAGTTTAATTTACCTAATGAATGGATGAAGGTGAACTTATTTAATGATTGAATGAATATGAATTAATTAAGTGCACGATGCTAATTTTGCATGTCTACAATATTAAATATTAGATAAGGGTTATTTGGAAATAGTCATTTTAAATCATGAAAATAATAACAATTTAAATATTCAATTTCTTCAATATTATCTAGTGTAGGTGATATTAGTTGAAAACCTTAGCACATGTAGGCCACTCAACTTTTTGAAATTATAACTTATTGAATCTAATGTACTTGTTAATTACATTCACATTTTTCCTCACAATTTAGTTTTCCTCTTATGTGTTGAAACTCCCAAGTATTTTATGAATTTCTCCACGTACTCTCTTTTCTCTTCTCAACATGTCCAAAGAAACATGCAAATAAACTTGCATAATTTGACTTCTAAAACTTATTCTATTGACCTCTCTATCTATCTCTAAGATATATTAGAGATTTTTTCCCCTTTACTCTGAAAAATGATGACCACAAAGTATAACATCAATGGTACAACTTGACATGTCTATGATTGCAGCAATACACTTTTCTATTTCAATGCCATATCTTTTATTCATGGTTGATGCAAGAGAGATGTATAAAATTATGCCAATGACATCTATAAGGGAATTTATAGGCAATGCCACTAGCGAATCTATGCTCTTGATATGAAAGTTGTGTGTGGGTATGGTGGAGTCGACATGCATGTAGAAGGAGTTATTGTTGATGAGTTGAGGAATATTTCAAAAGGGTTTGTGTAACTAATATATTTTATGTTGGTGACTTTAATGCAAACATTTGAAATTACATAAAAACTATTAGAGTTTATAACATGGTAGAACTCATCAACAAGTTCATTGAAGTAAGTAACATGTATTTTAGAGTCTACTTTGTCTCTGAAATCAAACCCAAAAACTTTCCCATCATGTTCAACATTTTTAATTCATGGATTAAAGTTTTTTTCAAGGAACAAACCTCAATGAACCAATTCTTATGGTATAGGGTCAATGTTTTAATTGGAGTTGGTTGAGAAGGGGCCATATTTTTTTGTTGCATAGATCTTGTAGCTTCTTCAAGTAAGAAAATTTTAGATTGAGAAGTGCCCAATGGGTATTGAGAGCTACTTGAGGGAAGATAGCTCTTATCTTGGATGAGAGCAATTAGAGTTCCAATTATTTAATGCATTGTTTGAAAGTATTTCTAAACTATCAATTACGATAGCCCTGCAATGAGAGGAGGCCACTAATTTTATGAAGGAGATGTAGATGCATAAATGAAAACCATAAAACAATACTAGGAAACTATGGACATAAATGAATTTGTGGAACATCTTGTAACTATATTCTTGTAGGAAAATAATAGAACCTTTGATTAAATCCTCTTCCAAAACAAGATCATTAAAATGATTGGGTAGCAGAGTAGGATGTGTGTGCATACCATCAGAGTGTTGTAGTCGACCTTTGAGATTTATAAAATGAGGTTGTTGAAAGGAGTCTAGAGATTAACATGTAAACAAGGCTCAAGGCTAGGCATGCCTACAAGAACGTTGGTAGTGGTATAATTTGTAGTTAACATTATCATCATGAAGTTGAAAGTGTGTGGAAGAAATTGGCCTACGAGCAAGTTTAAAATATGATAATTAGGTATTGCAAAAAATAATGTCGCCATCATGAAGTTAAAGATGAGTGGTAGAAATTCACTTGCAAGTAATTTGAAATATGATAATTAGGTATTGTAAAAATTTGTAACTAGGCCTAATAGAAAATATTTTGAGCAATTATGTTTTCACATTTTAGGTTAATTGGAAGATCACTTTCTTGGTAGATGGTTGAGACATTTCGTAACATAAAAATGTAAAAAACTATTAAAAAAAGAAACATGTTAAAAGTGGTTATTCAAAATTAGAATAGGGAAGTGGAGGATGGCTCTTATGGAGTATTATTTTGAATGTGTTAGTGGTAGTTTTCAATATAATACATATATACAAACAAGTAGAATTGTAAAGGTGACATATTGTAAGGAAGGAGTATTTGAAATTTGGAGATGGATAAAATAATGGCACAATATATTATAGTTTTATGAATATAAAAAAAATGTTTGTAGCAAGTTCAAATTACAAGGGTTTTGTCAATTTTCTATTTGATAGCTCAGATATCAATTTTGGCAGGGAAAATGTTAAAATACTTGCATAAAAAAACATAAAATATTAAAATACATTAATATTCTTTCCTACATATATTTTTATTTTTTTGTATGGTTTTTTATGTAATCATAAACAAACATTGAAGGCCACAATTCATTCTAGTGAATATAGTATTAAACAAACATTTATATTGTGTGCCCAAGTTATTTCATTTGAAAAGAAAAAGTGTTAGAACAACCATAAAGGTTTAAAGAGGAAACTATGACATTATATATCCTTTTAATAATATTTGATATCCATGTTTTGCTTTCCTTAAAGACAAGATATTTTGACAATAAATAGAAAGAGAGATTTAATGTAGAAGTAAAATAAATCATAAAATAGTTGAACATAGGATTCTTTTTAGCTCCATGTTGGTTGAACTCTATAACATGAACTCTAATATCAAGTGTAAATTATTTTTTAGTGTGGAGTAATTCTATTATATATATTTAGTGTTACCATGCTATTTACAATTTTGAACTTATTTTATAAGAAACAAATATACAATAACAACACATAAAACTATTGTATATTATCTTGTGTTTTTACAAGTAACACTTCATAACATTAAATAATAGGAAATGCATCCCTTAATATCAAGATCAAGTACTTTTAAAAGAGACCTCTTCATTTATTGTAGAGATAATTTACATGGATAGGTATATGTAGGTTACACAATACCAATATAGAAGCCTCTCTATTTACTTAAGATTATATACATAGTGAGACCACTAGAATTGTACTCCCTTATTGGAGATAGTACAATCCCTTGTCTAATTTGGACCTATCTCAGGTACCCTTGCATTAATTATCCTTTAAATAATCATTTATAGGCCCCTATGATCCATTATTTTGGATCTCAAGGCTCATTTCACTTAAAGATCCCATAAAAACACTCAAATCCCTAAAAATCCTAAAAAATCCACCTCAAAAAGCTAAGGTGGGAGTCATTCACCACCTTGGGTGAATGAGTCCCCTTAGGTGGGGATCCATTCACCAAGGGTGGTGAATGAGTCCCATTTGGAGACTTTTTCAATTTTGAGTAGGAAATTCAAAATTTTAATTCAAATTTTGGTGGATGTTGGCCTTTGAGATCTAAATAACAATCAATTAGGTGAAAATGCCTATACAAACAAGTTTTCAAGACAAATTTTTAAAAAAAAATTAAGCATTGAGAACAAGCATTTTCAAAAGTCAGGTGTTGAGAATCAATCACAAGACCTTTCAAGTTTTAAGAGAAAGTAAAGTTGAAGCATTGGAGTAGTAATAAAGTGTTTTTATAGGTCTTCAAGCTCACTTTCATTCAAGATCTAGTATTCTTAAGGGTTGATCATGGTTGTCTATAGTGAATCATGATGGATTCTAGGTTGGGGAGATGTAACTAGCCATCAAGCCAAGCCTAAAGACTTGTTTCCTAAGTGTTTCCATCCTCCATTATCACTCTACATTCAACCTAAGGAAGGTACAAAAATCATTAGGATTCATTTGGGGTGATTATAGATCAGTGCCACAAGTGAGTCTTTCATCTTCATATTTTCATTCTTGCATCATATTCTTGTACATTAGAATAGGATCTTGCATCATGTTTTATATTTTTTAGTCTTAGATACATTAAGGCTAGGGTTTTCATGCATATTTCATTATTTCTATCAAGGTTTAATTACCAAACTAGGGGTTTGACCAAGCCAAACCCCCATTAGAAAATAAAGTTATATTATGTTTTGCAAGTTTTTTTCACAGATTCAGATCTGGAGCACAGGTTGGAAGGAAAGAGCAAGTGTTGAAGTGTAGATCAAAACTTTCAATTTTTGAAAAAGTGAAATGGGACTGATTCGCCAAGAGTGGCACATGAATCCCACCATAGTTGTTTGCTAGATCTATTTGCAGATTTTGATACCCTTTTTCCTAAAAAAGACTCCCATGTAAAAACTTAGATTTGGGATAGATTCACCTTGGTTGGAGAATGAGTCCTAGATAGTCAAAAATTCAAAATTTCTAGAATTTTAAAGTTGTTTCTAGTCACTTCCAGATTCCCAGGTGCACACTATTTATCTCATTTCTTTTATATTTGGTTTTAGTAGCATTTAAAGGTCATCTTCTAGGTCATTGCATTGAACTAGGGATTTTCATTTGTACCTTGCATTTCATTATCCTTTCCAAGTTCAAACTTGGTGGTGAACCCCTCATTAGATCACATTCAATCCCTAGGACAACCCTATTACAAAATCTCTTTCTCTTTTGCATTGAGATCTCTAGGGTTATCCTTGAGTGGAATCTCTTTCAAAGTGGGTGTGAATACATTCATTCACTCCCTCATTTTCATAGGTTTCATTTTGGTGAACCTGCATTTAGGATATTGAAATTCTGATTTGGAGTGCATCTTCATCATAGATATAGTTTGCATTAACATAGCATTAGGGTTGCATTGGTTAATTTTCATTCTAGGGTTTCAATTATTGCATTAGTGAAAGCTCATTTAGCTTGCATTCTTGCACTTAATTTCATTGAAAATTATTGAAAAACTACATTTGCATCTTAGACTTACATTGAATACAACATAAAAAACATAAAAATCAACCAAAAAAATATGATTTTTTTAAAAAAAAACCCCACTAGGACTCATTCACCATCTTAGTGAATCAGTCCTAGTGAAAATTGTGCACTGCTATTCACAAAATTAAATTTATAGTTTTAAAGCTTCTGATTGCTATCATTACTTTTATGTTTCAGTTTGATTGCTTTTTGTTACATTGAAATCATTAGAAATAGCATCATTTACATTCATTGCAATTGCACAGATAGAGTTATACTTTTTAATTTTTATTTTCACCATTTAGATTAGATAACATTAGATATAGATCAGCAAACAACACCAAAAAATATACCAAAACAACTAAGCCACTTGAAGAAAGTATAGTTATTTGACTATGTCAAATCTATCTTTCCAAGTTAAGCTAACCCTCAAGCCTTTTAGTAGTGATGAATTTGATATGTTAGATGAAACCTTTGAGGATTTCATCTCACAAGGCTCATCCACTAAGGCTTGTTATGAGAAACCAAAAACAAGAGGAGTATGTGCAAGATCATCATGGAAAAAACAAGCCCTTAAATGGCAAAAAATTCAGAAAAATCAGAGTTAGGCAACTTGACGTAAAAATTTGAATAAGTTATCTATATTATTTTTAAAATATGTAAAAATAGAATCTATAGAAAATTGAATTTAGTTTCTAAAATACTAGGTTTTTTTTTTTTAAATCTATTTGGTGAAAATTTTAAATTTCAATGAGTACTTAAATTTTAGGGAAAAAATAAGAAGTAGGTGTCTTTCTGACCACCCTAACCACAATAAAATGATAATATTTTTTTATAATATTTTAGATATAAGTAGAGGACACATGTCCCGATGTGATGCATATTTTTTTGTAATTTTTTTTCAAGTAAATAATTAATTATGAACTTTTTATTACAACTCTTAAAAAATATAAAAACTCATACGTCTAACCACCTTAACTTGGTCAAAACTTTATGAAATTCAATTTATTTTTTAATCCTATGTACATGTGAAGCATAGAATGTGGCACATGTTTAGATTCAAAAAATGTGATACCGTTTGAAAGCTATAGATGTTTTTCAATCAGCCTATCAATCGAGACTTTAGTCATAATTTAAATAGAAAATGAATAATAATTATTTATTAAATTCAAAGTAAAGAATAATTTATATTGGTGGAAATTTGAGAATCTCATTTAAAAACCCTTTTCGTTTCATCAATTTTGGGGAAAAAAAGTCGTCAGCTACATACACTACACATACTATCATATCACCACTTTTTGGCCCATCATGATCCTACACATACCCAAAGATGTTAATGTGATTCAATCTCAACTAATCCTTTACCTACCTTTGCACAAAAATCTAACTCAAACTAAACCCGAACTCATCCTTTATCCACCTAGGAATAATGTTTTGCAACAATCGAGTCATAATACTATTGCTCACACATATAACACTAGGCATAAGCCGCAACCACAACAACCAACTCCCACAACCTTACCTTTTCTTAATCCCATATTGCCTAGTGTTGCTCATTTTCCTTCGTGTATTGGAAAGGAGTATGATCTTGTTGAAAAACTTAAGAATACTCTTGGAAAGATATCCCTATGGGACCTCATTCAGAATTCACCTAACTATCGGGTGATCCCACAAAGCTGGTTTACAATTTTTGGGAGATTTTGATATTTGCTAAAATCACATATTTTTAGAAAATATAATTATTTAAGCCTTTAAAAGTTCCATTTAAATCATTCCAATTGAAGATGGTTTGATCAAACTACCTTAGATTAAACCCCCTTAGATAGAACCCTGCTAGTTTTAAACCATACCTATAACAAAGTCTCCTTTACACCTATCAAAATGCTAATAAAAATCCAACTTTGATTTACCTTTTGGGGGATCAAATGAATTCATTTAAATTTTATTTTTTTTAAGTATGCAGTCCCTATTATAAGCTTCCCAAAAAGTATAATTTTAAATAAATTTAATTTTATTATTATATTTATTTTTTATTTCTTGTGAATGTAGGTTTTTCACCAAAAATCAAGCTCTCTATTTTGCACATCTGGAAAAATAGAATATTATAAAAAAAAAGTTGAAAATTTTGAGTGCACCAGATATTGAAGTCCTTGATCCAACAAAAAAAATAAAATTGAATTTCAATACATACAAAGATAGTTGTGTTATACAGTCCGCTTATGTCTGAATTGTAATTGGTTTGACTTCAAAACTTGATTAAGGAAAAAATATTCAATAAAACACTATGAAACCAACCGGAAGCACTAGATATCGTAGTTACAAATCTAAATTAGAAAAAATTATAATTTTCTCCTTCATGGAAAAACATTATGTGTTATATGGTGATCGTCACTCCTTAAAAATAGTGTTTACTAAAAAAAATAGTTTTTGAAGAAGATGGAAAAGAAGTGCTATCCAATTCCAAAATGTTTGAAAAAAATATATTTGGAATCTACAAAAAAAAAATGTCACAAATCACTAGTTTGCATCATCTTCAAATTCCTCATGATTTAGCCACTATAGGTGTCTGAAAGTGAAGATTTAGTTAGAAAAAATTAGTTCGGTGTCTAGTTTGGCCAAAAATTGTAAACTAGTATTGTGGGATCACCCTATCACACTATGCTTCAAACAGCCTTACAAAAGTAGTGGTTCCTCCTAGTACACATGCAAATGATTTGGAATCTCTAATACAAGGAATGAATATAGTTAATGTAGACATTGCCTTTCACCAACATGAGCTCCCTCCCTTGGAATTGAGAAAGAAAAATGAAGCCTTCATGATAATAGCCGAATTCAATAAAATAGGCATAAAGAGGACCCTTGTTGATAATTGCTTAGCCTTTAACGTGTGTAGTGTGAAGCTTTTAGATAGATTACATGTGGATAAATCACAAATTGAACCTGACTCCTTATCAATTCAAGGATTGGACAATGTAGGAAAGAAACCATTCAGTGTGATTACTTTACCTATTGCAGTCGAAAAGGCTACCTTACAAACTCCTATTCATGTTATGCCTCATGACCTTTCATACAATATTCTTTTGGGAAGACCATGGATTCATGAGATGCATGTGGTGCCTTCAACCCTTCATCATATCATGAAATATGTCTATAACAAGGTATACCAAGTTGAAGTAGACCTCAAGCCTGAAAGTTGCTTGCAAGTTGAAAAAGGAACAAAAATTCCTCTAAGCACATTGGTTCCAACATCCAACATAGAACCTATAGAGGTTTACAGTATAGAAGTGGAAATAGTGTCAAAATTATTAGATGATGACTAGGGCTCCTTGGAGTTCACACTCTTGTTTATGGGAGAATACATAATCACAAGAAAAGAAGATGACAAAAAAAGCAACCAATGGTCATGTCAACTCATAATTTGGAAGAAACTTCACAAACATCTACTTCATCCACTCTTGAAGAAGATACAAGTTATACAACTAACTTTGATGAGATAGATTATCAATAACAAACAAATCCGAAGGAAATTGAAAAAATTTATGGGAGATGTTACAAACTTATGAAGCAATTGGGTTATAGTGGGAAAGGATGTGGAAAGAAAGAACAAGGCATCTATGTCCCTATAGAGCCTAACATGCAAGAGACAAAGATTGGCTTGGGATATTTTCCTTCCAAGATTAAGCAAGCAACAGAGAGACCATCATTAAACATCAACAGTATCATGTGCAAGCCAAAAATCAACCTCACTTTAAAACATCCTAGATTTCTTGATATGGATTCACCACCATCATGGGAATACTTTTAGGATGATGAACCCTTAAAGAAAATGTTAGGATTTTATAACAAATCACCTACTATCCCTCAAAAGAAAAAGGTTACATGCACTATGATTAGCACCAAGCAAAAAGATGTAGAAGATGAAAGTGATGAGAAAGACATAAGAAAAGAAGAATACAATCTTGAATTTCCAAAGCCAAATGCACTTCCTCTAGGAGATACAATTGACATACCAATGGACATCAATGATAAGGAGAAAAACATTAAGATAGGAAAGTTCCTTGATGATGAAGAACAAGAAGATCATGTACAATGTTACTCCATGACTTTCCCAAACCTATTTCTTGGAACTATTCGGATATGCTAGGAATTGATGCAAAGATTATGACACACAACATAGTCCTTGATGAGAATGCCAAGTCAATTAGGAAAAAGATAAAAAAAAATGAATCCTAAGATAGCCTTGCTCATTAAAGGAGAAATCAAAAAAATCCTTGAGGCTGGTTTTATAAGATCTATAGATTATTCTCCTTGGATCTCAAACATTTTCACAGTCACAAAACCTGGCAATCATATTAGGGTGTGTATGAATTTTTGTGACTTGAATAAAGCATCTTTAAAAGATTGTTTTCCCCTTCCTAGTATAGATAGGATAGTAGATTCGATTGTGAGACATGCTTTTTTGTCAGTCATGGATGGATTTTCTGGATACAATCAAATTTTCATCAACCCTCAAGATCAATACAAAACAAAATTTACAATAGTTTGGGGGAAATTTTATTTGGTTATGATGCCTTTTGGATTAAAGAATGTAGGAACAAGCTATCAAAGAGAAATAACATTAATATTTCACAATTACACACATAAGATTTTGGAAGATTATGTTGATGACACTCTAGCCAAACCTTTAACAAGACAAGACAATGTGAATTTTCTTTGGAAAATATTTGAGTGAATACGAAAGTACAACATGAGATTGAATCCAAAAAAGTGTCTTTGGTGTAGATAGTGGGAAACTTCTAGGTTTTATCATATCTCACAAAGGCATCGAGGTGGACACCAAAAAGATAGACGCTATATTCAACATGCCACCTCCTAAGAACATCTCTCAGTTTTGCACATTACAAGGAAGAATTCAAGCTATCCATAATTTTGTGGCATCTTTAGTAAATCAAACATTACCATTTACACATCTCCTCAAAAAGGATGTGCACTTTGATTGGAATGAGGACTACAAACAGGATTTTGAGAGTTTGAAGGAATACTCAGCAACTGCAACTATTTTACAACCTGCTATGCAAAACAAATCATTTATTCTTTACATAGCCACATCATCCCATGCTCTCATAGCATTGTTGGTTTAGAAAGATGAAAATAGTAAAGAACATTGTGTTTATTACATTAGCAGAACCTCAATTGATTATGAGAAAAGATACACAACAATAGAAAAACAATGTTTAGCTCTTGTGCTCGCTACTAGTAAGTTGAGACATTATTTACTAAATGTGGAAATACAAATGATGAAAAAATTGACCCTCTCAAACACGTTTTCAATAAAATAGATTTATCAGGACGTTTAGCTAAATGGGTGATGTTGTTGACTTAGTTTGAATTGAAGTTTGTTTCACAAAAAGCAATTAAGGGTCTAGCCTTGATAGACCAATTGGCTGACACTCCTCCTTTAGCATTACCTAGCAATGACACTTTCCCTGACAATAATGTGTTGAAAATAGAAGCTAATATATGGGAAGTATATTTTGATGGATCCAAGTGTAGAACAGGTTCTAGCATAGGAATTATAATAAAACTGCCTGCAAGAGAGCCTATTCCCTTGTCATATAAGTTAAACTTCCTATGTACAAACAACATTGCTAAGTATGAAGCATTGCTTGCCAGATTGCATGCCACCTTAATCATGGGTGAAAAAAACATTAAGATCTTTGGTGATTCACAATTAATTATTAAAAAAATAAGTGAAACATACCAAGAAAAGCATGACAAACTATCAATATACAAGGATCTAAAAATGAATTTGTTAAAGAAGTTTGAGTCATTACCATTGATAACATCCCATGAAAAGATAATCGACATGCGGATGCAATAGCAAGTGCAACTTCTCTTATCTCTCAAGATCCTTCAAAATATTTCACCTTCATTGTGCATATGGTCATGAAACATTCAATCGAAGATAAACCAAAAGAAGTGTTAGCAACAACCAAGCAAGAATCACGTGAATAGTACAATACAATATTTAACTATTTGAAAGACGGTACCTTTCCTGAGACAACAACAAAGAACATTTGAGCTCGCTTGTGAAAACTTGCATCTAAGTATATAATTCTTGCTGATGTGTTGTATTAGAGATCATTCAATGGTTTCTTACTTAAATGACTTAAATGATATGAGATACCCACAACACTTGAACAAGCTCATCCAGGTGCTTGTGGTGGCCATTTTGGAGGAAAAACATTAGTTCAAACACTTATTTGCATTGGATACTATTGGAGACATATGGAACAAGATTGCTTTGAATATGTAAGAAAATGCCACAAATTTCATAAACATAGCAATTTGATTCATGCTCCTGCTTATGAATTTCGAGCTCAAGTTCTGATTTGGTCCTTTGAGGTTTGGGGTTTGGACATCATTGGAAAGATATCACCCCCTTTCTTCGCTAGACATACATTTATAATCATTGAAATAGATTATTTCAAAAAATGAGTAGAAGTTATTCCCCTCTGATAAAAAAAACTAATGTGATATGTCATTTCATATTGGAACACATTATTGCTCATTTCAGACTTCCTTCTGCATTAGTTTATGATAATAGTATGCCATTTAAGAATAATGACATGAAAAAATTCTTGGAAGCATTTAACATACAACACCACTTCTCCACTAATGCAGAGCAAGGAGGTATTCAAATAAACCAACACAAACTCACTTGATCAACACAAGCTTTTAATTCTTCAAACCCTATCTAGGGTGATTCTCCTCTAACTTCTTTATTCTATCTTGCAGGTGTGCAAACCTAGTTTTTTGAACTTTTCTCACACTTATCTCCTCTATCCCACAAATATCTCACCTTTTCAAACACCCATTATTGTCTTCTCAAACATACCTCAAAACCACCTACGGTAACTTTGGACCAACTCCTTCAAAATAGGGCTCCTATGCTGTCCTATTTGGCCAATTAGGCCTGTTTTACAAAGCAACACCTCATTAATCTTCCTCTCAAGCCAAAAACACAATTTTTCAGTCATAACCAGACCACATAAACACCAAATCCATAATTTTCCTCCAAGGAAACACTCACCAACTCCTCAATTCTCAAAACCCTCCTTTTACCCATGTTTCAAAAGGGTTTATTGAAAAACCATGCTCCTAACTTCTTTCCAACCAACCAAGGACTCAAACCTTTTGGATTGTATCTACAAAAACTAAATATACCTCCAAAATTTTCTGCCCTTAAGATTATCAATGTTTACCAACCTAAAACCCCTTAATTTCACTCCAAATGCACTAATTTGCAACGAAGGCATCATTCCCCAAGACCCCAAACAACCTCCTCTACTCTCCAAACCTATCCTAACAATAATTCCTATCCTATTTGACCCATTACACACAATTACAAAGATTACGAAATCTGGAATAGGTCCTCTTGCATCTTGGTGTCTACAAGCCCTTAATATCCTATTTTCTGGTCGCTTACAGAGTTTTGGCTACCAAACTCTTCAAACTCAATAAAAACACCTCAAATAAATCCTAGAATGTAGTTATAACATATATCTATCAATCCCAAAGCAAATAAAACTGATGGCAACCTGTACGGAGCCATACAGATTCAAAGAACAGTAAATTTCTAGAAAAACTACAAAAATTGGAGAGCTTTCAATGTTTTCTTTTCATTCAAACTTCACTTCTAACTCTTACATTTGACAGAATACATGGTATATATACTAAAAAAATTCAAAACCACCTAGACAACCAACTAACCACCTTTCAAATCCCAACTGACCATTGGGCTTCTCAAAAGCTGCATTTTTTGCACTTTTACAATTTTTTGAATATGACAACATTTTGCAACTTGAACCTTCTAACCTCCTAATGACCTCTAATGAACTCATTACATCATGAAATGGTCTAAATGACATTATTGTAGAAAAAATAAATACTCCACACCTCTAAACCTAGCATAAAACCATATTTACCCAAAGTGCCTTGGTACCCCTGCACCATACACTCGACCAAAAGAAAAGCTCAAGTCCCTTGAGGAACCAACAAAACCATGTTAAAGCTAATCCTTTAGTACTCTCCACCCTACATCTTCACCTGGGAACTCTATCCAAGGAGTCAAAAATTGAAAACTTGAACTATCACTACCTTTCAACTGATCCCTTCCTTGATTTTGTTGTCTTCCACTAGATGAATGTTGTTTCATCTTCACTCCACCTTGAAATGATTTCAGACTTATCTTCATACTTGCAGACACCTCTTTTCCACTCTTGTCTTGGACGATTGTCTTCTCAACCCTTTTTGCATACTCAAACTTGCTTCTTTGATCTTGCCTCTCACCTTGTTCCATTCCATCTTTCACCCTTATTACTGTCCTCAAATCCTCTACCCTCAAGACATTTGTCTTCTCAAACTTAAGAACCTCTATTCTAACAAGGATTGAATGTCCCTTAACCTTTCTTATATTCAATGGAAAAAATATTATTCCAATCAGAATTTCATCACCTTTCCTTAGCCCATCTTGCTTCCTCGCCAATAATTCATCCTTGACCTTCTCTAGGTCAGGTTTTTACACCTTCTTCTCATCATTTTTCCTTTCTATCTGCACCTTTTTTCTTGGCAAAAAACTATACATTCTTGACATCCTCCATCTTTACATACTCTTTCTTTCCCATCATGATCACTTGGGCTGCGTTACCTTTTCTTTTCACATCTTCAACTAATGGATTCAATGTAAACACATTCCCATCCTTCTCAATCTGATAGGTGTTTTCCCTTCCATCATACATGGCATGTCTATCATATTTCCATCATCTCCCAAGCAATAGATGACAACAACTCATAGGTAGAACATCACAAAGTACTTTATCCCTATAACCACCAATCTGAAACTCAACCCAAGTTCATTGACTAAAAGAGACTGATCATCAGTTAACCAAGATACCTTATAGGGAATTTCATGAGGTACCTTCACCAAATTTAACTTATCTACCATTTCATTAGACACCATATTGTCAGTGGAACTTGAATCTATGAACTATTGAACAAATCCTAAAGAAAGCTATTAACAAGCACCATAAGGATTGGCACACACAATTACAATACACACTATCGGCCTATCGCATAAGTTTCAAATCATCTACAGGAACTACAACTTATAACCTTGTCTATGGTAGCAAGAAAATAAGGCCCTTAGAGTTAGAGATTCCTAAATTAAGAATTGATCTTGAAGGACTTATTGATGACAAAAACTATAAAGAGCAATGATTGCATTAGCTTGAAATGCTTGATGAACAATGCATCAACACTCTTGAGCATCTTCAGGCTTATTGTAAAATAAGATAATTTATTTACAATGAAAATTTCATCCCTTATGCATTCAACAAAGGTGACCTAGTCTTACCTAAAAAAACAACACGTGTAACATCAATTCTAACCTGAATGAAAAAGGAAGTTTAGTCATAAGTAGGCATTGTCTGGGCAACCACCTGACCCTAGTCATAAGCCCATGGCTGAGCTACCAACTATCTAAAACCCTCCACTATCATCAAAGTTGGAATAGTGGGTCCCCATGTAGGAACCTCTCGAGCTGACCTCACAAAAATGGCTTTGTTAGCATCATATGGCTTGTCTTGCTGCTCACCGAACTGTCGCACCATTCTGTCTGGAAGGTATCTCTCGATGATCATATACTCTCAACCCTACATATACTAGGTTTTTCTAGTGAAAAACAATTGTTGTGGATTGTTGTACCACCCTAGCATCTATAGCCAAGGTCACCATCTGAACACTTTCATATCATCTAGTACTTGTCGCCAGTATGGGAGCCCAATCTGTCTAGTGTGTCATAGGGTGATAGCGCCTTTTTACCACCAAATCACAAGATCATTTAGCTCAATATCAGTCATCTGTACAATTAGTCAGAGCACAACTATATGCTCCTAGGCCCAAATACCAAGCAAGGTCACCCCTGCACCAATAGCTCGACCACCGCAGTAGACAAAGTTGTGCATATCATGATATAGCGAGGCCAATAACACCGATCCCCATAAAAATAGAGTCCTCTTGTGGATCATCCTACATGCCATGCTAAGCCCCATCCTAGGCTGAACGCTTTGCTCCATCAATTTGGAGTTTATGAAAAATCACCTACTATCCCTCAAAAGAAAAATGTTACATGTGTTATGATTAGCACCAAGAAAAAAGATGCAGAAGATGAAAGTGATGAGAAAGACATAAGTAAAGAAGAATAAAATCCTAAATTTCCAAAGCCAAATATACTTCCTTTAGGAGATACAATTGACATACCAATGGAAATCAATGATAAGGAGAAAATCATTAAGATAAGACAGTGCCTTGATGATGAAGAACAAGAAGATCACACAATGTTACTCCATGACTTTCCTGAACCTTTTGCTTGGAACTATTCAAATATGTTGGGAATTGATGCAAAAATTGTGACACACAACATAGTCCTTGGTGAGAATGCCAAGCCGGTTAGGAAAAGATACAAAAAAATGAATCCTAAGATAGCCTTGCTTGTTAAAGGAGAAATTGAAAAACTCCTTGAGGTTGTTTTCATAAGACCTATAGATTATTCTCCCTAGATCTCAAACATTGTCACAGTCGCAAATCCTAAAAATCATATTAGAATGTGTATAGATCTATTTACTTGAATAAATCATATTTAAAAGATGATTTTCCCCTGAACCTAATATAGATATGATAGTAGATTCGACTGTGGAACATGCTTTGTTGTCATTCATGGATGGATTTTCTGGATACAATCAAATTTTCATCAACCCTCAAGATCAATACAAAATAGCATTTACAATAGTTTGGGAGACATTTTATTGCGTTATGATGCCTTTTGGATTGAAGAATGCATGAAAAACCTATCAAAGATCAATGACATTAATATTTGATGATTACATGTACATAAGATTTTGGAAGACTATGTTGATGACATTCTAGCCAAATCTTTAACAAGACAAGAAAATGTGAATGTGAACTTCAAATTTTTTTTGAGTGAATGTGAAAGTACAACATGATATTGAATCCAAACAAGTGTGTCTTTGGTGTATATAGTGAGAAAATTCTAGGTTTTATCATATCTCATAGAGGCATTGAGGTGGACGCCAACAAGATAGATGCTATAATCAACATGCCACCTCCTATGAACATCTCTTAGTTGTGCACATTACAAGGAAGAATTTAAGCTATCCATCATTTTGTGGCATCTTTAGTAGATCAAACATTACCATTTACACATCTCCTCAAAAAGGATGTGCACTTTGATTGGAATGAGGACTACAAGTAGTATTTTGAGAGTTTAAAAGAATACCTTGCAATTCCACCTATTTTACAACTTGCTATGCAAAATAAACTATTTATTCTTTACACAACCACATCATCCCATGCACTCACAGCATTGTTGGCTCAACAAGATGAAAATAGTAAAGAGAAACCTTGATTGATTATGAGAAATGATACACAACAATAGAAAAACAATGTTTGGATCTTGTATTCGCTACCAGTAAGTTGCAACATTATTTATTGAATGTGGAAATTCAAGTGATGAAAAAATTTGACCCTCTCAAACACTTTTTCTATAAAATAGATTTATTAGGATGTTTAGCTAAATAGGTGATGTCGTTGATTGAGTTTGACCTAAAGTTTGTTTCACAAAAAGAAATTAAGGGTCAAGCCTTGACCAACCAATTGGATGACGCTCCTTCTCCTTTAGCATTACCTAGCAATGATACTTTCCTCGATGACAATGTGTTGACAATAGAAGCTAATACATGAGAATTATATTTTGACGGATCCAAGTGTAGAACAACTTTTGGCATAGGAGTTATAATAATGCTGCCCATGGGAGAGCCTATACCCTTTTCATATCGATTAAACTTCCTATGTAGAAACAACAATGTTGAGTATGAAGCATTGTTCACTAGATTGTGTGTCTCCTTAATCATGGGTACAAAACACATTAAGATCTTCGATGATTTTCTATTAGTCATTAAACAAATAAATGGAACATACCAAGAAAAGCATGACAAACTATCAAAATACAAGGATCTCACAATGACTTTGTTAAAGAAGTTCAAGTCATTTACCATTGATAACATTCTCAAGATCCTTCAAAATATTTCACCTTCATTATGAATATTGTCATGAAACCTTCAATCGAATATAAACCAAAAGGAGTGTTAGGAACAACCAAGCAAGACTTGAGTGAATAGTACGATTCAATATTTAACTATTTGAAAGACAGTACCTTTCCCAAGCTAACAACAAAGAACATCTGAGCTCGCTTGTGAAAACTTGCTGATGTGTTCTAACTCTTGCTGATGTGTTCTATCAAAGATAACTCTTGCTGATGTGTTCTATCAAAGATAACTCAATGGTCTCTTACTTAATTTCCTTAAAAAATCCTTGATACCCACAACACTTGAACAACCTCATGCAGGTGCTTGTGGTAGCCATTTTGGAGGAAAAAATTTAGTTCAAAAACTTATCCATATTGGATATTATTGGAGACATATGGAACAATATTTATTTGAATATGTAAGAAAATTCCACAAATTTCATGAACATAGCAATTTGATTCATGCTCCTGCTTATGAATTTTGAGCTCAAGTTCTGATTTGGCCCTTTGTGGTTTTGAGTTTGGACATCATTGGAAAGATATCACCCCCTTCCTCTACTGGACATACATTTATAATTGATCATCACAATAGATTATTTCACACAATGGGTAGAGGTTATTCCCCTCCAATCAACAACAGCTGGTGTAATATGTCATTTCATATTGGAACACATTATTTCTTGTTTTGGACTTCCTTTCGCATTAGTTTCTGATAATGGTACTCCATTTAAGAATAATGACATGAAGAATTTCTTGGAAACATTTAACATGCAACACCACTTCTCCACACCCTACTACCCGCAATCTAACAACTAAGCCAAGTCAATTAACAAAACTATTGAAAAAATCCTAAAGAAAATTGTTAACAAGCACCATAAGGATTGGCACATGCAATTACAATATGTGATATGGGCCTATCGCACAAGTGTCAAATCATCTACAAGAACTACACCCTATAACCTTGTCTATGGTAGCAAGGAAATAATACCCTTGCACTTAGAGGTTCCTACATTAAGAATTGTTCTTCAAGGACTTATTGATGAAAAAAACTATAAAGAGCAACGATTGCATCAACGTGAAATGCTCGATGAACAGTACATCAATGCTCTTGAGCATCTTTAGGGTTATTGTAAAAAAAGATAGTGTATTTACAATGAAAATGTCATCCCTTGCACATTCAACAAAAGAAGCCTAGTCTTATCTGAAAATCAACATGACATCAATGCTAACTCGAATGAAAAAGGGAAGTTTAGTCCTAATTGGTTAGGACCTTACATATTTGATGAAAGTTTTGGGTTCCATGCATACACATTAACTGAACTAGATGGCACACCCCTCAAAGAACCTATCAATGTCACACATATGTGTCGGTATTATGTCTAATCCCCTTGAATAGTATGAATGATAAAGGAGTGTTGTTAGAGCTATTGGATTATATTCCATATGCTTTCACATTGCTTCATTCTTGATAAACAGTTATTTGTGTGTCTTGAATACTAAAGTGGCTATTTAATCTAGTTTTAGGCGATTACTTTAGGTTTCATATGATTCAAGCTCATCTTGTATGTTGTGTTAGATTAGATCCTTATATGCATTTATGTTCTCTAATTAGATCATAGGTGCATTTAATTTAGCATATCATACTTAATCAATGTTGCATCAAAGAGAAACTAGAATAAGTCTTAATTATATCACATAAAGCATGTTAAATCATGGAGACTTTCATTAAATAATGTTAAAAAGGTTGTTTAATTAATCAAATTGTCATTTAACATTCAACACATAAGAACTGGTAATAAAACATCAAATGCTCATATATATATATGTAGGCACTAGAAAATGTCCTAAATGATATCATACACTCGAATCAGGTATACTAACATCATTTCCTCTTTTAACTCAGCCTCTTATCAATTAATTAATTGAATTAGTCTAGCTAATTAATTAATTGCCTCATTTTCATCTATTAACCTAATGCATTTAAACGGGTTAATTGATCCCCTTTCACGCTAACATTTAATCTCATTAAATTAAATAAATCAAAGTATTTAATTTAATTCCCTAAGTCATCTTATTTAATTAAATAATCCTAAGTTATTTAATTAAATGCCATTTCACCTTTCCCCATTTCATTAAATCATTTAATTTAATGAAAATCACTTTATTCCTCCAAGACCCCTAATTGTATGATTAAACCTTATTTAATTAGAAATTAATCTAATTTTCCTCCAAAAAGGGAATATTCCCTCCCCTTTTGCACAATTAAACTTTGTTTTTGTAGACACCTAAAATTGGCCACCTATGTTTGGTCAAATTTATCCCTTTTCATCTAAATATACTCTTTTTCACATTAATTAAATAATATTGCTATTATTCAATTAAATAATTCAATACTTTATTATCTATCCTACGTTACCCCTTCTATCCCATAAATTAAATAAATAATTTCTATTTATTTAATTTACTCCCTCAAGTGTCACATCCTCCATCACTTTTTCCTAATCCTAATCTTAATCCCAATCCTAATCACCACCTAACCTATCCACTAAACATGTGCATACACTTAATCCAAGATTAAGTGGGTCAACCCTCTCCCAACCATTGATCTTCACCATGCAATCCTGGCCACTCATCTCATTATCCCCTAATCTATTTATCCAAACACTTAGCCATTTTCACTTCTCTAACCCATTTTTTCACTGGAGTGTCGTTATGCTGCCGAAATTTTGAGTGAGCACACATCCAATCTAACATCATGGGAAAATATACAAAACAAGAGGCTTTGTATGCTAGTCTGAACCCCTCATCACCCTATCTTGAGTGTTTTTCTTTTTTTGGTCTTTTGCCTGATTTCTTGCATTTTTATTACATTAAAAATACTGCACACATTTCGAGCATGCCTAGTGGGACCCATGTCACATGTCACTTTTATTGTTTGCTATTGTTTTTAAATTTTGCAAGTTCAAATTTTACACGTAGGGGTGAATCTGCCCTTGAGGGGTGAATTTTCTAGTTACAAAGGAAAACTTGCATCTAACACAAGTGAACATGATCCTGCCCTTCCAAGAAGGGGGCAGATTTGAAACTATAGGTGAGGTTGTTTGATATAGAGGTGAATACGTGGAGGGCCACCAAGAATAGGCGACGTTTATAGAGGTGATTTTGAAGTGGTTACATCTAGGTAGAATCGAATAGGCCCATCCACTTGAGCAGGCAACTGCGACTTCAACCATCCCCCAAAACAGGCGATCCTAACCTATAGATGTAGGCGAACTTGTCTCACATAGAGGCGAATCTGTAGTTATCCTAAACCTTAACTTTTTCAATTTGAGCTATAATTTTATTTTGGTTTTGACTACTAACCAACTAAATTGTTCGTCGATGATTGTGGTATTTTGCTAACGATTTTCACAACATTGTCCTACGTTTGACAAAGATGAGTGATTAAAACTACTAATCTATTTTCTACAAGACAATTAGTTGAAGACCCATTAGTTAGCTTTGTTTTTTTGTTTTTTGCACTAATCTAGGCACACGTAGCTTAATTAAAGGGTCAATTAAGCTTGTTTGTTGTGCTTGGAAGCAAGTTGTTGACGTACCCACTCCCCTTGCACCTTTCGGTGATCCTGGGTGATGAGAAATCACAACTTCTCCTAGCCTAGTCCAATCTACCTAGGAAGTGCTAGTGCATCTAAGCTCTCCCCTTGCACTACATGTGAGCCTGGGGACCAACCAAATCATCTAGTATTTCCTTCCCTTAGCAGGACCTACCTGGGATTTCATCACTCGGGGGATGATCCCAACCACATGTTACCAACAGGGTATATAAAGGGGGGAGAACTAAAGTTGTATCCATATCTAGTCTCATGATGTTTAGTGAAGCGTCAAAGCTAGGGTGATACCTAGATAAGATGTGTAGGGTTGGTCCGAGTTTCTAGTACCTCGTTGGGCTCCCAATCCATGCTTGTGACAAGCTGGTGTTCATGATTGTTCCTCATGTACCTAGTGTGTATTGAGGATGCACAAGATAGCCTATGTATCCTAGATAGAGACCCATGTTTTAGCCATGAATTGGTGTACTGTAGGGGATGTGCACCATACCCCAAAGTTACTCACCATGTACTCCCTTAGGTTGAGATAGAAATCCTCATGGTGGACTACAATAGTCTTCGAGAGAGAACATGAAGGTGAGCTCGTGGCATCTGTTGATGACCCTATGCCACAGAATCACTAGCTATCCACCTTTGTGAGAAAGGGTGATCTAAAGAACCACCCTAGTACCATGAAGTATTAACCTTGGGTTTTGCACCAAAGGTGGTGGGCCTACATCAAGTTTGTAAGCCTTTAATACTAATTCTAGGATTGTGTTGTCTGGCATGTCTTCTTTGTGTGATACTAGTGCTTATTATTAGTTCGAGTTAGTCCAGCCTTTATGTATATTGTTTGCCATGTTTTCTATCCTTTTCCACAATCTGCCCCTACCCTCAGTGGCAAGTTTTCTCCTCACAGAGGAAAATTTGCATTGTAGATAGGTGATCCTGCCTTGTAAAGGGGTGATTATGTTTCTAAGTCTAGTCTAGGTCATCCTTTAGGCGAATCTATCCTTTTCAGGGGTGAATTTTCCTATGGGTCCCCTCATTAGGTGATGTTGTGTCTGATTGTTCCCTGAATAAGAGATTCTACACAACCTTTAGGAAAATTTGTATCCAATCCATATCTTTTGAGTTTGCCTATTTTACCCTAGAATAGGTGATCTTGTCTATTTCTAGGGGAAAACTTGCTATCCACTAGGGTGAACCTACTATCCATAGGGGTAAACCAATGCTTCCCTATATCATCTATGTTTGTACACCCGATAGGATAGGTGAACCTTCTATCCATAGGGGTGATCACATGTCTCCCTTGTTCGTACATCTAAAGAAATGGGTGGTCTTGTTCATCTGATAGGCAATCCTATAATAGACATTTCTGTTAGCATTTGTATATCTCAAGGAAGAGGTGATCCTGAACCCTAGATAAGCGATATTGAATGCCATGTCCACTTTTTTTTTGGCATCTAAAGATATAGGCGATCTTGATTCCTAGATAGAGGAAATCTTGTCACACATAGAGGCAAGTCTATGACATTTTAGATAGGTGAATCCATAATCTAGAGAGGTGAATGAGCTATACACAAAGGTGGATCTACTTACCATACAAAACCTAGAGAGTTAATCCTACATGTCATGATTAGCCTATGTCTTCCCCAGTCCAAAACCGTAGTCCAATCATTTTTCCTCTACATGTCTATCTCCAAACAATCTCTTTTTTCCTATCAACCCTCATCAATCTATCCAAACATCATCCCTTTTAAGCAAGGAGTCAACTAAACCTATCCTTCAATCGTCCAACAATTGTCCTCATCATTTTGGTTGTATCCTTGAACTTAGGAATCAATCCCATCACATCCTCCAATCATCCTAATATGAGCTTCAATCCAATCCTAATCCAAGCTTCAATACAATCCTAATCCAAGCTTAAATCCCATCCTAATCTAAGCTTAAATCCCATCTTAATCTGAGCTTCAATCATCCTAATATGATCTTAAATCCCATCTTAATTTTAGCTTCAATCGAACCCCAATACAAGCTTAATTTACATCCCAATTTGAGCTTTTGTCCATCCACATCCAAGATCTTCTAATATCGAAACAAATCTTATGACCCCTTCTTCCATGTTATTCTAATCCATCATATTTATCTTTTCATCATCTCTCCTTTCCTTCTAATCATCTATTCCCATCTTTTCAATCCATATCCATCTAATCTAACATCATGAATCCTTTGTAAGGAAAATTAGATGCAGAAAACAATTCTCCTAATGTCAATACCTCAAGAAAGAATGCAGATATACTTTTAAATTTTACAATTACAGTCCAATTAAGATGCACTATTAAATAGATAACAGGAACAAAGTATTTGACAATCACACATGAACACCAGATATACGTGGGAAAACCGTTACGGGAGAAAAACCCACCACACCAAGAGAAATCACTTTGTATTATAGTAATGGAGATTACATACAAATGATAGACTTATCTTTCTGGTGTCTATTTACAACAGCATTCACCATGAACAAACTTGTACAAGAACCTTCAAGTTACAGTCAACACATAATAGAATTCACTCTGATACAATTCAAACTATTCACACACAACTGTTGATCGAACCAACCAAATCACTACAGAGATTACAAACTATATTCATGTCATTCCTGGCTATTGAGCTTCCTCACAAAACTGTCACAAAGAAAAAGACTCCCAACGGTTCCAATTCGGCTCCTCTAATTGGCCGAATACCAGCCACGTAGATAGTCATTGCTCGTTCAGAAGAAACAAACTTTGTTGGCATCTCGATGAGACACTAACAGTGTCTTGCTGATGCCACAAGACCTTCATATTGATGTTGCCAAGAGTTACACCGAGCTTACAACATGTATCGGCTTTAGTTTTCCTTTCGGCAAGAGTATCACTCTTGCCAGGACATCCCAACGAGCCTCCTTGTGTTACACCGAGCTCAGGAGACTATCGCTAAGACTTCCTTATGTTGCCAGGACCTCACACCGACGTTCTCCACATGTATCGCTATTTCCCAGACTCATAGCTTCAGTGAGACGTTATACCAATGAGATCAAGTCATATTGAGCTCCAAAGAATAGTCGACAAGACTTATCATTATTGCCAAGAGGTGTCATTGAGATAACAAATGTTACTCTAAAGACTTAAGTCATACCGAACACCACAGGATAGTCGGAAAGACATATCACCTTCGCTGAGAGTTCATATCAAACATATACATGTTACACCGAAGCCTAAGTCTCATCATCGGCAAGACATTCCATTCTCGCTAAGACATCTCTTCGAAACCCTTTGTGTTACCCCAAACGAATGCGGTCGGTGTGACTCTCTCACATCGGTAAGACTTCTTACCAATAGTATTTCTTCCGGCGAGAGTTTCCCCAATGACTTTAAACCAAATGCTATCAGCGAGACTTTAACTCTTCGCTGGGACTTCTCATCGAGCCGCTATAAGCTATCCCAAAGCCCGTGGTTGCCATGAGTATCCCCGATACATGATTGAATGACCTGTCAACCAAAGATCTCCACGAGCGCTAAGAGGTCCCAACGATTGCTTTATGTCACCGCGATAGACTCCACAGTGAAAGCATTCGACAAGACAGAAACTAGGTCACAGCAACCTGTACAAAACATGATATTCCAAATTGCTAGTCAGCTAGACATAAGAGCTGTCACACTGACTTGACTCTAAAGAGGTTTTAGCTTGTATTGATTGGGGTATATTTCCAACATCCTTATCCTTCATCAATGCAACCAAAAATAGTAGTCTAGGGAAATCCCAATTATGTTTATGATGATAACAAAAGTCTTGTTAATCAAGATGAGTATGATATAGATCCCTTTGATGTTATCATTTCTAGTAAGCTTTCTCCAAGCATCATCAAAAATCCAATCATTCATCCAAGAAATCCCATAATTTCTTTATCCAGACCTACTAGTAACCCTTATGCTACCTTTGACAAGGGATATCCATTATCTTCCCCATCCAAATATGCATCATATCCTTCATCTACATCTCCCTCTTATCCATCACACATATACCTATCTCATTCCACATCCATGTCTTCATTTTCTTCGCCATCCATATCCTCCTATGTCTCTCCATCTTTAGAGAAGAACGCTATCACCTTCACCCCTAGTCCAAACCATCCATCTTATTATCCTCCAATGCATGATCCTCATCCATCATTCCAATCTTTCCACCTTAATCCACCATCCCGATATTCCTATCTTAATCCACTATCTAAGTCTTCCCATCCTAATCCACCATCCCAATATTCCTACCTTAATTCCCCATCCATTTTCTCCAACTTCATTCCACCATCCATGTCCTCCTATCCAAATCCACCATCCCAATACTCCTACCTTAATCCTCCATCTAATCTTGATGGGCCCCCACCAATCCTAATCCTCCACTTACTCTTAGTCCTCCATCCAATCCCATCCATCCATCTAATCCCAATCCACCAATCCATAGTCCTAATCCTCCACCCATCCATAATCCTTCATCTATTCCCATCACCCCAGGCTTAGAATATGTAAGTATCTCACTCCATATGTCTTCCAAGGACTCATGGCAAAGATTACATCCACAACTCCACATCTTGATGTTGTAGAGCCATGTCACCCCACCCCACCCACCCATGTATGGTCACTACTAATAATACCCTTCTCCATCCCACACCTATCATTACTATTACCATCCCTAGCACCACCCAAACCATTGAAACCATCAAACCCATTGAATCCATTGAATCCCTATCTTCTAATCCTAGATCCACCCAATCCATTGAAGACACTCAAATTCAATCTCCCCTACTTAAGGAGTACCTCCAACACTCCATCATGATGCCTCCCACACACAATGAGTCATACCAAGAGCTTGATCCAAAGAATACCAACATATGATCCCCTCCTCCACATCAAGATCCTTCCATCCTATCTACCCCAACTCAAGATCATAGTTCCCCATCCATTCCATCCCATGATCCCCTTGGCACTCAAGATCCAACCACTTCGTCTCATGAGCCCTTATCACTCACTTCCACAAATCCAAATCCTATCATATCACTTATTCCCTCTCATGAGCCCTTATCACCCATTGCCACAAATCTAGATCCTATCATATCACCTAATCCCTCCCCTAATCACCTATAACTCACTCCTCCCGATCAAGATGCTGCAATCCCATCATCTCCATCTCATGATCCTCCATCGCCACCTAACCCTACCATCCTAACACCACTTTTATATCACCTTGGTACCATTACACTTATCCATGGTGATTTTCTTGTAGAATAAATCAAAGCATATACACCACCCATCCTCCTCCACCTAATAATGGACTCGCATCATGCTTCCAAAATAATAAGCATCCTACCATAGATCAAATGCTCAAGAGCATGGACTATCAAGGAAAAGGTTTAGGCCTTCATGAGCAAGGTATGTTAGAGCCCATCTAGGTCAAAGAACACCCTTGTACATGAGTTCTTGGATATACCTCTCAAGACTCACAATCCAAAAATGTTGGTACAACCTCCATACATCCTCAACGATCCTCTTATAAAATAATAAGAGGCTCCTCCCATCACTCCACTAGACCATTTTCTACCATCCCCTTTCCTCCATCATATTACCTCAAAAAAACCATCTATTCCTCCATCCTCCAAATCCATTTTGGGCCCTTATATCCCAAGGTCATCTCCTCCATCTTGTCCTATTCATCCTTTTATCCATCCATCACCTATCCATATCACCTATCATAAACATCCCACTCTTATGTTCCCTAATCAAGATCAACAAAGGCACATACCTACACATCTTCCATCCACATATCATCCCCAAAATCCTACCTCCATCATTCCATTCATGTTTCCTCCACATCATTCATCTCCTCATACCCATCCCATTGCTATTAAAATCACTTTGGATACAAAAGTAAAAATGCATAAATCTAAACATCCACATGAATCTAAAGCTAGTCATGTCTCCTTAAAAATACATGTTGAAGAAAAGAAAAATCAAATCCAAAGTCCAAATCAAACCCATAGGCCACAAAGTCCCACCAAAGAAAAAATCAGAACCATGTGGATCCCAAAGAAAAAAGATGCAATGCCTTCAAATGAAAAATCCGTAATAACATCCAAAGTTGCTAAGCCAAAAAATAATGATTCACATCCTCTATCTCATAAATCTATTTTGGGTCCTTATGTCCCAAAATTCACTATCTCAACTCCTCCATTATCCCCTCATTCTTCATCCATTAATCCTCCTATCCCTTCACATACACCACCATATGTGCCAATGTTGGTCCTGAAAACATTCCCCCATCACACATCTACTTCATCATTCCATTCATACACTTTCCAATATCCCATCCATTATCCCACATATCTCCCACATCAAATCCCTCTAATCCATTCCCTTGCATAATCCATCCATCCTAATAAGGTTGTACCAACATCCAATAGTCATTTCACACTTGGGCTCTTATTACCTCATATGGAACTTGGTGCTTTAGTCCTTCATTTGCATCCTTATCACATGTATTCCAATTTCATTTATCCACATCCCTATCCTTACCCATTTCCTTCCACATACTATCCACAAAAATCCAAAAAAATCCAAAACAATCCAAAAAAAAGAGAAATAATTTGTCTAATGGTGAAAACTTGGCAAACAAGCACCTTGGATAAGTACCATGATGAAAACCTAGCAATAGGTGTCATGTGTAAATCCTCCATCCATTTTCTTTCCACGCTTGGGAGAAAATTCATGCTATGCATACCCTTCACCCATCTCCTCCATCCCCCCTATCTTACACATCCTACTTGTCATTTCCCATTTATCCCAATCCCTCCATCCTCCTTGCAATCTTGATAAAGATAGGGTTACCTACCTATGCATTCTTTGGACACCTCTAGGCATACATTCCCCTCATCCATACACTATCATATTCCTTCCTTATCCATGCATCTTATCCACATCCATCTCCCTCCCTTATCCACCCATCATATCATCCTCCATTTATCTCCTTTGTCTTCCCATTCACTTGTTGTCCATCCCTCTTGCCTCATCAAACATGACATATCTAGAGTGGGGCATCTACTTCCTTTGTGACATAGTCCTTGGAGACAACATTCATCTATCATGTCTTCACTTCCATATCGCTACTCCTATATCTCCATCCTCCTTTTGTTAATCCTTCCAAAACCTTCATCCCTTCATACCATGATCCTTCCATATGCCCATCTTCCTATCCTGTCATATCCTCCATCCATCCAAAAAAACACAACCCCTTCCATCTTCCAAATCCTTATCTTCCTATCTATCCATCCAGTGACCTTTCCCATATCCAAATCCTTATCCCTCTATCCATCTATCCTATCATCTTTCCATCTCCCCATATTTATCTATCCATCCCTTTATCCCTATTTTCATTCCATTTTGTTAGTCCCTTGTCATTGGTATCTAGATATAGGCTAAAACCTCATGCAAACGAACCCCATCTATCTCACCCTATCTTCACTCCCACCTCTTTCACACATCTTTCCAATCTCCTATCACTTTTTATCACTCATCTATCCATCATATCATCCTTCCAATTCATCTTTTGATGATTTGGATAACTACCCCATTCCTAAGCTACACATGACCACCACCATCCTATCCACCAAGTCTATCTTGTCAAATTGTATCGGTTCCATCATTGTATCTGCTTATCATGGTCATCTCATCATCCTTTATCCATTTTTTTTCTTTGGTCTTTGGTCAAATTACATTTCCTCTGTGTTTTTACGTAGGAACTTGACTAATCGTTTGATTAGCCCTTGAGGCTTTTTTTCGTCTTGTCATGTCAATCTTTGTCATCCATCGAGGTCTTTGTTTTCCTCTTTCTGCTTCTATCCATGGTCAGTCATTAGTCTTTTCTTAAACTATGAGGTCTCTGCGCTTTCACGTAGACAAGGCTAATCTTTGATCAACCCCTAAGCCCCTAGGTCTTTAGGGTATATTTCGGTCTTGTGTTGTGTTGTCAAGTGTGTCCTTTTCCAGCTAGTTCCTAAAAACAAAATCCATTGGTACTATGAGGTTCAATTGGTTTTGAGTATCTTCAGTCATGTCGATCGCTTAATCTATTATCCATCCTTCATCTTAATAGGATGTATCCTTCCTAAATTAGACTGCATCAATCCCATCCACCTACTGATCCTATGGCAAAGGATGTTTGAAATCTATTGTGATCTTTTGATGCTTTTGGTATTTTTTTTATCACTTGATCTTCCTATTATGCCTACTCCAGGTCACCATGATCTCTTGTATCATGGTATGCTTTGATGGGTAAACATAGGGGCATATCTTGATCTTCTACGTGATCGTGTCTTCCTGGTTGTCATATGTAGTACCCACCAAGATCCTTGTGGTCTTGTGTTATGTTGGGGCATCCTTTGTGTTTGTGGTTTTCCAAAATTTTCCCTACTAAAGCCCCCAAGTTTCTTTGGAATGTTAGACTAATCTTTTGTTTGTTGTGTTAGTCCCATGCATGTGATACAAATTCACCTTGGTTCCTCATACCCTGGTGCATAGTATCTCATGCTACATCAAATTAAGTGCTCACTACATGGTAGTTTTTATATAGTGCTCCCAATCCATCTTCCCATCCACTTACCTTACATTTTTCTCATCTTCTCATCCTTTATCATTCCCCCTCATCTATCTATCCTATCTATTTTAATCCCTCCACTATCTTCATCCTCATCATATCATCATCTTTTCAATCTTCTTAGGATAATATAGTTTTTTTATTCTAAGCATATTTTCCTCCATCATTTCCATTCATTTCAACAATCTCACATCTCAATCCAATCCTAATCCATTCAATCTAGCACAAAGCATCTAATCATATCCTTATTTTTGTTCCTGACCTTTCTAAAAGCATTGATCCACTCATCATCATCATTGGGATGTATCCTTACCTCATCAACAACACTCTCATCATCACCATCATCATCAGGGTATATCCTTCCCTGTCCTTTTGTTTTGTTTTGTTTTGGGATGTACCCTTCCCTCATCATCATCACTGGGATGTATCCTCCCCTATCCTTTTGTGTTATTTTGGGATGAATCCTTCCCTCATCAACAACACTCTCATCATCATCATTATCAGGATGTATCCTTCCCTGTCCTTTTGTGTTATTTTGGGATGTATCCTTCCCTCATCAACAACACTATCGTCCTCATCATTTTAGTTGTATCCTTCCCTATCCTTGTGTTTTTTTGGGATATGTCCTTCCCTCATCAACAACACTCAATCCACCATCACTAAATCTTGGCTTGTATCCTGACCAAGGAAATATCATATTTTTCCTTGAATCTATTTGTGCCTCCTTTCTTATCATCTTCTCTTCCCAATTTCCTATCACTTATCAATCCTCTCTTATCCATCATTTTGCATCATATTAATCATCTATCCTTGCATCATCCCATCCATTTTTATAGCACAGTTGTGTTCTCTCAAACCCGCATGTCCTCTTGAGGGGGCATCCTCAATCCCTAATCTTTATCTTCAATCCTATCATCCACTTCTTCCTAATCACTCCTTTGGTGACTGGGGCATCTTTCCCAACCTAACCATCTTCTTTAAAATGATGCTACTTCATAACACCATCTCAAAGAGGGGAAAAATGTAGACACCTAAATTTGGCCACTTATGTTTGGTCAAATTTATCCCTTTTCATCTAAATATCCTCTTTTTCACATTAATTAAATTATATTTCTATTATTCAATTAATATAGGCCTAAAGTCCTCTAAATCCCTAAGGTTTATTATATATCCTACCTTACCCCTTCTATTTATTTAATTTACTCCCTCAAGTGTCACATCCTCCATCACTTTTTCCTAATCCTAATCCCAATCCTAATCCCCACCTAACCTACCCACTAAACATGTGCACACACTTAATCCAATATTAAGTGGGTCAACCCTCTCCCAACCATTGATCTCCACCATGCAATCCTAGCCACTCATCTCATTATCCCCTAATCTATTTATCCAAACACTTAGCCATTTTCACCTCTCAGACCCATTTTTTTCACTAGAGCACTATTATGTTGTTGAAATTTTGAGTGAGCACACATCCAATCTAACATAATGGGAAAATCTACACAACAAGAGGCTTTGTATGCTAGTTTGAACTCCTCATCACCCTATATTAAGTGTTTTGCTTGTTTTTGGTCTTCTACCTGATTTCTTGCATTTTTAGTAGATTAAAAACACTACACACAATTTTAATTTGCAAAATATCTATTTTCTCACCCATGAATATTCTAAAGAATATTCTCTCACCTCCAATCATTTGAAAAAGGGATATTCTCATTTGACTTCTTGAGCAAGCTAAACTTGTGACCTCTTGAGCAAGTCACCTTGTGATCTATGTGTGCAGGTCAAAAGTGTGTTTGTTTGGAACAAATGGGAACCCTCAATTAAATCCCATCTTTCATTCTCACCCATTGATGAGAATCCATGATCCATGCCTCCTATTTCCTCCATCCTTGACTGTTGATTAATCTTTTTAATCTCAGCCCTTCATTTCTCAGTTTCCTTCCTATAAATATAACACTATTTGGATATAAATCGATCCATATTTTAGAGAAAAATTATGCTATTGAATTCATTTATCCTCAAACTCATTCTTTTCATATGTTTAGCATATTCTAGTTCATTTTTAGCTGCATAATAGCTTTAAGCTTCCATTAACGGCTTCCTTGCATCCATTTTAACTTGTTTATAAATTAGTATTTGAATATTTTAGCTTAGAATTAGCTTAGATTAGCTTATATTTTGCATATTTAGATCATTTTTACCATAAAATCATGTTAATTTAGCTTGCATCATGTTCAATTTAGCATAAATCATGTTTTCATCCACCTATCACAATTGTTTTGTCGATTCTCTTCTATAGAATCAATCGAAACGAGCTCATTTATCCACAGGATTGGGAAAGGTTCGTCGTTTCACATAAACATGACACCAATCCCCCAATAGAATAAGTTTCAATGGATTAGAGTAGGTATTTTGTAGTTTAACATAATAAGTTTTAATGTCTTCCACTTCAATTTACATCGAATGATTTTATTGGGACTGAGGTTTAGTGTCTAAATCGCACTTTGATTCCTCATGGATCAAGTGTGGTTAACCCCATACTAATCCATCGGTCACAATATATATCAAATTTTTGTGTACATGTCATCAATATATACAATGCCACTAGGGTTTGTGACTGCTAGATCCCTTGGGACCTAGTGCTCGCATTTGTCTGGTAGCATTTTGTCAAGAGACAGTGGTGTACGATCATGATTGTGATTCACAGAATGTACTAAGAGAAAAATATAAGCCCTGTATCCATCCAAGGGCCTCCCAATGCTCCCCTACTATCTGATCTCTCTTTTTCTGTAGCTTGGCTACCTTTGACTCTAGTCTCTCAAACTCTGCTAGGGTTCGAGATGATTGTGCCTTTGGGGAAAAATTGGCTCGGTGGACGTGCCTCCTCAGACTCTCATATAGTTCCCGTAGTCTAATGCATGGCTTGAACAATTTTGGGTCCTAATCCATGATGGGTGGGGGCATATAATCTAAGTTTGTGGCCTCTTCATCAACTAATTATGGGGGTACTATCTCTATAGCCACTTGTCGATAGAGATCCCAAAGATCTCTCACATACCCTACAAGATAGAAACCATAAACATAATCAATACACATCATGATATATATATATATATATGTATAGTAAAGCATCAAAATATAAGCATGAGCACAAAGCATAACAACAAATAAAACATCATCACCTATCTCTCTGGCAGGCTATGTGAAATCAACTTCCTCTATAGGGGGCATGGAGGATGTGCTAGCCTCACCATGACTATGGGTATTGGTGCCTGCTACAACTGCTGCTCATGATCTAGTCATACAAATGGGAGAAGACTCTCCCCACTCATGCCCCACTAGATCCTCATCTACTGCCTCACCACCCTCACTCATGGGCCACTCCTCCTCGCCATCCTCCTCATCTCTTCTCTCTTGGTCATCATAGTCAGGATCTGTATTCTCATCATACTCCTCATCTATGACATCTATAAATATGTCTGTAGCCCTATAGTGTGTATCCTCGGCCCTCTCCTCTACCTTATCCCCCTCATCTGGGAGTGGTCTTGCATCACCTATAGGCTCATCCATTATACATATAGGAGGTGGTCATGATATTGTCCACCACTCCTCATACTTATCTGTGACACCAATGTCATTAGTGTTGGAGAATGAAGGCATATCATGATCTGAATCATCAGAGTCACTATAGATAACATCCTCTGTAGTGAACCGTCTAGAATCACCGGGTCTCTAGGCACTCCACACTGATATCCTGAAAAAGAGTCATGCCCTAGGTGCTATCTAGACCTACCCAAATTGTTGCATGACATGATCATAGTAGAAAGGACGCACTATGTAATCATGTCTGCCAATCAACAACCTATCAAGCTATAATCTCCTTATCTTCCAAGTGTGATTTGGCCACTGAAGCACAAGATGATAAGGTCTCCAAAGGATCTCATCCTCCTCCAGTTGGTCAAATTACACTCTCTAGAAGTGTAAATCACCATACTACCAAAACCATCGTAGAGGATAGTTGAAGGCCCGAGGATACCCCAAGGCTATCAGACATGGGAACTCGACTGGTCTAGTAGAAGTAATATGCTCAAGGCACCAAACCTATAGAAGCATATAGTGTACCATATTTTCATCCTCTCGAATCACAAATCTTTGAAGATCATAGTACAGATGCGCTAGGATACTACACCCCCTGGCATATATTTCCCTCTTCCTTGCCATTGTGTGAATCATATGTACCATTCCTCCCTCCAACTATGCTCTCTAGTTGTCAAGGATGAGTACTATTGCTACTATCATCATCATAATCCTCTCAACCAGTGGTGCCTATGAGTATAGTAGCATAGCAAAGTCTATCTGCGGTCTCATCCTATCATCATGTATTGGTCCATGAAGCCAAAACTGCATGTCACATTTCATCTCGTTAGATGACCGCTCTTCTCAGAAGCAAACTCACTCACCTCGAATAGGAACTTGGAGTATGCAATACACATCCTTCATTGTGATGGTCATCTCATCAGTAGGTAGATGAAAGGTACATATATCTGCATCCCAATGCTCTGCTAGTGGCATTAGCATCAGAACATGGTACCTCCTAGGGGGCATGAGGTGCGTCCAATATAATCCTACAGTCTATTAAAGCTCTACATCCTCCGCTGAAAGAATGGGGGCTAAATCTTGAAGAAGACTTATCTACCTACCACCCAGACGCTGGTGTGAATGGGTGGGAACCTAACAAAAATAAAAAATATGTCTTATAAGTAGTCTAAAATCCTAAATATTTACATCAAAAATAATAAAATTGTACTAAAGTTGTTGTAGTGTGGTTTCCTAAAGGCCTTAGACACTTTAGACCCCTTCTGGGACACTTTGCAAAAAAAGGGGACACTTCGTAAAAAAAGGGGACAACTTGCAAACTTTTTTCCAGGGCCCTAAATTAATCTAGAAATGAATAAAAATCATCAAATAGCTACATAAGGACAAAGCTAAGGCAGTAAAAACAACTCACCTCATGATGATGCTCGTCATGCACCACCTAGTCTCATAGCACCTTTAGTCTCGTAGGCCTGTAATCATGTCGGTTTAGCATCTTTCACTACTCTTCAATCACTTTCAAGCTACAAAAAGGTAAATGACAAAATAAATTAGAATTTACTTCACTTTTTTCTCTTATATAAGTTAAAACTAGGCTTTTTACTACATTAGGGTTAAAAAGTGCTTTTCATTCAAATCAACATAATAGACCATGCTAGAGAGCTCTCTTTTCGATGTCATTTGTTGTGTTGGAATCGTGATTCCCCTCCCGACATCATCAAATATCTATCATTATGTGGTATGGTACTTGGAAATACCCTAGATGATATGATTTACCCTATTCGACGTGGCTAGATTGCTACCTTGATTCCACCTCCATTAAGCAAGCGGAATCAAGGGGAGGCATACATCTACCCTCGAATGTAATTTCTAGAAAGAAGTTAGGCAAAGAGGATTTTTGGACAATAAAAGATGACTACACTAGGGGCTTCATTCTCCTGTATTGTGAATGAACATATATGAGTATCCTTTTTAGGAGATAAAGAATACTGTTTAGAATCCTTCAACTTACCTATGCACATAGATTCATATGGGTGCTAAATTGGGGGCTAAATGTGACCATCAAAATTATACTCCCTTATTGGAGATAGTACAATCCCTGGTCTAATTTGGACCTATCTTGGGTACCCTTGCATTAGTTATCCTTTAAATCATCATTTATAGGCCCCTAGGACCCATTATTTTAGATCTTGAGGCTCATTTCACTTAAAGATCCCATAAAATCACTCAAATCCCCAAAAATCTTGAAAACCCACCTCAAAAAGCTAAGGTGCCCGACTCATTCGCCACCTTGGGTGAATGAGTCCCCTTAGGTGGGACCCATTTGCCAAGGGTAGCGAATGAGTTCCATTTGGGGACTTTTTCAATTTTGAGTAGGAAATTCAAGTTTTTAATTCAAATTTTGGTTAATGTCGGCCTTTGAGATCTAAATAACAGCCAATTAGGTGTAAATGCCTATATAAACAAATTTTCAAGGCATTTTTATAAAAAAATTAAGCATTGAGAGCAAGCGTTTTTAGAAGTCAAGTGTTGAGAATCTTTCACAAGAGAATTCAAGTTTCAAGAGCAAGTAAATTTGAAGCATTGGAACATCAATAAAGTGTTTTTGTAGGTCTTCAAGCTCACTTTCATTCAAGGTCTAGCATTCTCAAGGGTTGATCATGGTTGTCTATAGTGAATCATGATGGATTCTAGGCTAGGGAGATGCAACTAGCTATCAAGCCAAGCCTAAAGCCTTATTTTATAAGTGATTCCATCCTCCATTATCACTCTACATTCAAACTAAGGTACAAGCATCATTAGGATTTATTTGGGGTGATTAGAGATCACCACAAGTGATTCTTTCATCTTCATATTTCCATTCTTGCACCATATTCTTGCACATTAGAATAGGATTGCATCATGTTTCAAATTTCTTAGTCTTAGATACACTTAAGGCTAGGGTTTTCATGCACATTTCATTATTTCTATCAAGGTTTAATTACCAAACTAGGGGTTAGGAAAACCCCCCATTAGCAAATCAAGTTATATTTTGTTTTATGGGTTTTTTTGCGGATTCGGATGTGGAACACATGTTGGAAGGAAAGAGCAGGTGTTGAAGTGCAAATTAGAACTTTCAATTTCTAAAAAAATTGAATGGGACTGATTCACCAAGAGTGGTGAATGAGTCCCACTGTAGCTGTTTGCCAAATCTATTTGTAGATTTCAATACCCTTTTTCTCAAAATAGACTCTTGTGCAGAAACCCAGATCTAGGACTGATTCGCCCAGGTTGGTGAATGAGTCCCAGTTGGTCAAAAAGTCAAAATTTCTAGAATTTCAAAGCTATTTCTAGTCACTTCTAGATTCCTAGGTGCACACTATTTATCTCATTGCTTTTCTATCTGGTTTTATTAGCATTTAAGGGTCATCTTGTAGGTCACATTGAACTAGGGTTTTGTATTTCTACCTTGCATTTCATTATCCTTTCCATGTTTAAACTTGGTGGTGAACCCCTCATTAGATCACATTCAATCCCTAGGACAACCCTATTTCTAGATCTCTTTCTCTTTTGCATTGAGATCTCTAGGGTTATTCTTGAGTGGAATCTCTATAAAAGTGGGTGCGAATACATTCATTCATTCCCCCATTTTTTATAGGTTCCACATAGATAGGTGTAGACAGGTTACATAGTAGAAAGTTAAAGTGGTTGATCACATATTTTGCATGTACACCTCATATGTATGGATGATAGAGGGGGTTACATCATTTTTATAGTGGTGATCATGATATAGATCCCTAAAGCAATTGCATAGCCCTCAACTTTAGTGCAACTGTCTTGGAATGTTGACAACATCTCTTGAAGTTATTTGATATCCAAATATTTCACAAGAGGCATCAAGTTTGGCATAAATATTTGAATTTATGTACAATTTCATGGTAGTTGTTTGTTACAATTGAGGTGAGATGTTGGATGTCAATTCCAAGGAATTTTGATTTATTTATAGATGACTATGAATCTGCTACCATGGTTGTGGCATCCATTGGGATGAAGGGGCTTTGCATAATTTTGATTGTATATCCCCTAAAGAGTTGAATGATATCATGACTATTTATATGTTTAGTCATTTCCTGACATGAGTAAATTAAAAGATTGTATAAATAGTAAATAAGTAAATAGGCATGTTGGGTGTAATATTATTTCTCTAGTTAATTGAAACATTAGGAAATTTCAAAATGCGCTCATTAAACATTATTACAAAAAATAAGGTCCTCATATATAATTTTACTGTGGTTAAAGAATTAGAAGAATTTTTACAACCACATTTTTTAAAATTTAAAGATGATAAAATAAAGTAATTGCTTACAACGTACATTCATTCCTTATTATTAATATTAAAATGACATATATTAAATTATGCAATGCATGACATTAAGTATGGTTCAAGCACAACTCGATGAGAAAAGAACTAGACTATAGTTTCTCCTGTAACTATTTGATGTGTGCACATTTTACACCTATAATTTAACTCTCTTGGTCAGCTACTATTTTTTCCATTATCTTATCTAGCTATATATCATCCTAATTATGGATCATGGTATATGATATGAAACATTGATGCATTATGGTCCCTTTTATGAAATTATAGTTATTTTGAATCAAACCAATAGTTTGAAAGTGACCATGCCTCTTCAAAATGAATCTTATTCATAATCACTATGATATAAGCGACATTAATTTTGACAATGTGTTAACTTGTTCATCTTTTGACTTCTAGTTATAAAGTAAACATGAGGATTTCATATGCTTTACATTCAAAGAAAAAGAACATGCAAATTTTTGAATATGTAAGAAACATAGAGCACAAAAATTTCCAAATGTTAGATTAACAAAAATGTTGTCAGGTTCTAACTGTCTATCTCTAATATAGTTAATTTCCCTACATCAAAATGGCAAGATAATCTAAGAGTATACATAAAAAGAATAAAAATGTAAAAATAAGATAAATTAAAAAGAAGAAGACCAATAATAAATGTTGCATTCAAGTGTACCAGGTTGCATTTCTCAAGAGATATAACACCTGATCATTTTTTAGAAATTTCATCAAATAGCAATTGTCAATTGGAATAATTTTGTGAGTCACACTAGGATAAAGGCTCTAACCAAGGACTATGATGACATGTGGCTGTCATATAAGAGTATGAATGGTAAAAAGGAAATCAAGATGTCATAGAGTTATATAACAATTCTAAAGCTGAATCCTTTATGAAAATTTAAGCATAGTCATGAAGGTTAATTCTTAAATCTCAAGCCTAATTTAATGCTCTTCTTTGAAATGAGTGTCATAAAATCTTTGGAAGTTCTAAAAAATGTCCATAAAATAGAAGAGTTACTAATTACACAATGAACAATGAATGCTAAAATTAGGCAGCAATAAAGAAATTAGATTTTTGGTTTTTACTAGACTTAAAAAATTTGACCTTTCCCCTAAATTATGAAGAGAAAAATTTAGTTGATCTCCAAATCAAATACTTAAAAGGTGCAAGCCATTTATCATAAGCCTATTTGTAGAGGAAACAACCATGTTTATATAATTGATCTTTTATCTATGAACTTAATAATAGTCTAACATTTTTCATCTAAGCCATTATGGAAGAAAATGACAAATTTTTTTGTCTCTAACATTATGCTGCCACAATTTGAACTCTATAAGATGCATAGAATGATTAGTTTTGAAAGCATAGAGTAAGGCTTATCATTTTATGAATATACTTGATTGTATAGCTTGATTTAGTATCTAAAAGTAACGATGACAATAGAAGAATCATATAAAATGAAAAAAAAATGCTTTTGATATGCTAGCATGAACTTTCTACAAGGAAATGGAATTTGATCGGCTCAATTATTGATTTGTTGTTACTTTAATGGTAGTCAAATTTTAGCATCTATTTGAGCTTTTGGTATAGCTAACATGATTATCTTATGGCTCTAGTAACAAAAATGTTCTTACCCTGCTTACAAATTGGCCTTTGAAGACTACACTTTGATGCATCATTCATTTCAATTCATAGCATTGACATCGTGTATTCAAGTACTTATGAGAAAAGTTAAAAAAAAAAACCTTTTTCCAACCATGTTTTCCTTCAATTACTAGGAAAAAAGAAGTAATATAAGCACATAAAATTTTTATGTATTAAATATTACACTATCATGTATAAAATTGACAACATACAACATGCTCCAAGATAGTATTCAAAAAGATTTGGTAATATGACAACAAATGAAAATAGTAAAGCATTACTAATTGATGATAACAAACAGGTGGACTAGGTGTATTGCAAGTTTTTGGATTCAACTGTGTATGTTCTTCAATTGACGTTTCAAATCACACTCAGTGATCCATCATCAAGAAGAGGAAAAAAAATACACAATTGAATCCAAAAGCTTGCTATACAATTTCATGGACTGTAGAAAACTCATATCAACTAGGTCCTAGATATTTCTTGATATAAATATGACAAGCAACATATAGCACTTTGAACTCAAGATGCTGGTAAAAGCAAAGAGGACTTTGAGCACATGGTACTGGCAAAAGCAAAGGAAATAAATGATGAGAAGGAATAAAATCTCATGCAGTTGCTGTAGATACTGAACTAAATACATGACATGTTTCACAACTTGATAGACATAGAAGGAACTAATGTAGCACCTAACCATGAAACAAACTACTCTCAACACCATCATACAGACAAAACAAGTAATACAAAATCCCTGGACCCGGTGCCTGCCCGGTGCCTGACAGACAAGCAAGGAACTAATGTAGCACCTAGCCATCAACCAAACCATTGTCAGTGCCAACATACAAACAAAACAAGAAGAGCGAGATCCCCAAAATGACCTAGTGATAATGCAAAAAAGAGGATCCACTATTATGCAGGGAATAAAACACAATTTAATATCGATCTAATATCAAAATTACTAGTTCTGAGAGAAATACAGGTTTCTCAATTGTATCCGCCATCTTGAGAGTTATTTTCAATACAACAATTCAAAATTCGAAGAAAGTGAACCTATATGCTACTGATGATGAGAATGGCATTCCAATAGTAGGAAAATTTCTGAAAACATCAGAAGAATCAAGGGCAAAGGTCTATCCTAGATTGAGAGGAATTTAAATGAGTGAGCATAGAAGAAATGTTAACTATCTGGTTTTATAAAAACCAAACTACAACATCATGGGTTTTATGAGAACAATAAGGGCAGGTTATGATAGACTATACATAGATATTCAATGATACTCCATAAGTTTGAGGATCAATGATAAAGAAGAGCAACTTGTAAACTACATCAATGTACTGTAAATCAATTTAGAAGCAGCTAGATTTACTAGATAAACAAGCAATCTAACAATCAATATACAAAGTATGTTAGGAAGTAAGATTGTCTAGAATGTAAAGAAGTTTCTAGAATGTAAGAATTTTCCAGAATATTGAAATAGCTAGAAGCTGTTCATAAAAAGAACATTCCAGCTATAGAAGTCTCTAGATTACTAGAAGTTTCCAAGCTCCACTATAAATATGAAGCTGTTCATTGCAAACAACATTGCAGATGTAAATTGTTGGATTGTTTGGAATACAAGTTAGACTGTTATACTTTCTACAGCTGTTCTTTTTGTTTTTATGCTCTATTTTTCCCTGTTTTTTGTCCTGTTTATGACTATTATTTCATAATTATATTTATTTGGCCTGTTTTTACAAAGTAAGATTGTAGAGTGGCTCTGATGAAAGGTGACAACAGAAGCGTCACAAACTTTAGAGTTACACAAAAACCAAACTCGTGATGCCTATACCAGTAATTGTGCCACAATGAGCATTCTCCCAAACTAATGCAGTTGCAATAATGTGGTCCCAAATTGATGAGGTTGGGCACAAGTACTGCTCAGTGAATATTGATGGATATATACATCTCTTGAATGGCTTCTAAGCTAAATGCAAACCTAAGTCTGATAGTGGATTCCCCAAGCATTTACTAGCCATTGGGTGTGAGTGATTTACAAAAAGAACAATAATAAAAAATGAAAAATTATGATGTTGTTGGAAAGCAAACTCGAATGTTGATAAGAAATCAAATTTACATTAAATACATCAAAAAATAACTCAACCCCAGCTTTCAATAGTTCTTGGGAAAGGGAACTGAGCAGAGACAACTAAAGAAACAAGGAGAGTATATATGTATTTTATATGACAGGATCAGCTGAAATATAGAAACAACTTGGAGAATTTGAACATTGGATCTAAACTGATATTATTGTCCTTTCTTAAGTATATATAGCTCATTTCTAGACATGTGTATTTCTACGCGAATTTCATATGAAAGTAGTTTAAATTTAGAAACACATTGTCATAGAATGTCCAGCTTAGGGAAAACCAAAAAAAGCATCTATAATTTCTTTCAATTGTCAGGACTGCGTGAAATAGTCATAATTTTTTTGAAAACTATCCTAGAAAATCAATTACAGTACTATCTATCAGATTCTTTATAAGCAAGCTTCAAAAATTGTTGTCTATCACATTGACCTTGATAAGCAGTTGCAGTCCAAGAGGGAAATTTTGTTTGAGGCATTCTGTCATACAGATCGTATGCCTTAACTATGGTGTTTATATTCTTATATGTAACCTAAATGTATCTAAATTTGATACTCCTAGTCTAGGTTTATTTGGAAGGATTTCTTTGCTCTCGATCCTAGTCATGAGATTGAAGCTCCTGGAGTATGCAATGTGGACTGTTATAAAGCATCCATCCTACAAATACATTTATATATCCATATATACAAGTACGGGTGGCAGAGAAACCTGCCCTATTTGATTCCGAGGGTTGCTAACAAGCCTCTGTTCTACTGTGGCATGCACCATGCAAAAAACATGTAGCAACTTATAAAGAGCATCGTATATTTCTGCAAGTAGATAACATCATTCGCATTCAATGTAGCAAGACATCAGATATAGTATGTTTCCAAGTTTTCTCGAGCCTTATCTAACACATGGGTACAAGACTCAACCAAACCCAAATAGACACATTTCTAATCAATAGAGAACCCTATGTTTGCATATTCAAGAGGCTTTCTTTAACACTGTAGTTCATGTAGTTCAAGACCTACAACCATTAAAACTAAACTGTGCATGGCCTGCACTTGAGCATCATAAATTGCTTGCTTTAACATACCTTTGCTAGCAAAGGCCCTGAAACATCTCCCAAGACTAGTTTGTGTTTACAAATACTCTGTTACAGTCATACTTGTTACAATAAAAAATGAGGAATCATTATATAGTTTCCTTGGGATTATAACAGGCTTCAAGTATAATTTGATGTATCGTCAGATGCTTGTAAAATTTGATGTGTAATTTTTAATTTTTTTAAAGTTTATCCCTGACATTCGTCGAAATTCGACTATCAGTTTTGTCGAAATTTTGACAAACATGAAAAATAAAAATAAAATCAAATTGTGGCCGACATAAAGAAAAGTGAGTTCGTTGATTTATTGTGACACTGTTTTGCTCTACTTGAGACAGTTTGTGGAGAACTAAGGACAATTTTCTTGGGAAAAATCAGAAAAAATTCAAGAAGATATCGCCAAGTTGAGGGTAGTCATTGTCTTTCTGCAAAATTTAGTTGTAAAGTCAAATTTGTAGTTCCAAGTTTGAAAATCATATTTTAAAGCAACATCTCATTAGATTTCATTTTTAGAGGTTTAGGTTTTTGAGAATTTCATGTCCAGATTTTGTTGTGTGGAATCACCATAAGATCACAACCAAGGAACAAATTCTTGTGACTATAATTTATGTGATCCATAACTTTATTGGTCATGTGGCACAATTGTGCTATAACAAATATAGGATGCATTCATGTGTGACCCAGGTTTAATGTGCTATGTTGTGATAGAAATGGAGGCACTCATATAATGTAGCTAATTCAGGTTGTATAATGTAGGTGTCAATCATCATTGGGTGCATTCAGGTTGTTTCAAGTTTAACAGGTTACGATGTAATTATAGCATGATCAAAGAGTGATTACCTCTTGCTGCAATAAAGAGCCTATAACTCTGGTTGATATGTAGAGTGGTTGTGTTATATCAATTATGTAGTGCATTCAAGTACAACCCATGTTTAATGGGCTATTCTAGAGAGTGATCAAGACTTTCTAAATGTTATGAATGTTACTTAAAAGTGTATAGACAAACCAAGTTTGTTACATACTTGAATGCAATCTTGGGTTACCGCAAACTATAATAATGTGATATGATAATAACCATTATGGAAAGTATTAAAGCAAGACCCATGCTATATAGGATACATTTCCTTGATCAGGTTTACATACCTGAATGATCAAACATAAGCTTCCCACACACTCTAGGATACAATCCAAGATCATACCACAACTTTGTCAAGACAACTAATTTTCTGACCCAAGATTTGAGGTTTTATTTTAATACCAATAGAAGCATTGGTAAGAGCATGATTAAGGTATAAACCCTAGGCCTTCGTAGAAACATAGACAATAACTCTAGTGGATTAGTGAGGTTGCAACACTAGAAAGATTGAGACATTGTAGCTAATAACAAAATCTTGCAATCTAAATATTGTAGCCAATAACAAGAACACTATGTAGTTTAGTGACATTTGTAATGCAATCTACGGTAAGAAGAATGACAGTCACTTGAGATGTGACAGTCAAAAAGAGGCTAATCAGTGACAAGATAATAAAGCTCAAACCTTGAATAGTAAAGTGAAGATTTTAACAGTGAGTTTCCTTACCCCCTTACTGACCTTAAGGGTTTTTCAAATGCTTTGGTAGTGTTAGACAAGGAAAATGCAATCAGGAAATGATTGTCCAAATGAAATAACAGTGGTAATCATAGGTTCAGTATTTCTTCTTAGCCATTAATGTATAATGGAGGTAGTTGATTGCATGTTTAAGCAGTGTTTTGAGACTCATCAAAGATGGGAGAATAGTGAATAATACTTTGTGGACTGTGAAGTAGTGTCAATAAGGTTGAAGGATCTTAAGATCTACAATACCATGAAACAATGAGTCCCCTGTAGTAAGTAGGCAGTCTATAGGGCATAGTTTTATTTTATAGAAGGATGCTCATGAAAGGAATTTTCAAGTGATGGTGAGTGACCTATTTGAGATTGCAGCTGAGGGTGCAATACCCAGTCTTAAAGGAAGTTAGCAAAGTAGTAAATGTGCAAGAAAATCAAATTGTACACAACAAAAAATTCACAATGTTATCTTGCATAATCCCTTGAGTTTAAAGACAAAAATCTCATTATATCTTGATGAAAGTGGCGACCTTAATGTTCAATCACTGGCAACCATGATTTTAAAACATACTATTGTGCTTATGGAGACAACATTTTAAGCAAGGCAGTGAGTGGTGGTTTGGAACAATGGCAGGTATGAAGGACATGCTTTATATTCATACTATGCAGTCTAGCTTAAGACAATGTTCTAAGAAGATATTGAAGGTGGATTATGGAACTCAAGGGTTACCATGAAAAGGATTAAAGCAAAGACTGAAATCTATTTAAAAGCCACGGTCATGAAGATATTAAAGATGTCACATGCAAAACCCTAGTAGCTAGAGTAATGAATACAGTGCCAAAGATGATAGTGTGCTGGGGCAGATTTAGGAGATCTCCACATTATCTAATTGACATATTTAATCTAATTATTTATGATCTTGCAAGTCTCCAAACAAAGGAAAAATTTGCATGTCCAATTTGTGGTCCAAAGATGAAATCTCGTCGTTCAACAAGTTTAGGAAAGCAAGTGTTTGATGAGTATAGGCACTTCCTCCATAGAAATCATAAGTATCGAACTACTAAAAACATCTTTTCAATGGGAATGAAGAGACTACATCAAAACCATGAAGAATGACACCTTGCCTATGGAAGTTGGAATATAATAGAATTAATTGTCAAGGTTATACATCGGATCAAAATTATTTATCTATCATATATGATATGTTTTTAAATTTATATTTTTATATTGTGTTGTGTTTACTCATGTTGTAATTGACAATGATTGTCGTTAATTTGTTTAACTTATATGCTTCATGAAGGTCATCAAGGCATTAATGGCTAGCTTCCACATGGATTGAAAAGTTATCCCAGACAATTTAGTAGGTTACCCTACTATGAGCAGCTACAAATTGTGCATTTGTTTGATACAATGCATATCAAAAAAAATATATAAAGAAATGTTATAGAAAATATTGGATGGAAGGCATGACAGAAAAAATTGTCAAAATTTGTAGTGACATTTAGGAAGCTAATCATGCAATGAAAAATGTCATTCAATTAAATAGCAATGGAGACCAAATTAATATAAGTGCCCTTTCTTGGTTATTAACAAAGCGCAAAGCAAAGCTATAAAAGAAGTCATACCTAAAAATTCGATTTCCCACAAGATTTGCTGTGAACATAAACAATATAATAACAAAGAAAGGTGAATTTGGGTCAAGGATGAAAACCATGATTGGCATACATTTATTAAGGTAATTATTCCAATATATTATATACACTTGTATAATGCATGTACTTTTCAGTGTATTGTGTTTACTACTTTTGGAAAAATAATGAAAAGATCATTTTATAATTGTTGCAGTACGTTCTACCTCTATCTCTCCCAGACAACTTTGACAACAATGTCAAGAAAGTTATATATGATCTTTGGAAAATACATGAGGTAAGTAGCAATATTTGTTCAATTCGTTGTATACATCTTATAATTTCCATTTGTTTTACTTGTTATTTAATATACTATATATTTTTGTTAAATCTTGTTAATATATTTGTGCCTTGAATCACTTGTAGATGGCTGTCATCTAAAGAAATCCATAAAGAAGATATAAATTATTGGAAGAGAAAAAATCCTCGTCTAATGTGTGAAATGCAAAAGTGTCTACCTTCGACATTTTTTAATGCACAAGAACACTACCTCATACACCAAGTTGAGGAGATTGAATTATGTGGACCTGTACACACAAGATCAATGTGGATGGTTGAGAGGCACTTAAATTTTTTGAAAGATTTGGTTAGATAAAGAGCACATCTTGAGGGTTCTATGGTGGAGGGATATATGGTATACCAGACCATAGTATACATTAGTTAATATCTTCCTAAGTTTGCAGCAAAGATCCATGTAGATCGCATTTAGGATCCCAACTCCATTAACAAATTCGAAGGGGAGTACCTGATGGGGAAAAGTAGATTAAGGAAAGTGAGGTAATTATAAGATGGTCATGGAGATTAATTGGAATACATTTTACATATGGTTTTTATGTATATTGTACTTATTTAATTTTTAATCTTCAATATACATCAATTATAAATTAAGGTAGTATATTGTGGTATTTAAATAATTATACGCCGTTTGTGAATTTCAAATTTTTTTGATATAGTTGGTCGAGAGTGGGATGCACTACATTTGTACATTGCAAAAAATCTTGATTGGATGACGGTATGGATTGAATGATGTCAACAATCTGGTCGCACATTAACATGGGAAGATGTGGCTTCATTAGTTAAAGAAGCTCATCGTAGTGGAGATTCCAATGTTACACAAAGGGAAATTGATTTAAAGCATATGGTTTAAGAGATAAAAAGGTACGTATAAATATATTAATCACCCATATTATTTAATTATTTTTAATTATATTGATGTATATATATATTGAGATTGTTTTCTTTGCATACATTCAGCCAAGAATAAATATGTTTATCAACTGGCGATATTGCAATAATTTTTACATGTTTGACATATTGCAGGTGAAACACCACAGGGCTATGTGGTGCAATTGTCATAAATTTCAAATCAAAATGTTGGATGACATGAAGAAAACTTGTTCAATTCTAGTATAACTGTAGTCTTTCAGGTGACCAATGTTTCATCTAGAAGTGACATACATCCAAAAGTTTCAAAAAATTGATACTATGGGATTTTGGATGATATACTTGAGTGTGACTTTAAGTCCTTCAGATTAATTTTGTTCTTCATCCTATGGTACAGGCTACAATTGAATGAAAATAATCCTGAGAGAACTGTTATTGAACATGATAATGGATTTACCATGGTTAATACAAGGTTGATCGAGCGAGCTGGAAATGAGCCCTATGTTCTTCCAAGCCAATGTGAGCAAGTATTTTACTCAAAGGTTCCAGGTAAACCGGGTTGGTCATTTTTTGTTAGACATGATCCAAGGGGAAGGCTAGTAAGGTATAATGTGGTGGAAGAAGAAGATACCAAGGAACTAGAAGATGATGTAGATGATGATCAAGATCAACAGTTAGTTGATGATGTCCCTAACGAAGATGTCGAAGAGGAGGAACTAGATCATGATGATGTAGGAGTTAATTTTCATGAAGATGATATCCGTGTGGATGATGAAATTATTGAAACTGATATCGATGACGATGATGATGATATGACCAATCCTTACAATGTCGAATTTGGATCGAATGATACAGTTCAAAGAGTTGGATGAAGAAGATCAATGGCATTGAAATGTATGAGTTATGCGATTATATTATCTATTTGATATTAATTTCATGGTAGAATTATATTTGACTTATGTGGTTACATAATTAATTCATGATGTTTTTAATTTTTATTCCATTACATAATTAATTTAATGATGTACTTTTTAATGTTTGAAATGTCTAAAAATTAAAACATTGCAATAGTGATGTTAACATCCTTTCAAAATTAGTGTGTTTTCTATTTCATGTGATCATAAAAGATTAAAAAGTCAGTTGTAGAGGTGGTTTTTCAGTGGCTGACGTGTAAAGGCCTTTAAAAGGCATAAAGTGATCATTATAATGGTTGTTGATGGTTGAGGATTTAAAATACAAGCTCTTGACATTCAAAAATCTATGTTTTTCTTGAAAATTTATGTATTTT